>CM061919.1:103118412-103288001 GCA_031002005.1 Vandiemenella viatica | reverse complement strand
GGCCAGTATACTATATGTCCCTCATTTCCATTACATGACCGGGCATGCCAAGCTGCGAAACAAGTATATTTTTCTCAGACACTTTTCTTGATACTTGCCAACGAGAGATTTTAAGTCTGAGCAAACCGCATTTCATAAGGCTGAAAACTAACTGGATTTATACTATGACTCATCCTATTACGGTAACAGTAACATGTCCAACTGACCCACTCAACTTTAGTACTAATAAGATAGTCCTTTCGGGGTCAGGAATTTTAGAGAATGCAACTAATTGTAAAATTGTAAGTGAGGACTTTACTCTTCCCATTATGCCAGAAGCAGATTTGCACGTTAATCTCACGTTTCCTGCCTACCACATACCCTCTTTTAAGGATAGTATTTATCATAGTGAAAAGCTCCATATCTTGAACCAAACTGACCCTACACTGCTCATGAATGAGATTAATAAATACTTACAATCTTCAAACAATGCTATTAAATACAACCAGGTGCTTGCACAAATGGAGACACAGTTACATGCATCCAGTAGACATCGCACGGTTGTTGCAACCACAAGTGTAACCAGTATTTTAGGAATTGTTGTAGTTATTTGTATTCTATTTTACTTGTATCGTCGTTATTTGTCACGAGTGTCACAATACAGTTTGCACAATGCAGTACCTACTGCCACTCAGATAGTGGTTTCATTACCAAAATCACATGAGAATACCGACATTTCAGAACCTGCTGTAACCCATGCCTAACTCACCATGTACAACCCTATTGATTTGTTGTCCTATAATATACTTTGTAATTGTGTTCTAATTGACTTGTTTGTTTACCAGGTCTGGCCAACCTACCCACCAAGAACTAGTACTAAGATTTCCTTATGTTGAAATGACTTTGTAAGTCGAGTGGGTGAGGTCCACAATCGCGTACTGATAGCTAATTGTAGGCATCTTGGAAGGGATGCCTAGCTGGAGGGGGAAGAGTGTGAGAGCTCAAAATTATTAACGTTACTTAAAGTTGAATTTGTTAAGCGAGGCGCAGGTCGAGCTGCAGACCGCTCGCCGGTTGTTTGCGACCGCGGAATTCGCTGACGCGAATCGGCAATTTCCGAACTTCGCTGACGCGAGTCCGAGGTTACGAGGACGGTCGGCACGCTTCGCGAGCTCTCTTTGCCCGGAAACATCATAGTATTCACATCGGCTCTCGCACGGTCGCCCCGCTGCCTAACTAACTTTGTCGTCTGTCTGGAAGATTTACTATTAATTGGAAGCGAAGTGGACCCGCTCCTCGGCCATATTTTGTGTAACTTTGTGGCCAATAAATAAGTTAAATGTTCGCGGCGCAAATTCTTTTCCGCAAGACTTTCCCGCATTCCAACCAGTTCTGCGACTGGTAGATTAAATCGCAGTGGTGTCAGGAAATTTGTAGTAACAACAGCCGAACGCGGTAAGGAGCGGCAGAAGAATTCCGGAACGGCAGAGGACGTCGAGATAACAATTCGCTGCAGGTTGGTGCACCCATCCCCACGCGCCAAAGCCATCCGGCCACCTTGACAAGTTACAGAAAATATATGAACTACATTTAAACAATACCTGCAGCATACCCACCATCTGTTGAAAACGTTATCAATTACCCTTGGCCACCAAAATATTAACATCTATATTTAATTGACCATCATAACCATGAACTTAACATGTCATGAACAAGTGCTGTTCTTGGAGTCAGGCACAACACACTGTATATGAACTGTGCCCATTACTGATACAGTTTATGCTACTTGAATTAGATTAGAAAGTTACAGGGTGAAAAATGGTCACCAAGCTATTAATTTAACCTGTAACAGCTAACAGGTGTAGATTGTACTGTCAAATAGAAAAAAAATTACTTCATTGAAAACTATATTCTGGAAACTTTTGTAGCTTAACTGGCATCAGTCGTTAGTCTAAGGAAAGGCATCTGACACACTTCTGTTAGTGAAGACTGCAGATAGATTCAACAATCTCACTTCAGTCCACAACTTTAATATAAGTTTCACAACTCTCACATAGTTGGTGAAAACCTAAGAAAATCCCTACAGTTCGTGGTCATATCTGAAGTAATTCACTTCTGACTGCCAAATGTTACACAATTTCGTTGCCTGGTATGAGAATTTGACAAGTCCCAAACACACGGTCAAAATTCTATCACCTGCATATTGACTATAGATATGTTTTTATGGAAACATGACGTGCCCGATCTTAACCAATCAAATACTGCTGGGAACTACTTCCACAAGGGAACACTAATTTGCTGTTTATAGCCTGGGCTAATCCTGAGCCAACATATTCTAATGTAAAGGAGTACTCCCGAGGACAAGTACTTTTCTCTTGTGAATTACAAACATCCCTTCTCATGCTACACTATTTTTTCTCAGATTTTCTGAAATTTATATACCTTATAGTCTGATATATTCCCAATCTTTTAAGCCATTACAAATTTTCTTATAATTAGCCTCGTTTAAGAGTTGTTAATTTCTGAAAGTCGCACATATTGATGCCATCAAGTTTCAACATTAACATTTCGTTTTTCTTCCTTTAAATTTCAAGTTACCTTCGAACTGTTATTGAATGGATTTTTCTCTCTCATTTAAGCCTACTTTTATCTTCCTAGCATTTTATTTAAAAATTCTTTACCTTACTAAAAAGCATTTAAAAATTTTCTTATCTTTCTCAAATTTTATTCAGGATGCATCTAGCTATGCTGACAAACTATGATTTTGAAATTTGGAATAACTTTTCAGTTAAGGACAATTTTAAATTATGTGCTTTCTCCTATGTTCCCTCCAACCGCTTGGCAAAATACGATTTAAAATCTCTTTAAAGAAAATTTTAAGTCTAGACATATTACACCACAAATTAAACGTAATTTTAAGCTTTATTAGTGAACATGGAGGCAATAAACGGGATTAACATAAAATTTTCACTTTCGGCCTTTTCTGTTTCCTTCCAAAAATGGCAAGAATTTCATCTGAAAAGTGCTTTATTATTAATCAAATTAATTTCTATTTAGGTAATATAATAGATATATAACAAACACCCAGAAATTAGTATTCTAAATAGCATATTAAAATGATATCTCATTCACTTCACATTTTTTGCTAACAAACGTAACCAAGACAACCTTTTCAGTCATTTTCATTTCCACATTGGTAAAAACTTAAGCTTTGCACAGATAGTATCTTGGTTCACTTAGCACTTTAAAAAAGTATATTATATTACACTAGATAGACCTATCGACACAGTTTATTTTTTGTAAAGACAGAGTTTCCCGGTGCATAATTGTAATGAAGTCTTCACGGGTGTACCGCCGGATCGTGTTGTGAAAATACGATATTTCGACGACCTGCTGCCTTGTCTCCCTCAGGTACAAAAACAACTGTGCTTGTTGGCTGACCAACAGATACCGAGACAGTTCATGTGCCGCAATACCGTATATAACCAATGGCACTGTCTGCAGCCCACGCCCAGTGGCTGGCTGGTAGTGGGTGTGCCTGTAGACCCTAAGGTCCGTGGGACAACGACACTGTTTTTGCACCTGAGGAAGATGACTGAGCTAGTCACTGAAATATTGCGTTTTCACAACACAATCCGGCAGTACACCCGTGAAGACTTCATTGTAATTTTTTTTTCCCCTTCAATTCAGCCACCAAGGATCATGCTGACACTGGCCACATGAGGTGGCCATTGTGAATCATTGGAAAAGGGTGGAGAGGGGAGAGTGAGTTCCTGCCCAAAGTCTAATTAGGCCTATTAGGTGCAGCACACCTAGGGACACAGTATCAAATAAAAAAGTAACGACACTGTACTCATGAGTAGTATTGGAAAAGTATCATACTCAGTACTGAAATAAAATATTGATACTTCAAGGTATCGAAAGGAAAGTAGGTATTGATAACATGAGATTTTGTTATTTATCTGTTTATTTTAAGGTTAAAGGCCTGCACCTGTGCCTTAATTTGAAATTTTAATTTAAAAAAGTAGCTGACTTGGATATTTTTAGTGGTCCTTTTTGTAGTCCTATGTAAAAAAAAAAAAGTATCATAAATAACATAAATCAAAACACGGTTAAAATTAATCAGATCCAACTTTTAGTTTAGTTATAAATCAAATCAACAGCAAAATGTCACGAGTCATTAAACTATGGCTGTGTGTAGCTAGAATATATACTAATCTTACGCTTCCCAATCTTCCTCTGTACAGTCACTTAAAAACAATAATCTAAACAATTTTTCGATGATATGTTTGTCTTTGACATTGTACAGTCTGCCTTTGTAAATAACCTTTCAGAGAAGTCTTACGCTGCTGGAACTGTCATGGGCTAACTTAAACAAGTAAGGAAATACCAAAGCTCCAAAGGATCAGCTGACAATGGCGACACTGGTGTTGCCAAATAAAGACTCAATTCATCATTTTCAGTAGCCAATGTAACCCGTAAAGTGGAACCTGATGTTTGACTTTTATTTTTTTGTTTTGTATGTACTAAGGTCCTGTGAAGACTCAAAAAATCAATATGCTGATAGTTTGTCAATAAATGACTCACTATCTGGGGTAGGTGACGAGTATTTACTGCTGCTAAAGACCTTGCAGTAGATATTGTTTTGGCACTTTTATAATTAGTGGTGATGTAAAATCAGAAAGACAGATTGATTAATCATTGGATACAGCATACCTTGTCAAAATCCTATAGTTAAATGGAAGCATCTTCAACAGACATAAAAGCAGCACTAGTAGCAATGAGCAAAATCAGAAATTTTTCACATGTGTATTAAAACTGCAATAATTCTGTTCAACATAAATATCTCACATATATCATTCATGCAATTGAATTTTGGTATGAAAAATTGTAAAATAGCAGTTCATCCACACAGTCGAAAAATACAGTACTTTGCATAAATTTTAATGGAAAGCCAGGAAGTTGGATGGTATGTTGCAGTAATAATTGAATGAAGCAATTAAAAAAGAACCATACCTACTAACAATGACATGTTTAAGTGTGTGCATTACAGCTTCAAACACTGGAGTATTTAGATCCAACTTCCTTCTACAGTATCACTTTTAAAGTGTTGTACACTTGTTCCTATACATACTTTCCATGTAGTTACACTTGGTAAACAGCAAAATAGGAAAATAACAGACTCTGAAGATTTAACAACTGCATACATCTATCAAGGAACATCAGAGATTGTGTCAAAGGCACCAAAAATAGTACAGGTGAATATCGAAAACTACTTTCCTGAACTTAATATACCATTGTTCAACATCTAATATTAACTTTTCCCAGACTAACAAGGACTTTAACAAACCAACTGCTTAGGAAACTCAACACAGAACTGAAAAATGTGTTGAGTAACCTTAAGTGTAAAATAAGCATTCCAAATTTCAAGGCAGTTGACTGGGGATAGGAGATAGGAATCAAGAGATCAAGAAATGTGCAGCATGACTGAGCCATGGGCTATAAATTGTGCATGAAGACTGATCACAAACTGTGATTACTTGTGGTAGAAATTACAGATCCTGGAGGAGAGGCAGACTAGATAGTTGAATACAAAGTGAAAGTAATAAGTTAACTTTTTGTATGACCAACAAAATAAAAAATACTTTAGGGTAGAAATTGGCGCCATAATACTGCATAACACAACACAGTTAGAAATACTTTCCAAAGTACATTTGGATATACTCGAGATTGGAATTCCACTATCACAACATTCACTTATGACGACATAATACTGCTGTAATCAGTTGCACGACGTATTATTTTCAAGCAGTATTCCATTTTAAAAAAGTTTGAACCATTATTTTCAAGCAGAAATTAGGTTATAATACAACTCGGACCAGCATGACACCATTAAATGAACTTCAGAAATTATTTTTAGTGGTATCTTGCGTTTGACTACTGCAGTTTTATAACCCCAGTTCCTTGCAGAATTGCGATCTCAAACAATCCCATACATTTAACAGTGTGATGCTGGTACAGGGTACATTACAACCCAATTCCTGCTTGATAATAATGGCCCAACCCGTATTACAATTGAATTTACTGCTGAAAATAATACGTCATGATTGATTACAGAAGTATTATGACCTCATTAGTGAATGTTGTAGCAGAATTGCAATCTCCAAAAGACCTTTAAATTGTTAAGTAAAATGGATTCTACATAGTATTACAGAATCAAACGTACCTTGTACTTTTCTAAGTCTTTACTATATGCGGTTGGATAATATTTCTACATCAGTCTTAATCATGTGAGAGGCGAGATATATGGCAGGGGGAAAGATGTGCCTTATGTCTCGCCTCTCACATGATTAAGACTGATGTCGAAATATTGTGCAACTTGTTGGTTTTTACATGTTCGTCTCGCCCTCCTGCCTTCATCTGTGGTAAGTAACAGGTATGATTTTTTCCCTCTATCCTATCTATCAATTTACTATATGCAAATGATATGTGAGACCAAATAAAATAAATGCTCGACTTAGAATGCAATATGCAAATTAACCAGCTGGGCAACACTAGAACTACTTTCTAAATAAGTACAACACTGCTAAAACTACTTGTAGCAGTGTCATACTGGTCCTGTGTGTATTCTATCCTAATTACTGCTTGAAGTGACTACAGCAGTATTGCTACGATACTTCCTCAAACTACAGAATGTACTTTTAGAGACATTGCGATCTCCTGTAAACACTTATCATGGGGTAAACTACCACCTTATTTTCTTGTGCACAAATAAAAACTTGCTGTTCGAATAAGTTTAACCATTAACTTGTCCAGTACACCAAAATTGTCATTTTAATTTTTACTCTGTGCAAATACTAAAATCATTAAGAAACCCACTTAAGATTGGAGTCTAAACACGCAGGAAAAGTGCACACCGAATATACACAAAGGAGCCACATTCAACCACACCCAGGTAAACAAAGAAATCATTTATCAGGGTATAAAGCCCACATCTGTGACAACTGGAACCATTGCTGTTTATTATTCTAATGAATGATTGTCTCGAAGGTTTGTCATCAGAAATTAGACCGTTTGCAGATGACATAATAATATATTAAAAAATCAAAGCGGTAGAGGACTGAAATGCTGCGGGTGATCTGGACAGGATATGGGATGAAGATGAATGTAAAGAAGTCTGCTTATTAGACACACAGACAAATCAAGGTAGCAGAACAATTGCTTGTTGAAGACTTGAAATGTAAATATCTTGCCATAACATTTGATAAGCTCAACTGAGCAAGACACATTGGACAGGTTGATGGAAAAGGTTTCAAAAACTTTCACTTGTTGGAGAGAGTGATGAAGGGATGTAGCTACGAGAGAAGTGAAGGAATCATTTTACAAAACTTTGGTCAAACCATTCCTTGAATATCGTGTAGCATGGGACCCACATTCTGGATATCAAATACAGAAGTTGGAGGGGGTTCAAAGAAGGGCTGCTAGATTTGCCTGGAAATTACCCCAGAACACAATCAGTAACCGATATGATAAAAGAAGTGAAATGGGATTCATTGGAACACAGGAGGAGAAAGAACAGTCATGGGAGTGTACAAGGCATTGATGATGACGTGTGGAAAGACACTGGCGTAAGAATTAAAAGTAGTGCATGGAAGGGAAGAGAATGACCATGACTACAAGCTGGCATTTAATTTCAGGCATAAGGGTGTGGAAAGTTTATCGGTTTTATTCTAGATGGGGATACCGCTGTCTCGCGACTGTTAACGTGACGTCACATTCACGTACAGTCATCTGCGTAAAATACGTGTTATTACTTGTCGAAGTTAACAGCAGATAATTTATTATTGAAATGCAAGCTTCATCTGAAACATTGAACATCCGGTTGTGTTATCGGACATCTGCGGCCGCCTGCCTCTGATCTACCTTCGTGATATCAGTTTATGTTGATATTGTATAGCTTTAAATTATTGTGACCGAGCGTAGCGAGGGCACAATACAATAGTAAATGACTGTACGTGAATGTGACGTCACGTTAACAGTCGCGAGGCAGCGGTATCCCCATCTAGAATTAAACCGAAATTTCTCGTACAGTTTGACTTTCAACTAATATTGCCACTACAAAAGCAAACTATGCTGATAAACATATTACATTCATCACGAACTACATTTTGGGTAGTAACAAAGTTGTCTACATTCCTAGTTCGGGTAGCATAAATTTTTACAGTTAACATAATCATACACTTTTAGTAAGAACTTCAACTGAACTAACGCACGCGCAATAATGCATTAACAGTATCGCTATGTAAACTTGACCCGCGAAGTTATCAAAAACATTTAGCCCTAGGCATTGACTTTAAGAAGGCTGCATTGGTGGAATATTTCGCAAATTTCAAACACATCACAAAACTACATTTCTCTATATAATGTGCCTTATTTAAAAGGCAATCAAGAGTATTTAGATACATACAGTACAATTTACAACACCAAATATCCTGTAGGTTCCGACGTACTGACGTGGTGTTTCATAATGAACGAAGCCGCACTATCCCAAAAATAGACAAATGAAGAAACGTTTGTTTCCGATTTTGGGAAAAAGTAAAAATATGCACAATTAGTTGTGTTGCTATGTAAGTAAATTACCTTATTCTTCAACAGAAAGCATTGTACTTAAAACTAATAAGGCTTACCATCCACAAAATTACTTACTGTCAACTGTTACTTTTCGGATCAATTTACCAAAAAATAATAATTTACGAAGACAACACTATAAATACCTCGGTTCCTTCTTAGAAAACTGAAGTCTGTGGTACAAAAACCAGTAATAAATCTCTCCCTCACAAACTAGAAGTATAAGTTTCTCAAAGATTGTCTCCACACACAACAACACTGAAGATTAAATCAAACGCAGCAGCCGTTACATTTTCCCGCGTTTAGCCAAAGAGACAAAGATAATAAATAACAAAAGATATATTTTTATATATTTAATGGTCTTTGGCTTTCACCAATTTTGACCCATGGAGGAAGGAATTAAATGGAGGAGAAGTGACGTTAAATCGGTGAAGCAAGCACTAAACTCTCCCGCATGGTGGCAGCACCGGCAGCGACCATATGGCGCTTCCCAACAATTAAGGTGTTCACATTGTGGTAGATGCAGTGATTATTTCATTTAGTATTGTGTATAAGTGTTTAAAAATGCCAGCTTGTGTTGCGTACGGTTGCACAAATAGGCCAGACAGGAAAGAACCTGGAATATCATTTCATAAGTAAGTTGAATTGTAATTATCGTTGTTGAAGTGAGCGGTAGACACCGCAAACTTTGCAGCACGTCTATAAATATTTAGTCATAGCTCTCAATGGGATGACTTTGTTCTCAAATTTTTCTTGGTGTAGTGTAGAAAATCAGCAAACTTGCTATTTTGCACATAATAGACTAGCATTATTTTTTAAAGAGTGTTTAAAATGAGATTTAAAGGGGCATGTTTTACTTCGCGATTCAGTGAATTTACTATTACGATTTCTTTCGTCACGTTGCTGATTATACTGACAATGGATGATGAAATTAACTGTTATGTGAGAAGCTGTGAGTTTTATTAATTTTTTAAATAGCTATTTCAGGCCATTGACTTAGGTTATTTTTAAAGCTTCATATAAGACTTGTTTCTGTTTGTAAATACGTCTATACCTATTTTTACCGATTTTGAAATCTTTCTCATCTATTTATGTCGAAACAGGTTCATGCAGAAATAAAAATGGGCTTCATAAATAAAGAAGTTATTGGCCTTTGAACAAAATCAATTTGGGGAATGTGTTTCTAATTTAGTCTCTTTTTTTTTTGTACAACATTCTCTCCCCCCCCCCCCCCCGTATCTAAATCTAACTGAGAGATAATTTTTTTACAATTGTCCTAATAAGTAGGGCTGTGAAATTAGACAACACATCTTGATCAAGAGAATGTTCATTAAGGTGACTGAATAAACATTTTATTTCTGGTACCAGCCTACAAAATGTCTGGGTTGCTCATCCCTAGAGTGGGTCCTCTTAC
This sequence comes from Vandiemenella viatica, assembly GCA_031002005.1. NCBI lineage: Eukaryota > Metazoa > Arthropoda > Insecta > Orthoptera > Morabidae > Vandiemenella > Vandiemenella viatica. Next base: position 103,277,980 of record CM061919.1, on the reverse strand, counting down.
TTTTTTTCTGGTCTAGGACACATTTCAGACTAACCACAAGTGGTAGTAATAAAACTGAAATATCCATTCTGCATGTCAACCATGTAATCATTGTGGCTTTGACAGAATTAATTTTGGTCCAGCCTGCATCCAAACCTAAACCCCTCAATTTGGATGTTGTATATCCCCCAAACTAAGCAAGATATCGAAAACATTTATTCCTTATTATCGTGTTTTTTCGTCGTGTTACATAAGAATCCATCATTAAATTTGACTTTTGCGAAATTTTTCTTCTGCATTTCAACTCAAGACACTTCACTTTTGAGACAGTATATCTCGAGAACTAGGTGAAATATCGAAAAATTTTACTCTTTATTTTTTATTTGTCTCGTCTTTTTAAATAAAAATTCATCATAAAATTTGACTTTGAATAATTTTTTCTTCTGAATTTCAACCAAAACCATTTCACATTTGAGACAGAATATCTCGAAAACTAAGCAGGATATCAAAAAATTTTATTCTTCATTTTTTATTTGTCTCATCGAGTTACATAATAATCCATCACCAGATTGCGGCGTCACGTTTATCCTAGAATCCCCTTGAGGTGTTTGTACATATTCCCCGTGTTTGTTGGGAAGCGGTCAAGCCCCCACCACTCCAGCCATACCCCCCCCCCCCCCCCCACTCCTCCGCCGGCCTGCTTTACTCCCATGCGTGGTACAGGTCTCTTGCGTCGTCTCCATATTATTCCTTCCTCCATGTTTTGACCCATGGAGGAAGGAATAATATGGAGACGACGCAAGAGACCTTTACCACGCATGGGAGTGAAGCAGGCCGGCGGAGGAGTGGGGGGGCATGGCTGGAGTGGTGGGGGCTTGACCGCTTCCCAACAAACACGGGGAATATGTACAAACACCTCAAGGGGATTCTAGGATAACGTGACGCCGCAATCTGGTGATGGATTATTATGTAACTCGATGAGACAAATAAAAAATGAAGAATAAAATTTTTTGATATCCTGCTTAGTTTTCGAGATATTCTGTCTCAAATGTGAAATGGTTTTGGTTGAAATTCAGAAGAAAAAATTATTCAAAGTCAAATTTTATGATGAATTTTTATTTAAAAAGACGAGACAAATAAAAAATAAAGAGTAAAATTTTTCGATATTTCACCTAGTTCTCGAGATATACTGTCTCAAAAGTGAAGTGTCTTGAGTTGAAATGCAGAAGAAAAATTTCGCAAAAGTCAAATTTAATGATGGATTCTTATGTAACACGACGAAAAAACACGATAATAAGGAATAAATGTTTTCGATATCTTGCTTAGTTTGGGGATATACAACATCCAAATTGAGGGGTTTAGGTTTGGATGCAGGCTGGACCAAAAATTAATTCTGTCAAAGCCACAATGATTACATGGTTGACATGCAGAATGGATATTTCAGTTTTATTACTACCACTTGTGGTTAGTCTGAAATGTGTCCTAGACCAGAAAAAAAGTAAGAGGACCCACTCTAGGGATGAGCAACCCAGACATTTTGTAGGCTGGTACCAGAAATAAAATGTTTATTCAGTCACCTTAATGAACATTCTCTTGATCAAGATGTGTTGTCTAATTTCACAGCCCTACTTATTAGGACAATTGTAAAAAAATTATCTCTCAGTTAGATTTAGATACGGGGGGGGGGGGGGGAGAGAATGTTGTACAAAAAAAAAGAGACTAAATTAGAAACACATTCCCCAAATTGATTTTGTTCAAAGGCCAATAACTTCTTTATTTATGAAGCCCATTTTTATTTCTGCATGAACCTGTTTCGACATAAATAGATGAGAAAGATTTCAAAATCGGTAAAAATAGGTATAGACGTATTTACAAACAGAAACAAGTCTTATATGAAGCTTTAAAAATAACCTAAGTCAATGGCCTGAAATAGCTATTTAAAAAATTAATAAAACTCACAGCTTCTCACATAACAGTTAATTTCATCATCCATTGTCAGTATAATCAGCAAACGTGACGAAAGAAATCGTAATAGTAAATTCACTGAATCGCGAAATAAAACATGCCCCTTTAATCTCATTTTAAACACTCGTTAAAAAATAATGCTAGTCTATTATGTGCAAAATAGCAAGTTTGCTGATTTTCTACACTACACCAAGAAAAATTTGAGAACAAAGTCATCCCATTGAGAGCTATGACTAAATATTTATAGACGTGCTGCAAAGTTTGCGGTGTCTACCGCTCACTTCAACAACGATAATTACAATTCAACTTACTTATGAAATGATATTCCAGGTTCTTTCCTGTCTGGCCTATTTGTGCAACCGTACGCAACACAAGCTGGCATTTTTAAACACTTATACACAATACTAAATGAAATAATCACTGCATCTACCACAATGTGAACACCTTAATTGTTGGGAAGCGCCATATGGTCGCTGCCGGTGCTGCCACCATGCGGGAGAGAATAGTGCTTGCTTCACCGATTTAACGTCACTTCTCCTCCATATAATTCCTTCCTCCATGTTTTGACCCATGGAGGAAGGAAATATATGGAGGAGAAGTGAGGTTAAATTGGTGAAGCAGGCTCGCGCATGCGCAGTGGCGGCAGCGGCGATTATGCGCTTCCAAACAATTGCGATGTTCCCAGTATATCCCGAAAACTAAGCAAGATATCGAAAAATTTTATTCTTTATTTTAGATTTGTCTCGTCGTGTTACATTAGAATCGATCATTAAATTTGACTTTTGCGAAAAAAAATTTCTCGATTTCAACTCAAAGACACCTCACTTTTGATACAGTATATCTCTAGAACTAGGTGAGGATATCGAAAATTTTTATGCTTTATTTTTCGTTTGTCTCGTCTTTTTAAATAAGAATCCATCATCAAATTTGACTTTGACCAATTGTTTCTTCTGAATTTCAACCAAAACCATTTCACATTTGGGACAGAATATCTCGAAAACTAAGCAGGATATCAAAAAAATTTATTGTTCATTTTTTATTTGTCATATCGAGTTACATTATAATCCATCACCAGATTGCGGCGTCACCTCTATGCTAGAGTCCCCTTAAGGTTTTTGTACATATTCCCCCGTGTCTGTATGGAACCGGCCTAGCCCCCACCACTCCGGCCATGCCCCCCACTCCTCCTCCGCCCTGCTTCACTTCAATGCGTGGTGAAGGTCTCTTGCGTCGTCCTCCATATATTTCCTTCCTCCATGTTTTGACCAGTTAACATAAATACATTTCTTTAGATAAAATTTCAAACACTTGTAATACATTATGTGGTCATTGGCCATCAGTAAGAGACAGTTTGGCAATAAAAACATTCAAGCTCTTCTTCTATATTTATAAATCCATCTTTAAAATAAACAAAACTAAAAGCATTTAGGAAGAAAAGAGGAAAAACAGCTGAAGATTAAATCGTGATTTCAAGTTTAATCGCTCTCTTAAAGGGGAATAATCACAAATAATAATAATAAGCATTATTTGGTGTAACAGGCAACATACACATTAATATTAATAATAACTGGGTCATCCTTAAGAACATATGTTGTAGCAATCACTTTCAATCATTATGAGATATATAAGAACGAAGTCTTTCTCGGCTTTGAGAATGTATTAAATGCTCTCGGGTGACTAGTCGAGTCAAGAATGCGTTGTCACACGATATTTCGGCAACTAAAATCATTGTCGCCATCTTCACCCGTTCATTTCAAACATTAGTGAGATATTTGCATTCATAAATACCAAAAATTATTTGGTGTCAAACATGATATAAACATTTGTAGTTCATTATTTCACCAACCAAAAACAAATAATTTTGTAACAAACATATTTATGACACTTGTATCAAATTACAAATTCATCATTAAAAATAAACAGGAAAAATAAATTATTTAATATAGGTAATGCAAATTATAAAAATATGTTATATTATGTTCCTCTCCTTAGAACGATATTTTGCAGCAGCCACTGTCAAGAATTTGTTGTATTAAAAGCATATATTACATTATATACCAACAGGACCGGCTTAAGCAATTTTGGGCCCCTTGTGAAGTTCGATTTCGGGGCCCCCTACTTCTTTCCCAGATGTACTTTTGCCTACACTTTTGATAATTTTCGTGACTTTATACACACACACACATATATATATATATAAAATCTCAAACAACGATTAAAGAGACGGGCTGAGGATTCTCTAAAACTGTGTACAAATGGGCCAGCAGTTTATTGAGTATTAGCTGAAAGGGACCAACTTCGTCGAGTCGTTGGAGTTTTATCAATGCATCTCATATGGATTTACCAACTACTGTCACTTTCATTTCTAGCTAAGCCCTGCTACCCATTGTGTCAAATGAAATTTTTTTTGTATTCAATTTTATAGCTATTATATTTTTATACATTTTCTGTATACGACATTTCTTTTCTTGCCTTTCTTTGCTAGTACATATAGGTTTTTGGGGCTGGAGACACGTGAGCAGGAATACACATTTTAACTCAATAACTTTTTATATGAAACGTCAAAAGGTGAATGAGTTTATTCGAACGAAATTACATAAATTACTAAAACAGGTTCAGTGCAATACTCGTCTTTAAATATATAGGCCTATTGTAATTACATCAGATACGACTTTCTCAACGAATCTGATTAAGGACTTCTCCTTGAACTTCACTCTTCGGAAACGTCTATTGTGAACGCAGCTTGTTAATATTATGAATTAGTAGATTATTTATTTTAGAAGTAAAATTGTTCGTTAAATAAGGATAAATTTTGAAGGGGATCGTGGCGGGGCCCCCTCAAGCTTGAGGCCCCCCGCGACTGCGGTTCTTGCGGTAGTCTTAAACCGGCCCTGTATACCCATATATCTTTAAAAAAGGAAAAGGGATAAAACTGAAAAGAGAAAAAATAATTTAGCATCCAAAGTATTGCTAATAATTAGAGAAATTTGTATTAGTATAGGTAGGGAGGGTGGGGCAAAATGGAACACGGGGCACAGTGAAGCAGTGCAAATAACGGACTCGCGGAACAGTCATAGTGCAAAGGGATTCCGGCAGAAGGCACTGCGGACCACTCCCATCAATGCCAGCTAATTGCTCCCTCCTATCCAGTTGCGTGCCGGACTTGACAAGGTTAGGTCCTGTTTTTTGGCTGAAAGTAAAATATTTCCTCCAACGGATTTTCGTCTCCAGGTAAGAGTGATTTTTGTATTCAATCGGCTCTTACGGCATTTCGTTGTACATGTATTCCTTAAGCTTTTGCGCGACTTTCGCATTTCTACTGCTATACATTAGTGATAGAGAGTAGGGAAAACTGAAATGGCATGTTTGGGGTTCCTTGAAACAGAGGAGTTCGGGGCACAATGAAACAATTCATGGAGCCCCATGAGTGTTTCATTTTGCCCCATGGTTATGCTGTACCAAGTGATTCGCTCAACGTTTCCCTCCCTTACGTAGAAGAAGGAGCAGCTTCAGACCAGACAGTCATCAGAGTCCTCGATCGAGGAGCTGGTCCAAGTCATGCTTTACTACCTCCTGAAGATTTTGTGGCTATTCTAAAGCAGGTGAACTAAAAACTGATCTATAGCACAGGAAGAAAGGCAAGAGTTGTTGTTGTTGTTGGTGGTGGTGCATTAGGGCGCGTCGGCTACTTGGTCATTAGCGCCCTAACTCAAACACAGAATGACAATGTGGGATAAAATGAGCTACCGTCTGCATAGCCGACTGTAAAGGGGTCGGCCACACAGACAGCATGATAAAATACGAAAATACTGACTAAAATACCGCCTACATGGCCGACTGTAAAGAGGTCGGCCATGCAGACAGGAGGTTTAAGTAACGCATTGAGACAATTACTGTAAAATAGCCATAAGTAAACAATCTAATAACACTGGCTGGTTGGCTGTAAAAGGGCCAACCAGCTTCCACAAACACTACAACGACAGTCTGAATGGCTGTAAAGGGGCCATCCAGTTGTAAAATGTCGATCTTAAAAACCAAAAAAATTAAAAACCGAATAAGTCAGTACATGGATTGGTGGTTGTAGACGGACCACCAAACCATTCTAATAACTAGGGCGATCTCCCCAAAAATTTTGGGGTAAGACCGGACATATTACAAAATTTTAAAACATACACCACATTATTTAAAATTACGGGCAGATCGTTAGCTAGGCCAACGTCTGCCCTTATGTTTAAAAACTTTACACAGTCAGTTAAAATGTGGCGCACCGTCAGAGGTACGCCACAAGAATCACATTTCGGAGGGTCCTCTCGACGGAGAAGGAAACCATGAGTCAGAGGACAGTGCCCCATACGGAGGCGAGTAAGGAGAACCTCATCCCTCTTCGCCCGCTGGAAGGAGCTGCTCCATGGCTGAATGGTCTGTTTGACCAGCCGGAGCTTATTATGCTCTACCTCCAAATACTGCCTCTCCCATCCATCAAGCACAACTCTCTTCACCGCCGAGGCAAGGTCTGACTTTGGGACCGGAGAAAAGTCAATTCTGACCTTGTTGCAGGCTAACGTGACAGCTTCATCAGATGCCTCGTTCCCCCTGATTCCCACATGGCTGGGAACCCAGCAGAATATTACCTCCCTTCCAAGAGATTGAAGGGAAAGAAGGGCGTCCTGGATGTCCTGGACGATGCGTTGTGCTGGGTACATGTTTACTAATGCCTGAATGCAGCTGAGGGAATCACAGCATAAGATGAAACACTTATTGCGCATTACTTTCATATGCTGGAGCTACTTAAGCAGTGCATAGCACTCGGCAGTGTAAACAATGCACCTGCTATCTAGTTTGTATGTGTAAGTCGCTCGAGGGAACACTACGGAGCAGCCTACAACGTTAGCCAGTTTAGACCCATCCGTATAGACCGGGGTAAAATCCTGATACTGGTTTAAAATGTCGCTAAAAACTCTGGTAAAAACGCAGTCAGTGGTTGACAGCTTGTTGAACCTGACATTTCTAAAATCGTTTAAAAGCCTGGGAGGAGATTTACTCCAACCCTGGTGATAAAAAGCTGGTAGTTCACAACCATATTCTTCCAAAATAGCCTTTGTACGGTGGCTGAACGGTCTGGTCGCTCTACGGTGATTATGATATAACTGACCATAATTTGGCCTCATTACTACGTCGTACACGGGACTACCGGGTGTTGTGGCATTGTGAACATAGTGCCGCACCATGAGGAGGTGCCGCCTGAGGAACACCGTTTTCCTGAATAAAAATATCAGACACTTCACTACCGACTCGGTACCGGAAGCAACGACCAGATAAAAATGATTTTAAAAAACGGGGCAGGTTACCCCTGAAACCCCATTCATGTAACTGTTTTAAAATAACATGCCACCAGGTAGTATCGTAGGCCTTTTCAAGATCGAAAAAAAAACGCCAACAAGGTGTTGGCTGCGGATGAACGCATCTTGTATTGCCGCCGCCAGGAGGATAAGGTTGTCCAAGGTGGAACGTGACTTCCTGAATCCACACTGAAAGCGGCTGAGAAGATTCCGGGATTCAAGACACCAGACGAGACGGTGATTTACCATCCTCTCCAGTGTCTTACCCACGCAGCTTGTAAGGGCGATGCTACGATAGCTACCTGGCAACAACTTAGCATTCCCAGGTTTCTAAAATAGGGATTAGCGTTGCTTCTTTCCACGAGTCGGGGAAGTATCCCTCGGTAAATATGCTGTTAAAAATATCCAGAAGGTACTGGTTAGCATGTTTCCTATGATGCCTCAGCATCTGGTACTGGATCAAATCAGGCCCTGGAGCAGTGTCGTTAGCGATCTTTAACGCCGACTCCAGTTCCCAAAATGTAAATGGGCAGTTGTAGGCCTCTGTATTCGACGAATCGAAGCACAGCGCGCGCCTCACAGTAGCAATCCTGTGTTGCTGAAATCGAAGGTCAAAATTGGTGGATGAAGTGACAGCGGCAAAATTCTCCGCCATCAGCTGCGCTATGATTCGTTCGTCGGTAATTACCCGTCCGTGATCCAGTAATCCAGATACTGGTGGGCGGGAGTACCTTCCAGATATACGGCGGATGGACTCCCATACTTTGGATGATGACGTGGAACGATTTATTGTGCTCACAAAGGCCTGCCATGATCTTTTCTTGCTCTCCTTATAACTCGACGCGCCTTAGCTCTGGCAATACGGAACGCTGCTAGGTTGTCAGCTGTTGGGCACAACCTAAAACGACGCAACGCCCGTCTGCGACTCTGGATTCATCGTTCCACCAGGGGACGGGCGTTCTTCGCAGCGTTCCGGAGTTTTTCAGTATGGAAACGTCAGCTGCCTGGTGAATCACCTCTGTAAGGTGATTCACCTTCTCCTCAATACTGTTGTACTTTTGTAGAGTAATGGAGCGGCGGTAGAGCTGCCAATAGGCATTGCTGACGTTCCTTTTGCGTCGGTTATTGCCTCCTCCACGGTCAAACTCTACGTGCATCCATATTGGGAAATGGTCGCTGCCGTGAAGGTCGCGATCCACCTCCCAATGCACGGAGTCCGCGATTGAGGGGGAGCACAACGAAAGGTCAATGGCAGAAGACGTACCAGAAAGCAGTGGTGAAATGAGTCATTTGCACTGTGTTTAGGATACAAATTTCCTCCTGCTCTATCAATCTACCAATCACTCGGCCCCTGGGGCAGTCGGTGGATGAACCCCACAACGCAAAATAGGCGTTGAAATCTCCCAAAAGGAGAAAGGGCCGAGTGAGTTGTCGTACGATGCCAACCAGGTCGTTGTAATCGACGTACAAACTGGGTGGCAGGTAGAGAGAGCATACGGTCAGTTGTATTGGACCGTGTATTTTCACCGCAACTGCTTGTAGTGAGGAGGTGAGAGCAATTGGTTCGGAGTGGACTGTGTTTCGGACAAACACAGCCACTCCACCCTTCGCTCGATCACCCTCGGTATCGTCCTTTCTATAGATGTCATACCCTCTTAGCACTGGCTGGTGTTAAGGTCTAAAATGTGTCTTCCGAAGACAGAGACACAATGGATTAGACCGTGCTAATAGGTGGATTTCCTCTTTGTGAGCCTGAAAGCCGTTAACGTTCCACTGAAGTGTGGGAACCTTTTTAACTATTTAAAACCACCCGCCCCGGTTCGGGTGGGTCCTCCGATGATGGTTGCTGAAGAACGGAACCAGATTCGTCCACCAGCATTAGAACGTCTTCGGGGTCCGAAGACGAATCTGCATTTTGTAAGGCCTCGGTGCCTGGCGGTTCTTTCTTCCGCCGAGGCCTTCGCCCCCTTCCTTCCCGGCCAGTTTGTGTCCGGGGGGGGGGAGAAGATGAAGGGGACTTACAAACATACTGGGATCCGTATGTTTGAATTTCGGACCCCGAACCTTTTGCACTGTCTGCCATCCGCTGCCGGCAGATGGCGTTTGCCGTTGCTACATCTGATGCAGATGGTGCTTCTGCTGTGGGTGCTCTTTCTGCTAATGCAGAGGCACCCACGTCTGTAGCTACTGTAGCAGATGGCTGTGCTTTGGCTGGTGGACTCTTGGAATCTGCTGCCATAGTGGTCGGGTTAGCAGAAGCGTTGCCGCCGACGACCGCGGTCCTTGGTGTTCGGACCTTAATGACCTGTGCACCACACTTGCACTGGCACGAGCATGTCGTGCTCGTGCCCGTGTCTACAACGGTCGTCTGCGTAGCAACCCTCTCCTTCCTGACGGGAGTTGATAACGTCTTGGCGAAGCTAGTGGCGAAGACCGGTGGCGCAAGCGCCTTAAACCGCTTCTTCGCCTCGCCATACGATAGTCGTTCCTTTGTTTTCAAATCCTGTACCTTCTTTTCTTCAAGGTACACTCGACACTCTCTGCTCCAGGCTGGATGAGACCCGGAGCAGTTGACACACACCTGTGGGAGCGTGCAGCCAGTGCCTGGCTTATGAGCCGCCTTTCCGCACTTCCCACAGGTGGGATTGCCCTTGCAGGTCGCCGTCGTATGACCGAACCGCTGGTACTTAAAACAGCGCATCGGGTCCGGTACATACGGGTGTAGCGGGGTATTTCTCGCTACGGGTTTGTCATGGATGGCTGAGTAGGCTAAGTGGCCATGCGGTAACTTACTTGTCAGGATGTGTTACGCGATGACACGGCTCTAGCGTTCTTCTCATCTCGCTACCTAGCTGCTTGGGGAGTAAATAATGTTGAGGTGATTATTACTGAAACATTCTATTGGTACACCTCCTGGTTTATTGACACCTTATTTCCATACGATACATCTTCGCTGGTTTCCCTACAACAGAACTCCATAGCTTGCTACTGCTCCAAACGGACGAATGCTTGGCTATCATGATGCGTAACTATTAACGACTTGCTTGGCGGTGGCGCGCAGCGGTAGATACTCCAACTGACATAGTGACAGTCGATCACTGTCCTAATGATGTCTGACCAACATAGTGTCTGACTAGACTGATCAACCAGACGGACAGGCTATCAAGACTGACCTGACCTGGACTGACCTGACGGTGTAGCCCCGAATGACCCCTTACGACCCCTGGGCCTGTCCCTATATCGCGACACCCAGAGTGACGTCGGCGTGACCGCTTTCCTAACACTCCGGCTAGGTAGTCACCTTCCATCGTGTTCTCGAAACATCTCGATGGCTGGTCACGTATTGCTCCCATTTACTGGGTCAGCTGTTTGCGTTAGCTACTTGAGCCTCCGCTTGCGACCTCTTTGCTGTATTGCGGCTGATTGTTTTGCACAACCTCTGACGCTATCGAAACCTACTTTCCTCGGCCGTTGTCCGCTACGCCGACCGCCTGACAGCTTATCGCCGTAACTTCACTTCTCTAACAATTCAAATATTATAATTACAATTTTGCCTATTACACGGGCGAATATTAAGCTTCAAATAGCCTGCCTTGATGTCTTTTGGCAACGTCGGAGTGTCGAACGTCAGGACGAAGGTGGCTGTCTTCTCAAGACAGCCGTTAATCCTTCGTGTGATCTGACGAACCTCGACCACGTGGTCTGTTGACCACTCCTCGATCTCTAAATCCATAATATCACGGAAGGTGATGACTAGAATTTAGAGTTTTGTGGAGTTCGCACTTAACTGCGAACTCTCCGAGCTTCTCACACTTAAGGAGTTGGACAGCCTGCTTGTGCGTGGATGTTTCCAAAAGCAGCGTCCCATTCCTCAGCTTTTTTTACCGATTTAAGTGTACCCGCAATACCCTCTAACCCTTTGTGGATATAAAATGGAGAGATATTTTCAAAAGATCCCTCCGCCTTTGTCATTATCACGAAGGCATTATCTATTAAGTAGTCCTTCCCGTTACTGGTACTCTGTTCAGGAGGAGGGCTTTGCACCCTCGCACGCTTACCGGTTTTTTGGGAGTTAAAGTGACATTGCCCCTGCGGGTTGCCCAGGCCGCAGGAGGAAGTGTTTGGTTTATTATTTCTCCTCGTTTTGATCCCACGAGTTCGGAGGAACTAAATATCAAGTGACGTGGAGCCCCCGTATCACGCCACCAAGCCCAATACAACAAGGGTTCGGCAGGTGCCCCTGTGGTTCTACGCTAACGGGTGGTTTGCCTCACCACCCATCCAGCCACTCGGCACGTTACTCACCTTGAGGTTGAGGGTTTTTTTTTTATAGAGGTTTCTACCGTCTTCGCGATCCGGGCGATTAAGCCAAGATCTCCGTTCTCCTAGAGAAATGATGAATAATTTACCGAAAACATTGAAAGAATTTAAAGATAAAATTTATAGAGGGCAAATGTAGGTAGGTGCAGGATAGGGGGAGATGGGTGTGTAGGGAAATTGCCACTGGAGCCTGTGCTCTATTGCAATTAAATTAAATCAAAGGCAAGAGTATGATTAGTATGAGCAGTCCAGAAATGACAGCCATTGCATAGAAGAAGAAGCCAATTCCAATTTCCAGAATGGAGTCAGCCAAAAGGAAGTTGTGTGTAAATCAACCAAAACCAAAGAAGAAAAATATCTGATAAATAAGCTCCTGTTCATTCATTAGAAGACTACGAAGAAGACGATGGAGATTTGAATGTGCTAACACGGACGACGACATTGACATAGGCGTAGACGAGGAGTTTTTTTTCTGTTGATCCTGACCGTTTGAAGAATTGAACTGTCTTTATGTATTAGGAGATTATGTCTTGATCGAATTCAGGATTATAAGCCATTCCAAATTCTACGTTGGTCGAATCACCAAGATGAAAAATGATGAAGGGGACTATGTGGTCAAATTCCTAAGGTACCGAAAATGCAACACCTTTATTGAGCCTCTTGTTGATGACATAGCCACGGTTAATGAAAAAGACATAAAGCTACTGTTGGAAAAACCTTCTGTGTCTCACGACACTAAAAGACAAAAAGTTTCATCTCGTTCAGGGTTGATTTTGGCAACTTGAACATTGGCTAAACATAAAAGGATTTCTTGTTTATGTTTTAATAAGATCACTTGAACTCGTTTTATGTTCCAGATACCTCTGTTTTTTCATTAATTCAAAAAAATTATAGCTTTTTGTGATTTATGACCTTTTTTTTTCAGCTGTTTCAAGGTACCCCTAGCCTTGTTTCATTGTACCCCAGGCACGGGGTACAATGAAACAAAATTCATTTTTTGGAAAATGGCCGCTCATGGTCACATGTGGTTTCTATAATAATAGTTGATGCATTTCTTTTATAGCTTAGATCCTTAGGTAACTGGAAAATATTAAAACGTTGAACAAATAAATTCATGTTGGGAGCTATGGGCAAAAACAACTTTTGTGTTCCATTGTGCCCCATCCTCCCCTAAGTCAAAAATTGTATCTCATTTTATTTATCATATTAGATTTTTCTGATACGTTTAATTGCTTTATCTTGTCGTCCATGAACGTCAACAGGAAGTATTGTAGGCTCTCATAGTTTGTAAATTTGATGCCTCAATCTTTCTTTATGATTGTTTTCCCATATTAACTATATTTGGCGCATTCCACGATAAAGTGTATGATTGTTTATTTATTTATTTCTCGTGTCCAGGACATAACATTACAAGTTGAAAATTAATACGATTAATTAATTAATATGAAACTATAGAACACAATTAAATAGAATGTGACCAGAATTCCGCAATCTTGATGGCCTTCTCGTTTGCCCTAAAAAGGTCGTCGATAGTGCAGGTTTCAGGGAGATTCCTGCATATCAGAAGATGTTGTGGGTCCTGAAGCTCATCACATTCACATAGATCATATTATTATCCATTTTAATTTCGATGGAGCTAACACACCATTGGCAGTTCTCCATGTCATCTAATTACGGCGTTTTACTTTTTACAATTATCGTTTATAATTGGAGTAATAATTGCGCCCCCGATTACTTTTTCGACTTACAAATAGTAATTCTTTAAGCGTTTTTGGTAAATTATTCATCACTTGATAATTTATTCCAATCCCTGACACCCTTACCAACAAAAGAAAATTTTCCCACACCCTTATGCTTGTAGTCAGGTACCAGCTTGTAGTCATCGTCGTATTCCACGTTCCATGCACTATTTCTAATTTTTTGACCAATATCCCTCTAATTCTCAATACCAACATATGCAATATCCATTCTCAGTACTCTCTTCATCCTCCTCCTTTTCTCCAAGTTATATCAGTTACTGACTAGGTCTTGCAAAAATTTGCAGTAACAAATCTAACCGCTCTTCTTTGTACACCCTCCCACTCCTGTATTTGATAACCAAAATGTGGGTCCGAAACTACACCACCATATTCAACCAATGGTCTCACCAAAGCATTGTAACCCAACTTCCTAACTTCTCTGGTACATCCTCTCATCACCCTCTCCAGTAAATGAAGGATTTTGTAACCTTTTCCTACCAACTGGCCTACGTGCTCTGTCCAATTGAGTTTGATATCAAACGTTTTGCCAAGGTATTTAAACTTCAAGCTTTCAACAAGCAATTCTGATCCCACCCTATAATCATAATTAACCTTTAGTTTTTATTTGTATTCCTAATAAGCTTACTATTCTTGGCATTTGTCTTCATTCCACACTGACATACCCATTTAGATATCTATGTCACCCTCCAGCTGTTCACAGTCTTCACCTGTTTTGATCCTATTTTATACCATCTGCAGACAACTTAAATTCTGATCGTAACCCAACAACACAGTCATTCAATAGAATAAGCAACGCTCCCAATACACCATTCCCATATTTACTGCCACCTATTTTGATAATGTATTTCCTACTCTAACACTTTGTTTTCCGGCTTTTAAGAATTCCTCTATCCAGCAAGAAACTTTTTCATCCAACCCAATAGATCTCATTTTATTTAATACCATTTTATAGATCACTCTATTAAATGTCTGAGAAAGATGTAGTGCCTCCGTATCCACCATGGAGGAAGGAATATACGGAGACGAAATAACGTCAAATCGGTGAAACCTCATAAAAAAAAACCCTCATTTCGTTTTTATTGGCAACTTACTTCGTACTTCTATAATCATTCCAGATAAATTCTCTTTAGTTGATTAATATTTGATTTTTATAATCTTTGACTGTGTTGTTGGCGCGCAGTGTGAAGTTGGCGATTTCTAATGATATCTCAAGCTCATAGGTAAAAAAGTAAATACGTTATGGCTGATAGTCGGAGATATGGATTTGTTTGGCAATGTGAAAATATAATTTATTTTGATAAAACTATTATTTTTTTGTTTTGTTTGCAGTTACACTCGGACTTTGGATGAAATTAGGACTGTCATCCACCATGCTAAGTTGGAAGAGAAAGAGTTGTTACCCTTAACACAGGTTTTAGCGTTTGCACCTCAAAGTGATGAAGTTGAAAATTATAGATTATTTCAAGTTGATAAAAAGTTATTAAATGTGCTGGAAGACGGTCAAAGGTACTTTATGATACACAGCTAAAAATACAGGTTAACTTTAGATCCAGATACAGGAAATGTATTAATGCACTTGTGGTTAAAGCCTTCATTTTTAAAACAAATTTGTGGCGCTTATGAAATCAAATTTGAATTGTAAATTAAAACTAAGTCGTCGTCTTGGTGTATGCTGCATTTCAATGTGACCTGATGTTAGATTATTACTTATAATGCATATGTATTCACTGGCTCACAATATAAAGTTAAAATCCTTGAAATCTGAGACTGTTGCTTTCTAGATGACAGCCAACATAGTGGACAAAAAGACTTCCAAAATGGCCCCAGTCTTTTTTAAATGGTTTAGTATTAATGTTGTTGGCCCAGTATCAATTTTACCTAAACATTCAAATTAGTTTTAACAACAAATATTAATTAAACAGCATATTTGGAAATTGTGGATCATTTTCCTCAATTGCTGCTAATATTGATAAATAAATAACATCAAAGCAATTGAATGTTTGCATTTATTAACCTCCCGAACACATTTGGCATTATTCATTTATCAATGTCAAACCATATCTTTCATACTTCTGTTCATGTATGACTAAAACAGTAGTGCCACTGGAATCGTGGACCTTAAAGAACCGAACTATTTCAATTTGCATAAGGCGATGATGCCAGAAAAAGATGCTCTTGAAGGGAAATGTAAATTAAAAATCAATACCAAAATCCTTGTGGATAGGATCAAACTATGGAATGTAGGTCTTCCATTTTGTTACTGGCTGCATTTCAGTTTGAACAACAACCTCTGCTAGTATTGCTGCTTTAAAATGAAGGTGTCATGATGCACTTACTTCAACACAATCTTGAGTAGAACTGACTTGTGTGTGGAGTTCATATGTTTTAGATAGGTGTGCTGGAAATCAGTGGTTTCAATCAAAATAGTTTGAGGGATAAGACCTCAAATCTGTTCAAGAGATCTAATGATTTGGTTAAGCAACATTCTAGGTTGTTGTGACTAAACTAAACTGATATCCGATTAGTATGTACACAATTGCAATCTGTTGTTAGCTGTATGTGAAGTCCAAATTGAAAAGAAATTGGAAACAATATTTCTGTTATTGTGTAAGAAATAATAACTTTAATCCCATTCATGATAACTTTCTGGTTTTTTTAAATGTTTGACTATCACAAAGCTTCAGTTTTGTTATTTTTCATGAAATGAAATGTTTGATGTAAATAGCAGTTACATATCACTTTTACATTTTGTGGAAATTTCTTGGTTCACCTATCTTAGGGATTTGGGGGGGGGGGGAATTCTGAAGGCATCATATTTCCAAACCAATATGGCATTTACAGGAATGAGTGCAGTATATAGCTTACAAGAAAAATTGGAAACGATGTCTAAATTTGGATACTTCAGAAGAAATAAGGAAAGTTATCATGTGTCTAAGAGCAAATACTTGACTGGTTATGGTGAAATTTCCATCAGATTAATTAAACTGTGCTCCACAGAATTAAGGAAAATACTAATTTAACTGTTTAATCTGTATCTACTTCGGGGTGCATTCCTATAAAGGCTTAAGTGTGCTGTAGCGCTACTCTATAAAAATGTGATAAGTCAGTTCATGGGCGCCGGGAGGGGGGTGCAAGGGGGTGCACTTGCACCCCCCTGGCATCCCGGGTCGCCCGTAAATTTGGGCCGATAGGGGGTGGGGAGCACCAATTACGGCCCTGGTGCACCCCCCTACATTCCCGCATCCCGGGTCGCCGTGTGGTCAGTAGTAGACCTAAAAAAAAAAAAAGGTCGCCCGGAAATTTTTGGGCCGATAGGGGGGGGGGGCACCAACGCAGCCCTGGTGCACCCCCCTAGAAGCAATCCTGCCGGCGCCCATGAGTCAGTTGTATTGTTAGCCACCTTCTCCAAAATGTTTGGAATAAAAAAGTACAACAACATTAATCAGTACCTTATAAATAAAAATGTCCTAACTAAATCACAATTTGGCTTTCAAAAGATCATTCAACAAAACAAGCTCTATTTGCATTCACTGACAATATTTTAGAAGGAATAAATGATAAGCTGATCCCTGTAGGATTTTTTGTGACTTGTCTAAGCTATTTGACTGTTCATGAAATACTGATATGAAAATTAAAGTATTATGTATAGTAAAAGTAGCATTTTTATTAAATGACTTAGTTCTTACCACTGAGCGTGGTGGTGTAACGGTTAGCGTGCTCACCTCGCATTTGGGAGGACACCGGTTCGAATCCCCGTCCTGGCATCCAGATTTGGGTTTTCCATGGTTTCCCAAATCACTGTAGGCAAATGCCAGGATGCTTCCTTCAAAAGGCCATGGCCGAATTCCTTACCATACCTTGCCCCCCATCCTTTCCTTTCTCTAAAGACCTCGCTGTTAAGAGACGTTAAGCAGTTAAAAAAAATTAGTTCTTACTTTTTGAATCGAAAACATAGTGCCATATCACTGGAACATTTTAATGTTGCATCATGTGGTTCAGTTTCCTGAGTAGGGATGTATCATATGCAGGCCCGCCGCTAGCTGTTTGAGCGCCCGCGTGCAATACCGATTATGCCGCCCCCTGTCTAACTACAGCCAGTGGTGGATCTCGAAAATTTCCGAACCCGGTCAAAAAACTGTGAGATTGCCGCCCCTTTGAGCATTTTTTGCCGCCCCCATTGTTGCCATCCTGAGTGTCGCCGGCCGTCCGGAGCAGCTGTTGAGCTAAAAAAAAAACGGTCGCCCGCTACATAATACACTGCAAATTAATTTCGTCGCGGCGACAATGGAGTTGCAACTATCGCGGGGCGGCGGCTACTGTCGAGCACTCGTTTTGCCACCCCCCTCGATGTGCCGCCCGCGTGCGGTGCACGCCTTGCAGGCCCGCTTACGGTGGCCCTGATCATATGTGGAGTACTTTAGGGTTCTACATTGGAGACACAATTTTTTTAATATATATTAATGGTCTGCACGGTGTTACATTTGAAAACTAAAAAATTTTTCTATTTGTCTACCAAATATATTTCAAATTATGTCCATATTAATAATTGGTTTAATAATTCCTTTAAACTTTGAAAATTTTTTATATATACAATTCAGTACATCACTCAGATTAATACCAGATATAGAAATAAAATTTACAGCCAAATCCATCCAAGAAGTAGAGGGTGTGAAATTTCTAGGTTTGGATATTGATAATAGTTTAAATTGGAGGGTACATGTCTGTAACTTACTAAAATGATTAGGAGTGAAATTTGCAATTCATACAGTTTTAGAAATAGATGACCTCTATATGAAGAAATTAGCCTATTTTGCTTATTTTCACTCCTTAATGCCACATGCAATAATTTTCTGGAACATTTGAACTCATAGATATAAAATATTTATAGCCCATAACCGAGTAATAAGACTGAAGTGTGGGGTTAGCAGATGAACATCATACAGAGAGCTTTTCAAGAAGTTAGGAATTTTAATTTAATTTTTTAATTTAATTAATTGCAATGGCGACACACGCTCCGGTGGCAGTTTCCCTACACACCCAACTTCCCGCTATCCTTCACTCACCTACATTTGCCTCTACATATTTTATCTTTAAATTCTTTCAAAAGCTTTTGGTCATGGTCATCTTTTCCCTTCCATGAACTACTTTTCATACCTACTGCAATATCTTTCCATGCCTCATCACCAGTATACGCGCTGTACACTCCCATTACCCTCCTCATCCTCCTGTCTTGCAATGAATCCCATTCCAGCTCCTTTATCATATCTGTCACTGATTGCATTCTGCGATAATTTCCAGAAACAAATCTAGCAGCCCTTCTTTGCATCTTCTCCAACTCTTGTATTTGATACTCAAAATGTGGGTCTGACCAAAGTTTTGTAAACCAATTCCTTTACTTCTCTCGTGCATCCCCTCATCACTCTCTCCAACAAGTGCAGCATTTTGAAACCTTTTCCTACCACCTGTCTAATGTGTCCTGCCCAGTTAAGCTTGTTATCAAATGTAATGCCAAGATATTTACATTTCAAGTCTTCAGCAAGCAATTCTTCCCCCACCTTATATTCATAATTAACCTTTTGTTTTTTATTTGTGTATCTAATTAGCTGACTCTTCTTTGCATTTATCTTCATCCCATGTTTACCAACCCAACTAGATATCCTGTCCAGATCACCCTGCAACTGTTTACAGCCCTCTATCGTTTTGATCCTTTTATACAGCATTATGTCATCTGCAAACAATCAACACAATTATTCATTAGAATAATGAATAGCAATGGTCCCAATACGCTACCCTGCGGCACTCCCATTTTTACTTCCACTTCCTTTGATAACGCATTTCCTACCCTAACTTTCTGTTTTCTAACTTTTAAAAATTCTTCTACCCAGCAAATCACTTTCTCACCCACTCGAATAGTTTTTACCTTGTTTATTACCATTTTGTGGCTTACTCTTTCAAACGCCTTTGAAAGATCTACTGCTACACTATCAATTTGGTCTCCCTTGTCCATTTCATCTGAAATATCTTGCATATATCCCACCAACTGAGATTCGCATGAATATCCTTGCCTACTTGAAAACCACTTACGTTCCTCACATATTTTTCTGATGCGGTTGGATATCAATCTTTCCATTAATTTACCAACCACTGAAGTCAAACTGATTAGCCTGTAATTTTTGACTCTATTTCTCACCCCTCCTTTATGTACCGGTACTACACTCGCACTCTTCCAGTCTTGTGGTAAGCAGCAAGTATCCAGACTCAATTTAAATAATACTAGCTGGTACCCACGACTTCGTTCGTGATTGTAAAGAATTCATATTGACAGCTATAGACATCTAACCACCATAGTGCACGATGGGAGACTCGATACTATTACCACACACAAATACCAGTCTTCTGCGCTATGTAGTTCCGGCAGCAAAGTAAAATTTACGGATACACACAAGTATTTGGATGAAATACGAAAATATTCATGATCGACCAATTTCAAACACCATATCTCACACACTCCCACAGTTACCGAATTTCGGCCAACGTTGTGATCGATGGGAGACTCTGTGTTACTACCACACACAAACGCCAGTGATCTGCGATTGATAGTTTTCACTTAAAAGTGATACACCGTGACACAAGCGTCTTTGGCAGAAATATGAAATTGCCGCAGGTCGACCATTTTCATCCCCCATATCTTCCACACCCCCATAGCTACAGACATCTAACAACCATAGTGCACGACAACAGACACGATTCTACTACCACACATAAACACCAATGCTCTATGCTATGTAGTCGTGGCATAAAAGTGAAATCTGCGGAGACACATGGCTTTCGTCGAAATACGAAAATATCTTTGGTCGGCCACTTACAACCACCATGTCTCCCACACAACCACAGTTTCTGAAATTTGGCCGCTGTTGTGATCGAAAGGTGACTTTGTGCTACTACTACACACAAACGCCAGTTATCTGTGATCTATAGTTTTTGCTGAAAAGTGATACACCATGACACTTTTGTCTTTGGCAGAAGTATGAAATTGCCACAGGTCGACACTTTCAACCCCCATATCTCCCACACCTCCATAGCTACCGACATCGAACAACCATAGTGCACTACATGAGATACGATTCTACTA
Organism: Vandiemenella viatica; assembly: GCA_031002005.1. Taxonomy (NCBI): domain Eukaryota; kingdom Metazoa; phylum Arthropoda; class Insecta; order Orthoptera; family Morabidae; genus Vandiemenella; species Vandiemenella viatica. The sequence goes on along the minus strand of CM061919.1, from coordinate 103,257,485 downwards.
CCAAACACAAATACCAATGCTCAATGCTATGTAGTTGTGGCAGAAAAGTGACATATGCGGAGACAGTCGAAATACGAAAATATCCTTGGTCGGCCACTTACAACCACCATATCTACCACAATACCACAGTTTCTGAAATTCGGCCGCTGTTGTGATCGAAAGGTGACTCTGTGCTACTACTACACACAAACGCCAGTTATCTGTAATCTATAGTTTTCGCTGAAAAGTGATACACCATGACACTTTTGTCTTTGGCAGAAGTATGAAATTGCCACAGGTCGACCACTTTCAACCCCCATTTCTCCCACACCCCCATAGCTACCGACATCTAACAACCATAGTGCACTACATGAGATACGATTCTATTACCAAACACAAACACCAATGCTCTATGCTATGTAGTTGTGGCAGAAAAGTGACATATGCGGAGACAGTCGAAATACGAAAATATCCTTGGTCGGCCACTTACAACCACCATATCCCCACACAACCACAGTTTCTAAAATTCGGTCGCTGTTGTGATCGAAAGGTGACTTTGTGCTACTACTACACACAAACGCCAGTTATCTGTGATCAATAGTTTTCGCTGAAAAGTGATACACCATGACACTTTTGTCTTTGGCAGAAGTATGAAATTGCCACAGGTCGACGACTTTCAACCCCCATTTCTCCCACACCCCCATAGCTACCTACATCTTACAACCATAGTGCACGACAGGAAAGACGATTCTACTACCACACACAAACACCAAAGGTCTATGTTATGTAGTTGTGGCAGGAATGAGAAGTATACGGAGATACGAATTTTTGGTCGAAATATGAAAACGCCCTGCACTGACCAAGTTTAATCATTATATCTCCCACATCCCCACAGCTATCGGCATTCGGCCAACGTTGTGCACGACAGGAAACTCCATGCTACTTCCACCCACAAACATCAGTGATCTGTGCTAGGTAGTGGTGGCTGAAAAGTGAAATATAGGAAAAAACCCGTCTATTTTTATATATATATAAGATTTCAAGATAAGGTACAATGTCACACCCAGCTATCTTTAAGATATCTGTAGTAATATTATCTGCACCAGCCCCCTTATGTGTTTTGAGCTTGCTTATTTCCTTCATGATTTCTTCAGGATGAATTTCAAATTTTGTAGTATCTTTATTTCTAATTGTATTGTTAAGCTCGTTCTCCGAATTAGACCTTCCCATTTCTGATTCATTCTTCCTAATGCTCTCACTAAACCAGTTACTTATAATCTCTGCCTTTTTCAAATCCTCAGTAACTACTTCTCCATCCTTATCTATGAGCATCTCTACACCCTCGCTTCCCCTCAGTTTCCTGATATAGCCATAGAAATTTCTAGATGCAACAGTCAGTGGTCCTCCTTCACTGACAATACTCTTCATAAACCCATATTTTGCCACTTTCTTTGCTGTTATTAAGTCGTTTAGTTGTTTCAAAAATTCCCTACTACCCTGCTGTCTCTTAACTCTGTTATGTTCTCTTCGTACCAACCTCTTTAACCTCCTCACTTCCCTATTATACTACACAGGTTCTCTACTTCTATTTATTTTCTGCTTTGGAATTAATTTTTCTTCCCCCTTTCCTATTATCTCCTTGAACTCTTCCCACCTTGACTCTACTGTACTTGTGCCTTCCTTCCATTTGCTGAAACGTTCTCTGAAATATCTCTTCAAATTTGAAATCTGTACCTTTTTATAATTGTACCTATTTCCCCCTTCAGTTTTGGCTGCTGGTTCACTGAATCCTCTAATATCCATCAGAACTGCATCATGATCACTTATTCCTTCTGTTACTCGACACCCCATGAGGTTATCATCGGGCTTTATTAGGAATATATCCAAAATATTTTGCCCCCTAGTGTTTTGCTCTACCACTTGTGTAAATCCTCCTTCCCTTATTAAGGTATTTGCAAATCTTTGTTCCCGGGTGTTATTAATCTTATTTCCTTCCCAGTTAACACCTGGTAAATTTAAATCCCCACCAATAATGACCATTCTAATCTCACCTCTGAAATCTGAGTATGAATTTAATTTCTCCCCAAGAGCCTCATCTTCATCTGTCATTCTTCCACTGCGGTAACCAGCCAACACCCTGATTTTTTCTTTTCTATTACCCCAGAAATCTACCCCAAGTAACTCATGGTCTTGATCTATGAATGCCAGTGAACTGTGGTAGTTTTTGCTAACTAGTATGAAGACTCCTCCACCAATTGGTCCTCTATCTCTGCGGTACACTCTGTAATCATCAGGAAAAACCTCAGTGTCTAGTACGTCTTCTTTTAACCAAATCTCTACCCCAATTATTACTTGTGGTACGTGTATCTCTATTAAGTTTGCAAATTCGATTACTTTGTTCATTATACTTCTACAGTTTACCATTAACACCTTTATTACCGGCTTTATATTTTCAGCATTTATCTCCTCTTTCCCAGATTTACCCCAGCCAGTTATTGTTTCAGCAACTTCATTTATTTCTTTAACATCTATGATCTTTCTCATCGTGGATCTACAATCAGTATCACTTTGATCATCTGTTACCATCCCTTCACCAGCAGCCCCTAACCTAAAAAAGGCACAGCCCTGACCCCATCATCACTGGAAATGGGCTCCCTTACTGCTTTAGCTAACAACTCAGAAAGTACTCCCTTCCCCCTTCTATTTAGGTGTAGGCCATGCCTAGTGAAACCCCACCAACCTATGGTATTTACAGGCACAACCCCAAACACAGAACTAATGCCTTTCCCAAGTAGCACTTCCGTTTCCACATTTACACGCCTCACAGCGTAGTTCAGTTGTGGCCGGTCATGGCGTCTTAGGACGTGCATGAGCTCCACCCTGGTATTCTGTGCCTCCTTCACCACCTTCCTCAGGTCACTCTCTATACTATAACTCACGTTTCTATCAATACTATTCCCTGCCCCTCCCACTATCACTACTCTATCGTCCTTAGTGAAACTCCTACAAAGTGAACCTATATCCTCTATTACCTGACCTAATGTTGCACTAGGTTTGAAAAAACTTGTGACCTGGTAACCTGTACCTAACTGATCCTGCAGAAGAGGGCCTACACCTCTCCCATGGCTACTACCTAGCAGCAGAACCCTTTTCTTCCTATTCTTGCCTTGCACACCCTTATTCCTAAAGGCCTGCTGCATCTTACCTAACGCTGGTCACTGTGTGTGTGTGTGTGTCCTTTGTAGTAACCAATTATATTTTATTTGAAACAAATAGTAAAAAGCACTATTATGGCAATGGAATTAAAAATGATCTTTACAAGGATACCAAGTTGTTGTTATTTGTTCAAAAAGGGGTTTGATTTTCAGGGATAACATATGTTCATTTAGCTCCTAACATGCCTTAAAAGTGTGGCAGGAGTATTTTAAAGGACTCTATTGAAGAATTTATTTCTAAGGTATCTACAAAGTAACTGTCAATAGTTTGTGTAAATCTAATTGATATAATTAATGTACACGGTGCATCTTCTGGTGTATAAGCCTACATTTATTTGGTTATGCAATTGTATGTCTGTAAATTGAAAACTTTCCACATCCCTTTGAGCCAGTCCCTTGTATTGGGATCTATGGAAAATGAATGTATTGCATTAAAGGCCTTTATTGCATCATAGTGCAATGTGTACTAAGTCTCATTGAAATAAAAGTTAGCACATGAGAAAAATTTCATACAAAGTGCATTGTGTGTTGTGTTGATTAGGATTAGACCTAATGAAACTTTAAACAGTTGTGCTAAAATGGTGAAGATCAGGATATAAATGGAGATCTAGTCTTACATATCACTGTATTTCACCACAGTTTACAGATCATAGAGTGATTGCAATATTATGTCTGGTCTTAGGTAATAGTTGATTTTCTTTCCTTTTTTTTTACATTTGTTTAAATTACAGATGCTTTGATGACAGTTGTTAGCAAAATATAAAGCTTAATAGCCAAATGACCAACTGATACATTATCTCACTGCACAGGGAGCATCCATAAACTATGTGGTTTCGGTGTAGTGGGGGAGGGGTTGGCTGGAAAGCTACGCTGTGCTATGTGGGGATGGGAGGGATTCAGAGCCAGGCCACTTAGCTTTTCATTCATATTATTTGTCACAGTTAAAATAAGATACAGAACACACAACATCATGTAAATATTTATTTCTGTCATTTAATTATCTCTGTATGTAATTTACGATAGGTTGATAATAGAAAACAGTACAAAATGTCTTCTGGAATCAATAGCGAAAAAAAAAATTACATGCTACTTGGAAAGGAGGGGGGGGGGGGCTAGATGCAAAAGCCATGTCAAGCCACATGGGGGGAGGGGGGTTCACAGGAGGCCAAAATGGAGCACGTGGTTTATGGACGCTCCCATATTGCAATCAGAATTGTTTTCTTTTTGGGTAGTCACAATGATAGGTACCCACAAATTACGACATTAGGAATGAAAAGCAGATATCCCACCAAGAAACATTTGTTTTATTTTGTGTGAACCATCCATAAACAAAAGCAGCAGTTGTGATTTTGCTGGCACTATTTAGCAGGGCACTAAGCACCTGTTAGTGGACGCTGATCTGCTATGATGTATCAGTGTCTGTCGCATATATTCTGTGCCGTAATCATTATACTTGTTGAGGTTGAAAAGCAGCCTGGACCACAGTAAATCGTAACCATAGAATAAAGACATTGTGGATGCCCTACTTTAATGTCCTACATGTTACTATTAATGTTCTCCAGGCTGTATTACAACATAATTGCAAACAAATTGAGTTTAGGTTACTGTCCTGTGAGGAGTTTTGTAAGCCCTGGGGCATTAGTGTAAAATTAATTAAACCAACGTATGGGGAGTTGCCCTGGCTCAATTGCTCAAAACAATAACTGCAAGATGTGCATTAGAACATAAACACAGACCCTGTTACTAGGAAATATTTTATTTTGTAAGCATGATGTCAGTAGCAATTCTTGCAATGCAAGGAAATACAACAAAACGGAAGACGGTGTCAAATATAAATCAATGGACAGGATACTAATAGACTATTGATAGAACAATTTCTGTGGCCTTTCTTATTAAATTCAGTGCCAATTTCATTAACCAGTCAACAGTTAATAAATAAACATAACACTGATTAATAAGAAAATACCCAGTCAATAAGCAGTTGGAACTGATAGGTCACACCAGTCGGCAACCAATGTGACCATTACGTACGAATAATGCCAACAAAAATTACTTTTGCTGCTTCTGTTTATGAACAGTTAATAAAAATAAAACAACAACAATAATAATGTCTGCTTTCCTTTGCTACCAAAAAAAGGTTACCATTCGTGATGTGGCAAGACTGGTTTGTGGATGTAGAGCTTTATTTTGAGAAAAGTTAGTTAAAACATGTTTTCAGTCATTTATTTATTGAGGTTGATATTTTTAATGATTAGTTGGAGTTGAGAGGAAATAATTTTCAGGGATTAAACAGCTATTTTGAATAAGTCTTAATTGTTTAGGCATTCTAGAGATTTTGAGAGTTATTGTCGGATGCTGCCAGTGCACTATAAGAGAACTGGCTTTTTGATTGTAGTGTCGTACCTTCATGATAGCAACTTAGGTGTGTGTGTGTATTCTACATGAATTGTGAATAAGTGCTGATTTGAATTGTAAACCAATAATCCATGATTCTTCATTTAATAAAACCATGTTATATAATAAACCCACACATGTGACCCTTGTGGACGACCGCGTGTTGCGCGACAATGGGCAACCATTGTTTGCCCTTTTTTCCCCACAATACAGTTGATAGGGTTACAATCAATTAACTGTGGTCAGATATAGATCTGTTTCTTGTTATTGTGCTAATATGGAAAAGCATTAATTGGGTTAATTGTAAAGAGTTTTTGTCGAAGATATTTGTTTTGCTTCTGCTATGAAAGTGGTTTCTGATATTCTATTCACATTAGTTTGAAGTTCAACAGCTGTTTTAGGAGGTACCAGTGGATTCTCTTGGTTGATTCTTCATTTTTTAGTTGTTTAATTCCTTTTTATATTTTTTTCAGTTTAATTATCAGGGGTGAAAAGGATGAGAATGCAGTATTGTGTACAAAGAACAAAACATTTGATATTAAAGAGGCGGAAACATCAAATTCAATGCTTATTCTACCAGGACTTTCTTGGGCAGAAGATGCAGATTTAGAAAATGAAGACAGGGTATTAACAGAGCAACAGGTAATCTTAGTTTATTTTATGTACTTATTTTACTATCCATAGTTTGATTATGATTTATTTTGTGGACTTGTTTTAATATAAATTCTAACTGCATTGGAGAATATATAGAGGAAAAAATTCTGTGTCATATGTAAAAAAATACCCTTCAAAGTGGCTCTGAGCTACTGTGCCACCACACTAGATTGAGGAAGTACAATAGGATCTGGTTCAAGTACTGACTCGAGCGTGGCAGTCGTTCTGCGTTTGTTTTAGGTGGTTTTCCATGTTCATCTAGGCCTGTGGTTCCCACTTAGTTTTCCCTGAGTACCACTATAAAAAAGAGATCAACTTCGCACTCTCCTTATAGCTGAAATGAAAAATAAATAAATGCTTTCATCCCAGTTGAGTGCTTTGAACAGCCACAACATTGCAGTAACATGATTCACACATACACAATTTGTCTTAAAATATATTTTTCCAACAATAATGTTTGAATAACTTTTTTCAGTTATCTTTTTGATTACCTTAGCCAAAAATTACCACGTGTATCCCTTGAAGCAACCTCATGTATCCCAGAGGGGGTATGCGTACCACTAATTGGGAACCACTGATCTAGGAAAATGCTGTGATGATCTCAACATTCCACCTAAAAACTATCCATTTCACAAACAAAAAAATATAAATTAAAGAGAACATAGTTACAAGAATCACAGTCAGATGGCAACACTTAAGCTCCAGCCACTAGAATAGTTCCTTCCGGTAAATGGAAGGGTCATCAGTCTGCGACTAAAGCAGGCGAGGTGACTATACTTCACATCCTTAGAAATTCATGATGATTGGTACTCATCTTTTTGTGATTGAAAATAACTGATAAATAAATGAAGACACATCAAACAGTGCTGTGATAAAAAAATTACTTTTCTGCTGATAACTCTTAAATATTTGTTTTACTGGAGAATGCCTGATAATGGTTTTGTGTATTTTCTCTAGAACTGGTGGAGCATAGTTGATGGCTTAACTTTGTGATTTAAATATTTTTACATATAACTTAATATGGAAAAAAAGATAAAATATACCCACGACTTACCAAAGTTAAAGGGAGGAGGGCAGCACCAACAAAAAAACACTTCAGACACACACACACACACACAAACAAAAGTTTCAGGCTTGTGCAGGAACCACTATTCAGCACAGCTATATGAATTGTGCTTTTGACAGTTCGATTGGAATAGGAGGAAAGGGAGAGGGGTGACAATATCAGTGGCAGTTTTAATTGCTTAAAAGAAATTAATAATAAAAAAATGCCAGAGGACTGGAAAAATTTGATAGTACTGCCCCATAAAGAAGGGTCTACAAATAGGTTGAAAATTGGAATCCCATTGGTTTGACATCAGTGATGGGTATATTGATGGAGAGATTAATATGCAATCACATCAGATATGATCTGGTTTGACAGCATCCTTTTTGGCAAAGATATTTATGTAAAACATAGTGGACAATATGCAAGATAGTTTAGATGAAATAAACAAGTTGTAATGTAGCACTAGACCTTTTTGGGGCATTTGAGAGAGTGATGGTGTTAAACAAGGTAAAAACCATTAATTGATGACAAAATGACTTCCTGGTTAGAGGAATTTTTCAAAGCAAGGTGTTTAAAGCAGGGAGCAAGGTGTTAGGGTAGGAATTGAAGCATCAAAAACGGTTGATGTGAAAATTGGAGTGCCACTTGGTAGTATGTTTTGAACCATTTATTTATTATTATCTGACCCAACAGATGTTGTCCTGTCCAAATTTTAATAAATTTGTTTCTGATAATTTTATGAATTTATGAAAAGCTATTTGAAATGTGTAAACAAAGTAAAAATGAGAAAAATGTATTTCTGAGCGATGATTGTATTTATTAACGATTATGTCCATGGATATTCAATTTGAGGAGGAGTACATTCATAAGTATGCCAATAAGAAATTTTACATGTGAGATAAATTCTATTGGTAGTAGTACAATGTTGAAACGCTGGAAATGTGTGATATGTTTGCAATGTGATCGACTTGGAACCACGCGGGAGCAATTGAATCAAGTCAGAATTTTATGCCAACCAATGATTTATTTTCTTCAATTAAATTTGAAGTCTCAAAGAATCTCAAGGTGTTTTATTTAATTTTCAATTTCGATCATCAAACCACCAAACCGGTTTTGATTCTTTCTTACATCTTGTACATCGGTCTAATGTCTTCAAAGACTTTTTATGTTCCATTGTACATTCATCCTAAACAATCAATTTCATGGCTGCAAAAATTTGGCCATTGCACAGTTCTTCGAAAGGTTGCACGTAGGAGTTTCATTGATTTGCATATTCAGTGGTAACTTGTATGCTGAATGAACTGTTTGACCACCTTCCAACAATGTAGCTGCAATTCATGATGTAGTGAGTGCAACTGCAATGCCATGTGAGCGAATTGTTGCCAAAATTGATGAGATGAAAAGTTTTTTCAGTTCCACTGTAAGCGTCTAGTTCCATCGTTCACAACTTTCATGTGTGTGTTGTATGCATATTTTTGTTGCTGATTCAACAGCGGAATGTACATTCAAACTGATTCTCCCAATGTATTAACAGCTTTTGTTTTACACATTTCAACTATTGGTTAAATGTATTGTGCATCAGTCAATTGGGCACAGTTATACTTAATCAAAGTAATGCCTTGTTTGATATCATCAAGAACATGTCCTCAATTAATATCAATAGAATAGAAATAAAATAACTGCATTTGCTGGACAGATCGCGAAACAACACAAAAATAAAAACATAGTTAATGTTACTTTAATTTTTGCTGGAATGCATTTTTTTAAATATTTCTCCAGCCCTACCAGGTTTTTTTTTAATAGAAAACATTCATTTGACTTACTTCCATTCCAGGATGATAAGAAACAACACAAAAAAGAATTAACCACATCCATCATTCAAATCGTGTGTTATGGTCTTCCCATGCAATATAAAGCACTTTAAGTTTTTCCCAAGCATTCCAACTTTGCTTGCAACTTTTTCAATTTTTCTTTCTGTAAACAGTTTGTTCAGACACTTACAAACAATTTTCTGGGCAACTTTTCCAATAGAATATTTGACTACTTTTTGAAAATGGTTTTAAATTGTTTATTGGTACACGTTATTCACCAAGTACTATTTATTTTTTGAGGAAAGTGTCTATTTTACATAAAATACAAAGTTAAAATTTAAAGTATTTAAAAGCCCAGCAACATGCTCCTCTGCTGCCTGGCGCGGGCTTACGACACTCGTGACGTCACATGTCTGTAAACGCTGCGACTGCAAATAGAGCGTTTCATATTATCCAAGTTTTCAACTATTTTTATTGTTTGTTGCTGTTTATTTCTTATTATTAATGAAAGTTCATTTTGTATACAAAATTGAGAACAATATGTAAAGGCCTACAGCTGAAAAATATTGAAAATAGATATCTCATTTGTGGGGCTATCTATAGAAACAACCCCCGAGTTGTATTCAGTGGAGCTTTAAAAAGTAACAACTTCAATTTAATATTGCGACAAAGTCACTTACCATTTTCTTTGAAGCTCATTTACACCACAATTTCATAAAATTAAATGTAATACGTTGTTTAAGGTGAGCCTCACTAAGATTAGGGTCCTTAGGTTCGATCCTCGTTTCAGAATATGTATCATTTGTTTTCTGTTGCCATTTTGTTTGGGTATTAGTTGGTTGCATCGCATATTCATTTTTCCCCTGAAAATCCACCAAAACATCAATTTAGTTTCCCCTCCCCCTCCTTTAAGGATTCACAACTTTTTGGATAACAAGCGAGTTACAACCATTTAAAACTTAACCAAGAAGACTTCAAAAAGGAAATTGGACATTTCTTGTGCCCTGAAAAAGATTTTTTCTTCAAAAATTGAAAGCAAGTACAGACTAAATAGATGCATTTATCTCGGAAAGGTAACCTGCAGTTTTATCGTCATGTAAAAATTCCAACAAAAGGAATCCAAAATGTTCCAGAACTGTTGTTAGATTAACGTGAAATTTCACGTGTGATCTCACTTCTAAAATAAATCCCATTATTCACTGCTGGGCACCTGTATTTTTTGCATGATCTCTGGTATGTTTAAAAATTAAAAGAGGAGAGAGATCTTTTCATAAAAGTTTTCTTGTATGGCAGCAATTCATGTTTCAAACATCTGCATGACACTTAGCAACAAAAAATTTATGAATTATTCAAATAAAAACATGATTCTGTAGTGCAAAAAAAAAGGGGGGGGGGAATGCACAAAAAATATTATCCCAACCAAGGTTTGAATGTAGGATGTTCTCAATTTCATTAGCACTCTTCAACCACTCAGATACCCAGACACTACATCTTAGTTGCTTCTCTTTATGTTTTTTAGTAAACATTTAAACATCACAGTTTCTTTGTGTGAGATGAAGTGAAACGAGATAGATAAATGAATAAACAAACAAATTCAGCGTCGTCTTTTATCTGCAATTAAGAAAATCGGCCCACAACATCCAGTTGTTGTGGGTAAGCGATTAATGCTCTGGCGTCACATTTGGGACGATGCCGCTTCGAATCCCCGACCGGGCATCTAGACTTGGGTTTTCCATGGTTTCCCCAAATCACTCCAGGCGAGTACTACGATACTTCTTTCAAAAATGCCTAGGCTTAATTCTTTCCAGTTCCTTGTCCCTACTCCTATCTCGCTTCTAGTGACCTCGATGTCAACAAGGCGTAAAACCATATGTAATAATAATAATTGTTGTGCTTACCTTATTTGTACTGTGTATTATAGCTTGCATTTTTCTTTACAATATCTCATAAAACAACTAATTTAATTTATAATTTTAGTCATTCTTATAAAAGATTTCTGTTAATCTCCAACTTTAAATTTAAGTATAAATGATTCTTAAATTGAAGCTTTTATATTTTTAAGCTCCGCAGAATAAAAGTCAGGTGTTGTTTCTATAGCTAGCCCCACAAATAAGGCATCTATTTTCGATATTTTTCCATTGAAGGCTTTTACAAATTGTTCTTGATTTTGTATTCAAAATGAAATTTCATTAATAACAAGAAATAACCAGCAACAAACAATAAAAATAGTTGAAAGCTTGCATAATAGGAAACACTCCATTCGCTACCGCAGCATTTACTGACATGTGACGTCACTGAAGTGACCACCAATCCTAGAGCATTTTCTGTCATGTGACTAGAGGTAAGAAAAATCTAATTTTTATTTCACTTTTTTTCTATTAAAATAATTCACTTTTCTTTTCAAAAAATTAGCTTCCTGAAGCATTAATCTATGAGAACGACTACAGTTTATAAAATATTTTCAATACTGTCAAATAGTCTATTTTGCTTTCTCTAAAAATCTTATTCAGACTATAACAAACAAAAAGATTGACCAAATTGGTCCAGCCGATTTCAAATGATGTGCTTACCAATGAGAAGTATTTAATTTTTATTTATATAGATTCTGATGATTTACTGTCAGAATTTGGGTTGTTTGCAGATGACATACTGTAATTTTATATAATAGGATTAAAACTGAAGACGACTGAACAGCAGCAGGATAACTTTGACAGGATATCTGATTGGGTAGGTCAGCATGGAATTAAGACAAATACCAAAGAAGTGTCAACTTCTTAGATAAACAGGATGGGGAAGGAATTGTTTTTTTGAATACCTAAAATGTAAATATCTTGGTGTAGCATTTGATTATAATCACAACTGGACTGGATGCACTGGGGAAGTGGCAAGATGAGGTTTGAATATACAAGGTGTTTCATGGTGATATGCAAATATTTTAATACGTTATTCTACAAGTAAAACTAAAGAAAAGAATTAATATAAACATAGGTCCTCAAATGTTTAGTTATGGAGTTATGGCTAATAAAAGATTTTGCCTGAGATTTAGCTACCTCGCTAATATGAAGCCATCACAAAACTGTATGAGGTTACAGTAAAGAACGATTTCCTTTTATTTTGTTGTTATTGATCTGGTGAATGTAATAAAACAAGTTCCAGACGTGTATCTGCAGTAGTTTTCCAGAAATTCCAGAGATTATACAAGTAAATTCCAAGTAAATTTGTTTACTTTCCATTAAGAATGTTTGCAACCGTTAGTGAGCAGTTTCAGTCGTTTCCTAACCTTGAAACCAGTTAGTTTTCTGTATTATTCAGTGAAAGAACATAATAATGACAGTGTATTTAGTAAAACCACATAGTAACTGTGTTAACTTTATTACCATCAAATTCCAAAATTAGCTTTGTGCAATTGCCTGGAAATAAAAATTAAAAAAAATAAAAATAAGGGTCAAGCAGTTAAAAAAATTACAAATATTTCCAAATTAGTTCTTTCCTTCTCTGGAATTTCTGGAAAACTACTGCAGATGCACATTTGGGACTTGTTTTATTACACTCACCAGATCAATAGCAACAAAGTAAATGGAAATCATGCTTTACTGTAACCTCGTACAGTTTTGCGATGGCTTCATATTAGAGAGGTTGCTAAATTTCAGGCAAAATCTTTTATTAGCCGTAACTCCGTAACTAAAAATTTGCGGACCTATGTTTATATGAACGTTTTTCTTTAGTTTTACTTGTGGAATAGCATATTAAAATATTTGCATATCTTTGTGAAATACCCTGTATAATAGAAATTTTTATAAAATAGAACTCACCATTTTAGTTGTGGTGTCGACGTTCTTTGGACCAGCCATGCTTTGTATCAGGCTTTTCCGTGAATATGCTCTTCTTGGATCACCTCAATGCAACATCCAGCAATAGTCTCCCGTCATTAGTTCTGCCTTTGTAACGCTTTTCCATGTCTTTCATGTCCTGATGAAATCTCTCGCTCATTTCTTCACTAACCGCACCCAGATTTTCAGGAAAGTAGTCTAAAAGTGCATGTAAGAAATGTACCTTCAAACTCATGTAAGAGCCTAAATTTTGGTACTTCTGCAGCATTGTCTCAATGATAGACTTAAAATTAGGATCCTTCTTGTTACCCATGTCTCTAAAGGAGACCCAGGCTTCTTTTTCAGCAACTTCTATTTCTTTTTTAAAAATTCTATCTTTACAAAGTTTTCTAATGTCTGGACCCTTAGAGATACCCACTTTTAGTTTTGCGGTTGCCAAGGCTAGAAATTTGCTACAAATGTACTGGAAACATTTACCATCTTTGGTAAAGGCTTTCACAAATTGCTTCATCAAGCTTAATTTGATGTGTGACGGTGGAAGGAGAACTTTTGTCGACTCGATGAGAGTTTTTTGGTCCACTTTTTTTACTCCAGGTTCCATTGAAAGTCATTGTTGCCATTCTTTCTTTTTCCAATGATTTACCTTGTCTCTGCTATCCCACTCACATAAAAAACATGAAACCTTTGTGTATGCGCCTTGCTGTCCAAGTATCATCAATATTACTTTGAGATCACCACTCATGAGCGACTAATGATCTTCGTACTTAATTTTCTGGAGAATAAATTGTAAATTGACTTGTTTTCATCATAAACCGACAGATGGCAGCATTTCATATATCTTTAACTCTGGCAGTATGTCTTATGTTTTTGATTTATTTCAATATATAACACTTATGACAGATTGCAATTTGTAAAAAAAAATTCTGATTTGATGGAGAAAAACTAAGGTCATTTTTGGACTCAGCGCACAAAAATACATAGGAATCCATCACCAGAACTTGAAAAACATGATACAACCGAAAAAATGCAGGCCTGTGTTATTGGCAATATTTCACCTATAATAATGAATCCTATCCAATACTCCTTGTCTAATTGAAACAAAAAAAGTGTGACTCTTATTTACAATAGTTGCTTTGAGGTAGTGAAGCTGTGCAAAACTCATGGGTGCTACTGACCTCATCATTGATGTGCCATAAAGCCCTAAGAATAATAACAACAACATAACTCATCACATTTGAATTTGGTTTCCTCCTTTAATCACGTTTGTTTTCATAGTTCAGGTACGATCACTTATCTTTGAGTGTTTGCACCACATACTAAACAATTGATAAACTTTTTCTGTTTCCTTGTGTAGGTGATTGCTGTGTTTTACAAATATTATGAACTGCTTCTGTCCAAACCTAAACTGGCAAAGTTGCACCGCCTCCTACATGAAGTACCATACCGTGGTCCAGAATTTGAAGATGATATTCAGGGAACATTGTATACTTTTGATGATCTGCTAGATCATATCCAAGCAAGTGAAACTGAATTATTGGAGGCACTTGAGGAGAGGCAAGCTATATGCATCAAAGGTGACTGCTTTGTTGACTAAATGTAAGATTATGCTGTTGATGATCTGTTTTATAAAATTTGAAGTTACATTTCCAGATTACTAGAAGATATTTAGATGAGACAAAATATGTATTGCAAAGGTTACCATTTACATAAAGGCCTGAAAATTTCTTATGCTGCTGCTGAACATATTATTGTAGTTGAAATAGTCATAACATTGTTTTCTAGCAAATAAGTACTAAGCTGCCTAACGTGAAAACTAACCCCCCTCCCTTTTTCTTATTTGAATTCCAGCTCTAGCCAGAATTTTTATAGGCCCTTAATCTGTCCCATCCTTATCTGCAGCTAATCTCTCTCTCTCTCTGTGTGTCTCCCTCCTGAATCATGTGACAACTCACTGTCTGTAAGAATTAATTACTGTAGACTAATGGTTTTCACTCATAATACAGACCACCCATTAGCTGCTCATACCACCTCTCGCGTGGTGCCATTAATTTCAATTCTTACTTCACTATCAGAACCCTCTCAAACAGCACCAGTTCCTCTGAGTTCAGAAGCTGAAAAATGGCTTATCAGTACAAACCGGGCACCACGTAACCACCATGTCTCAACGTATGGTAATACCTAGTCATCCCTTTAAAATTTTCTCTTTTATGAATGCCTTTCATCCATTTTTTTTATGTATATATAACATGAACCATCACTTTTCACTAAAGGTAACATAGTTATATATTTCTAAATTGCTGTATCTTTTCTCATTTTTTACATTTTTACTTAACATTGTATGTTTTGAATCAAATATTTGCTTATCGGCTTATTTTCTTTGGTGTTATCTTTTTATTATTTATTGCTTTTGAAAAGTTCAGGTATATTCTCGTCAACTTGTTATCCTTACTCCTGTCCTATTTCCTGCAGTTTTTAATCTGTCCCCACTCCTTCTATCTGCTCAACTGACACACATCACAATAATTTGCCATTTACACTTGCCTTGTTTTGCACCATTTTCTTGTGTTGTGAAGCTGTATAAAATATCAGTGTATCCTGTAAGTTTGTATATGTTTAGTGTTGTAATGATTTGTTGGTATGTATCTGTTAACTGTACCAGTCTAGTAACTGTGCTAGAAATTCTACTGTTGTCAGGACAGGAATGAATTGAAATTTGGTGCCAAACCTGACTAACTTGACCAAGTATTAACCTTTGCTTCTTGCTTCCTGTTCTTGTTGCTTCAGGATGGTATCTCTTCTCCAACACCTTATAAACTATTTTGTGGGTTTGCATGAGCTGGAAGGATGCAGGATAAGTTAGCTATGATGCCCTGTTAGTTGCTTGTAATAAGCGGTTATTTTGTTAAAATCTTATTTATTGCTATTGACAAGAAAGCCTACAACATCAGACAAGATAAATATTGAAATTACTCACTAGTATAACTAAGTTCCCTTCAGTGAATTTCAACTAAGTAACAATAAAATTAGGCAGTCTGGCACGGCGAGAGCATTACTAAATTGAAGTGTACTTTTCACTAATTGACTTAATAATGAGAATGAAAGCTTCTAATGTGATGCAGGTGTGAACTTTCTAACGCTATGACCGTCAGTAATCATCTTGGACTTTAAACTGTATATTACAAAAAAAAAAAAAAAAAAGGTCAGCATGTTACGAGCTACTGCTGGCGTGTATTCTTGAGGTCAGCCCACATTCACCCCTTTTTACACATGTAAGCCATCAGCTCGGAATTGTAGTAATTTTATACTATGTAAATAAAATTAACGTTCTGCTGAATATAAGGTTGCTTTTATTTTTAACACCACTATTACATTAACATACAAGCTGCTTCGGCTTGTGTACAGCGAGACTGCCTGCTCTGGCAGGTCACAGCCGTCTGCTATCCACACCAACCCCTGAGCCTTTATAAAAAAAACAGCAGACCAAATGAACAACTGCTGTCTAACAGATGGCTCGTCAGGGATTTATACTAATATAAAAGCACTAAGCTACCCATGGTTTCTACACAAACTACAAACTGTGGATACCCTACATTAAATACAAATTAAGCAACTAACTATTAATACAGAACTTAAGCCTAATAACACACTCATAAAAATATTCATAAAAAATAATAATAAAAATGGCTTGGGGAGTTAATGATAATGTCACAATGTCCTGTGCATGTGTATATTTACACCGTGTACGTGGGAATTACAGCCAGGCCCGCCGTAAGCGTTCGTGCAAGGCATGCACCGCACGTGGGCGGCACATCAAGGGGGGCGGCAAAATGAGTGATCGATAGTCGCCGCCCCGCGATTGTTGCCACTCCATTGTCGCCACGACGAAATTTGCAGTGTATTATGTAGCAGGCGACCTTTTTTTTTAGCTCAACAGCTGCTTCAGGCGGTCAGCGACACTCGGAATGGCAACAATGGGGGCGGCAAATAATCTTCGAAGGGGCGCAAATCTCACAGTTTTTTGACCCGGTTCGGAAATTTCCTTGATCCACCACTGGCTGTAGTTAGACATGGGGCTGCATAATCGGGATTGCACGCGGGCGCTCCAACAGCTAGTGGCGGGCCTGATT
Organism: Vandiemenella viatica; assembly: GCA_031002005.1. Taxonomy (NCBI): domain Eukaryota; kingdom Metazoa; phylum Arthropoda; class Insecta; order Orthoptera; family Morabidae; genus Vandiemenella; species Vandiemenella viatica. The sequence goes on along the minus strand of CM061919.1, from coordinate 103,240,427 downwards.
ACAGCATAGGCTTCTTGTTGTGCTGTCTGGCACTACTGCCTTGCATTATAACCACGTTTCCAATAAAAATTCATTCACATAGGAAAACAAATATAAATAAAATGTTACCTGTTACAACTCTCCCAAATTCAAAAAAATTGCACTACTTCTTGAATCTAGAATAGTAAATTTATGCCCAAGGATTCTTAATTTAAGTGTGAAATTACATCCCATTATGGTATGTCTGATTTTCCAAAACATGTGATTAGTGATAGTGACTTGGAATTTGTCCTGTCAATTGATCCACGGTAGGACAACATGTATAATAATCTATACATATAATAAGCAAGTCTGTCATGTATGACGTCACCTGTCATACCATGAGGTCATTCTATGATGTTGCACAATGACTTCACGCTTTACATCATTGTTGTTGGTTATGCACATTATTTAATATCATTCGCGAATAAATTAACTGACAGAACACTGAAAAAAGTATGTATTGCATTTAAATCGTCATATCAATCATTACATGCTTATATTTACATATTATTCTTTTGATAAATAGAAGTATTCCTTGAATTCTTTGTCCGTAGATATGTAAGATAAAAGTTTTAATTTTCGAATATCAATGTTAGGGAAACCTTTGATTAGATTGTTACTTAGCATGGGTCAGAATTACAACTGATATTTGATACTACAGCATAGGGCATGAATAATTTAAGTTTTTTTGTCAAAATAATTTAAACTTTACCCTATTATTGAAGTTATTAAATCGTTTGAATGGAAAAAGTTGCACACTGATGTTGAACTGTGCAGCCTAAACTACAATCAAAACAAATATTACATAATATAATGTAAGTATATGAGATTTATTTTAATGTTCTTTGCTTTCACTGAGTAATATTACTGAGGCTGTTACTTCCACAATGTGTAACGATGTCAGCTATTCAAACGTTGTAATATCGGTCTGAATCACAGATAACAAAAAGGAAAGGTGTAAAAACCCTTGAAGATTTTTAATCAAATTTAGATTGTTATTCAATTATTGGGACTCATCAAGGAATTGTCGTTTTGGTCTGAAAACTATTGCACACGTTCGTTGGGTGATGATATTTAATATATGTCTTTAATATAACTCTTAGTGTTGTAAAATATATCTATCCTTACAAACTTCACTCGAAAAGTGCGGTAACATTAAGCGGCGAGCCACGGTGGGAAGGCATATAGTGATGTATAATGATAATGCAAACGTTCCATCGACTATATTATTTAGTTATATGTATCTATTAAACCCTTCAAGATAGTATATAATACACGAGCTTCAATCAAAAAAAGAAAAGAAAAGAAGAAAAAGAAAAACTTCCGTAACATTACACGCTAAGCCATTAAAGTACACTTTTTGTTATCATATGCGACCTCCAGTGATACCAATATTACGTGCAAGAAAATGCATCAATGACCAACAACAATGAAAGATACAAAAGGAAGTTTCTATGTCCACTCTGGGCCAGGCTACATTCCAACCTATCGACAGGTGCTGCTAATGATTCTGCTTGAAAATCATGATAGTTACAATGTTTAATAAATCCAAATTTCTAGCGAATTATGCTTTAACAAGAACCAAACACCATTTTGGTACAGGTTGGATTTCAACTATAAAAACTAAATTCCTTCGTTCACTAACGGTTCAAAGTTGTTCAGTTTTTGTGTGTGTAATTTGTTCCATATTTATATTTTTGATGGCTGTGATAGAAACATATTTCTGAATAATATCATTCAAAGAACGTGTGCAAGATCATTATACTTCACTATATAGCTTCTCCCAGTTGCTCACGTTACGGTACTTTTTGAGTGAAATTTGTGAGGTATATATATATTTTACAGCTCTAAGTTTAACACACATTAAACAATATAATCTATCGAACATGTGTAACAATTTTCAGACCAAAAGGACAATTCCTTTGAGTCCCAGTGATTACACTAGACCCTAAATCTATATAGCGATGCATTATTGTCATTACATATGATACATTACATGTATTAACATGCGCGAGACTGAAGTATTGTTTTTCTGGCGGCAAGTTTAGAGTAGTATGTGATTAGGTTGAGATGCAACCTGGACCTGGATGGAAACGGAAACTTTTTGCTACAGCACAAGGCACGAGGAATTACATTGAATTTGATTTTATAACAATTCTATTTAGTTAAGCAATTGCTAAGAAATTAACTGTCAGAACACTTAAAGAAAAGTATGTATTTCATATAAATTGGCATATTAATTATAAGATTTTTTTTTAACTTAAATCATTACATGGTTTGGATGAAAGAAGTTCCAAATTGATCATGATCTAAGTGGCCTAAACCACAATTAAATATTAGGTAGCATAGCGTAAGTTTGTTAAAATTATTTTTAGCATCCTTCGTTTTCACTGGGGTCATTATTTCAGCCGATGTAAGCTGTGTCAGCCGTGAAAACATCGATCTTCATCACAGGTAATAAGAAAGGAAGGTGTAAGAACCTGTGAAGATTTGGTATCAAGTTTATATCGCTGTGCAAGATCTCACTGACGTGTGATACAGGGAATGTAGGAGCCGTATGGATCCTGTAACTTTTACTTTATTACAGATTGTTCTGCCTGACAATATCTTTCAATCCTCAAAATCACATATTGTTCTCCTTGACAATACTTTCAATAACATACACCTTAAATCTTCTCATTCCATTTAAGAACTAAAACGAAAAAAAAAAAAAAAAAAAAAAAGGGAATGGAATGGAACAACTCAGATTTTGAGACAATTGCTTTGGAGAGATAACCAAAATATTTTTATGAAATGACCTAATATTTGAATTTAGAAGCACACATTAATCATATTTGAAATTCGGTTATTTGTTACGTGGCGATACCGCATGCACTGGCGACGGCGGACGTGACGACACCGTGACGTCACCGTGACGCAACGAACCGTACAGTCACAGCTTGTAAACATATGTCACTATCGGGACCGCACGGAAATGTGGGTTATTTTGGGCGGGGAGAAGAGGGAAAAATATCGTTGTTTTGAGGTATTCGCTGTCGATGTACCAACATAAAGATAATTTATTATTGTGACCGGCCGCAGTCACGTCCGCCGTCGCCAGTGCATGCGGTATCGCCACGTAACAAATAACCTTCAGGTTATTTGTTACGTGGCGATACCGCATGCACTGGCGACGGTGGACGTGACGTCACCGCCACGTACAGTCAGCGCGTGTAAACATATCTCACTAACGGGACCGCACGGAAAGGAGGGGTTTCATGGGCGGGGACAAATTACAGGAAATAAATGTGCACTCCACGATACCAGGAGAAGAAAAGGTTTAATCCTAGACTGCGATTCCGATACTGACCAATTCAATCATATTACTATATCTAACTTTAATAGCTAAACCCAGAAAACTAAATTGACTTATGATGGATAAAGAAACAGTGATCATATCGCTAGACGCATAAAAAGATGATCAGAACTAGCTTAGACAAGCTGTTGCTAACTAAGATTGTGACGAACAAAGTATATGTGCTCCCAAGTATCAACAATAAGTTATAAACTATAGCAAGAATGAAAGAACTTGTATGATGGTTCCAAAATTAGTTTTTATACTACTACATACTTCAAATGAATAAATGTTTAACCAAGTATTTGAATATCCCATGAGTGTTGATGTTGTTCAACTAAATACACTTACAACATATTTCTGCCTTATCTTACTATACGCACTGTGTACTCTCCTCACTGTATCTTTAGTTGAAATCGACAATTTATTTCCGCTATCCCTGTCAATACTTCTTTTGGACTTAAGAATCAATTAAAACACAATAGCTTCTCTTAAAATCATTGCCTTATGTGCTTCCTTAGCATCTAATATACTTTGTTTCATCCACTTGAAACTGCTAAATTCTTCACTAATTTCACCTTCATTTATTTCAGCAATATTTAAATCACAAATAGCTAATTGCTGAAGTTTCCTTGCATTAACACTACGGAAAATTTTCTGCACATTTTAACATCATAAAATAACCCTTTAAACTTACTTCCTCTAAAGACTTAATGCAAATCAAATTTAAACATAAATCACAACTGAACTAATTTATAATTTCTTCAAAACTGACATTTTTATAACATTTTCATTAGACATGCTCATATTTGTACTTATTGGGCCAAAAGTTCCCTGTAACTTTAGAAACATTCTTGTTTACTTGGCAACTTAGCTTAGCTTATTAAAACAATTAATGTACATTATAAAAACTCTGCATTTGCTCCTTTTACATTCTTTGGATAAATTTCACTCCAGACTCTGCATTTTCACAGATGATAGAACTTTCATCATGGGCCAAACCCAAAACTTCTCCTTCTACAATATTTGCAAAACTGTTGCAAGTATCACCCTCAAAATGTCAATTAAATTCTGAACAAGTATATTTTATTTTCTTAGCCATTAGGCTAAGTTCAGTTGTTTCAAACTGCTGCTGAAATGCCGCACAGGAACTCTAAGACTGCCTCCTGTGTTGAGCAGCACTGGGTGTGCTCACTTATCTGGTGCTGACGCCATTATTCCACTACAGCCTGCCTGTTCTCTGCTGCTCTGGTACTAGTTACAAAATTACTTAGCCAATCTTCACCAGCCACTTGCAAAAATCTACACGATTGCCCCATAATCCAACTTCTGAAAGCAATGTAATGGTCTGTCATTTTGTACCCTGTTAACTGTGCCAGTGACTGTGTTAGAAATTTTACAGCTCTCGGGACTTGAATCAATTGAAGTTTGGGGCTAATTCTGACTAACCTTCCCGAATATTAACATCTACTTCTTTCTTGCTGTTCTTCTTGCTTCAGGATGGTTTCTCTCTTCTTCTGATACGTTATAAACTGTTATACTTGGGCTTGCGTAAGCGGGAAGGATGCAAGATGAGTTAGCTATGAAGTCCCGTCAGTTGCTTATTATAAGTGGTTATTCTGGTAAAATTTTATTTATTGCTATTGACAAGTAAGCTGTGCATATAACAGATATTCAAACGATGGACAATTTCCATCGCTAGTCACTATGCTAGAATTATCTAAGTTCCCTTGAGTGGATTGCAACGAAGTCATTCAGTAAGAAAACACCAGAACTAGCAAAATTTGACACGGGTAGATAATAACTAAATTGAAGTGTACATTTCCCTAGCTGGCCTAATAATGAGAGTGCAAACTGCTAATGTGGTGCTGAGGTGAACTTCCTAACACTACGATCGTCAATGATCACCTTGGACTTTAAACTGCTGTATTGCAAATCAGCATGTCCTGTGCCTGTGTACATCTATGTTATGAATGTGGAACTAACTGTGTACATTTCTTGTTATATCCTGTTATTCTCTATAACCGTACAATCTAACCGCATGTTTAAAAAAAAAAAATATGCTTGCATAAAGAAAAACTTTTAGTTACAGTGTGTTGATGCCATCTCACTGTTATCTTTGTTTTTATTTTACTATCCAGCTTCTTTTATTTCCTTGTTAATCTACATATTTACCCAAAACCCCCTTGCAGTTGTAATTTCTTCCAAAATACTGCTTCATCTGATAAATGAAGTGGTTCTAACTTTAGAAATGTAGCATTGATGAATCTATCTGGCTGAACACACATCAAGACTATGTTACCTAAGTATGTTGGGAAGACTCCATTTTCATCTTAAATTGTGAAGGGGCTTATGTCCCAGTGACAATTTGACTACACATCTGTTTCTGCGTTGCATAATTTTTTACTTTACATTCTTTAATTTTCTGAGAAAAACCTGCCTTGATAGTTTATACCAGTTCTCATGTCCTGTGCATTTGAAAAAGTACCCATTCTATTATACTTGAAATGAAGTGCTAACTTATAAACATGGTCATTTCTTTTCTTCAATATACTGTTCTTAATTTATTGCCCAGTTTCCACCCAGGCCTCACCACGATTGTATGCCTTATACACTGCCAGAAAGATCCCTCACTCCTCACCCCCTCGGTAAAACTCGGGCCTGGCATTCGGGTGGATGCTGGTTCACCCATCTCCTCTTTCTAAAGTCTCTCAACTCATCTCCTTTATAATATCAGTCACTGATTTTGTTTTATAATAATTTTCGCATACAAATCTCATTGTTCTCATTTACACCTGTTTTCTACTATTCTGATAATGTGGGTTCCATACTATCTCTCGATATTAAACTGCAGTGGTTCTCAATCTGTCGTCTACGAATATTAAAAATAAATTAGTAAACATTGGTCACATAAAATTGATAACCATACTCTTACTGTATGAGACTATAAGTGAATGTAAACTATAGACCAAATTTTCTAACAGCTCTGAATATTTCATTGGCCAGCAAAAATTTGGTATTTCCGGGATATGAGAATATGACTCGTTACAATAATAGTCTTATTCACCAAGCACATTTTCAGTTTATAACAGAGATTGGCATTCCTTTGAAGTTTAAGTTAATGGCTGTTCTATGAGGGCTTTATTTTAGGTGAGATCTTAATGGACCTTGGTACATGTCAATAATAATTGGTAGGGTTGGTTAGTAATATATGCATAGGCAAAAAAAATTAGACCCATATAAGCTAGTGGTTGGCAAAGTTATTCTTGACATTTTACTTGTCCTCGGGTTGTAAAAGGTTTATAACACTGTTTTAAAGCAAGAATCTGACCAAGGTTTTTTTATTTTCCCAATACCCTCACTTTCCCAGTTTACAGCATCGTTACTTTATCCAGTAGAGACTTAGAAACCACTCCCTATTGACCCCCATAACACATCAAAATTATTTACAGCAGTGGCATTACAGACTGTAGCCCATCCATTGCCTCACCAACTAGCCTTCTCCAAAGAGCTCTGTTTCTCGACCCTTTCTCCTCTGTAATTTCTGCCTTTCTGATTGTTTTGTACTAATTATATGTATAGTCTCCTGGGTTTTGTTGGCTAATAATGTTCAGGTTTGTTTAAAAATAGAAGGTTTGTTAATAACAGGAAATTCAAAACTTGATTTGCACAAGTTGACAGGCACAATTATCAGTGAGGAAACAAAGGATGTATATTAACGACAAGTGTTCTTCAAACAAGCAAATGATTAGTCCATTAGTTCACCTATTTCACTGTTCACTTAGATTTATTGTTCAAGATTGGTTACACTCCCTACTATGGTCACCAGCCAATTAAAATTCATAATTATTGTCCAAAGACTGCTGGGTTCTTAATGTGAAATGAACCCATGGTGATCTTTTTATACTCCACACTTTCTCTGCTAACAATGTTCACACTTGTGTTGAACGGCTACACCAAATTAATCATCAATTGTTACCAAGGTTCCTGTATGCACACACTCGTTAATGCACTCTACTTTTAAAAACACTCCCTTTTGTAGTTGTGTGTCACTTTTATTGACTGGCAGCAAAGACCAACTCCTTCCAGTCAAACCAAAAGTGCAAGTCTATTCTATTACCCCCACCACTGACTAAATATTATGCTAATTACTAAAAAATGATTAAATCTGTCATTTAAAGTATACCAGAGATGAATATAATTATTAAATTTCCTTTACATTTTTTCATACTTTTAGTATAACATTGATTTATTAAATATTAAGACTATTCCCAGGTGTATTTGAATACCTGCACACACTACAGTCTAATCAGTAAATTTAGTGGAAATTAATATGCAGTAATATATGCCAGGTTCCAAGCAAAGACTAGACAATACAGCTAGAGTGGAGCAGTTTGGTTTCAGGCAAGGAAGATCTACAGTGAATGCAATATTTTTACTCAGGCATATTGTGGAGAAAAGGTGGGAATATGGCAAAGACACAGTAATAGCTTTCATCGACATAAAAAAGGCCTAAGACAAAGTACTGGGGGAAAGCATATGGCTAAGTTTAAAAAAGAGAGGAATAGGTGAAGGGATTGTGGAATTAATAAAGAACATCTATGAGAAGTGTGCTCATTGACATTAAACATTCAGAATGGTTTCACTCGGAAAGAGGAGTAAGACAAGGAAGTGCATTGTCACCTGTCCTGTTTAATGTAGTATTAGATGTAATAATAGCTGCAGTCCTAGGGCACAGAGATCCAACAGAGCTGAAGGTGATGGCATATGCTGATGACATCATAATATGGGAGGAGACAGAGCAGGATCTGGAAAGAGAATTATGGAAATGGTGGACTGCAATGGGTAAACATGGCCTGGAGATTAGTATGAAAAAGACCAAAATAATGAAGATAACAAGAAACACTGGCCCTTCGAAGGATGTGTTACTGGACGGCAAGAAACTGGAATGGGTAGAATCGTTTGTGTATCTGGGAAGCACGATAACTTTCAACAAAAAGATGGAGGAAAAAAATAGGTCAGAGAGTAAGAAAGAGTGGACAGTTGTATCATCAGATAAAGGATGTAATCTGGAGGTGGAACATAGGGAAGGATGCCAAAATTTTGCTCTATAAAGTATATTACCAGTCAGTACTGACTTATGGTTCTGAAACATGGTTGTGGACGAAGAGAGACATTAGCAGATTGCAGGTGGCAGAGGTGTTTCTGAGAGGGATAGAAAATGTCATGAGGAAAAAAATTAGAAATGAAAACATCAGGGAGAGACTACAAGTGGAAGCATTAGAAGAGATGTTAACAAGGAAAAGACTGCAGTGGTTGGGACATGTTATGAGGATGGAGGAGGGGAGGATGCTAAAAGTAGCACTGCTGAACAGTGGGAAGGGAAGGAGACTAATTGGAAGACCTCTGGCAAGATGGATGAACCAAGTGAAGAATGTAGAGGCTACAGGAGTCGTGTGGAGAACAGTGATGAAGGAAAAAATCTTGGAATGACCGCCATTCTTGGAAGAGGATGTGCAGGACGACCCACAAAAGTGGAACTGTCTAATGATGATGATATGTAAAATGACATAATATATTTGATAAAATTGTCCATCACTCACACGTATGAAGGAAGTTCAATGAACAAAGTAACCCACAAGCTCACTGTAATGTTAAATGACATTTTCCTTGAGTGCCTTAAGGCTTCCATGTGGTTTCTTACCGTTGAAACATCCTTCTATCGGATCTTTGATAAGATCCTCATTCCATCTCATTATGTGGCCATAACAATTTAGACTTTGTCATTTTATTATTGCTATAGTATCAGACAGCAGGTACAAAACTCTCATCTCTCTATTTCTTCTTCTTCTGTTCTAGAATCCCTCTTTAACTGGACCAAAAATTTGTCGAAAATACCATTTTCAAATGTCATTATCTTAATCTCAATTTTTTTGGTTATCATTATCTGGCAGTGAACTCATGTGTGGTGTTCAGTCAAGAATTTTAGGCTACAGTTCCTAAAAGTTGATAAAGTTGAGTGAAAGTAATTGCATGTAGCAGAGGTTGGAACCAGGGCTGTTGCAACAGAGATTCAAAATAGCCAGAAGCTTAGGAATGTAAGCATCCAAGCAGCATTGACACCAAAGTAGATCAGAGAGTCAGCAAAATTAGGAGTTAGCAAGACGTCATTTGGAGGCAGATGGCAGGGAAAGAATTATTCCTATTGGCCAGATGCACTCCCCACTACAGAGGATAGGGAGGGGAGAACTGCACAAAACTGGACTGTACAGGCTGAGAAGAGGTCTTAGGTCGAACTTGGTTGGGCGAGAGTCTGGTGGCGAGGAGGAGGCCGTCATCGGCGGATGCAGCCGAAGTGATGTAACGAGGTGACTTCGCCAACAGTAAAACAGGTTGGAGTTGACCAGTGATTCATAAGCAGTGTAGAAGGCAATGATTAAAGTAACAGGCTGGGAGTGATAGTCTATGGAAGAATAGAGGGAGGTAGGAGAGGCTTTACTGTACATAAAGGATGTAATAAAGGATATATTTGTACATACCCTGACTGAGAGTTTTATTTACAAGTGCTACTTCTCACATGACTAGAGGTTACCGTCTCGGAAGTGGCAAGGCTGACAAAGGAAAAAAAGTTAGCTTGTTCACCACATATGACAATCACATTTCAATATCCTTTTTTTTTTTTTTTTTTTTTTTTTTTTTTTTTTTTTTTTTTTGTGAATAAGTGAATTTATTGACAAATCTTAGAAAAATGTCAGTACATCTAGTTACAAATTTGTGTTTCCAGAAGAACCAGAGAAAATTTTATGAAATTAACTCAATAGTGCTATAACTAAACCATTTCCTTTCATTTTTTAAAAAAGTATTTCTTTCTACATGCAGTATTTACTGCATGTTGTATCAGGACATTAAAAACTACCCCTTTCTTCTAGCTGCCAATTCTTGGCCACAATCCTTATTGCAATTGTGCCCCATCATGATTGGTGGGAGAGCATTAATGCTCTAACTGCGCATTTGGGAGGATGTAGGTTTGATTCCCTATCGGGCTTTCCAGATTTCAATTTTACACGGTTTCCCTGAATGTCAGGATGGTTCCTTCAAAAGGCGATGGCTTAATTCCTTCATGTTCCTTGTTCCAGTCCTTTACCAATTCTAACAATATTAATGCTAACAAGCCTAAAGCCATAAGTAAAATAATAATAATAATAATATGCAACTGTGCAGAAAATATGAGCTGATTGATTAATATCAGAAAATGCAAAACAACCAGCAATTTCCAATCCACTCATTCTCTATGTATTTGAGTAGTAATAGATGTTGCTCCAGAATGTCTCCTAATGTGACAGCCAAAAATCTAATTCAAAATGAGTTTGATATCATTTAGCATTGGAGAAGGGAATGGGATGAATAGTCACCAGTACACTCAAGAGATCCTCAATCTAAAAGACCACCTGATTTTGACTCTCCCAGAAGAATGTGGACTGGTCTAAATAGTATTAGGACCAGTCAGGGCAGATTTGCAGATTTGCTTTTACAGTTGGAATTTAACTTTACCCACGGAAAGAGACTGTGGAGCAGAATGCCAAATGATCCTACACATAATGTGAGAGTGTCTCTTAGAGCGTAGCCTGGCCAGTTTATTTAATTCCTGAATGTAAATGACACTGAAATTCATTATGTTTGTTCTTTTAAAGTTTGTTTTATGTTATTTTATGTGCTGAATTGTGATTTGTATTAGTGCCATTTGTATAATAATCATTTATTAAAAGAAAATATCTTCATTCTTTTTCCTAATAGTACTAAACTTCTAAACTTGACTTGATGACAAGCTTAACAGTTGTGCCAAGTTTGTGCAAAATTTTAAATTATTGAACGCTGAATGTGAATTCTACTTACGCATTTATGATTTTAGGACGATGGAGAGTTTTGGAACATGATTACCATTTCCGTGTGGTAACGCATATACTAGATACCATAGAACACAATTCGTGGCCACTGGATGCTGTGAGGAAAAGTGAAGTACTTGCATGTCTCAAAGATTTGGTTCCCTTGAGTATTCTAGAACAATGCTTTGACTGGTATAATGAACCAACAGATAATGTTGACAGTACAGGTTAGTAACTTTTGTATTTGTCTGTTACCAAATAGTGATGTAGACAAATTTAAACTATCAAAAATTTTATGTTTTGTTCTTCATAACAGGAGCACCATTGTACAGGTTACTTGAGCCAGAGGTTTGTAGATTTCTGGCAGAAGTCTTACTTCGTCCAGCTGGACAATTTAATTTACAAGATTTTCTGTTGGCTTGGCAGCAAAGTGTTCCAGAAGGTATAGTTGGGAAATAATAATAATAAAAAATTTAATGATATACTGGCAAGTAGTAATTGTGCTTTAGAGGCCTTATTTTGAGTATTGTACAACTGAATGAGTGATAGAAATGTATGTTAGCAGGTATTAGTAAAATAATATGTACTTCAGTTTGTGTTTCTAAAAACTCAACACAATAATTCCTTAATAGAAAATAAAATAACAGACTTAGGTTGAATTTTGAAGAAGTAAACTATAGATTTATCTTTTAACTTTACACACAGAGTAATGTTGTAATGCAGCGTTTCTCAACCTTTTTCAATCCGAGGATCAGTAAACATCAAACCCAATCCTACCAATAGTTATCGGCTCAGGCCACGGTCCCTCAAGATAATGATGACCTATGACAAGGCCCACGGTCATTAACTTAATCCTTACAAGATTGGCACTCCCGTTTATGCCAGTTGGAAACGTATTTTATCATAGTGAAACTTTAATCATATCCTCATAACATGGAAATGCCAGAATTTTTGCCTGGTCATTTAAATATTACTGGCATATATTAATTTTTATAGCTGTGTACAATATGAGTACTATATCAATTTTTACTGACTTTTTTTGTTGTTATATCCTTAGTTTAATTAGAATTAAATTTTTAGTATTTTGCCTGTGGACAACCTGTTCTGTCTTGGCAGACCACTAGTTGAGAAACACTGTTGTGATGTATGATAACTGTATCACTAATTAATAATTAAAAAACTAATTGTAAAACTAACTATCAGAAGAGGAGAATTCCATATGAACTTACTTATTAATATTTAGCTCCCCATCTAATTCTTATGAAATGCGTATTCCAGATTATATATAAAAACTAGCTGGTGCCCACGACTTCGTTCGTGTTTGTAAAGAATTTGGATTGACAGCTACCAACATCTAACCACAGTAGTGCACGCTGGGAGGCACGTTGCTATTACCACACACAAATGCCAGTCACCTGTGCTATGTAATTCAGGCAGTAAAGTAAAATATATGGACACACATGTCTTTGGTTGAAATATGAAAATATCTTTATCGACCACTTTCAACCACCATACCTCCCTCAATCCCGCAGTTACCTAAATTCAGACAACCTTGTGATCGACGAGTGACTCCATGCTACTACCACACACAAACACCAGTGATCTGGTAGATAGTTTTGGCTGAAAAGTGATACACCGGGACACATTCGTCTTTGGTAGAAATATGAAAGTGCAGCAGGTCGACCACTTTCAACCACCATATCTCTCACACCTCCATAGCTACCGACATCTAACCACCATAGTGCACGATGACAGATTCGATGTTATTACCACACACAAACATCAATGGTCTATCCTGTGTAGTTGTGGTGGGGAAGAGAAGTATAAGGATACACAAGTCTTTGGTCGAAATATGAAAATGCCCTGCATTGACCACATCCCTACAGCTATCAGCATTGCACCAATGTTGTGCACGACAGGAAACTCCATGCTTTTTCCACACACAAACACCAGTGATCTGTGCTAGGTAGTGGTGGCTGAAAAGTGAAATATAGGGAAACACATGTCTATTTTTACATATATATATAAGAGATGAATAGGGAAAAGAACCACCTTAGACAAATGACTGTGAAATTTTCGGGTTTGTGTCTATTTGATGTGTTCATGCCACACAACCATCATCTAAGATAAGTGTTGAAAAAGAAGCTGGATAGTAAAATAAAAATAAAAATAAAAATTAAGATAAGAATAGTACAGTAAGTAGATGACAGACAGCAGGATAGCATTGACAAATGAAAATAGCATTAACACATGTGATGCATTGTAATTGTTGGGTATATAACCCTTCATCAGCAGTAGAAAATATTGGACAGTAGGGGGGTATCGAGGACCAGTTTTTGAAAATTGTGGCAGTTGAGTTAATTGAATGGATGAGGGCAAGTTAAGAAATGGAGGAAAAAGGGCAGGAAGGGAGGGTATTGAGATGATGAGAATATGTTTGAGTTTTACAGTAAATAATTTTTTATTAATAACATGAGTGGGAAAAAATGCTGACTAACAAATAATAAGGAAACATTTTACAGGAATTTGGCGTTGACTTAAAATGAGTCAACATAATCAGGGAGATACTTGACAAAAAAAGTCAAGAGTAACGTTTATGGGAGAGATCTCAGACAAGTTTAAAATTAAAACCAGTGTCAGGCAGAGAGCTGGCTTTCCCTGATTCTTTTCAATTGTGTCCTGGAGAAGGTAATAAGAAAATGGGAAGCAAAACTTAAAGAAAGGGGACTTCACAAAGAGATAAGATTATTTTCAAAGCACAAAGGGGGTTGGTGTAAACTGTTTGGCATTCACTGATGACATTGCAATTCTCTCTGGAAGAATAGAAACTGCATTCAAACAAATCAACCTTTTGAAGGAAATAGCAGGAATAGTCTGACTTCAGATTTCATTTGAGAAGACTAAATTCATGACAATATTAGGAATTCTACCACAGTACTAAACACAGAGTATGGAAAAAATTAACATGGTCAATAAATTTAAGTATCTAGGGAAGTAATTCAGACTAATGGGCTTGATAAATAAGTGAACAGATCAAGAACTAGAAAACTAGAACTAGCATACCAACTGACTAAAGATACATACAGTATCTTACAAGGAGAGGTCTTCGATGTGGAAATCAATATTGTAGAATGAGCAAGTGTGATAAATTGTGCACCTCTCAAGTTTCTCGCCTTAAAGCAGTTCTGCCTGGTAAGCTTCCATTTAAGAGAAATTGGTGGTTAAAAAGTGTGTGTGCGAGAGATATGTTTATGGAGAAGACTTTTTACTATTGGTGTCGGTTTAGCTGTGCACGTTAAAGCAGTGTATTCCTGTGCGGTGGGTTCCAGGTTCAGTCCCAGTGGCTGTCAACTTTTTTTTTTTTTGTATTTTTTTCCTCAGCATTACAAATTTGTTTTGAAAGAAATTCACCAATTTATTTATTTTCCTTTGAGGAATACTCAACTGTTTGAATCATATAAATCATAGAAACGCTTGAATCTAAAATTACGTACACACCAGAAACATTTGAGATATCCTTCCACAGCTACATATTTTTTATTATTGAAGTAGGAAAGCATATTTCGTTTATATTTGTAAATTCCGTTTTTATCTTCATTAATTTTGCACTGTATCATGCATATTTTATCATGTCATAAAAAAAACAGGCTCTGGAAAAATTTGGTGAATAATTGAGTGTGTCTTCACGCAAAGATATTTCACAATTATCTTGCAATAGGTCAGGTGCGCTTTGCATCTTTTCCATTAGTTTTTTAACCTGGCGATAGAAATACACAACACATTGTGACACAATGGAAATATTTTTGATAGTAAAATTATGTTTTGTTCCTGGAGCATGAACAAAATTGAATGATGATTGCTCTTAGAGAAAAAAGAAAAGAATGTTTAGGTTACTATGGTGATATATCAAGAGAGATGCTAAAGGAGGTTTTATAAGACACTAGCTGACACGGCAATGCTTCGCTATTGCTAGACTTGAGGTAGATTAAATCAATACATTTGAACGTTTGTATTTAGTAAAGATTAGATATTTATGTATAAATTGTAATTACTGTTTCATTCAATTTCTAGTTTATTGCAATGGTCTTGGATGTGCAATGTTTTTGGTGATTCCAGTTACACTGGCAAAAATTAAGGGGATGTAAAGGGAAAGAGGGGTTGTATTTTTGGAAACCATATTTAGGCAGTATTTTTCTGTATACTTTATAGTATACATGTGCAAATTTCCATTAAAATCAGATAAAAGATGTTGGTTTGTCTAAATTAGGGAGACATGAAGGAGATGAGGGGGTGAAACTACATGTAGGCAGTACTTTTCAATTCGTTTTAAAGTATACGTGTGCAAATTTTGGTCTAAATATGATTAAATGTGGGTATGTTTAAATTAAGGGTTGTAAAGTGCTGGAGGGGATGGTTTTTCTGAATTTTTATTTCTTAGGAACCTTCCCCGACGCGCACTCGACAACTCACAAAGGTTTCACAGTAATCGGATAAAACTTGGGGGTTTCAATAAAAATCATTGGCAAATACATTATTTTTCTGTTTGTTTTAAAGTACACGTAAGTAAAGTTCCTTCAAAATCAGGTTACAATTTTAGCTTTATATAAGAGACATTCGCAAAAATTTAAGGGATGTAAAAGGGAAGAGGGGTTGGATTTTTGAAACCATATGTATACAGTATTTTTCTGTTTGTTTTAAAGTATATCTGTGCCAATTTCCATCAAAATCGGATAAAATCTGTGTATTTTTTAAATTATGGGGTGCTAGGAGGAAGAGGGGGTGGTTTTGGGGTAGAACGGGTGAGAGGGGTTGGGTTTTTCTAAAACTAATGTCTACAGTATTTTTCTATTTTTTTAATGGTATACGCGTGCAAAGTTTCTTCGAAATCTGATAAAAAGTGTGGGTTTGTGTAAAAGCTAAGGGGTGGGAAGGGGGAAAGGGGATGCTTTTTTGGAAACCAAATGTAGGCAGTATTTTTCTGTTTGTTTTAAAGTATATGTGTTCAAATTTCCATCAAAATCGGATAAAATCTGTAAGTTTTTAAATTATGGGGTGTTATGGGGAAGAGGGGTGGTTTTCTAGAAATTTATTTCTTAGGAACCATCCCTGACGCACACTTGACAAATGACCAAAGTTTTACCGTAATCGAATGAACGGTTTAGTAGTGCATAGAGAAGATACAAAGAAAAGTACATTCATTAAGGGGGTTGGAAAAGGGAAAAGAGGGGTTGTGTTTTTTGAAACCATAAGTAGACAGTATTTATTTGTTTGTTTTAAAGTATATCTGTGCCAATTTCCATCAAAATCAGATTAAATCTGTGTGTTTTTTAAATTATGGGGTGCTAGGGGGAAGAGGGGGTGGTTTTGGGGTAGAAGGGGTGAGAGGGGTTGGGTTTATGTAAAACTATTGTCTACAGTATTTTTCTATTTTTTAAAATGGTATATGCGTTCAAAGTTCCTTCGAAATCTGATAAAAAGTGGGTTTGTGTAAAAGTTAAGGGGTGGGAAGGGGGAAAGGGGACGCGTTTTTGGAAACCAAATGTAGCCAGTATTTTTCTGTTTATTTTAAAATATATGTGTTCACATTTTCATCAAAATCAGATAAAATCTGAAGGTTTTTTTTAAATTATGGGGTTTTATGGGAAGAGAGGGTAGTTTTTTGGAAATTTTATTTCTTAGGAACCACCCTGGACACGCACTCGACAACTCACCAAAGTTTCACCGTAATCAGACGAATGGTTTAGGAGCGCATAGAGGACAGACAGACAGACAGAGATTGATTTTTATATAATAGATGGATTGGTTGCTGAATACTAGTCATTGCGAAAAGAAGAACCTTTCATCTTGGGGTATGAGATAATTTCAATGTAGTTCCTTGAGGAGACAAAGGAAGCATAGTAATAAACTTTTAAAATTGTTTGAAATATACAGGACTGAATTCTTGATAAGATGAACAAATTGGCAGCAATGCAACATGGTGACCATGACAGGACCTGAATTTGTGTTTGTTTTCTATAATGTTTTTAGTATTTTAGTTTGTTTTTGTGTTTTGTTAGTTTTTTTAAAAGATGATACCTTTTGTACAATATGTGTAAAACTTCTATAAGGAACGAGAGAAATAGGTTCCAAAAAATGCAAGGTTTATTTTATAAGTTTACCAGTGTGTTTCCATAGAAAATCCATGGTAAACTTGATGAGGGTTGTGACACAATGGAAATATTTTTTTAAAGAAAATTATATTTTGTTCCTTGAGCATGAGTGACGATTGCTCTTAGAGAAAAAAGAAAAGAAAGTTTAGGTTACTATGGTGATATATCAAGAGAGATGCTAAAGGAGGGTTTGTAAGACATAGATCAGTTGCTAAGAATACACTGAGCGTGGTGGTGTAACGGCTAGTGTTCTGGCCTTGCATTCGGGAGGACGGCGGTTCGAATCCCCGTCCAGGCATCCAGATTTGGGTTTTCCATGTTTTTTTTTTCCCCCATGGTTGCCTGGTAAATGCAAACATAAACAGATTTTAAACATTTAAAAGATTTTGCAAAGTCAATATACATTAAAGTGGCATCGCAGGCCAACAAATTAAAGTTAACATTTACAAAATAATCTCAGGGGTGCCATTGAAAGTGAAAAGCATCATTTAAATTAGTTATAATGAGCAAGATGCTTAAAATTGAAGTTAATGAACATGGAAAATTGGTTAGCTCAGTAAAATTGTCGTGATGAGAGTCGCTTACGGGTTAGCAAGCCTTGTTTAAACCCTATGAAACCATGGACCTTGGCGTTGGTACTTTACCGTTGTCGCATCTGCTCGACGAAGTGTGACACGCTCTGTGTCACTGTTGAATGCCAATTCACGGATCTATCCACGCTAGTACATCTGCTGATGGCCTCTAGCAGGTGAAACACTCAGTTTTCGGCCATATCTGAGCCAGAAAGCGTCTAGATGCAGACATGGACCAACAGCTAGGAGAGTGTGTCGGACGACACGTCTACACTTCAGCTTGTCTCAACAGCAAGTCCTCTCTCATGGCATCCTCTTCTCCCGCCACGGAAAGCCAGCTTCCCTCTCTCCGTACATGCAACAGAAGCGTTTGATTCACAAAAGTAGACCCTGTAGCCATGCACGATTGACGAAACGACGTAGCCCACAATCATGTGTTTTGTACCGTAGCTATCATTCGTTGCTCGTTTCGTGCACATTTTCTCTGACCTTGCACTCCCTCAAGTGAGAGCTGGGGACATCGCCCTCACAACCTAACGGCATTTAAGCATCCTTCAGTGCCTGCTCCATTATGGGCGAGGGCACCAGATTGTCACCGACGCTCGGCATTGTCCAGCTACCTGAACGCTCAAAACTGCAGTTCCAACAATTTTCCACATTTAATACTTTCTTATGAGCAATCTTGCAATGAATGAATTTATATAATAATAAATTTGGCCACCCAGGCTTAACACATAATTATTTCCGCATCAATTAACCCTAAAATTTACATTTTTAATAACAAAATAAAAAATTGAATATTAATTATGACTAAATTAATATTCATTTGGGGATGATTCTGTCATACCACAACATACGGCCTGGACCAGAAGAAAGGTCACCAAAAGCACAAGGAACTGTACATTTAAGTGATTTTTAACATTATATATCTAAAAAATTAAGGCAGATATCAAAAAAATTTATTATTTATTTTCGATTTTTTTCGCCGAGTTCTATAAGAATTCGTCATCAGATTGTGGCGGTACGGTAATGATAGAACTGCCCAGAATGTCAGTTTTGATTTTAGTCCAGGTTATATCTGCTAATGTTCCTGCTGCTCGAAAATCGAAACATTGACCGCATTAATAAACACCGCATTAATAAACACCGCATTCATAAAAAATGTATTTGGAATGTGTGTGTTTATTCCAGCATCGTGCAGAAAATACAGATTTTGAATGGATTTTCAGAATTTGAAAGTTGGTGTTAACGTCAAAATTTAACGCATGTCTTAAGACATTACGACACATTTATTTTACGAATAATCTAGCATCGTAATCTTGGTTGTCCGGGTTGAACCGCGTCAATTTGTTGAAACCTAACGTTTCGGCCATCATTTTGTGGCCTTCTTCAGAGTACACAAAATGATGGCCGAAACGTTAGGTTTCAACAAATTGACGCGGTTCAACCCGGACAACCAAGATTACATTGACAACGACCGCGGAAGTCTGCGCACCCAATCTAGCATCGCCTTAAAACTGCTGAATCGATTTAGCCCAAGTTTTCACAGTATCAAACATTGATGTGTCTCATTATACTGACTGCCGCTGGGAGCAAAAGATTTTATTATTGTGTTACTTCATCTGGCACTGGAGCACATAATTAAAGTATATTCGGTACCTATGGAGTTGAATATCATGTATTCATAATTGTATATCAAGTATAAAATATTCTGTACTTTCGATTTGTTTCAGGGAGCTACAAACTGCAGTGCCATTTTATTGTGAACAGAACGCCGAAGACGATAGCCAGAGACATTGTAGTTGTGCTGCCAGAGCTTGTGATCAAAGAAAATCTCTGTTGTTGTTTTCTCGTTATTACTTTCTCGCATTCATTACGGCCATCTATGGCATTTAAAAACTGAATATCCCGAATTGAAAGAATATTTCAAGTTTAATTTAGTTTGCAAAATAGTTATTATTTTAAACTGATTTTATTGCTTTCATTATAGGCTACGGTCAGAGACATTCTAGTCGTATGTATATTGTGAAGTATGCAACCATCTAGTTGTTCCATCTTTGGTATTTGTCACCATATGTTCAGAATTTAATTTTATGTTCCAGCGTTATGTAACATTGAATCATAAAATATACCAAACAATTCAATTGAGATTCTAAGCTTTAAAAAGGTGAAAACCCCATCAAAATCTGCTCAATATTTCCTGAGTTTTTTTATTTCAATTTTATCTAGTTTTTTTTTTTTTAAGTATAAATATAGATAGATATCAAAGGATAGGGAAAATGACTCATCACTCACCAAAGCTGAAGGCTGAGATGATTGAAAAACATGTGGCGAACAAAAACATATTCAACATTTCAGTTTTGCACCTTATTGATGCAATTTGGAATGATCCATATGGTTCGGGAAGTGTGCACACGCTGAAGTTTTCAGTCATGTGGTAAACTTCGGTGAGTGTGCACACCTCCTGAACCATATCTCTCATTCCCTATCATATGAATGATGTACAAAACTGAGATATTGTGTATGTTTTCGTTCGTCACATATGTTTTTTACTTGTCTCAAACTTTGGTGAGTGAGTCATTGTCCTTATCCTTTGTTGTTTATAATGCCTAAAAGCCATTTTCTTATTCCCTAGTATCATATTTATATTAATTATTATTTATTGATTTTGTAAAGCTCAGGAATATTTTCTTCAACTCATAACCCTGCTCCCTCTTCTTTTTTCTCCATTTCTGAACCAACCACCTTCCCCTACACCTCCAATTCAATGACCACATATTGTGACAATTGGACCTTGCCACCTCCCTTATGTCTGCCATATTCTGCTGCTGAGGAAGTGTTATGAACCCGATAATTTCCATGTTTCATGTGTGCTCGTGTCATTTTTGTGTGTGAATGCTGCCATATATGATAAGGGGTGATCTATTAATGAAATAATAAGCAGTAAGCAGCGAAAAATAATTACAAATTAGAATAGGGAAATTTCAGTTGGTAGCCCTTTTTCAACAAGAGAACATTGTGGAGGATGGGTGTTGTAGGAGACTGCCTCACAGAGCTATAGCATGTGTGTTTTCATCTGTTATCTGTATTCACACCTGACAAACATCGTCTAAGGTAAGAGGTGGCTCATTTCCCTATCCTAATATATATATATATATATAAACCATTGCTTATCTTAATCGGGAGGACGAGGGTTCAAATCCCCACCCGGCCATCCTGATTTGTTTCCCCAAATAACTCCAGGCAAATGCTGGGATGGTTTCTTCAAAAGGCCATGGTCAAATTAAAATCTTACCTTAATGGTGGCGTGGACACATGAAATATTATAATTTTTTGGGTCTTGGCCCTTTGTCAGCAACAGACAACAATGAGGACAGGTGCTATAGGCAACTTTCTCAAATAGGGATCACTATTTGAGGCAGTTGCCCACAGCATCCACCCTCCACTACCACCAATGAAGCCAAGACCTGAAAATTGCAATGCATCCTGGGTTCCCATCCCCTAAATTTGTCCATGATGCACTGCCATAATCCAAAGCAAGCAGTGGTTCATTATGTATAGGAATTACAAATTAGGGTAAGGAAGTGAACCACTGCCTATCTTAGATGATGTGTGGGTGGTGTGAATATACATAACAGACACAAACATAAAAGACATTGAAATTTTTAGGCTTTAGTCCTTCATCAGCAATTAGAACATTGTGGAGGATGAGTACTGTAGGAGACTGTCTCAAATAGTGACTGTTGAGCAAGGAACATGGCCCGTGGTGGGGTAAAATACAAGACGGAGGGGGGTTGTAATTTGAAGGGAAGATCCAAGCATTAGAAAATGTCAAAACTAGTCATGAGCAGGCGAAAAGAGCAGATAGAAAATAATGTAAAGTATTAAATATGTAAATTTAAATAAATATAAACATTAAAAAAATGAAGTTAAACATCACCTCTGGTTAGTGATGGCTCAAGAAAGGAGAAGATAGAGAGAAGGAAAGGCTAAAGCAATGATTGAATATTATCTTAAATTGAGGCTAGCAGCTTTCCTTGGTGCCTGGTTTGTACTAGTGTTTGGGAAGACTCTGATAGTACAAATTGCGAAGTAAGAATTGAAATTATTGGTGTCATGAAATATGGTATGGACAGCTATCGAATAGTTTGGATTCTGGAAGGATACTGTCTGTTGGTGGCTATGCTTTTTTTTTCCTTTAACTTTATTTAACTTTTATTATTTGTGTTCATATATGTCCTCAAGTAACATTTTAATCCAAAGGTTCTTAACCTGGAAGTGTGCCCTCCCAGGGAGGCATTAAGACATGTCAGGAGGACTGTGTGGGATGCGAGGTAGCTTCACTGCCCTTGTGGACAATACCCTACCTGTACACTGTCACAACTACTATGTCTCAGGGCCGGATTAAGACAGCGCGGGGCCTGTAGCAAATGTGAAGAAGAGGCCCTAGATTTTTGCCGTCCGGGGGAAAATTGCAGAGCTAAAAAAAAAGGTTGCCCATCTAGCCTAGGCGTGGGGGCCCCCTATAAGGCACGAGGCCCCCCAGAAGGCGCGAGGCCTCCCAGAAGGCACGAGGCCCGTAGCATTTGCTACCTCCTGCTACGTGGTTAATCCGGTACTGCTATGTCTCCTTTGCAACCTCTTAAGAGTTGCAAACCTTTATTCTAACATCATATATTTAATGAGTTTCCTCTGACATGTAATTGTTAGTACTGAAAAGTAGGCATTTACTTTTATAATAACAAAATGTATTTAAACGAAATACATAACATCCAGAAATTTGATTTTTTTATTCTTCCCTCCCCCCCTCCCCCCTCCTTTTTTTCCCCTACAACTTTTATGTTTAATTGTATGTCGTGATAGCATGTAAATTGTTAAAAATAAAATGTTAGTGATGAAAAAGTTGACAAAATAGAGGAAATGAAAGGAGAAATGACAAATGCTTATAAATGTTGCAGAATTCTTAATTCTGATGTGAATTTACTGACAGATTTGCCTCATGATTAAATTTCTTCATCTTTAGTGGCTATAGATGAAATTATGGGCACTTTTAGTATAGATATTCATAAAGTTAAATGAAATAAGATTAAAGTAATAATATCTTACATAGACATTTTTAAAGATTCTTTTCTTTCTCTGTACCAAGCCTAACACTTGGGCTTACCATTCAGAGGATGCGGGCTCATATCCCTGTCAAGCCATCCATAATTTGGGTTTCCTCGGTTTCCCGAAATTGTTCGTGATGAAAACCGGCATTGTTCCTTCAAAATTCTATGGCTGAATTTCTTCCAATTCCATGACCTCAGGCCTTTCCCACCTCTAATGATCTTGATGTTGACAATTCATAAAGGTTATGACGTACTTGGGTAACTAGCCGAGTTAAGGAAGTGTTATCGCACGATATTTCGGCGGTCACATTCACTATCGCTGTTAAGTCATAAAAAAAACCCAAATATTTTCGTTCTCATATTTCAGAATGGGATTAATTTGAAGTTTATTAGGTATTAGTGTTACTGGATTTGCTTCTTTATTTGCTGGGTAACTACTTAGATTTGGTTCTGTTCTTAGTAAACTAGTGCATAGTTTTATAGAAATGAATTAAATTTATTTTTCCATCTCAACCAATTGTTTCATGATTCAGAAACTGGTGCATTAAATTTTGTTTTCTCTGTAACATCCAGTTGTGCAGTTACAATAATTCCAATATATATTGATAATTTGTGTATATTAGCGTGAAACAGTCAAAAATTATATAATTTGGAAAACAGTTTCACTTATACAAGCATCAGTTTCCTTGCTCATTAATGTTTTAGGCCTTCCTGCAAGTGAATTTGAAGATTTTACTCAGTTAGCTGTGAATTTATTTTAGAGATTAAAGCAACAATGATATATTTTTCTGCTGTGGTTATTGTTTGTATTACTTCTGGATACTGCTATTATTACTTCAAAATCCTTTATAATCAAAGTTCCAAAGTTGGCATTATAAACTTCATACTTTTCCGGAGCCATTAATGATAATGGATCTGAATAGTAATAGTACTGCACCTGATGGTTGAATGATTAACGTTTAGACTAGCATTCAGGATTGGTGTGATGCCTGGTTCAGTTGTTCATATTTTGGTTTTCCATGCTTTACTGAAATCGCTCCAGGTGATTGCTATTATTGTTTCTTCAAAAGATTGTGGCTAAATTCCTTTCAGTTCGTTATATCACATTTTTTCCCTGCTGTAGTGCCCTAATCATTTATGGATCAAAAAGCAATTAGGATAAAAATCAAGATAGAGGAAGAAACCACCACTTACTACAGTTGATGGTTGGATGGCATCAACACAGGAACTACGGTGGGCTGGATTTATAGTCCCTGACATAGGTTATGCAATGTTATTTTTCTTATTTTTAAACTATTCTTTTTGAAACTTTACTGTTTTGTAGACCATTTTATGCTGTCATAAGTTTTTCCTGAAATCTCTTCATTTCGATGTTATTAATTCTTAAAGCTTCATTTTTATCATTTGCATTTAACTTTCAAAATACTTAACCCCCATGTAAAGATTTTTATCTCAACAGTTTTGTAAAAAAAATTCCCTTTTCTTAATAACTCTTTTAATTTTAGTGTAATCTTTCATTAACTTCTGTTGGTGCCCGTGTGATGTTGTGCTAACACCTAAAAATTCAATATCTCACTAACTACATTTTAATTTTAAAGGGAATTTAAAATTTCCTTTATTTTCTGATAGCTCATTTACTTTATACAAATCCTTCTTTCTTATTTTAATTTCCACTTGTGACGTCACTACGTATAGGCTTTTGATGAGGAAATTTGCAACAGACTAATAATCCAAATACAAAAATCTTACTTCCCCCCATAAATTTCATTGTGCCAAATCATTATTATATTCTTGTTCTCTAAATTTTTATCTATTTTTTAAACCTAATTTTGTCCTATTTATTTAATTAATCAGTTTCATTTTTTTATCTTACTAAAAAACGTACTTAGGATTTACTTACAGACTCATATTTTGTTCAGAATGTGTCTGCCTACGCTGACAACATACTATGATAGTTAAATTTGGATTAGTTCTTTCAACTAATCAATTTTCCCGCTGAATTTAACACTTTTTTCATTGTGCACACTATTCAATCACATGATGAAATACAATTTAAAATTGTTATATTAAGTGTTAAAATTTTTAGGCCATGAAGACGATGCATCAAAATGTTTGTCTGTGGAAATGAATGTGGAAAGATTCCTTCACTTAGAAATTTTGACTTCCTGCCTTTTTCTTTCTTTATGATATTAGTTTATTTCAGAATTAGAAGCTGCTTTATAGTTAGTATTATTTATTAGCTGTATTAAATGCTTTGAATTATCCCTCTTGAACTGGTTTTAGGAAACTTATTCATACATAACATACTGAATGTTCATGAAACCAAATAACTTCATTGTGATATCATTTTTATGAAAGTTTGGTCTTGGATGTAGATTCCAGGCTTAACTCTTATATCACATTTTTATTGTAAATGAATTGTTGGTTTTTCTTGGTTTTCTAATCAGTTTACTACTTTACTACTTTAAGGAATGCAGACAAAAAGTGAATACCTCTTAGGATTGGCTTTGGTGCAGAAAGACAGTAAACCAGAAGTTATCTGGTACTTTCCAGAGGCTACGCTTCCAGAAGATATTGGAGAAAGATTTCGTATCCTCTTTCAGACTCGAGAAAAATGGACATTTGAAGACATATACCCATATGTGGAGTAAGTTCTATAATCTGTTATTTTTAAAATCATTGTTAATTTAATCTTAGTTTATAGTATCATTAGTTGCACTACTCATAATTTTTGTGTTTGAAAATGCCAGTAATAATTAATTTAATGGCACTGTTTCTAAATAACTGGTGCTTGGATCTTTGAGACAATGAGATATTATAATTCGTTACATATTGTTATATGGATGACATAAGCTAAGCATACATTTCCTTGAGTGAATGTGCTAGTAACTGATGTAAATTAGTGCACTGGGGAAGTTTCTGTTCTCTGTTTAATATATTTCATGACACAGAATGGTTTTTTCCTAAGTCTTTCATCATGTGTTTTTTCTTTCATTTTTATTCCATTCTTTAAGCACAAGTATTTCCTTTTTGTTTTATACAGAAATGATGGGTATTACCTATGGTGGTAGTAGGAATTTTTTCTAGAAAAGTTTCTAAAGAAAAACTAGTAATGATTAATTATTATTTTTTATTTATATTTTTCTGATTAGATTCTTGAAGTATGTTTTTAAATAACTACATTTGATTTTAAATGACAGAAAACTTGCTATTAAAAAGTTTCTAAGCTAAGCATTATTTCAAAAACGAATAACCATTACTGATTTTTTAATATATATTTCGCTATTTTCTAGGTTTTGTTTAAAATGTTTATGAGTTTTTAAGAAACCTCCCTGTTTCTTACCTTGTATTAAAAGAAATAAGAAAAAGACCTGGTTATAGTAATTACTACAGTACAGCGAAAATAACAGATGCTCTTTTACTTACATTAATTGCTGCATTTAGTCTTCTTAAATGAAAAAACAAAATATAGGTTCAAACGAACTTTGCATTGTATTTTTTTAATCTCTGCTTTGTGTTATAATTTTTTATCTCTGCCCTTCATATTTTTGTGCAGTAACTTTCACATCAGACAATTTTCTGTCCGCTAGAATAACAATTATACTAACCTTTAACAATATAAATGCCAGTAAATCAAATGTAGTTATTTATTTGAAATGGACTTTTCCTTTTAATAGTGTAAGTGCAAATAATATCAAACACTGTTGCTTATTTGAAATTTCCTGGCTAGCTAAGCAGTGCTGTTATGGTGGCCAGTATAAATAATACTTTGGGGATCATAGGAATGATGAAGGTTGCCAGGTTATTGGGGTTACGTCCTGTCTCCGGGCATAACACATTTTATCCATTTTTCTCCAGTAATTGGACTTCTTATTGTTACTTATATCCAATTCATAGTGTTGAGAGAAATGTTCATATAAATCTTTCAGCTTTGTAGAACAAGTTAGGTGAGGCTTGAAATATACATAAAGGCAGTGGGGAATTCTAGCCAAGAAGGTTAAAAAATTATGTAAAAGTATAAGAAAATAGAAAGGACTAAAATCCTGAGAACTATGAAAAATTTGTTTTTAACTCCCAAATACTAGGTGCACTAGGGAAACTTCCTTATTTTAAAAATGAATAACACGAACTGTATAGGAAACATTTGAATTAGTTATGTTTTAAAAAATATATCACTAAGGTGGCCTCCGTTCTGGTCAATGAATTGGGATAGTCGATTTTTGAAACTTCTCTCCATACTTTCCAGCATATCGATGGGTATGTTGTCGATAGCAGCTTGAATGTTGTTCTTCAATTGAGCCAGGGTCCTTGGACGGTCAGTATAAACTAGGGATTTCAGATAAAAAAAGTCACACGGGGCTAAATTGGGTGAGTGTGCTGGCTACTGAAAATTGTTTCACAAGGAGATGAGGCGTCTGGGGAAGTGTTCTTGCAAAAGATTCATATTTGTTCGTGCCGTGTGGGCTATGGCGCCATCCTTCTGAAACCATTTATTCCCCACATCCATTTCTTGAAATTTTCGCATAAAACCTTCCCAATCGTGTAGACGTAACAATTGTATTTGTCTGATGATTAAAAAAAAAAAAAAAATACCATGGTGCAATGATGCCTGCTCTGGACAATGCACCACAAACAGTCAGACGTTCTGTATTCAGGGACTGCTCATGAAGTTCTCAGGGATTTGTGCCACTCCAGTATTACATGTTATGCCTATTCACGCAACCAGAAAGATGAAAATGGGCCTCCTCACTGAAGAACACAATGGCATCATGGGACACATTGTTAGTAATGGCTTCACATGTATTTTTTCATGAAAGAAAGTTACATGTATTAAGTTTTTACACATTTTCAGTTCGTATGTATGATTTTTTTTTTTTTTAACTGCTTTACGTCTCTTTTTAACATCGAGGTCTTTAGAGACGGGAAAGGATGGGGGGCAAGGAATGGGAAGGAATTCGGCCATGGCCTTTTGAAGGAAGCATCCCGGCATTTGCCTGGAGTGATTTGGGAAACCATGGAAAACCCAAATCTGGATGCCCGGATGGGGATTCGAACCGCCGTCCTCCCGAATGCGAGGCGAGAACGCTAACCGTTACACTGCCCCGCTCAGTGTGTATGTATGAAATTGCATTCCTTCATGAAGAATTCGTTTCATGGAATGCTCAGACATCCAAAGTGCAGCTGCATGTTTGCGCACTGATTGCTTAGAAGATCACATAATTGACTACCTAATCTGCTCGATGTTTTCAGATGTCCTAACATTTCTTGAACCTCCAGGTTTTTTTGTCTACACATCATGAGTTTTCCTGAAGCTGTCCACCCATAAAAGAATCGATTTCTGATCTGGAACATGACCCACTGGCGCGATATTAAAGTGATTACTGAATGCAAGTTGCGTGGCAATTATTGAACAGCTGCTTGAAAAGTTCGCCTCTGAGGCAAATGCTCGCTCCTTCCTCATTCACTGCATGATCATTACTAAACCTACATGCTGAAAATGTTGAGTGCCTCCTCACTCTTTTCAGAATAACTGTTACTTCAAGGCGTACGTTTCAAATAAGGAAGTTTCCCTTCCGCACCCTGTACTATGGAATTATATGCTTTGTTTCCTCACCATCCTTGTTAAATTTACCAAAAAATTTCCTTTTTCTGACTTTGCTTTAAGATGTTTATACATAATCTTCTCTTTCAGCCAAATCTTATGTATTGTGACATACAGTTTCACTGTTTCAGGCGTCTTGCCACAGAGAAAATGAATGTAAATGCTATACTCACCAAGTATGCAAGGGCATCAACTGTTAATGGTGTGAAGTACTACTGTGCTAAGCATGCAAAATAGTATTAGTACAGCTAAATATTGTAATTTTTATGTAATTTATGTTTGGAATTGTTCATTGTGTGGGAGTTTATTATATTGCATCAGATGTGATAAAGTTCCATAGTGAAAGTGTAATGTTATGAGAACTTAACTAATTACAACAGTGCCTGTGCAGACTTTTGTCCGTGGTTTAATGTTGCACAATAAACACTGCTTTCAATTTGCAGATTACATGTGAGCAAGTAGGTGATGATCTGCCTGAAAGTGAATGACAGGTTATGTGATTGGAAAGCTGACTCAGAACATTAGCTGATATGATTATATAACGCTCAAGTTATACAGTAGTGCTGAATAAATTTTGTATTTCGTGGAAAGGAGTTGAGTGTTTTTAATGATGGAAACTGTATGGTCAAATTCATAAATGAACTCCTGTTATTTAGTTCACTGTTTATTTGGTTATGACTCTTCAGCCTTTATTTCATTACAGTTTTTTACTAGTTATGATTGAAATTAAGTTAATAGTTATGTTTTGATGTATTGCAAATGATGATATGATCAGTTGTTTTAATTTGTGTCAGTGCAATTTTTGTATTAAGGAGTTCTTACACATTGCAGTTTGTACTTGATGAATATTTTACATAGTAATTTGGTTTGGTATCTATTAAAATTCAGATCTTCCTATTTTATCCCATCTATTGTTTATGATGCTTGTTTTAATAACAAATGAAGATGTCCTTGTCTTTAAATGCACCTTGATTATACAAAACCTTGCTATCCAGATTTTTGGCTCAGGGCTTAAAAGCTGCATCATAGCAGACATGGGGCAGTACTTCAGGTGTTTATTCAAATCGTGCCACCAGTAAAGTTGCCAATTGGATTATGATATTATATGTAGTCTTCTGAGATCGTTAAGTTGGGATGGTCACATCATCATATACATATAGTTACCAGGAAATAACAGGAGCTAATTAGCGAATGGATTTACAAAAAAAGAGATAGCGAAATGAACAACCACTTACCTTAGATGATGGTATCATGGGGAGAACACATAAATAATCACAAAACACAGGAAAAAAATGAATATTTCGGGATTTGGCCCTTCGCCAACAGGAGAAAATCAAGGAGGGAGGGTGGTGTAGGAGACTGTTTCACAGAATGACATGTGGATATATTGTTATACCACAATGTATGTAAATTGAGTCAACAGTCAAAAGGAAAATGCTGCAAGGCAATGTAAAAAGAAAAAAAAAAAAAAATTTGCAAAGGATAGTTAAAGGCAAGAGTGCTGTGATTACATGAAAGCATGTAGAATAACTAACATTAGCCTCAGATCTGGCAGTCAAAATGTGAAGTCTTATACGGTTGATTGTTAAATTACTGCTTTTCTTGAGAGGAGATAGCACAGCACGATAAGTCTATAGACGAGACAGTTTGAATGAATGTGGATATATCACACAAGATTTTTGTTCAGGCAATACACTCAAATATGATTTTTATTGTCAATTTAAATCCTGTCTTGGATCAACGTTACATATTTTACATGAATTACTGAACATGGGATCTCTTTCCAGGTGTTATTATCCTGGGTTACTGATTACATTGTCATAATGACGTGCAAGGCCAAATTACCAAGCATTATGCGAGCTTGCTGTGGTAGGCAGCGGTGGTTTCCATCCAAACAGAAAATTTCTAAAGCAGCCTTGTCCTACTTCCCCTCATTTTTTCTCAGATCAGGTCTGCACCCAGCCAACAGATTGTACTCTTTCACCACTAATTTTCTTGTCTCGCAAACCTCTAGTCTAATCACATTAGTCAATCGTGCCAAAACTGTATAAACATTAGCACGGAAATACAGGTCTATGTTCTGTGATGGCACTGCAAGCAATGCCACCATGTCACATCCATCATATTCTGCAACTTTCCCTATAAAATAAAAGAATTATTCCCTTTGTACCTTGTGCACTAATATGGCCTAGGTGAAATTCCTTGAAAACTGTTGTGTATTGAAGTCACTGGAGTCAGATAAATTGTTTCACAAGCTGTCTGTCCCCTCACTGAATTTTCAACGTGCAGAAGCCACATCTGTATTGTATGGTATTTACCCATCATCGTGGACCTCTTTTTATGTGAGGCCTGAAAGTCAGTACTTGCAGTCAAACTCTCACTGTTTTTAATCCCTGAACACTAGAAAAGTTATGATGGAAGTTCCTCAGAAAATTTCTGGTAGCTTGAGATAGCAAAAGTATGAACATAAATCTCAATGTTTCAGTGAAACTCTAGGTGCTTAGTTGTTTAAGCTGTGTGTGAGAGTGGGAACACTCTGGCTTGCATTCAGAAGGGTGTGGCTTTAAATTGCCATCTGCCCATACAGATGTGTGTTTCCCACGATTTCCACACATTACCCAAGGTAAGTGCCGAGATTGTTTGTTCAAAATACCATGGCCAAATTCCTTTCTGTTCCGTGCCTCATACTCTCCCACCTCCAATAGCCTCAAAGTAAACGTGGTGTAAAGAACGAAGCAAAAGTAGAAAAAAATTTTGCCTGCATAATGGAAGGTTTTTATTAAAAATTTCTGCCCAGAAACCTTTGCAGGGCGCACAGAATAAGGTCTAAGGTAGGGCAGTGACGGTTACAGGTAGGGCGGAAGTTAACATTTTACTTGACCTAATCTGATGAATAAATTTTTGTCGTAGTTGTGATTTTGATTGAGTGAGGTAGTACTTAATTGTCGGGAGGGGTAATAGCCTAGATGATTGTACGTAGCTGTATAGCGTCAAAAGAGAGTCGAGCATAAATACACCAAGTACAGTAGACCTCACGGCTCAGCGCAGTGTCAAAAGAGAATCGAAAACAGATACACTAAGCATAGGAAGCGTGCACGAAAATATCCCATCAGATCCCATGGCTGGGCATAGCGTTAAAAGTAAGGTGACCAGACGTCCCGCTTTTGGCGGGACAGTCCCGATTTTTAACAATTTGTCCCGCGTCCCGCGGCGTTTTAGGAAAGTCCCTATTTTTGGAAAGAATGCATGACAAGCTAGGGAATGGTGGGAGAATGGGAAGGGAATATGCGGCTTTCGGCAGCCATGTGGCTGTTACGCCAGGATATGAGTTTTACATTATTTTTTGTTAATTTTTCAATGCTAAAGTTTAATAACAACAAATAATTGTTGAGAGCTGACTATCGAGAAGTGCTCATCAAGAACTGCTTATCAAAGGTCGCATTATTTATCAATTGTTAGCATTCGACCACCACTGTTTAGACTTAATGAACAATGGCATTTTTCGACACTGGCAACGACGAAAACATTTTGTAAATGCCTTTCAGACGATATACATCGTGCTGCGTGCTAGTTAAACAAGTGATGTCAACAAATCAGCTATTCTTGAATTTACCAAACATTACTCGTATTTCTTATACTATATTTTATAGAGGCGAATTAGGCCGGAAAAACACGACACGTCATTAATGGTCCCCCCTAATGCTGCTACTGAACATGTTTTTTCTACAGTAAATAAAGTGTGGAGCACAGAAAATTCATTAGTAAGTGCTGAGACTTTGAAAGTCATATTATGTGTGAAATATAATTTAACAATGTCTTGTGAAAAATTTCACGAGCTTTTAAACAATGACAGTAATCTAATGAAAAATATTCACTCAAATGAAATATATGCCAAAGAATAAAATGATACTATGCATAAATTTTTAATGTATTATATTTGTAAATTGTACTTATGTTCAAATTTTTAAAAAAAGTATTACAACACTATTCTTGCGTTTCATACAAAATTTTTGCTCTATATAGACCAACTTTTTAATCAATACCCTTCCCCCCCCCCCCTTTCAATGGTGTCCCACTTTACCAATTTTAAAATCTGGTCACTTTAGTTAAAAGAGAAATTAACATCGAAACGCCGAGTATGGGGAATGTGTCCAAGAGTATGTCGTCAGTAGATCCAACATTGTTGTATGCGAATATAGAGGATATACTGCGGCTGAATAAGCTGGAACAGGAGAACATACTAACAATGGCTCTACGACAAATGACAGGCGTATTGCATCCAGCAGGGCGGTCAATAACCTTTTCCCAGCTGGAAGTGGTAGATAGAATTCAGCTGAAGGCCAACAACCTGCCAGCGGATCCGTTCCAGCTATTAATTCTCGTAAAAAAATATTCGATAGACGAAATGAACTGTTTGATCCTGATGAGATCTATAAGCAGTTCGTCATGACCCATGGAAGGATTAGATTTGACCCGCAGCTCAAATGGCCGAAGTGCAATGTCCACACCAGACACCCATACATGGATATCATAAAAATTGCACAGTTAAATGCTAGACGGAGCAAGCTAGTCCTCCTTGAGTTAAGAAAATTGGCAGAGGAAAATAGCTTGGATATATTATGCCTTCAGGAACCCCATTCAAATAGAGGATCAATTCCATACATGCCAGTAACTGCACAGATCATTGCAGACGGGGAACATCCTATGTCATGCATAATAGTATTAAATAGGAATATAACTACAACTAAAATTTCTCAATTCTGTGATGAGCACACTACATGCGTAGAAATCAGTACAGGTTGGTGCAACGTAATTGTAGTATCAATTTACTTCCAATACAAAGATCCAATTGACCGATACTTGAATAAAATTAGAGAAATTCTCAACAGTCTAGGAAACCAGAAGATAGATAATCATAGCGGCAGACAGCTCTGGCACAGTGACCATACAAATGAGAGAGGCCAAGAGCTGACCAAGTTGATCTGCGAGTTTAATCTAGAAGTAAGCAACAAACCTTTCAATCCCCCCACTTTTAATGATAGGCGTGGAGCTACATCTAACGTAGATGTAACAATTACTAACGATCTTGTGGGAAATATGTTATGTAATTGGCGGGTGTAAGATAACCAAACCACGAGTGACCACAATATAATTCTATATGACCTCTCTCGGCAACGAACTGAGGCAACTAGTAATGGGAATACTAAACTTCGCTATAATATCAGAAGGGCGGTATGGCAGAGACTTTGGGAGAGTTTCTGTATTCCAGTGGACTTGCTAGAGAGCAACGACGTGGACCATATGGCAAGGGAACTGACTAGGTCCATCCAAACAGCAATGAAAGGCAGTATTCCACTGGCAAAGGTAAAAAGGGTGAAGGATATACCGTGGGATGTATAACATATGCTACCACCCCAATTATGTAATTATTTATCATTAAAATATTATTTTGTTAACTGTAAGTAATTATCTTTGAAATATTGATTGTAATGATGTACATTATATAATTTCTAAGCTCGAGGAATCCACAGATTAACAAACATTATCAGTGGGTAGTATATCTTTGAAAAGAATGAGATAGAAAATCTTTGGTCTGATGTAAGGGATTCTAAAAAAAAAAAAAGAAGAAGGAAGGCGTGTGTGTAAAAAGCTGTAGGTTTTGGACTGAGTGTCGCAGTAACATTATATGAATGTATAGTAGTTCGAGATGTACTATAATTGTGTTTTGTTTTGTTTGTGAGCTTTGAATTGATTATTTATTAAAAAACAGTTCAGAATATAAGCTGACAATTTGGTGTTGTAACTTCTGTAGAATTAGCAATCTTTTGATGAGCTATTTTATTATCATTGAATATATTTAAATATTTTTTAAAAAGGTGACCTCTACTCTGTGTACGTGGATCAAAAGACGACATATTTAGGGCCACGTAGTCATAAGATCTACAGAGTTTCGAGCAAATTAATTAATGGGATTTGCTCGACTTCAATTGGATGAATTTTAAATGTTTGGAGGTTACAGATGAGAGACTGCATAGAATGAGATCGAACATGCGAAGGGTGCGGAGGCAGTACCAACGCTGTGCTGTGGCGGCTGATAGGCTTGTTTTGCTTAATAGATACAGGGAAAGGAAAGAAGCTTTTAAGCAGCAACTCTTAAAAACTAAAACAGATAGCTGGGAGGCCTTTGTCAGATCCAATCTTAGATCAGATCCCTGGGGCATTCCGTATAATATAGCTGCCGGAAAAATAAGACCACCTACTACGTTAGCCACTGTGAGGACTGAGGAAGGTATCATGACCAAAAATTGGACTACAACAGTGGAGGAATTATTAAGGCAGCTACTACCTTATGATGAGGAAGATAGAGAAACAGACTTTCATAGAAACGTGCGGAGTGATCAATCTCAGCTTTATGTAGCTGAATCGGAAGGGGAGGACATAACAGTAGACGAGGTAGTAAAGGCCATAAACAGTATGGCAAAGCATGAAGCACCGGGACCGGACGGGATAGTAGCAGAAGTGTTGCAGGCCCTAGTAGTCCAACTGGCCTTCCCACTATGTACGCTTTTTAACAAGTGCCTCTAGCAAGGCCGGGTTCCAAACATCTGGAAGCAAAGTGAAGTCATGATGTTGACCAAGGGGGGAGACAGGGATCTGGCAAACCCAAAATCATAGCTGCCGATCTGCCTGCTAAACGTCCTTGGAAAGGTTCAGGAAAAGTATTGATTAACAAACTACAGTATCACAGAAGCCAAATAGGCATTAACATGAACCAATATGGCTTTCGAGCAGGCAGGTCGACCGAAGACGCAGTAAACAGGGCGGTAAATTTAGTTAAAAGTAGTTCTATGAAGTACGTAATAGGAATTATCATAGATATTTCCGGGGCTTTCGACAATTTATGGTGGCCAATGTTGTTCTGCCACCTAAGGGAAATCAACTGTCCATGTAACCTGTATAATACACTGTGGGATTACTTTAAGAATAGATTCGCCACACTGAGATGTCCACGGGGGAAGGTAGATAAACGTCTAACTAAGGGCTGTCCCCAGGGCTCAGTAAGTGGGTCAGTCTTCTGGGATTTAGTTTTTGAAGATGCTCTTAGGCGTTTGGAGGGGCTGTGTCGCTTGCTGGGGCTGGTCGCCTTTGCTGACGATTTGCTGTTGTTGATTGAAGGTCATACCAGACAAGACATAGAAGATAAATCCAAGGTAGTGATCGAAGAACTTCAGGCATGGTGCTTGGAGGCTAAGGTGAACCTTGCACCAAAGAAGATCCAAGTGATGCTACTAAAAGGGAAATTGGAGCGGGATCCTATTGTTAAGATGAATAACATCGCCATAAAAAGGAAGCCGACAGCCAGATACTTAGGTGTCACTCTGGATGAGTTATTAAACTTCGCAACGCATATTTCCAAGGCGTGTGAAAGAGCTAAGGTGGTCATGAACAAATTTGTAAGCATAGGCCAGAGGAAATTCCATCTCCCGAACATCTTAATAAGAAGATACCATGATGCTATCCTGGCATCACTGGTAGGGTATGCGGCCAGTGTTTGGGCGCATAAACTACTACAGGTGAAACCTCATAAGGCGGTATTGAGAGTGCAGAGAAGCATTATGATACGGCTAAGTAGTGCCTATGCTACTACATCTGCTGACTCACTCACAATATTAGTAGGGGTATGGCCGTTGGATCTCGAGATCAGAAGACGAGGAGCCATAAACAGGCCAAAGTGCAGGAGATTGTGGGAGCAGTAGCACAATCTGTGTTGGAAATTAAAAACGCACTCCTCGCCGAGTGGCAAGCCCGTTGGGACAGCAGCCAGATTATACAGTGTGTTTCCAAATGTCCAAGAGAGGCTGAATCTTGGATTCTTTAATCCTTCACCTGGGATAATACATTACATTAGAAAGCTACAGTCGACACCATTTGACCAATCTTTATTAAAGTTGGCACATGTATATGTAATTTTTTATGGATAAGATCTCTGGCCAAAAATTAAAA
This sequence comes from Vandiemenella viatica, assembly GCA_031002005.1. Classification (NCBI taxonomy): domain Eukaryota; kingdom Metazoa; phylum Arthropoda; class Insecta; order Orthoptera; family Morabidae; genus Vandiemenella; species Vandiemenella viatica. The sequence continues at coordinate 103,203,754 of CM061919.1, read as the reverse complement.
AAAAACTACCCTAGCTCCCCTTCCCTTAATATTTGTACAAAACCCACATTTTGATTCGATTCGGTGGAACTTCGCATGCGTATACTTTAAAACAAATAGAAAAAGAAAAATACTGTCCACATAACTTTCTACCCCATTAATTACTGTCAATGTTCTTTATACAAAGCTACCATTTCTTTCTGATTTTGAAGGAAGTATGCACATGTATACTGCAAAACAAACAGAGATATACTGTCTACATTTGGTTTCGAGAGTCCAAACTCTGCTCCTTCCTTTCCATCCTTTAATCTTCAGTTTCAATCCGATTCTGCAGGAAATTTGCACATGTATACTTTAAAACATACAGAACAATTGTGTTTAAAATTAGGTTGCTGAAGCCCAACCCCTCTTCCCTTCTACCCCCACCCCTCCTAATTTCCAATGTTCTTTATAGATACTCACAGTTTTATCAGATTTCCATGGACCACTGCACATGTATACTTAAAAAAATAGTGTATACATTCTGTTTAAAAAACCCTACCATGGCAAATATTCTTTACACAAAGCTACAGTTTTTATCTGGTTTTGATGGAAATTTTCACGTGTATACTTTAAAACAAAGAGAGAAATACTGCCCACACTAGCTGTACGTAAAACAAACTACTCTTCATCTCCACATCCCTTAATTGTTTTTTATACATAACTACAGTTTTATCTGATATCAATAGAAATTTACACACATATACTTTAAATCAATCAGAAAAGGCAGTCTACATTTGGTATAGAAAAGCTCAATCCCTCTTCCCCTTTAGCCTCACCCTTTTTAATTTCCAATATTCTTTACAAAAATCCATGGTTTTAAATCCCGTCAAAATCAGTTAAGCTAGTTTTAAGTCATGGCATAATGTTTATAAAATAAATGTATCGTAATGTCTCAACATGTACTTCAGATTTCAACTTTGATCCCAAGCTTTCACGTTGTGGAAACCAATTAAAAATCTATATATTTTGTGTGATGCCGGAGCAAACAGATATATTCCAGAGAGATTTCTGTATTTGGTATGTATTAATGCCCAGATGTTACATGTTTCGGTTATCGAGCAGCAGCTTTAACAGACGTTATGATAAGATCGAAACAGAGCCTGACATTCCTTAACAAAACGCCAAATTCACCCCGTTCTGGAAGTGGTTGTGGTATATAAATACAGAATTCTTCTTTGAAAGCAAGCGTTTCAATCTCTGAGCTACCAGAAAGTTCGCAAAATGGGAACTGCTGCGGCATATTTAAAATACCAAACGAACTATAATACCACAAAAAATTTAAAAATAATTGTTTAAAAAACCACATAAAAACCGCCTTAAAAAGCACTAAAAATTTTAAAATAACTTTATACCTTGTTTAGGAAAAAGTAAATCTAAATAGACAACATTTTACATTACTTTCATTGAAATTTTGACATTAATTAGTTATTTTTGGAGTCCGTGCCAGCGAAAGCAAGAAAAACAAAAAGATAAAAACAAAAAGGAATAACAATAACACATAAAAAAATCATGTTACTGCTTACCTACAATTAATGCTAGAAACATGTTTCAACAAAACTGAAACATACAGATGATACGCCGATATTATACTCTGTAAATCGTTTACTGCATGATGCAACCTACCAACTGACACTGTAGCGCCAGAGATATACCTGGATAACCAATAAGGCCAAGCCACTGATTAAAATACTGTTAATTTGTTTCCCGAAGCTGTCTCCCACAATAACACTATCTGCTTCACAACATGCTGTAAAATATTGGGAATTTTTGTTCGTACTCCCCGTTTCGCCTCTAACGCCAAAAGAAGTTCAGTAATTCGATCTTCGCGATGTGACAGCTGGCACCGACTCCAAAAATAACTAATTAATGTCAAAATTTCAATGAAAGTAATGTAAAATGTTGTCTATTTAGATTTACTTTTTCCTAAACAAGGTATAAAGTTATTTTAAAATTTTTAGTGCTTTCTTTTGAAGGCGGTTTTTATGTTTTTTTAAACAATTATTTTATTCTTAAGTGTATTTGATGTTAATTCCGTGAAAGTGGCTGCTTCAAGATTTTCAGTAGTTGTAACTGTCAGCAACGACTCATTGACGTATCTATCCGTAATATAACGTAACGCTATTCAATGTTTTCGCGGTTATTTTAATTCTCGTTCCATCTTCCATTAGTGTAAACAAGTTCACGTCATATTCCTCAATATCTTTAACAATGGAACTTCCCACTGCTTGAATTATTTGAATATGAATTTCAGGTGAACGATATGTTGCATTTTGTAGTATATGACTGGGAGTCTCCTTCAAATTTAGATGTTTCATGCAGGTGTATTCAAACAAATTCCGAAATAATTCTAGTTTTTTTTTTTCCTTCCTCCAAAATATGATTTCCAACCCAATTCATTGACCACTAGAAATTTTATGACTTCACCCAAGACCTATTTTTTTGGTAATGCTTTTCTACATATCAATGTTTCAACACTGCTACTTGTATAAGTAGATAGTTCATGTAATTTGTCCTGCCACATCACCATGTCTCCTGTATTAGAAATGTATTTTTCGTGTTTTGGAAAAGCAGTTTTTTAATCAGTGACAGTTTTCCAATTTCCGAATCCTCTGGAAGTGTACAAAGTCTGTTTGCTTCCATGAGGTAAAAGTTGCTGGCAAGAATAGTAAAAAGCAGCATCTTTCTCGACTGAATACTACAACTACTTATATCACTTCAACCAGTCCGCTGCAAAGGTCCTGTTATTTTCTTTTAGATATACATCTAAAATAACTTGCTTTATCGGTTCTCCGATTAGTGCAATATCAAAAGGAATACTAACATTACCGTTTCACCAAATCTGTTTCCATAGGACTAGGAGTGGCAGTTGTATTTTATGCTTTCATCTGTTTTGAGGAATGAGGTCCTTTGTGGTCAATTTACTCTAAAAATCTTCGTTTTTTGCTAAAGATAGCCCGTATTATCAATTGCAAAATTAATAGTTCTTCAGTTCAGAACAATAAATAAACAGTTGTGTCTCAAACCGACTGAAACATTGTACCTACACGACACTGACGAACACCATAGAAAATATATAAATTCAAATGCCATCTGTGAGCATGATACATTCAGCGAAGAATAGAGTGAGATACTTAGCCTGCCTCTTCTTCTTTGTTGTTTGGCTTGGCCCTCCCTTCCCGAGGTTGACAGGGACTTACCGCCACACGGCCCACTCCCGCGGGACTGAAATCCCCTGGTGCGAGTGTTAGGGTTATTTCTGGTCCTGGCAAATCTAACGGTGACAACAACGGACCAGAGCAACGCTCCCTGTAGGCTGCACCTACCTCAGAAGATGTCTGAATCGAGAGGCACTTCCCGCGCTCCGGCGTCCGTCACCTACAGCGACTCTCTGTGCTCGCCTTCACCAGAGGACACCGAGGCGGAATCGACCTGCCAGAACCTGGACATGGGGATAGATACATCCCTGATCAGTAACATGCTGACACTACAGCCTTCACAATGACATGACGAACCACGCACAGCTAAGAGGCGCACCTTGCCTCTTGCTGCAGAGACTTCAAAACACCCAAGAAGTGAACTGCCAACATGAAGCCATACTGCACACGGCCCGACTTCCACCACCAGAGTCTTGATCAAACAACTAGTGAGAAATCTTGCCATCAAATACAAGAAGACGCCGAAGAAGAGGAAAGGGGAGTCGGTCCAAGAGACTGCCAAACCACCTGTGTGGAAACCATGTAGCTCTGGAAGCTCAACTGTTGTGAGAGACAAAGAGGGTTTACCCACCATTCACCAACCCCATCAGTGAGCCGATGTGGAGGACTTCATGTTTCCTAGGCACACTTTTAAACCTCCACCAGTGCTAGACTCCAATACCGTAAAACTAGATACCAGTTTCAACCGCAGCAGTCCGAAACTGAACCAGCGCCATCAATACAGAGATCTGCACCCCCCCCCCCTATCGTGGTGCAATTTGAGCACAACAATAAGACGCTCCACGATATGGTTGAAGCTAGAGTGAAGAGTCCCTTCGCTGCCAAAACTGCCGTTGGTGATGAGATCAAGTTCAGCCTCACCACAACCATTACAGGGATGCTAAAGCACAGTAATATCCCATATTACACCTTTCCTATTGGAGCTGTTCCACTACTCAAAGTAGTCTTCAGGGTCATCCCAAGAACATTTCCCACTGAAGAACTGAAAGAAGAACTGCCAGAGATGGGCTTTACTGTACAAACGGTGGCCCAACTTCGCCATCCTGGCAGTAACATATTAATGCCCCTATTCTTGGTGATCCTTGCGGACTGCCAGGAAAACGGAGCAATCTTTCGGGCGGAGAGAATCTGCCACCTCAAAGTGAAGGTTGAGAAACTTCGGTCAATGCCCAGACCTGCGCAATGTTACAACTGCCAGCGTTTCGGTCGCGTGTCCAAGAATTTTAAAATGCGTCCAGTCTGCGTGAAGGGTGCAGGCACACATGACTCTACCAAATGCACTTCACAGAAGGTATGACACTCCGCCAAGTGATCCAACTGCGGAGGTGGACATGTGGCCAGTTATAAGGGCTGCCCGGCCTTCAAGAGAGCCAGGACTATTAACTGAACAGGAAAAGCCATCAGACCGTACACCAACAACAAATAGTAATCCATCTCCAGGGCACCAGGAAAACCTGCCCGTATCAGGGCAAGATCAGGCCCCCAATGGCAAGGTGAAGATGTCCACATCCCATTCGCGCCGCAGACGGAAGAGAAGGTCTGGATCCAAGAACGCAGTGGTGCAACTACATCCGTCGGCGAAAGAAGACGGCTCCAGTTCCAACAAAGAACGTGTTGCCTCTACAGGGCGCCCTGCAGGTTCATATGCCAGATCGCCTCCTGAGCAACGAATCCCACCAGTCGACCCACCCACCGGTCACCACGTAACCTCCCATCAGCAAAGAGTCACAGACGAAGCAGACCGTGAAGCACAAGAGAAACTCGACATCCTTACAAACAAGCTGGAGTCTGCCCTAAATATGATATGCCGCCTTATCGAGCAACTGGAGAAAATGACTAGCGCCGTTATCAATGCTCTGGCTGTCGCATAGTGTCCACACTGCAACCACAATGGAAAGACAGCCACTATTACATTCTCTACCATTCTGTGCTCGAAATGCTAATAGCATGATTAGCCAACTGCTAGAGTTTAGGCGGTTTCTTCGAGACCAAGATATTGACGTATGTCTGGTGTCAGAGACCTTTTTGAAACCCTGTCTGCAAGCTGCAGTAGCCAACTACAGTTGTTATACCGTGACAGACCCACCGCTGGAGGTGTAGTCGCGGTTTTGATTAAGAACAGCATTCCATATCTAGAAATAGTAGTACCACCCCTTCAGCAGATGGAAGCCGTCGGAGTCGAAGTGGCAACTGCTAATGGGAAGTTAACCATTATCTCATTCTACTTGCCTCCTCGAAGACAGCTCAAAGAAGCAGACTTTACGGCTCTGGCAGATGTCAGCGGAAAAGTTCTGATCGGCAGTGACCTTAATGTTAAACATTCCGACTGGAATAGTGGGTACAACAATACAGCAGGTATAACATTGAGACGCCTCACAAACAGTTACAATATGTGCATATGGGCACTACCCGAGCAACGGCAATAGACCAGACGTTCTAAATGTAGTTATCACCAAGGGCATCCAGGGTTACGTCACCAGCTCAGTCATAAACCAACTCTCCTCAGATCACTGTTGGTTATGGTAGAGGTCGAGGTTGGACCATGGAAAATTCATGAAGACCCGTCTTTCAACTACCATAAAACAAACTGGAGGTGCTACCAGGTGCTCCTACATACTAAGCTAGCTGATCCACCCGAAATTAACAACATTGACGTTGACCTTCAGTTTTTTGAAGCAGCAGTCAAAGATGAAACCGCAACTTGTACTCCAGACAGAGTACCCAGACCAGCTCTCACTCTGCACCTTTCCCCACCCTCTCCCCCACCACCTCCTGGTGGAAATCCTCCACAAAAACCGGCTTGCTAAAGACAGGAAGCTTACGAAAACCCGGAGACCAGTAGACTTCTAAGTCGCTTGCAAAGGGAGATAAAGCTTCGCTGATAAGCATCGGACGAAGAGTGGGACTCAAGAGTCCCCATGCTCCACCCAGAGGATGAGTCTACAAACAAGAAGACTCACCAGACGAAGGCAGTGACTCCCCCCACTGCACGGCGAAAGAGGCCTAGCCATCACTCCATAGAAAAAGGTCAAAGCACTTGCTGATGTCTTTGTGAAAAACTTCCAGCCCTCGCAAACAAATGTGGACCCCACCCGCCTTACAGCAGTCCACCAGCGCCTCAGAGTCTACCTCGAAGCTGAAGATGATCATCAAATAGAGTACATCACCCCGGAGGAGGTACCTGTCGAAACTGCACCCACACAAAGCACCAGGGCGCGATGAGATCAGCAACACTCTCCTCAGGCACCTACCACCAGAGGCCTCTGTCCACCTCACCGCTATCTTTAATGCCATCTTGACAGCGTTACCCTCAACTGTAGAAACACGCTCAAATAGTGGAAATCCACAAAACTGGGAGGACAAACACCTACCTCAGAATTACAGGCCTATAAGTTTGCTCCCAGACATTAGCAAAGTTTTCGAATGGCTGCTACTAAAACGTCTATCTGCCTTCATCGATGACGCTAATGTTATACAAAATCATTAGCTGTAATTTCGAAATGGCTATTCCACCACACGGTTGTTGATGCGGGTAGCTGAAGAGGTGACCTACGCTTTTCTACTTCAAGAACGCTACGGTAATTCTTGACATCTTGGTTGCCTTCGATTCCATGTGGAACCCGGGGCTCCTGCTCAAGCTCTACGATCAGGGTATTCTGGGGCCATACGTGAAGCTTCTAAAATCCTACCTCATTGGCCAGACCTTCAGCATCAAGGTTGACAAGGCTTACTCCTCCACCAGGAACATCTAGGCAGGAGTTCCCCAGGGCTCCGTGCTTGGGCCAGTGCTATACTCCCTGTACACCGCTGATGTACCGACCAGCAATGGTATTCTGACTGCAACCTACACTAACGACACTGCCTATTTGGCCACCAGTCACAGTAGAGCACTAGCCACCCGATGATTATAGGAAGTTCTGCAGGTTACCGATGCCTGGGATAGGAGGTGGCGTATGGATATAAATCCCCACAAGATCCAAGCCATTATATTAACCAAGCGATTTGGGGCCCGTCAACCAACTCATCCAGACCCATTACTTCACCTGTATGGTAGAGAAATCCCATGCTCCATCACAGCACGCTAGCTGGGGATGACTCTAGATAAGAGACTGAACTGGTGAAGCTACATCAACGAAGTCCGGCTCCACAGCCTTTACTCAGTACTAAATAAGGACAGCAAACTAGCCCCTTCCACAGGAGTCAAGATATACACCTCGCACGTACGCCCTATTATGGAATATGCATGTCCACGCTAGTATCAAGAGAACCAGAAAGCTTCAAATCATTCAAAATAAACAGAGCCCTCCATCTCCCTTGCCGATTCCCCACGGATGCACTCCATGAGGACGCCGGTATACCTAAATTGAAGGACAGATTCCGTCAGCTGGCGGAAATATTTTACAAAAATGTTAGGCAATGCAACAACCCGGCGGCCAACTCAATTGGTCTATATGACAATAGACATAGAAGACTGCTCAGTCTTCTAGCAAACTGATACCCACAACAAGACACACCGACAGTAAAGGATTGTAACATCTTCGTTACCTTGGAGGCAATGTCTTTGGACAAACACTCCACCCTCCACCTGCTTGTAACCTAAGGTAGATATATTTTCTCTGTAAGGTAGTGACGGTGCCATGTGTGTGAGAGCAGAATAAAGAATTAGTATATACATAAGGGTTATTTACAAACTGTAGTTAATTTGGAATTATTTACACGTAGCTACATTAGTAGTAACTTAATTTTTCCCCATCATTTCATACTATTAACAAACAGTTAATTATCAAATTATCTTAGTTGATGGTTAAGGTAGGGCATTGGAATTTTAAGGTAGGGCATTGCCCCACAACGCCCCCCCCCCCTTAGCTACGGCTCTGATGGTGTAATTCAATTAAATGGGGCAAAACAAACGTTGCCGTGCGCTGAGGTTTCCCCGCGACGTAGGGAACGTGCATAAACTACGTGGCTCCGTCTAGGGGAGGGGAGGGGGAAGGGAAGGGTTTGGCTGGAAGGCTACGCTGCGCTGCGTGGTGGAAAGAGGGGAGGGGAGTATCCGAGTCAGGCCACGTAGCTTTCCATACATATCATATTTCACAATTAAAACGAGGTACAGAACACACAACAGCACGTGAAATTCATTTTCTTCACTTAATTATCGCCGTATGTATTTACAATAGTAAAAAATCTCTTCTGGAATCAAAATGGAAAAAAGCTACGTGCTACGTGGAGGGGAGGGTGGGGTTCAAAGGAGGCCAAAATGGAGCTACGTGGTTTATGGACTCTCCCTTACACGCGGCGCCGGTTCGTCTGTTTTGGATTCGCGGCGTGGAGGCGGCGCGCCGACATGGCCGACTGAAGAAAATGAATCAGAAATGGAGATTTTTTCCCCCCTTTTTGTATCGTTACACTTTAATGTTCAAATGTAATATACAAATTCATTAAATAAATAATGAAAATTCAAATATTTTTTTTTACTTTTAATTATTCCCCAACTTCTGATTCTTTTAATAATAATACACTTTTTAGATTTTTCTATCGTTTCAGCACCGAAACATTATTTTAATCTGAAGTTTTGAACCAAAAAAATACGGTTTGAGTGTCTGATTGGTTCCAAGGAATATGGAAATCATATTTTTTATGAATAGCGTTATCATATTTTTTATTTTACTAGGAAAAAATGAATGTTATTGATTCAGAAGCAGTGATATAGGCAGTTTTTTCTTCTCCTGTTCCACCATTGTCCACTGGTACAGTTACCACAGAAGCATTTCACTCTCGTCTTCAATATACAATTTTTTTATTTTATTTTTTTTACAAAGAATTGAATTATACGCGCCATATCGACGGTTAACATGTCGGTCAAGGCGACGACCGCGTGACCGCCGCCGCTGCAACACAGTCGCCTCGTGTGAACAGTTGGGGCGGCCGCCGCCTCGACCGCTGCGTGGCGGGATGTCGCTTCCCAAAGTTGGATGAATGGTATAGGAAAGCATAGAAGACTAACAAACCAACGAACATTTTTATATATTAGAAAAAGAAGATGACTGCTGATGTTGAGTGCTGTGCGTTGTACGAGGCGTATTCCAAAAGTAAGGTCCGGGGTACAAGATGTCACAGATGATAGGCCTGAATGACGTTTCCCACCTGCAGCGCCATCTACCAACTCCTGGTAAATATGCAGTATTGTTGGCGTGCCGCAGTAGCCGTATATCTATTGTTGAGAGCAGTTCGAAATGGCCGCGACAATCGTAGCTCCCGCCAGTTGTGAAGTGCGCGGTGTGATTAGATTTTTGTTGGCAAAAGGATCGTCAGCTGCGGACATCCATCGCGAATTGTGTGTAGTGTATGGACCAAACATAATGAGTGAGAAACAAGTTCGACACTGGTGTCGAGAATTTCAAAGTGGTCGCACAGATGTGCACGATCAACAGCGGAGTGGCAGGCCCGGTATTCGGACCGACGACATCGTCGAGCAAGTTAAACAAAAACTGCGAAGTGATCGACGTTTGACGATTAGTGGTCTGGCTATGGAATTCCCAAATGTTGCTAGAACCTCAATTTACAGGATTGTCACTGAAGAGCTTGGATATCGGAAGCTTTGTGCGCGGTGGGTGCCAAAACTGCTCACCGCTCAGCACAAAGAGCAACGAATGCATAGCGCACGACAATTTTTGGAGCGCTATAGACAAGATGGAGACAGTTTGTTTTCCCAAATTGTTACGGGAGACGAGACGTGGATAGCGTACACCAACGCAGAATCAAAACAACAATCAATGCAGTGGCGCCATTCCGGTTCACCCAAACCAAAAAAGTGTAAGCAATCGCCGTACACGAATCGCAAAATGATGGCTTCCGTGTTTTGGGACGAAAAGGGCGTCCTTTTGATCGAATTCATGGACCGTGGGACAACCATTACAGCTGACGTGTACTGTGCAACGCTCACCAAACTGAGACGTGCCATCCAAAATCGACGCCGCGGGAAACTGTCGTCTGGCATCATCCTCCTGCACGACAACGCACGCCCGCATACCGCTTCCAAAACCAAAGAGAAGATTCAAGAGTTTCGTTGGGAAATCCTAGACCACCCTGCTTACAGTCCAGATCTTGCACCAAGCGACTATTTTCTCTTCCTGCATTTGAAACGGTGGCTTGGTGGACAACGATTTCAAACCGATGAAGAACTCAAGACGACCGTTACCAATTGGTTCAGTTCCCAGGCAGCAGACTTTTATGCCGAGGGGTTAAAGAAACTGGTACAGCGTTACAGAAAGTGTATAGATATGAACGGCGATTATGTGGAAAAGTGAACTAGATATGTAGTTACATACTGACGTTAATAAAAACCTTGTATCCTGAACGATGTTTTTATTGTGATCAAACGGACCTTACTTTTGGAATACGCCTCGTATATCGTGAAGGTGAAACGAAGGCCGTCCCATTCAGATATATTCTTCCAAAATACACCTAGAGACCACCAAATTTAACTCTTCCCCATATGACTGACGAATCACGTATGCATGGAATCCAAACGCCCTGCATAGATTGTTGGGAGTTTAGAAGGGGACTTGTCCTGTTGACAAAGTCCTAAATTAAGTTTCGACCCACGATAGTATCATACGGGGGAGGGGGTTCCAAAAAATAACCGGAATAGCATTGCCGTGGGACAGAGCTCGTGTTGTACGCACTTCTGCTGCTAAGCATTTATAGCTCAACTCATGTCAGTTCAGTGCCGCCTGTGTTGTCACCCTCGCTTGTTCTTTTAATCTGCAGTGATTGTTATTGTTTCGTTTTTGATGATGCAAAGTTTAAGTGAACAACGTGCAGCAGTGAAATTTTGTATTCTACTCAGTAAAAATGCTGCTGAATCTGTTTTAATGTTGAAAACAGCTTACAAAGTTGACGCTATATGAAAAATTCAAGAGTCCGAGTGGTTCGCTCAGTTTAAAAATGGTGAAATGTCGATTGATAACAAACCTAGTTCTGGACGTCCATAAATTGCCCGAATCGACGAAAATATTGAAAAAATTCGAGAGCTTGTGCTCTCGGACCGTTGACAGACCACTGATCAACTGTCAGAGAGTAGTGGGTTATCTTGGAGTTCGGTTCAGCGAATTTTAACCGAAGATTTGAGAATGAAAAGGGTTACTGCCAAATTTATTCCTCGAGCTCTGACTGAAAATAAAAAAGAACCTCGAGTTGAAACATGTTGTGCTTTGAAACAACAGTTTGAAATTGATGCATATTTTCTGTCAAAGCTCATTACTGGTGATGAGTCATGGTGCTATGATTACGACCCAGAAACAAAGTAGCAGTCAAGCCTGTAGAAGACGTCATTGTCACCCCGCTCAAAAAAATGTAGTCAAATCAAATTAAAAATCAAAACAATGATAATTTGCTTTTTTTGATGCCAAGGGCATAGTTCAATCAGAGTTTTTCTCTCCACATCATACCGTCAATCAAACCTTTTATTTGGAAGTTTTAAGAAGATTACACAACAGTGTTCGTCAAAAAAGACCCGATTTGAGGCAGACGGGAGGCTGGTTCTACCATCACTACAATGCACCTGCAAACACAACTGCCTCTGTCAGGCAGATTTTGACTAAAAATGGCATGGCTCCGCTGCCCCACGCACCTAATTATCCTGACCTGGCTCTTTCTTATTTCCACGCATAAAAAGGGGCATGAAAGGATTCCGATTTGACAACATTGAAGATGTAAAAAAAAAAAACAAAAAAAAAAAAAAAAACGAGGGAAGGGCTATCAGCAATTTCTGAAGATGACTTCGGAAAATGTTTCGAACAGTGGAAGCACCGATGGGGCAATGTATTAGTTGTAATGGAGAGTATTTTGAAGGGGATAATGTTGTTTTGTAAAAAATTTGATAATATATAGCTTTTAAAAAATAGTTCGGTTTTTTTTGGTTGCCCTTCGTATGACAAGCATAACAGGACTTGTTTCAAGCTAAGTAACAACGAAAGTGAAGCAATTGAACAATTAATTATTCATTAATAATTATGGTGGTTCAAATTATTTTCTTTTTACAATCTCATGGATTGAAAATCGAGACAGCCATCAACCGCTTCAGTGGGCGAAGAAACCAAAACGAGTTCAAGCACCTCGACAGTCCTCTTCAAAATGAGGAGCAAGCAACTGGAACTGTGAAATCCAACGTTTCTCGGCGAGATGAGAATCTCACGCCACAACCGGAAGCTAGACAGAGCGTACTCCCGACCGAGCCAGCAGCCAAGCAACCAGCGGAAGACAGACAACAAAGAAAAGATCGAACATCCAGGAATTTTCAGAAGAATTCAACCACGATCAGCCAATGCTTTCGTTGTCAAGGATTCTGACATCAGGCGAGGGAGTGCAACAACCAAGTGCGGTGTGTCCGCTGCGGGGGAACCCACAACGTTGTGGTCTGCACGCGTCCGCGTGAAGCCACGCCGACATGTGCACCCTGTGGGGGTGATCATGCGGCGTGCTACGGCGGATGCGCGGTCAGGAAGAAGCTGCAAGAATCTGCCGACAGAAGACGACACCAACCCAATCACACCCAGACTGCAGAACAGGAAAATCGCCTAGAAAAGAACACCAGAAAGTCAACCCTCGGTCATCCAAGTTGCCGCAGACCACTATCACGGAGCCAAGCGGAGGTACACCATAAGAATCAGAACTGCTGCGGCCATGACTGTCACCAGAAATCGGACAATCAGTTGGGGAAAATCATCCAGCTCCTAACGCAGCTGATTACGACGATGATCCCCAACTGACCACACGAACCCTTAGGGGATTTTTAAGATAAGGGCGCCGACGGCGTCCATAACCATTTTTCCCCCAACGTGAAATAAAATGTTTCCCCAAAAACCACCCAACCTGAAAAATAACAGTAAAGGTGCTAATGGCAATGGGACTATACAGAAAAGCCGGTGAGGCAGCGAAAAAAAAAAATCGGCAAAATGTCTAGCTTTGTTGGTCAGCGTGCAACCAGGATGCTTCCTTCAGAACTACTCACTACTTGAATCTATATCACAATGAACAGTGCCTGTAGTTTCGCATTTGATAATCTTAGTGAATTTAAAAAATACCGAGCTCAAAGAGCATAGTAACGGTTCTTTAGGTCACGTAGGTTTGGCTGTCCAATTACATGTGGGAAGAAATAGCAAGTCAAACATTATTTTGCTGTTTGTTCGTAGCTTTGGGTCTGGAAACTCCATTCTTTAAATTATCGTCTTGCTTGGCGTCCCGAACCACATCATACCAATTCACACTAAGGCCGGGCGCACATTGAAGCGCAGTCGACGCAGGCAGCGCAGCACAGTTTCTGTGTCTCTATGTTTTGGGGCGGAACAGCGCATATTGAAAAGCAGGGCATGGCAGCGCAGTACTGCACCGCACGTAGCCTGCGCCACTTTGTGATCGCGACACAGAAACTGTGCCACGCAGCTCACTCGTGCCGGTTTTTGCCGTAACACTTCTTGCGTTTTTTATAATCTTGCTTTACTTATAATCATTTTCAACTAAGGAATAAGAAAAATTGAATAAACTGGCGCGTAACTAAATTGCGATTCACAATATCAGTCATAATAAATACATAAAAATTAAATTTAAACAAGAAATTTGGACAATGAGCCCAACAAGTGGCGAGTAAATTCGGCATTTATTTATCGTACAACTGTCTACTTACAGTTTTCACTTTTATTTTATCTTTTTGAATTGATTTTTAATAAAACTTTGAAAAAAAGATTGATATATAGGCTATTATTACATTATTTGTTTTCTTATTATTTGTACTACATCATTCAATAGGGCACACGTTCGACTGAATTGAGCTCTTCTCCTTCTTACTCTTCAAGGCAACCTACGTCCAACTCCTAACGAGAGAGGGAGGATTCTTGTGAAAACAATTTCCCGAATAATTTGTTGAACACTGCTTTTTTAGTTTCAAGTGTTTCGTAAGTTCTGTCATGTAGTTTTCTTAAAAATATAATATGAAATAAAGGAGGAAAACATTCTTATAAATGTCATGTACCGTCAAACGCATAAATAATTAAATTAATAACCACGAAAATACTAAGAGATTATCTTCAGTTCTAATAGGTATCTGAGGGTTGTCGAGAAAAAACAGGTAACATTATGGCGTGAATCTCCGCTCGAGTCATCCGGAAATAATCTTTTGAGAATTCTCTTGTCACTGCAAAAGCTAGATGAGAGTTTCTTCTTTTCATATATTCACTTTTGCATAGTTTTATCTAACTCAGCTTCTGTTAAAGTAATAACAATTTTCCAAGCTCGGCATCCCAGTCTGATTCACAAATCAAAAATCGAGTTAATGCATCGACATGTTTTTGGTTACGCTTTTTTGTCGGTTTCTTGCACAACACAACAACAATGCTTTGTAAACTGACGTACGAAACTGCGATCAATTATGCGCGGGTAACTGCCTGTCTGTGCTGCCCTGTGCTGCCCCTACTGCGCCACGCAGCTCAATGTGCGCCCTGGGTAATGGTTGTGCTATGATGTCGTGGACGGTCAATACCTATACACCGATATAGATGGTGTTGCCAATGCTCGTTTCTATCTTGCATTTATTTATTTATGTGGGTATAGTTTGCTGATCATGCCATTCTGGGCGTAAAATAATCGACCGCACCCAGTGCACCTAATGGAAGCTGGTGCACATGGTGGTGGTATGATGCAAAGCAAGATTAATTCAAGGTTATTGCTTTGTTAAGTGTGTGTATATGACGATTTTTTAACCGACCGAGACTTGAACCGGTGACCTACCAAGTCAAAAATAGTTAAATTACATCGAACGGGTAACCGAAATACTACAGCGGCAGAGGATTTTGAAGAATGAAATCTATTCATCTGCTGTGATTTCTGGAATCCGTGGAAAATCGAAATCTGGACGGACCGCGTATCGAACCCGAGTCATCCCAAATCGCCAGCAACTAAATGCGTTACTGACAACACACATATGAATGTTTCCATTTCATTATTTAATTTGCAGTTAAATGTGTCGACGTTCAGATGGCTCAGTGATTAAGGCATCTCGATCGAAGATCGAAAAGTCCCCGATTCGATTCTAGTTTGGGGCTGAAATTTTCAAAGGCCCATAACTCTAACTTCACTTCTGACACAACCGTAATGTGAGGTATGCCAGAACGCTTCCGTGGTTCGGAAACCGTATGTCTCCTATACTCGGTATGACTACAGGGTTAGTTAAAGCCAGCGACGACAAGAGTAAGGTAGCCAGCCTTTCGCTTTTAACTCGATTTACCTATATCCGGTTCACTACATGTCCCGTTTATTACGAAATTTTAATAATTACGTGTTGATATTTTTTCTCTCTATAAGCAGCCCATGCATTCATTTCTCATTAGTGTAGGAAGTAAACGAGGTAGCCGTGTCTCACATCTTACCATATTCCCTCATCCGCTGAGCGTAATTCTACTGTTTCGCTCTGTTCGAAAGTTGACGATGTTAGTCGCATATCTGATTCGGCCTTCGGTGTTTGCAACCATTTTTTTTTTTTTTTTTTTTTTTTTTTGCTGTCGTCAGTCTTTCGACTGGTTTGATGCAGTCCTCAGTCCTTTCCTATCCTGTGCTAATCTCTTCTTTTCTATATACCCCTTACAGCCCACGTCCTCAATTATCTGTTTCATATATTCTAATCTCTGTCTTCCTCTACAGTTCTTGCCTTCGACTGTTCCCTCCACTAACAAATTAACCAATCCTGCATGTCTCAAAATATGACCTACCAGCCTGTCTCTTCTTTCTGTAAGCTTCTTCCACAAACTTCTTTTCTCACCCACCATTTCCAAAACTCGTTCATTTCTTACTTTGTCTGTCCTCTTAATTTTCAGCATTCTTCTGTAGCACCACATTTCACATGCTTTTGCATCCGATCCTATTTTTATATTTAATCCACCAGTATTGGTATCATTTCTGATACATTTCATCACTTTTGTCTTGCTTTGATTTATAATCAGTCCAAAATCTTCCTTCAGTATTTTGTTCATGCCATTCAGTAACTTCTCAATATCCTCAGCCCTCTCTGCTAACAAGACAATGTCGTCAGCAAATCGTAGCATACTGATTTTTTCTCCCTGAAAACTTATGCCACATGGAAATTTTTTTTTGACTTTCTTCATTGCTTCTTCTACATACAAGTTGAATATTAACGGGGATAGACTACAGCCTTGTCTCACACCCTTTATAACTGATGCATGTCTCTTGTGATTCTCTACTTTTATTACAGCCACTTGATTCTTATATAGTTTGTAAAGTATTCTTCTATTTCGATACTTTAGACCTGACTTCTTTAAAATTTTGAACATCTTGTCCCACCTAACATTATCGAAAGCTTTTTCTAAATCAACAAATGCCATAAAAGTATCTTTGTTTTTCTTGATCCGCCCTTCAAGTATTAATCTTAAAGACAGAATTGCTTCCCTTGTACCGCGATTTTTCCTAAACCCAAACTGATCTTCACCTACTATCTCTTCTACTACCCTTTCCATCCTTCTGTATATTATTCTGGTCATTAATTTTGAAGCATGTGTTGTTAGACTAATGGTGCGATAATTCTCACATTTGTAGGCTTGTGATTTCTTTGGAAGTGTGAAGATGATATTTTTATTAAAATCAGTTGGGATTTCTCCTGTTTCATAACTTTTTGATATTAGCTTGAATAATCTTTCGATTCCTTCCTCTCCTAGGAATTTAAGAAGTTCTGCAGGGATCTCATCAATTCCAACTTCCTTATTTGCTTTCAAGTCATTCAGAGCTTTATTAAATTCTGTCCTTAAAACAGGATCTCCTAAGTCATCAATGTCGACATCGTCTTCCTTTTCCATTACACTGTTGTTCAAGTCGTCCCCAACATACAGTTTCTCAATGTATTCTTTCCATCGGTTAGCTCTATCTTCTGAGCTTAAAAGAGGTTTCCCATCAGCAGCTTTAATGTTCATATCTCTTTTCTTCATTTCTCCAAAATGCTGTTTGATCTTTCTGTATGCAACATCTACTTTACCTACGACCATTTCCTTTTCTACTTCTTCACACTTTTCTTGTAGCCATTTTTCTTTTGCTATTTTGCATTTCCTATTTATTTGATTTCTAAATTGCCTGTACTGCTCTCTTCCTGTTTCATCCTGAGCATTTTTGTACCTTCTCCTCTGATTCATCAGCTCCAAAATTTCTTCTGTGATCCAAGGTTTTCGGGCAGCTTGTTCCCTAAAGCCTAATGTTTCTTTACCAGCTTTCATTATTTCGGTCTTTAATGCATTCCATTCGTCCTCGGTTGAACTCCTTTCAGAGTTACTTCTTAGACCTAAGTCTACCATTTCTGCAAATTTTTCTCTTGTGCTAGATTGTTTCAGTTTATTCACTTCCAGTCTTTTCTGTTTATACTGCTTCCTTATTCACTTAAATTTCAGCCTGCACTTCAATATTATCAAATTATGGTCAGAGTCTATGTCTGCTCCTGGGTAAGCTTTACAGTCTAGAACTTGATTCCTGAATCTCTGTTTGACCATGATATAGTGTAGCTGATATCTGCCTGTATCCCCAGGACGTTTCCAGGTGTATATTCTTCTCGCATGGTTCTTAAACAGTGTGTTTGCCACTACTAGCTTATATCTTTCACAAAATTCTAGCAGTCTGCTTCCTCGCTCATTTCCTACAGTATTCCCCTCTTTTCCTTCTGTACCAGCCTTTAATTATGATATTGTGGACAGTAGAGTGTGGACAGCACAAGACGAACACAGTACTTCATTAAATCCATCCATACCCGAGGCCCTTGTAATGCGAGGCCAGCGTGCTAGCCCCTACACAGCCAGGACCGGCGCGACTGGTTTTATCGTTCAATTTACCTACTCTTCGTCGACGACGTAACGACGTGCTCGTTTTGTTCGCTGTTTATTAAAGACTAAACAGTTTTATTATTTTGAACGTTGTGAATTCATAATGAGTTACGAAAGAAAATGCAGAAACGCTACTGTCGTTTCAGAGACGAGGGGTTATGAAATTTCTGGTTTAAAAATGACTGCGTAAAGAAAATGATTGCACCGCATATTGTCAAATGTGTAAAATTACTTTTACTGTGATTTTGGGTGATATCAAGGCACCAAGCGTGGTGGGATGAGCGATTAACGTTCTGGCTACGCATTCGGAAGGACGCCGGTTCGTATCCCCGTGTTGGTATCCAGATTTGTGCTCTCCATGGTTTCCCCAAATCACTCCAGGCGAATGGTGGGATGCTTCCTTCAAAAGGCCATGGTCGAATTCCTTCCCTTTTCTTGTCCTCGGTGCCATCCCGCCTCTAATGACCTCGACGTTGACAAGGCGTATAGCCGTAATAAAGGTATCGGGGCAGTGAAATATCATGAGTAGAGACCGGATTATATGCATCACAAAAAGCTATAAATATGCATGCAAATATGCATGTAAAATGCTGAAAATATGCATGAAAAGTGTCAAAAAGTGTCAAAATATGCAACATCCTATAATATAAAAATAGTAATTTTTAGATTTTTTATTTCAGCATGAAATTAGTAACTAGTTGAATAACATATTTATAAATTGGATAGTTAACAATTATTTAACTTTTTTTTTTTACTTTTGTAAACGTAAACAATCGGGTACTATTTCAAATATTCAATAATAAGATTGTTTCTTAGATCTCTCAAAATATTTTTATAATTGGATATGGACCGTTCAACATTCACTGATATAACTGGGCAATATTTGAAATTGGATGCTGTGTTAGCAGTAATTATTTCTGGAAAAAGTTCACTCCTTCCATTACTAAAACTATCAATTTGACAGAAGAGTTGAAAACCTGGGTTATTATTCAAAATAATTTCAAACTTCAATTTAAATTTATACAGGAATACTTCTGGCAATGTGGATTTTATTCATTAACTGAATAGATTCAGTCAACTTCAAACCTTGAGATTCAAGCTTTTCAATACTCGCAGGGGGAAAACGAAAACTAATCACAGTTGTTGTTTTAATACTAGAATTGTTAACGTAAGGGTGTCAGGGATTGGAATGAGTTACCAAGGGGAATGATGAATAACTTACCGAAAACGTTAAAAGAATTTAAAGTTAAAATTTGTAGAGGGCAAATGTAGGTGGGTGCAGGATAGGGCGAAGTTGGGTGTGTAGGGAAATTGCCACCGGTGCGTGTGCTCCATTACAATTAAATTAATGCTTCCTTGTACTGACAAACTGTCAGAGCCTCTCCACAATCAAAGGCGTTTACTACACCTTTAATGGCCTCGAAATGCTCATTGTAAAACAGTACAGCTTCAGCTTCTACCCACGTAGCCCATCGAGTTACCACTGGTTCCGGAGGTAAACGCACATTTAACATTTTTTTTTTTTTTAGGCATTATTTCGAGAACGTGCCTTAAGAAACGAAATCAATTTATTTACAATCCCTAACGTGGATCGCAGTTCTTCAGCTAGTCGTCGTAGACTAAGAGCTGTCCTGCTTGTAGGTTTTGCCGGCTACAACGTAAGATTTTGTTTATTAACTAGGTAAACTACCATAAAATATTGTAAATATACATCATCACTAGTTTTTAGGTAAATTATGCAATAAGAGGTGAAAATGGGCTTGATGTGCAAATGCATATGCAAACATGCAAATGCATATAATCCGGTCTCTTATCATGAAATTACTACTTCGTGAAAAAAACAAAATCTACAATTGCACGGTTTTTTCATGCAGAGGTTACGTTGTCTTTTAGCTCGCGGTTGTTATAACAACAATTATTTGTATAAATGAAAAAAAAAACATACTTCCCCTCCTCCATCGCGGACATTTGACCGTTCGTGGAAATCTGAAAAGTTGCCAATTGACCATTTTTGCATTTTTAATTGGCAAAAAAGGTCACATCGAGTGATTAGTTTTGTAATAGCAATTCCAGGTCATTAGAAATCAATCACCGAGCGTGGTGGGTGAGCAGTTAACGTTCTGGCCTCTCATTCGGGAGGACGCCTGTTCGAAACCCCGTCTGGGCATCAAGATTTGGGTTTTCCATGGTTTTCCCAAATCACTCCAGGCAAAGGCCATGGCTGAATTCCTTCTCGTTCTTTGTCCCCAGTCCCATTCCGCCTCTAATGGCCACGACGTCGACGAGGCGTAAAGCCATAAATAAAAAAAGGAAATCAATTAACACATACAGTTTGTTTACAGCAGGATAATTTAAGAACAAATTGTTATTATTTGGTAATTGGAGGATTTTCGTTTGGTTATATATGACAAACAGTCAGGGAATTGAGGTTAAATTTCATTTTGTGTGATCTCCAGACGAGTACCTAATCGGTATGCTAATCATATATCGTCAGACTCACGCCTAATTAGTAGGCTAAGATTTATGCCCAATTAAATCATACTAGTCTCACTATTCGCAATTAAACAGAAGAGTATTTTACCACAAAAAACAAAATCTAGTTGCTAAGTATTTAATCGTGATATGTTGTGTATAAATACAAAATTCTGAGGCTTTTTGATCTCATACAGCTGAACACTGTAGAGGTGGAAAAATTTCGTAGATTTATAATTTGACATGCAAGTGCATGTTAATTTCTAGTAGGAACAATTTTATTAATTGTTTGTGCAAAGATTGGGGATGCGGACCAGCGGAGTTAACATTACGTGAACCGTTATGCAAAGGGATGCCCACAAGGGCCGACTGTCACTCGCAGGCAGATAGAGACAAGCCCCTAGGGACAGCGCACCAATCTCGGACAAGGTGCTTGGCTTATCTTATTGAAACCCGTTAAACAACGGAGAGACTTGTAGTATGAATGAAGGCGTCTGATACATGACGGATACCAAGGATGACAGTGATGTGAAGGTATATATTCAGCGAACGATTTGTTACAAAACACAGCGTGTGGTACGAATATCCATGTGGCACAAATTCATAGTTCGTACAGGGAGTGATTTGAAAAACTAACGTGATTTTCGTAGAATAGCTGGGCCGCGTCCATCATTGTTTATGCATAGAATATTAAAGACAAGGTGCTTGCACTTTTGGTGGTGGACTTTCGTACTTGTACTAGCCACAAGGCGCAACGATAGATGAATACCTACTCTCTTTGAGAACAAAACACTAGATGGACTAGCAGCGCAACAACAGGACATTTTTAGGGTCCCATCCAGCTGTTGATTAGAATAGATTTCCTGGAAAAGCGGCCGACACCATGCCACCCACACCTGGGGCAAATGACATGTGCCGCCGGAGCACACAACCTCTACGCCAGGCATGTCAAGGATACGGCCCGCGGGCCGCATCCGGCCCCCGGGCCCTCTCAATACGGCCCGCGATCGCAATGCGACACAGAAAGAAGAATCATGTTTTTTTAGAGCTTTTAGACTTCACTCAATTCCTCTCTTTTTATTTGAATCTGGCCCGCCTACACATTCTAAATTTAATATACGGCCCTCTGCAAAATTGAGTTTGACACCTATGCTCTACCCTAACGTCAGCGTAGTGTGGTAACGTCAACGCAGCATTCCTGTAAAGCCCGAAACAATTAAATCAGTCACCCGAAAAATGCGCCGTGTTGTTAATTTAATCGATGGCAAATAGATCTCATGTTCAATATTCTTGTGATGTGTTCATGTTTCCATTTCATTTAAGCTAAAAATGAATCATTCGTTTTGTTCTTTGAGCTAATGTTGAGTATTAAATAAATTTTTAGTTGCATTTATTGTGCTAGAGCAGTTCATTTATTCCTACGAATCATTCAAATAATTAGCGGGAAATACCCATAATTCTAATTAAATTTGTTTTATTTTCATGTATTAACAGCAGGTTTAAGGATTGCAATCCCGTAGGGCGCTAATGACCTCGCCGTCGACGCGCCCTTAAACCACAACAACAAACAGCAATCCCGCAGTGTTTTCAATCCCGCGGGATTGGCGCAAACAGTTTTTCAACGCTTATATTTAAAACAAGGTTACTTAAAACGTTAATAAATTAAATAATAATTAAATTAATAAATCAATTTTAATGTTAAATGATAAAAATTAATAGTTAACAATATTTTAATTGGCAAAATGACATTAAAACTTTTTAGAGTGTCTTAAGTACATTTTCGAGGTTTTAAATTTTTGTTTTTCAATCTAAACCAATTTTTAAATAAATGATAAAAAAATGAAAATATTCAGTGTTAGGTCATATTAATTATGTGCCTTACAATACATCACATGAATTACAAAACATGGTTTGCTTAGTGGCCAAGTTACCAGTTTTTTTAAAAAATTCTAAATAAACGTTCCATAACACCGAGAGAAAGCATTCCATTTCACAAAGTGAATATACTCTGTAAAGTGTAGACTTGGCTCAGAACAAGATCTCATAACTTTTTGTAACTGCACAAGCAAGAGACTTGGTTTTTTTTTTTTTTTTACAAAAATTGTTTTTGTGGGATTCATTATTATATCTCCTGATCCCTTGATTGATCTTACAGTTGATTCAATGTTATTAAAGGAAACTACTCACCAACACTTAAACTGTCAAGTATTTCAATTTTTCATATGTGGCGTAACGACGTTTTAAGAGTGGAAATTATTACCTTTTAATAAGAAAGGAGACTTCCTCGGCGAATGATTGCAGTGAAGTTTTCATAGGTTGTATCTCCAGATTTCATTGTAAAAACACGAGATTTCACACGTGAGGGAGACGGCGGAGGCAGCCGTCGAAGTATGGTGTTCCTACAACACAATTCGTCGATACACCCGTGAAAACTTCATTATAACTTTTTTTTGCCTTTAGTCGAAATAATAACGAGGAGAAGAGGTATTAATCTATAGCCTGAGCGGCACGTGTAAACAGGCGACTTTCGTCAAAGAAACGCATTGAGACAGCGGCCAAAACAGCAATAAGTCAAAGGATATGCAATTGCCTTTTAATAGCTGCTAAATAAATAGGAATGCGACTAAAATTACGATAACATTAGTTTCCTATCAACGAATAATCAAATTTTCAGCCGCAAAAAAGGAAATTGTCACAATAACTTTATCTGTAAATACAGAAAATGGGAAAAATGAAACCATGAATAAAAAGCTTTAACTTTGTAGTTCAGATAACGTTTGCGACACATAAAAAAATAATTATATAGTTACAAAATCGTACTAAAGACGAAACATAACTCAAATTACAGAAATGTGTACTCAAAAATGAATACGTAAAAGTGTATCTATTTACTTACGAATGACGAAGGTTGAAAAAAAACAAACGTTTGTTCACACGCGCCAAATGCCAACTGGAAGGGTATAGGCAAACAGTGCAATACATCCTATAGAGACCGAGTGGGGCAGCGAGTCACGCACTGACACGCGTTTGATCCGCATTTTGCGGATTGCGGATCCGCTTAATTTTGTGCGGGATCCGCCAGACTGTCTAATGATGCGGGATCCCGCGGGATTGCGGGATCCCGCTTTGCTGGATTGCAATCCCTAAGCAGGTTGAATTAACAAGCAGCACAATTATTAACTATTTCAAGAAATACCTGTATGCGAGCTGTATTACTGTTAATAATGCTACTACACAGTAATCTGACTTGAGAATATATCGTATTACAGCCGATTTTTTAAAAAATCTGGTGTGTCATTTTGTCTCAAATTGTAAGATTGCTGGAGGCAGAATTTTGTTTCTAATTGTAAGATTGGGGGAAGTTGAGGGCCACATTATTTTTCCAAATCTCACGAGTAGAATGGAACTAATGCGGTCAGCGCCAAGCTTCGGTAACTTTTTCTTCAGAGGGCATTCGCTGCTTACTTCATAGCTGGCTGAACATTCCTCCAGGACCGTTTTGGAGAGTAAGCTTTGAGGAAAATAAATACCCTTCCTTAGTTCGTCTACCGACTGAAGCACATCCTGCAAATAATGAATGGACGTTCAGAAAAATACACTCCATATTCTTCACTCATCCTACTTTAAATAAATTTTTTCCCTATATTACCATTTGCAAACATAACACACCGAGGGGCTATACATGTAGTAACGCAATAAATCCTTCAGCACAGAGAACGGTTAGGGATAGAATTTCCCGGCAGCAGACTTAACAGCGCACCAACTGAGGTTATGGATCAGTTCACAACCAAATGTTTCTCTGCGCTATGCCCATTGGATCCCATAAAGGACTTGTCGATAAAAGCGCACCGGCACTCAGACTGTGATGTAATTCCTCAGTGATATTTTCTGAAGCTTGACGCGGGAGGCTACCCCTACCCCCACTACCCCTCCCCCCGTACCCCCATCACCGTTAATGATGGCTAGCTCAAGTCGACCCTCGCTTTGTGTTTTCTTTGCTTCGAGATCTGGTTGCTGGAGAATTGTGAAATATCAGATTGAGCTATTGCTCTTGTTTGTGGTTCCAGGGACTAACTAGAAACCAGAATCGTGTAAATTAGAAGTATTTTTTTTTTTCTTCAAAGGTGAGTGGATAAGCCAGGGGAGTGCGGGAACTGGGATATGAACCTTCGTCAGTACTTTGTTCGAGTTATAGTGGCCATACATTATGTGTACGTAATTCAGGAGTTGGATGGAGTGCAAACATGGACGGCTAGATCTGTTTGCAGAGAATACAACACATTAGAACACAATATGGTATGGTTGGGATCGTTTTTGAGGAGAGGAGGCAGATAAAGAGAGTGTTGGGTATAATGCGTTCATTGGTGATGAGGCTTGGATGGATTGTGGAAGAATAACTAGCGCTTGATCTCAAACAAGGAATGATAAACATTTATTTTTTGGGTAGAAAGATGGACTAGAATAAGTAATTGAGGAATTTGTTAGATAAATGATCTCAAACAGGGGTAGAATTTAAGTAAGAAATTCGAATAGTAATATAATAGGTGTGTAAGGAAGTTGCCACCAGTACCTGTGCTTCATCACAATTCAAAATTAATCTCCTAGAATAGTGGTATGGAACAACGATTTTTTTTTTATGGTGGACAACGTTAATCTAAATACAGAATACAAAAGTACTATTCTCTATATTGTCAATTTTGAAACCCAAAATTCTTTCATGTACTGTTCGTAAATAACATTTACTATATGTGATAAGAACTAGTGTGGTTAATAGCTTTAAACCGCCGGCGCTACCACACTGGGTTTTGGAAGCGCCATGCTGATTCTGAGACATACACACTAGGTACGAATGTAGTCTACCAACCTGTTGAGAATAACACAATGACTGAGATTTCACTCTTAAAAAGCCACAATACCCGCTACGGAGCATCCTCGCTGTGGCATGTCCGGGCTGCCCAATCATCCCCACACCAGTTTTACGTGAATAATCCAGTGTGTCCGTGGTTCAGACGAGGGGAGAATAACACTTCTGGTATGACGTCGGTGGCGTTGTGCTTCCAAATGTTTGCCCAGAGAGACCACCAGTACCGACGAAACTTCCCAATCACCACCGATTGGTGAGGGTGGTTTACCAAAAGGTTTTGGCGGCCCTGCTATTGGTAGCTCGATTCATGAAGGATGATACGGCCCATCAACTAACGTGCCTCTTTAGACGGGGTTCTGGTACTGCAGACAATGTCTAAACTAAGGTGCGGAAATAGCCTCTCAAATTGAAAAGCAGAAATATCTGGAGCGGAAGAAAGCTGAGGGCGGAAACCGACGAAGACATCCATCATGACCTGCTGTAGCCACCTCTGAGTTTTTCAGAAGAATCTCACTTCTGAGTGACTGCTGGAGCACTTCATGCATTCCAGGAGGGCAGCTTCCTGAAGAGCTGGGGTCTCCGCCGCAGTCGATACCAGGAGTGAGAGCTATGGTCTCACGTCACACACTCACCCTTCGGCCAACCACCTGGATGTGAGGATAAGAATGAGACTTCATTCACAAGCTGGACAGTCAAAGAACTGTTTAGTACCTAGTTCAATGAGTAGGATTAGGAGTACATTTTATTTCTTCGTTTTTTTTGGTATTGTTTAGTTTTGTAGTGCTGATTTATTAGGATTAGATATTTAACTGTAACTTTTTTCCTGTTTTAGTTGCTACTGCATTTATGGGATTATTTACATTAATAGTATTTAACATAATTTTTTGTTATTTTTTTTAAACATGGTCTTATGGGAAGATTAACGGCCCAGTTTAGCTTCTAGATACTGGGTGAAATGTAAATGGAAATAAATAAATAAATGTCTTTGATCAAATCAACGACATGTAGATATCGAAACCAGCAAACCAACTATCATTTAATATACAGAATATTTGACTACTACAACAACTAAAAAATACTGAAATACTAATCAAAACTCACAGAAAACAACAGCAAAATACGTGTCACACACAGAAAGGAAGCCACATCACCAAATTACTTTCAGTTCTGCAACCACTTACATTTGGCATAATGTCTTTATCAATGGATTCAGCAGTTTCAGGAACATTAGATAATATATTCATAACGCTTGAAGAAAATGAAATATTTAAGAACATCATCCACAATCTTTTATTGATTCAGGTATGATGATGTCTGCTCAGTGAATAAACGAAAGAGACAATTAACCAAATACATGCTGTAATGAATCGAACCGCACGACCACAGTTTCTTGTAATGTGAGGCGGTTTTACTTAACGTAATATTTCACGCAGTGAACTGTGAAACTAAATACTGTTGGCAGGCTTGTTTGCCAAGATGTTAAGGTTGGCGCAGAGGTTTGTAAAAAGATTTAAACTGGGGACGAGAATCTGTCTGCCCCTAAATAGCATTAGCAAGCAGCGGACTGCTGTACCAGAAAATCTTTAAAGATGAGGAAATCTCCCCGTCCGGGCATCCAGATTTGGGTTTTCCATGGTTTCCCCAAATCACTCCAGGCGATTGCAGGGATGCTTCCTTGAAAAGGCGGTGGCCGAATTCCTTCCCGTTCCTTGCCCCCAGTCCCAACCCACCTCTAATGACCTCGACGCCGAAGAAGCGTTGTAACGAAAAAGCTCTAGCCGTGATTGGGGACAGTATCAGCTTAGTAGATGCACCACATATCAAAAATTTCGCCTAGCTTTCCTCGACACGTATTGGTCAAAAGATATTCAGTATGAGGCAAAAAGAAAATTATCAAATGGACATCTTTATCATTCTCAAGGCACTTTAACACTATCAGAATTTTTCATACGAGAAGTAGCGAAACACTCAAAACTTCATACTACTCACAAAAAGGAAAACCTGTTCTAGCTTTATCAGAATTCTTCATTAGGGAAGTACCGAAAACACTCAAAACCTCATACTACTCAGCAAAAGGAAATATTGCAGAAAGGGTAATGTGTGACCTAGGTCGTTGGTTGCGCACTTATTGCTCCGACAACCATAAAAAGTGGACGTGGGAAATATCCAAAATTGAGGATGTGATAAACAAGATCCCACACAGTTCCACAGCAATATCCCCATATGAGCTAATGTTCCAAAGGGAACCATGCACACTAGTAAAAGAATATATTACTTATCCAGCTACGACGCAGGATTACACATTGAAGCATAAAATAGCATTGCAGGAACTTAGAAGTAAAGCGCTCGAGAGAAAGATGCGACATGATAAAAAAAAACTTATCCCTACTTCTTATAATAAGGGTGATTTAGTATTGACGAAAACACACCCTAAGTCCTCTACTCTGAATAGTGAAAACAAAAAGTTTTTTCACCTCTATAAAGGACCTTACGAGGTACAAGATGTACAACATTCAAATGCCTACATACTCATATATCCACATTCTCGGGAAATCAAAGGCAAATACAATTTCGTGGACTTGAAACCATATAAAGGTGAACAAACGTAAATACCATTTTTTCACACCTAACGCACAAGTCCGAATGTAAACATATATAACCTCATAACATGAAACATGTATTATTTCGTTACTCTTTAAATAGACACATAGTGTGTTTGTACTTAATATAACCAAAACAGTATGTCGACGTAGTCAGTTTTTTGTGTATCTGTCTCGTGACAGGACTGGGTTTTATGTAATTTCTGGGTTTTTTCCTTTGCAAAAATGATATCACAAACGTCATGTTTTATGTAATTTATCTGTTTTTTGTTCTTGCTATGATGTCATATGATGCCAAAATGTCATGTATTTGTGATTTTTTCTATGTTTTTCTTTGTTAATAATATAAGTACTAATATATTGAATTTGTAACCGGAACCAGACATAGGTAGGAAAAAAGTGTATATATTTGGAAAAATAAGTATTGTAAGAGATAAAGTGGGTGTTTTAAGGGAAACTTTCCAATCATTGAACATTCCGCTAGTTTTCTTTGTGTACACAAACAAAAGCAAGTGTCATTTTGAGGGGGGTTGTAACGATAGCGTTGCACACCCAAATAGATGGGGAGAGCATCATCTAAAAGAAAGTGGAATATCGCTGAAAGGCGAGGTAGAGAGAAAGGCGCTGGTTGGCCAGAACAGTCACGTGTGGAAAGGAAGTGTCGTGATTGGCCAAGAGACGAGAGGCGGAGGATAGACTAGTGAAGGGTCGAATCGAACATGTGCTCGTGATTCAGGCGGTTGTGCGAAAATGTTCACCGAGTATGAGTATTCGGTTATGTGCCGTCCATATTCTAGACTATACTGAACAGGAACGTTAAACATGTGTGCTGAAGGAACTGTAGTTCTATGTGCTAAGCTGCAATCTTGAATATTATGGATAGTCCGATACGACAATGATCATGTCTGGTGCCGACATTCTATGTATTGTGATTGAATAAACTGTGCAGTAAATGCGGTTCTTAAAAAAAAAAAAAAAAACCCCGAGGAAATCAAGATAAATCGTTTTTTTACACGTCCGCTCTGACATGGAAAAACTACCATGAACAACCTCTGGCTGTGTTAAATTTCGTAGTATTCGGCATGCGTGGATTTAGAAGAGGGTTTGAGAGCGAACCATAGATTTTCATTGCAATATTCTGCTGTTCTAATGTTATTAGGTTGAAGCTAAAGTTAATGATGACGAGGGAACGACTTTGTCGACCGACGGGTTAGCTAAGATACGTCTGAAGAAAGACACGGGACTAAAACACCTTTTCCATTAAAAAATACATGCTTGTGTCAATTTAAATGGTGATAGGTGAAACTGTATCGACAACAGCCATTTTTATATATGAGATACCACGTCAAATATCGTGAAACAAACAATAAAACTTTCGAACATTAGTATAAAAACTGAACATAGGTAATAACTAAAAGAAGTTTTTAGATGACAGTTTCATTTTTTGTTTTCCACGTTAATATTTGACACTAGAATAAAAAGTGTACAGGATTTCTACACACACCAAGGTCCGCTCACGCGAAGTAGCCTGCAAATGCTAATATTAAATATATTCGTATAGTTACGTAATAGACTGAAAGTAACAAAATACACATTGACCCAAAAAACTTACTTTGAAGTCGGAAATATGTTTGAAGAGAATATGAAACTTTAGGACAAGGAATCTTTTCAAAGACCTTTTAAAATTTCAACAACGTATAAAGAAAATTACAATATCGATTAATATATGGGTTATTTTAATTTTGTTTTGATAGTAATAGTTTCAACTGAGGTCTATAATTTAACTATGTGATCAAGACAATTAGAGTGGGTCGCGAATAATTCAGAAGAAATATCTGCGTGTTATTTGCACTTATACAAACGCCAAGGATGGGACGGTGACCTCAGGAACACGCAGGAAGGCTGTTACTTGGGAGGTCCGCCGGACAACAGATCTCAGGAGGATTAGCGTGGAACACCTTTACTGTTGAGCCTTTGGCAGTCTAAGGATGTTTTGAGTGAAAGACAAGAGACAATAAATATAATGTATAGCCACTTGCTGGCGGCAGGGGTATTTCGCAGATGTATGGAAAGTTACAAGTGACTTGGGACAGAATGTGGTGGGAGACAGTGGCAATGATGAATGCATGTGATTGCTGCACGTGGAGAAGTGAAAATAGAATAGCGAATAGGATGACTGCATTGCTGGGAAAAAGTCTCTCTATCGGCCCCGCGTTTGGTTGCAGGAGGCAAGTTATTGAACGGTGCAGATCAAGAATGTGGAATACGACGTTTCCTGCGGATAAGCATTCAATCTTCGGTTGTTCGCCTGCTGCTTGGTGTTTGGACGCCTTATGGGTCCTGACTGCTGGTAGCGGTTCAACACAACTTCTCAATACATCTTCAGTACGCCGCGACAGCACATACGGTGCCCTGCGCAAACAGTTCGACGCCTGCACTTCGCCTGTCGCAGAAAACATCGCCGCGGATCCGAGACCTCATAGTGACAATCTGCCGTTGTACCATCCGAATGCCGAACGTCGCCATCTATGAACGGTAGAGAACATAATTTGTGCCACAACTGTTTTTCACCAGAACTCAGTTTTTCAAACACCCAGTAACGCCTGAGATGTTTCATACCCTCCACTGAGCTAGATCAAACATGAATTGCTAAGATGTTTTTGCTGTAAATAATGAGTATTCTCAATCGCATACGTCGTTTGTTTTGTTTAAAGAAATAAAATTCATTTATCTTGATTTTTAAAAAAGGAAACTAAGTATGTCAATACTTGTTTTGTAAATTCGTGGGTTTTCTCAATCTCTAGAATGATAAAGTTTACCACCCATTACTTATTAAAATACTAATTTAAGTTTTATATATATATAAATCTGGCGTCACGATGTTTGTCCGAGATAAACTCCGAAACTACTTAACCGATTTTGAAGAAATTTGGCTTACTGTGTTTAATTTGGTCTAACTTAAAATATAGGATAGTTTTTATCTCGATTATTGAACTAAATATTTATTATTGAGAATAGAATTTTCATTAAATGTTTGTCTTAGGATAATGGTTTGTAATTATTTGTAAGTTCCGGAAATGTGAATGGTCTGGTGGCTCAGTGGGTAAGCCGTCTGATTGGCGGTCGAAAGGCATCCAGTTCGAATCCTTGTCTCGGCGGCGATTTTTATAGGCACTTAAGCCGGCCTTCGACTCTGGCGTAGCTTGTTGTGTAATGTGAAGTACGCCAGGATAGTGCCGTAGTTCGGATTCCACGTTAAACTGTAGGTCCCATATACCCGGCAGGATTGGCGATCTGGGTTAAGGCGGCTATGACAGGGGCGGAATGCGCATCCAATAGAAACCCGGTCATTACGACCACACGAAATTATTATTATCGTTTCACAAGTTTCTAACAGATGGCGATGTGTTAATATATCGACACAACACTTGGTTATCTCGGTTGGGTAACCATCCAGTAGTTGGCGTTGTGTTTTGGTTTCTTTATGCTACAGTCTATTACAAGCCATATGTGTTTATGTTTACGACATATCAGAGTTTCTTGAATTTTTCATATATTATCATTTTTATAAGTGTACTGTGTATCTATACTAATATTATAAATGCGAAAGTAACTCTGTCTATCTGTCACTCTGTCTGTTTGTTACGTTTCTTGGGCTAAACGGCTAATCCAATCGTGATGAAATTTGACAAGGAGATGCTATTTGGCATTAGTATGGACATAGCATATTTCTTTTCTGTATAAATAATACATGTTGGAATATAATTTTGTAAAGCTACTGAACGGCGATAGACAGATTCCTAGGATCTGTAGGTCTCTGAATTACTTTTCCATATAGCTGTCTGGAAGCTCAGTGGTTAAAGCGCTTGCTTACTAAGGTTTTGAGCTGGTCTCGGGTTCAAATCCTTAAGTAAAGATTTTAGAAAATGTTTTTTATCGTATAAGTCACGCCCGGACCGTTGGTTGTTCAGATTGCATATTGAACTGTAGATATCACAAAATTTAGGGGTGCAATGCGAGGCAAATCGTAGGTAGTCTAACAATGCTGTAGGTGTACACTTTTTTGCGTTATATTGACTCCTCAGGGGTTGTTACTCTCGCAGTCAGTGTATGTGTGTATGTATGTGATCTGCACTAATAATACAGTACTATAAATGCGGAAGTAAGTTCTGTCTTTTTGTTACGATTTGACGACTAAATGGCTTATACCGATATGATGGAATTTGACAAGGAAATACTGTATCTGTAGGAAGGGCGGACGTTTTTTTCGCTATGAATAACAGTTGTAGTCACGAAATTTTGAGAATTTATCGAATGGTGACAGAGAGACGGATGTGTGTGTTAGTCTGTAATGTTAAGTAGCTTGCTCATTATGTTAGTGTATGATTTGTTAATAAATTTAGATCTTCGTTTAGAGACAAAACGTATTATATAGTACAGATATCGATTTTCTCTGTTATATTACTTTGTGTCTGCTTAAACGTTTCTGGCACCAGTTGATTTTGCCTTCTTGTTTGACATGCCTTGCGGGCCGAAACTGGCCTAAGGTGTAGCTCTAGAAGAGCACGAGCAGCTAAAGTTATCAGAACATGTGAAGAACATGCTGAAGAAAGAAGAAAAGATCAAGCTGAAATAAAGCTGCCCTTAGTTAAACCCACTCCTCTCCTATATCCCCAAATCTTCGTTTGTTTTTCTGTTTTTGAATATGTTGGAAATTGATTATCTTCATGAGACAGGTTCGACGGTATAATGATATAGTGATGGCTTTCCTGTATTATACCGACTCGGTGTTGTTTGGGACCAATCCTGCGTTACCAACAGATCTCTATATTCAATTTAGGCAATGAAATTCTTAATCTACGCGTACGAAGTCGCCGGTTTCAGCTAGTATATATATTGTAATGGCAGTTTTTGCCACAACATGTTTGTCAGGAATGGCTAGATACTCATCCGACGTGGACTTACTAGTTAGGATGACTCTCTGGATTACTGCTCCTCTGGCGTCCCTCCAGGTCTGGAAGCTAGACTGGTTCTGCTAGTGATAGATGACTCTAAGCTTGTGCGACTAACAGTGGTGAAGGGAGCTATCAGAGAATGAGCAAGTCTTCACAACTCTTCTGTTTATTAATTGCTAGTAGTAGTAATTACAGCTCTAATGACTCCCCTCCAACGGAACTCCATAGCTCCACATAGGCCAATCGGGTAATCTACACTTACAGACATCTCTAGTTGTTGTAGGCAGTAAGGCGGGCTGGGCACGCGGCGGCCGGCGGTCCCCGGTTCGGCGCTCAGACGGACATAGTCGCGGCAACAATTACTCTTGCGACTGACTGCCACGCCTGACCTTTGGTCGGCTTATTTATCCCCCGTTAGTCCCGCGTACCTACAGCATGATCGCTTACCTAGTCTTACCAGCCAGGCAACGACTTCAGTGTCCGATCCATGTTCTCGAACATTTGGCACGTGAGAGCAGTTCACGTTTTACTGTCGTCAGCCAATGACCTAATACTTCCATCAATTTCTCGAAGCTTCTTACGCGCGACTGTTTGTGTGAACGACCAGCCAATTTGCTGAATCGCTGACGCTAGCGTCCCACTTGTCACGCTCCGGGCAACACCCGTCGCTGCCCATGCTTGCCGCCCGCCTCAATTCAAAACAACAATTTTATTGTTATCCGTCCTGCTCTTTTTTGTTTGAGACTTGAAAGCAAAGACAATTAGTCCTACCAATTGGTTGCTAGCCAAGAGGTAGCAAGTCTGGCTGTGGGGCTGCCACATTGACGCTTCCAGACCAGCGTTTGATTTTCTGTCAGGGTTGACTCCCTTAGCCTTTGATAGTCCCCTATCAAACCTGCAAGGCAGCAGGTTCCCCTCACATGGTTTAGTCAGTGGACCAACACTGTTGCCCGGATGATAGCTCTTGGAGCTACCAAGTGAGAGTTGGATGTCTGGTGTGGACCAGTCTGCATGACTTGTCTTGAGTCAAGACATGGTCAGCCATGCTCGAAAGGTACTACCACTCTCAGGCACCCCATATCACCCACAACAATTTTATCTGTACTATAATTAGGCTATTACAATATATATATCGGGTAACGATGTTTGTCCGGGATGAACTCCGAAACTACTTAACCGATTTTGATGAAATTATAGGATTAAAATATAGGATAGTTTTTATCTCGATTATTGACCTCAATATTTATTATTGCGAATTAAACGTTTGTCATAGGACAGTGGTTTGTAAATTCGATAAGTTTCTAACTGATAGTGATGCTTAATTTATTGTCACAGGTTGGGTAACCATCCAGTAGATGACGTTGTGTTTCGATTTATTTATGCTACAGTCTGTTCCACGCCATATGTGTGTTTCTTGAATTTTAATTGTGCTGTGTATTGTTTTGTAATTATACTATATTGTTGTGTATCGTTTGTGTGTAACGACAAAGTAATTACACACATGAATATAACATTGATGAAAACGTTACGATAAATTCAGAAACGTGTAAGTATTTCTTGCTTGCTTCTGATTTTTCTTCTTTTCGTTATGGCCAGCTCTCCAGTACTCCTTCATTATTGCACTGTTTTCTCTTTCTCTCCTCCCTACCTGGGAATCCTGTCATATTCGAAATCTGCTTTCGAAATTTTTTTCTTTCCATAGTGTTCTCTGATATTATTTCGTACAGCAGTGCGTGACCAGGAGAGTTTATTCCCGGATATATCAAATAATTACTTAGATCATAATTGTCTCAGTAATCGTGCTATTTTGGCATCAAAAAATGTTGACGTCGACGAAATTAACTGTTGCCAGGTGATCTGATGTCTTTTAAATCAATAGACACTAATGTAGATGAACAAGAAGTCGCAAATTTTCCAACTGAGTTTTTAAAACCACACAATCTTCGGTTAAAGATTGGTTCACCGATTATTCTTCTTCGTAACTTGAAACCACCTAGATCTTGCAACGGTACACGTTTGGTCATCAAAAGGATCACCGGAAATGTTCTTGAAGCAATGATTTTGACTGGAAAGTTTAAAGGAGAAATCGTCCTGTTGCCACGTATTCCAATGATACCGAAGCTTCAATTTCCGATTCGTTTGGCTTTCGCTATGACCATAAATAAGTCTCAAGGCCAAACAATGTCCGTTTGCGGCTTGGACTTGGAAAATACGTGTTTCTCCCATGGGCAGCTGTGCTTGCTCACGTGTGAGGAAACCATTAGCAAAAGACAGGCTAACCAAAAATATTGTGCACCAATTAGTGCTTAGATAAATTAAAATTATAAATTGTAATAATTTAAAATAATGAAAATAATTGTTAAAAATGTTTAAAAATCAACTTTATCTACCTCATTTATAAAACTGAAATTTCAATAAATAAATAATTTATTTTTTATAAATATCAATTTTTTATATATTTTCAATTAAGTAATTTGTAATAAAATGTAAATTAAATTTTTTTATGTTCGTTTGTCCTTCATTTCAACTCTCCTAAAATCTTTACCAATTACTTTTGAATTTTCAAATCGACTAAAACGTTTTTGTCTTTATTAGTGAATATTAATTGTTACCACATTAGGAGGTTTAGAATAACATTGAGCCAACGTAGGTACTATAACTACTGAGTCACAGAAACGCGTGACCTGGTCAGTTAATATATATATATATATATATATATATATACACATGTTTTTCACTGAACGACTAAAGATAAGGTAATGGTAAATCAACACCAACTCTTGGCGAGTAGGAGTGGGTAGTCATTTAATGTGAAATTTGATTAACGTTTCAAACTGTTAAACATAAACTATTATCGGGTAAAATATCTAACCAACTTCTTAGGATGATCTCTATCTCCAAGGGTTATACGAATATCACCGAACTTTCTAAAACTTCCGAAAGCGGCTGGAGCGAATTTGATAAAACTTGGTACACATGTTTCTCGTTGGGCGATTAAAAAAATAATTTAGGGTAAATCAACCGCAAACAGTTTGGGCAATGGATGGTGTTCTGATACTCTCTCTTTCCGATGGGATGCTAATGTTAATTGTCAACAAGGATCATTATTTATTTTACTGGTTCAACGATAGTTGGAGCTACAAGAAGTTTATACCACAGTACAGTTATATGGAGCCAGATGTTATTTTTTTGGATAATAACAGGCGTCTGAAATGTGTACCTTAAATTCGAATATACTTAAAATATAAATTTATCGCTAGCAAAAGCTAAAAGATTAAATTTCTTATTTTAACTATACTAAGTTTCACTGGCTGACCAACATATCTTGTTCATGCCGACGAAGACGCTGGCAAAATCCACTTACATGTTTCTAAGTGAAATGGGACGATAAAAAATAAACAAATCAAAATTGAGTATTGCGTAATTATACTTACAGTTTGACCTGGTATCCTCTACCCCATTTTTTAAAAATAAAGTAATTAATAGAGCCAACCTCTTTTAACAATACAGAAATTATGTATTATTGCAGTTTTATGTACTGTACGAAAACTGCTATTGCTCGTAAGGGATTTGAGAATGTGTAAGTTATTAACACGAAATCACGTTCAAATAAATCGTATTGGGACACCACTTACTTTATACATTATTTCTGACGGAACAATGTAATATATCTGCCACCGCCAAAGTCAACCTCCTCTAATGCTGAAAATTTTCACCTCTTTCTGTCAACATTATGAGTAGGGATGAGGTGGTGAGGGCAGTGGCGTAGATAGGTCAACAAGGGCCCCGGTGCAAAATAAAATTATTTTGGGCCCTCAGGCCAGATGGGGGGGGGGCTATTTTTTTAAGCTCTGCCCCAAGTTGCTGGTAGGGGCTCCCTGAGCAGAGCTTGGGAGCCCCTGAGCTGTGCTTGGGGGCCCCCTGCCCCTGAGCAGTAGCATAAATAGGTTCAGAAGGCCCTCAGAGCTAAAAAAAAAACGTCGTCTATTTGCCCTGAAGGCCCCCTGGGATGCGCTCGGGAGCCACCTGAGTGTGAGGGCCCCGGTGCACTGCACCGTCTAGCCCTATGGTAGCTACGCCCCTGGGGCGGGGGTGGGAAGGAGGAATGGTGAAGTTGTTGACTATCACCTTCTGATTGGGAACGGCTAGAGGATGCCCAAGATAGGATTTCCGGTTGTGCTATATGTACTCAGTGACAACCGTTAAATCTCCGCTTTCCGTAAACAGCGCTTCTATGCAAACATCGGTCCCCGGTTGCTGAATTGCCTACGTAGTATTGCTGTCTTCCAGCCAGCATTTGTATCCTACAACATTAGAATTGACAGTTGATGTTTAAGTATATCTCGTTCATTATGGACCCTAACTAGATGAGAAGGAGATTTGGAGGTGTCTCTACTGCATATCCATTTAATCTTAACTTTATTATTTTCTATATTTTTTTGCGACGTAAACGAGTCAATGAATGAAGAATTCCACACCAGACCAAGCTTAATAAGAGAATGGCATACCAGTATGCGTTAAGCGCTTGACTTACGGTTGCCAGGCTTAGCTATGTTGGGGATTATACGGAAATCGTGATGATTTCGCAGTAGGAACAACAATCTGTTTTAAAACCTTTTATTACCCTCAGTAATTTCTTTCTCGTATTGTGCCTTCTTTCTTTTGGAACAACAAAAGTATATTTGTGTTTTAGGATAGAACAAATTAAATAAACTGCATAGAAAAATAATGCTTTGAACACATATCTTGCTATAATTTTAGATATATTCGTTGTTGTTAATCACTTCCACAGCATATTTACCGTCCATTAGGGTGTCCCTTATAATGGCTTTTTTTTCGAATTTTCAAACGCATACTCTCAAATTGTTTTTAAATCACTGAAGTTTACTTACATAAGAAATTTTATCCTACTACGATGACGTTAACTCGTGCAGAGTACACCCCAAAGTTTACAAAAAAAAATAAAAAAAATGCTTGTTTTGACTATCGCTAGATACGTCACTAAATAATTAAAATTTTGTATAATTCTGGGTTAATAATAAAATTGAGGCAACATGAAATAGTATTTAATTTTTTTTATGAAGGCAGGAGTATTAAAATTATGAGCGATGTTTTTAGGATCTCATTTTTACAGTGTAGGTACAATTTTCGGTGTTTTGCGTGAAAATTGTTCCTGTTCCTCATCACTAATTAAACCATGAAACTCCAGCTGTATCGTTCAGATAAAATACCTTTCCTTTAGCCTGAATAAAAAAGCAGTTTCTTCCAATAAAGAAACAGCTTTCCTGAAGAACAGCTGCTTTAAATTTCAACCGAGAAAACAAATGTTTGCTCTTCACGGATACAAATTCATCGTGGTTTTTCCTAAAACAAAATATAGGTAAGCATTAATCAAGTTGCAAAAGATACAAAATAATGTACAATGTACTACATTCCAGACAGCTAATTTTACGTACTATACAAAATAGAGCTGGATATTTATGCCATCAAAGCAATGTAACTTTCTGCAATGTCAGATGTACTCTCCCTTTTTAAATTACGTACCATTTTGCTTTCCTTCCTCAATTTAAATTGAAAGCTTAGGAAATGTATCTTGAGTGAATAAATAACTCTTGCTATATATATCACTTGATACACTGCAAGAGGATGCCTTATTTTCAGTTCTTTACCACTATCTCTATCAAAATTAAAACTCGAAGATCAATTAGTTCTCTACAGTCGTCTTTCTAGAAGGATTTTTAACTCAGTCAAACTGAAATATAACAACTACTCAATTTGTATGTCACTCAAATGTTTTTCAGAGTGCTTAAATTAACTTCATTAAAAAAAGTAACAACTTTCTTTCGAACATTTGCTCCAGAAGTGCCCAGGCGCCATTGAGATGACCTATGTTAGATGCAATTGTCCTGCAGCTCATTATCTACATTTTATCACTTATTCAGAGCATTCAGAACATCTTCACCTTGCTCTTTATCACAAGAGGTTGTTCCCTATTACGAAATGTAATTATGAGATATATTGGCAGTCGTTCCTCTTTGGAACTTCTTACGCCCAGACCAGACAACAACTTGCCATGCCGGCCTTGGTAGCGTAGGGGCTAGAGCAATAAGTCGCCGGTTCGAATCCGGCCGCGGGCATGGATGTTTAAGTGTTGTGCGTCTGTGTGATTGTGCTTAGTTGCCAAAAGCCAATTAAAAAAAAAAAAAAAAAAAACAAACCTTGCCATACCACTGCATGTTCACTACTTGGGACACGTCATTTTAAAATCAGTTATTTGTGCCCTCATTCGTTGAATGGAAGACTTATTTAAAGAAAAATCGTTAATGCTAAGTCTAAGTGCCTCGGCGATAACTTGAAGAACGTAAACTGAATCTCTTATACTTACCTGGTATCTATCCAAGGCAGCTATTAATTTAGGAGTATAGTGATATCTTTTCTTCTGCGCTTTGCAGCAGTTCCTGATTGTATTAATTCGGATGGGTTTGTTAAATGCTCTTCCTGATGTTCTCCGGAACTAGAAGATGTGTTGCTGAGTACTTCAGACAGCATCAACAAATCATAGGGACGCTGAAGAGCTTGACTACTCGCTTGGAAAACATATATTTAAGTATTTTTCTCTTTATTTATTTTCATTTATTTTGCCCTTCCTTCTTTTTCAACTAGTTTTCCACACACACCAAACACCCTGGTCTCACTGGCTCTCCCTGTCGCTGTAAGAAGAGTTTACCCTCCTTTACATCCTTTCGAGAGCCTAAGCGTGTGCAATACCATAATTCACGTTTGAAATCCTCTTCCCTTCGTTTACAAACATCCAGATACTTGCTTGCATTCTTTTTGAACCGTCTCCATAATATTCCCCAGAATATAATGCACTCCTGTACAGCGACATTACGGCTTTCACTTATAGTCAATTTAGCCTTCGAGGATATTGAAAATTAAAATCCAATAGCACTCCTTCAAATTGGTTGCTTGCCTCTCCTAATAAAAATATGCTCTTTCTAGCACTTCGTAATCCTAAGACCATCTATTCAGAACAAAACAATACGTGATACGTATTCAAGAACTGTAATGACAGTAACAATTAACGTGGGCGCGCGCCAATACTCTTGCGTAACTTATATGAAGACGAGTCGGTGCAAGTCGGCACGGGTTACAGTTTTCAGGATGGCGTAAAAATTTGTTTGTAAGTGTTTTAACTTAAAATGAAAAAAAAAATTAGGAGCTATGCGTTTACAAAATTTTGAATCTCTTTGTTTACCAAGAAAGAGAAATAAATATATAAAGAGACGATCGAGGAAAATTATTAGTTAATACAAGTGCTTAATATACAGATAATTCCTTCTACTGCTAATGATATGATCAGTTTCTTTGGGCTTCAAAATTAACCGGTAATTTTATCGCATAAAGGAAGACGTTTAATCCGAACCATGGAATCAGCGTACATCGCATACGCAAAGCAAGATTTGCTGTGACAGAAGGATGGTTAAAAGTTTTTGGAAAAATCCTAATGATACCGAGTTAAAAACCGGGAATTTTCCGATCCACCAAGGAACTAAATGATCTCGCACATCCATTGAATTATAAAAGAGGACTGTGCAGCTTATTTTTATGTGTACACTATATTCCTGACATTTTTTGTGTTACGAAACAATACAGATATTGCGTAGTATTCACAGTTGTTTTCCGATGGAATATGAATCTGTAAGTGTGTTGTACGTATCTGTCAGTTCCGTACAGGGCCGGCGCTAGGATTTTCGGGCCCGGGGTAAAATGAGCGACCTTTTTTTACCTCTACAAATTGGCCGGGCGACAATGGGCAGATTCTTGGCTCCATGGCTGGGCCCCCTACAGCTGGTGATCGGGGCGCCCCATCAGCCGGCGGGCCCGGGTACTTTTAACCCGCTTACACCCCCCTAACGCCGGCCCTGGTTCCGTATCACGCAAAAACTACCGAGCCAACTTGGATGGAGGTTTCACAGTTTGTAAGCTTATCGTCTGCCTTAAAATTGCGGTACACCTTTATGTTATCATTAAGTGGCTGGGAAAGGGAAAAAGGTAAAGGTTTTTTGCTAGTAACCAGAACAGATAGGCGCCACAGATCACGCTACATCACCGTTGGCTGACTA
This sequence comes from Vandiemenella viatica, assembly GCA_031002005.1. Taxonomy (NCBI): domain Eukaryota; kingdom Metazoa; phylum Arthropoda; class Insecta; order Orthoptera; family Morabidae; genus Vandiemenella; species Vandiemenella viatica. The sequence continues at coordinate 103,162,634 of CM061919.1, read as the reverse complement.
AAAACAGCCAGAGATATTTTCACTCTCTGTCCAGCAAGCTAAGAAGTTTTGCTATTTATTTAGTTTCTATAATGGTTCAATATGTTCTAAATTGTAACCAATCATAAAAAGTAAATATTTTATTTAAATTTACATCTTAAATATTATTTAATTTTTGTTTATTTACGTTCGTTCAATGTAAAAGTTTTCGTTATATTCTCTATCCATAGATATCACTGTAATAGTAAGCTAAGAAATATGTATGACGTTACATCTTTTTTTGAGATTATAAGTGTTATTCTTTCCAACACTACCTTTAACCCGTCATCTGTAATCAATAATATGATTTGTTTTTTTTTCCTCATCTGAAAGCTAACGTAACATAACTCAAAAGGCTGCTTAGTCTCACACTATCGTTGATCCAGCAAATTAGAAATGAATGATCGAATGTGTATCACAAGGTGACAAATCACCGACCCACTTCTGTTACAGCATACTTTCATATTTCGCTCGGAAATAAAGCTGGGGACTTATCAACGTCGAAAGCATTTGACTTTCCTATGTTGGATCTAACCTTTTAATTTATACTAACACATTAACTTCTTATGCAGTTTAACTGGGATATGACGTCGAAGTGGGAACATACACTGATGAGCCAAACCACGGCGAGACTGAATGCCATCTGTCGACACTACTGTTAAGTCGCATGGTAAGGAAAGTATGACATAGTTGAGCTTGACAAATGAAATATTGTTAGGATCCGCCGGCTGGTACCGAGCACTCTCGGAATCGGAGATACTGGTCGGCTGTTCGCTGTGCTACTGTAACGAACATCTACGGGAAGTTTTTGAAGGACGGTGACGAGTAGCGGCAAGGTGTTGGACGTCCAAGGAAGAGATGGGTCGTTCGCGAGTGAATCAGTTATTTAGAGCAATTCTTTTAAAAGAGCGAGTGAGCAGTCGCTCACCAAAAGTGAACGGTCGGTAGTTCTTCTAGGTGAGTCGGTCATAAGTCGACTAATCCCAAAGATCAAGAAGATCTTGTTCACGTGGGTTTTGTGGACTGTAGAGCTAAAAAAAAAAGAGGTCCAAAAACAACTGAGCTGTGAACCGTTCTTTTCGTGGAGTGATCAAATGAACACCAGCTCTTTTTAGTGAGTCACTTTGCCCACCTCTAGTCGAAGCCTGATCAATGAAAGAATGTGGAGGCCGGATGCTTGCCCGCTCAATAAAGCAGGACTTGGACGATCTATACAATATTCTGACGGCATAGTACAATGCTGATGCAGTCACAAGTGCTTCGGAGCACACTGTTCAGCGCTCATTGTTGAACATAGGGCTTCATAGCAGACGGCCCCTGCATGTTCCCAAGTTGATCTAACGTCATAATTACGATTGCAATGGGCATTCAGCACCACAGTCGCAGACTGCTTTAACATTATTATGCCATGGGGGGTATTCACTTTGGCTTCCATGGGACCTGTGGTAGTGATAGAAGCACCATGTCAGCTGTGGACTACGTGATAATTATTGCGGTCTACCAGCGTCCCGTCATGCTTCATGTCTTCCACGACGGACGATAGTATCTTCAAACAGGATAACTGTCCGTGCCACCAGGCCACAATCGTACTACAGTTCTTTTAGGTGAATGATAGTGAACTAACATTGCTGTCTTTTCCCAAATTCGCCTGGTCCCTACCCGATAGAACACATCTGGAACGCTATATGGTGCCAGATCCGAACCCGCAAACCACCGCTTCGTAATTTAAGGGAATTGCATGACCTGTGGGTAGACACCAGACACCTCCGGAATCCTACCAGGGAAATGTCGAACAGCTGCCACGCCGAATCGCTGCTACGTTTCGTTTCATAAATGGACTAACAAGCTTATAAACAGGTGGTCATATGTTTTGGCTCATCAGTGTATAATCAAACTGATCAAACATCCTACATATTTTTCATAAACGACATAAATTTTTTCTAAAAAACTTAAAATTATTTTTCATTGTAATTGACGTTTAGGAATCTGACAGGGAGGTGTCCGTTTATCCCAATTTTCCAAAGGAACAAAAATTCCTGTGTACATTTTTTCAGACTGACACTAAATAAATTGTTGTTCAGATATCTTGGCGCTTTCTGGAAAATCTGAGGTGGGGGAAAACAGAATATCTTTCGATTACTGATGTGCGGGGGGAATTAGGAGCGAACATCAGCTTTGCGCCATTAGGAAATTATAACGAACAGTTTAATTTTGTCATTCGATGTTATTTCACACAATGTTTACGGTTTATATATTTTTTTTAATGAAATATAACACTGATGATCAGCTGTTTAACCCAGTACAGACAATTATCACCTTCCGGTGTTTTACTTTAACGACTCCTAAGCAAACATAAACTAGTACGGGTGTATATTTGTTTGTTTATAACTTTTTTTCCCCTATATGAGAAATTCTTAGTGTGAATATTGGCGTACTTACACTCCAGTTATTCCCTAATTTATCCTCAAGTATTAAATAGTTGAATGTATACCGGTTGCTAAATGTGAATCGAGTCATTATTCCTTAAAGTATTTGTGAGTAACAGTACAAGCAACATGAAATTGAACCGGCACATAATTTTGGTCGTAGGTAGAGCTAATTCTAGGCTGTTATTCATAGGTCGAATTTTTAAGAAAGGATATAGCGTACAAAACTTTCGTGTGTACCAGGTAACTAAATGGTTTACAGTTAATTGTAATTTTAGAATCACTACATGTGTTTTCGGAGAAGAACTGTACAAATCACTTCCGTAGCCGAATATGGTATGATTTTAATAAGAAAAGCTTTTAGTTAATTTTTTTTAATTTAATTACTAAGCCCCGGATTTCTAGTATCTAAAAAACTAAATTTAGGTTTATTCATGTCACGTTTTAGGTTTTTATAGGTCTTTAAAATTCTGATTTAGGAATTTACACATTTTTGAGAAAATAAAATTTAAAACACGCAATATATACTGTCATAGTGTTGAAAACTTTTGTGAATTTATAATACAACAATGTCAAGTACTATTTAAATCTTCTAACATGACATTGCTCGTTCACATTACAACATGCGACAAAAACCACTATTATGTTTAAAACTTTTCGTATTTATTGTGGATTGTAAACCACTCATTTAAAACTTCTAATACGACACTGAACAATGAAATGTTCTGACGTATTTTCAGGAGTGAATCCTCTCCTCGCCTCCGTTAAAATTCACTTGAATGTGGAAAAACTACGCTGAAGTTGCCGCACCGAATTGTTACAGTTTTACTCAATATTGCCGTCAACAATGAGGTTAAAACACATCATTTAATATTATGGTGAATAGTTATTCCAGTTTTAAAATAAATCCTTTTGTTTTACACGTAAACGTAATCCGTTCACCCTCAAGGTTAGGCTTCACCCTCGGACTCTGCGAGGGATCACTCTTTACTTTCGTAGCGTCTTGGAGCTTAGGATTCACGTAGTAATAGATACAGCTAGGGATGGTGACTGGCAGGATCGCCCATGTGACATCAACTTGGATCGATGTAGAAGAAGGAAAGGAAATTTTTGAGAAGGAAGGAGGGAAAGGAAGCAATGGTAGCCTGTCATTAAGGCACTGTTCCTGCATTTGTCTGGAGGTGAATAGGAAAACCACGGAATAGCATTTCAGAACAGCAGACGGTGGGGTTCCTACCCATGGCGTCTCCCGAGTCCAAATTACTCGCCCACGGCCCGTACCATTGAGCTAATCCGGTCGGTCATTTGTTTAAGTAACAAAATTACAGTCGGACTGGGTCAGTACTTCCAATTAGGTCCTATTAGTTTCTGAAAACCGAACTAAGTCATTTTAGGTCATAACATAGAAATTAGGTTTTCTTAGGTCCTATTAAGTTAACAAATATTATTAGTTTATACAAAAGACGAAAAAGAAAATTAAAATTTCGAGAATATTGGCGTTGGGAACAAAATAGGTTCGAACCTAAGTATCCGGGCCTTATTAATTACAAATGAGCGCATGCCCCTGGAGACAATTTCACCACACAACCGTTCTTCCCCGTTCCTGTGCCTGTCTACTTTTGTCTTCTACAGATTTCAACTTTAAATTCTTTCAACGTTTTTGATACTTTCATTCATCATTTATCTTGGTATCTTATTCCAATTCCTGACAATCTTACCTACTAAAGAAAAACTTCCCGCACCTTTGTGCCTGAAATCGAGTGCCAGCTTGTGGTCATGGTCATCTTTTCTCTTCCAAGAACTATTCCTAATTCTTACACAAATATCCTTCCGCGCCTCATCATCAATATACGCCTTGTACACTCCCATGGCTCTCTTCATCTTCTTCGTTATCCTATCAGCTAACATTGCCGTATACCTGTATTGGATTGCTGTTGTGCTGTTTGAGATCCTGTACCACAAAGGATTGATTGAAAATATAGAAAAAGTACAGAAAAGAACCGCTGGATTCGTGACTGCTTGTCACAGTCCTTACTAGAGCGTCAAAGAGTTGTTACGTAGATTGGGATGTGGTGTCTGGCAGGCAGACTATACGGGTTTATTTTGAATTTATTGACAAACCCCTTTTACTTATGTGTGGGATGAAATACTTCATCAACCAACATATCTGGATCGCTATGACAGGACAAATGAGGCGAGAGAAATTAGGTGCCTTACTGAATGCTTATATGATTTCTTTCCTCCCTCGTTCTAATTGGGATTGTCAAGCACAGAATTAGTTTTGGTGTAAAGCACCGTCAACCACCCACAACCTAATGAAATGCAGAGTACAGGTGTACATATAGATTATTTCCGAAGAAAATGTGGTTAACAATGGAAGTCGAGTCAACGGGCGGCACTGCCTACCCTTTTATCGAAGCGATTTGGGGCATTTTTGTACCCCTGTTTTTTAGGTCGTATTGATGATACATGGCTCAAATTTATGTTATGTAATGACATTATCAATCTTGGCAAACATACTAAATTTTGTTTCGTTACTGTTCTTAGTCTGGATGTTATTAATATACAAATTTCAGCGATTTTGTCATTCACTCACTGACTGATGATCATCAAAACTCTAATGTACTTCCTGTAGTCGTAGAAATCTGAAATTTGGTACACTGATAACATTTTACCCACATATTATAAGAAAAATCTGAAAGTCGTAAATTTCCGTACATCTCCTCTTTACCTATTCCTAAAGTGAAACAACTTTCCTCTTTAATAACTTTATGTACTTCAGATTGTCCTTGTAAAGTGAGCTTGCTGAGTTTAACTAATGTGTTAAATTTTACTTCTTTCCTTTCCTTACTTTGGAAGTTAGTAAAATTCAGAATTTTATTTCGACCACGACACCCCGACATCAAAATTCCACTGTATTTCCAGTAATCCTAGGAACATAATTTGGTACACATATATGGTTTCATCCCTAAATCATAAAAAAAGTGTAATATTTGTATTTTTCCCCGTATTTAATTAAAATCCCAAACATTGAAAATTCTGGTGCATATTTGTGGTTTTATTCCATTCCTCCGGACGAAGTGCCTGAGATTTCTTTAATGAGTAGAGATCAGCAAGCTTAAATAACGTATTAAATTTTACTTTGTTCCTATGGTTAGTTTGGAAGTTACTCGTCATTTACTTATGGCAATAGTTAAACCAGCGGCAAACCTCATTGCTCGGCTAGGGCGCATATCCATTGTTTCCAAAGAGTTGGTAACGTGTATTGATGTCTTCAGTTCTGAAATGTTCTTATTCATCGATTTTCGATTGGAATTATTACATTTGAGCGAAAATTCAGAATAAGCGATCAACTTACAAAAAGAAATGGGATCGCAGAAAACAATTCTTGTAAAAATAGGCCAAGTGTCGTGCTCGTGTAGTACAGTACGTATTCACCTCACTTTGTGAAACAGAATGGTTTCTCTCGGTGTTACAGATTTTATTTATAATAATAATAATAAAAAATTATGATCAATTGATTATTATACATGTCATAATTTTTACCGAAATGGAAGGCATAATGTATACTTGTCAAATTCGACAAAGTGCTAGGGAAATCTTGGCTTTCATGTATTTGTATCTTTGATAAAGCAATGCATTTAGGGTATTTAGTTAGGTACTAAAATTTGGCATACACAATGGCCAAGTCACCAGATTTCTTTTATTCTAAGTAAAATCTATAACACCGAGAGAAACCATTCTGTTTCACAAAATGAAGTGAATACATACTGCAGAGCGTAGACTTGCTCAGAAGTTATCATAACTTTTAGTCACTACACGAGGGTGAGACTTAGCCTATTTTTAGAAGAATTGCTTTTTTGGGATATTTTCTTTCTGAAATTAGCCAACTGAATTTATTTTAGAATCAAAATAATATAATTTTGCTGCGAGATTAAGTATTTTTTTGTATGCGGGTCTGAGTTTTTTTTAGGTTGAGCCTATAGACGATGTGAGCTTCACGGTAGTTTGATGTCTATTATTATTTAGGCATAAATGAAACACAACATACTAAAATTAATTTATATTTAAATAAATATTTCCTCCAGTGAATCTAAGTATCCATTGAAAAATAATACTGCATTTAGTTATGATAAATATTATGCTCAGCGACGTGCGTGAGTAACAGATGATTGTATTATTTGAATTGTCATGCCACGATGAGTTTCCTCTATCTGAGTTGCTGGGCGTTCTGTTAATGTCTCTAAGCGTGTCGTGCTCATTCTATCTTCTGATGGGCCATGCGGGGTCGATCATAGGTGACGCTCGTGCCTGCACAGTAGGTTGATTTATGACATCCATTATCAGCAAGCACAATACTGGGCAATAAATCTCCGGAAGTGGGGCTGAATCGTGTCGCGTCATCGTTGTACTGAAAGCGGTAGACGCCTCTCATATTTCTCCCGAAGACCTGAAGACATAAAACGTATTTCTTTCACATTTAGAATAGTATTTTCACGCATAAAAGTCTTTATGATTAAAAATGACTCACAGTTAGGTTTAAGCGATATCTTCCGCTGTATTATATGTATAGATATCCTATATACTGACAGCGCCTCGCATGTCACGCATCCGTGTGAAAAAGTTATAGTATTTGGATCACAAGGGGTCGACGAATTTGAACTAACCGACATGTATTACGCGTCGAAATACATTAGGCACGCGGTACTCATATTCGTTTAAAAAGGTCACATGGGATTTTCCACGCCAGTGACAGTCTTGTTTTGATATAAAAGCCATTTTGATTAGGATCGTCGGCGTGTAGCAATACCGTTGTTTGGTAAAACAATTCTAATTTTGTTCAGTCAGTTGAATTTCAGCGAATCTTTGATTATAATTCTCCGTGAAGTGTAATTTAAAGTTAAAAGTGTGATGTAAAATAGCGCTGTGCGATAAACGTTATAAGGCTTGCCGGAAATGTTTCTTTCCAGTTAGTTTTCAATATGAAAAAAGGCGTTAATGAGCTGTGGAAACCGTATAAGCAGGACAAAGAATCATTTCCTAGTAATGTAGAAAGAAAACTGACACAACTGCAGAAAAAGTAAACAAAACGTATTTTTACGCGGCATGTATAATTTGTTATATTTTACCAGTTAATAAACAGTCATAATGAGTTAGGAAAATGTTTTAGTGACACCTCAATAAGAAAAAGGATCCGCGATTGTACTTGAGAAAGAGGTTTTGCAGGAGTGGCTATAGTAAAGTATATAAAGCAAATAACGTCGTGTTCATTATACACGCAATAATTTTATTAATAATCTGGTAAGAGAAAACAACACAAAATGACTTCTGGAATAAATATGGAAAAAGCTACGTTCCATACTGAGGGGAGGGGGGTGTCAAGGCAGAGGCCATATCAGGCTGAGTGAGGGGAGGGAGGTTCAAAAGATGCCGAAATAGAGGCGCATAGTTTATGGATGCTCCTAACTGAAGAGTAAGATTTTGCTATAACGTTCACATACGGACGAACGGTTAAACATGGTAGTCATACCATTTAAATTTTCCGAATAAAAATAGCATAAAAACAAGTTACAGTTGTTTAAAAAATGCAGCTAATATCGACATTATGTTGGCTGTGTTATTGCTTGGTGTTGATTTATGGATCTAAGCCTGGTAGGTGAACTGCTAATCTTTGGCCTGGTATTCGGGAGGACGCGAATTCGATCCCCTCTCCGGCCACCCTGTTTTCAATGGTTTCCCGAAATCACTCCAGGTTCTGCCATTTAAGCCTACAATTAGGCTTCATTATTTGGTTGAAAATAGGATCAGATGCTTTGCGGAATGATTAATACGTAATTCTCACTCTTTACCTTGCCCATAAAATATAGTACGGGGTTATGAGAGAATTTTATCGCATCATAATAACCAGAACTCTCATGAACCGCTTTAGTGTTTCTGGTACTACGTTTATTTTCACATTTAAAAGTTAATATGTTGCGTCCTCGGAATTATTAAGTTTCGTTTCAGATCGACTGCGACTACTTCTTCCATGGGATGGCTATGTAATATTTGGTGGTAACATATTTGGTTGATTTTTATATTATATATTTCAAGAAACTATCATTAATTTGTCTTTCAGACGACCGTTTAATAAAAAATTCTTCTGTTATTTATACTTTTTTATTTGCAATATGGCCTAGATCCAATTTAATTTTTCATCTCTGAATCTTTTTTCATCTATGCTTTCTATGGAACAAGTTTCAATTTCAGGTATTAATTCTGGCAATATTTCCTGTTTGTAATATTAATGCTATAATGTCAATTTTTATTCCCTGACGGAAAATTTCTGGATTCTTATCTACTTTGACTTAAGTGTGTTTCTATATTTGTAAGAAGGTACAGTATAAGCAAAATTTAACTTATCCGAGCTTAGTTTTAGAATTTGAATGAGAATTTTCACACTTTTATTTTTGAGTGATTGTCTGCTGTATCTAATTTACTGATTTTTCGAAGCTTGAATATGATACGAGGTAAAGCTCAGAAATTCTCCTATTGGAATTCGAGATGATATTTACAGGACCTGTCAGAATGTTGCAAAAACAAGTAGGCATAAAGTAAAACCTGCTTATAATTATATCAGATTCTAAAACAATTAATTCTAAATCGATAGCTGAAGGCAATATCAACATTTTTATCTACCAACAACTGATCGCGAAATGGTAGTATTAGAATCGCTACATGTCTTTTGGGAGACAAACAGACCCCGCAGCTGGTTAATGTCTGATTTTAATAATTTCTTTTAGTTGTTCTGTAGCCAGCTGATATTGCCATATAGCTGCACATGTTCTCACTTATATTTAAGTGTTTTGAATTAGCAGGCGAAACTGCTGATCATAATTAAGTCAGTTAGATGCCTATTACCATAGCCCATTTATATAATTAGTTTCAGTAGTGAAATTAAACAGCTGGTGTCATTTTCGTTCGCACTTAAGTTAGAACAACGATATCGAGATACTCTTTTTAAACGAACTATTGATAATGTAAACATAAATATCGTCTTCCACGTCGCTGGAAAGCTGGAATTAAGGTATAAATATTAATAATTAACATTCATGACAGAAACCGGCACAAAATTATAAAAAATATTATGTTTTTACATTAAATGATTAAAATTTTATGTGCTGCTTGTTCCGAAATTAAGGTTAAACTGTAAAATTGGTGACTGATCCTTCAATGACAATTGTCAGGAATAAAATAAAAATCTCACAAACCAAAAACCTTCTAGATATGAATATGTCAGTGACAGCAAGAAGGTATTGGTACCATTGAGGTTCGTTATTCTAACGAATGATTCTCTCATTGATTTAAAGTCAGGAATTAGGTTGTTTGCTTTTTTTTTAATTTTTTATTATGGCTTTATGCTTAGTTAAAGTCGAGGTCATTAGAGGTGCGAAAGGACTGCGGGCAAGTAATTGCAAGGAATTCGGCTATGACTTTTAGAAAGAACCATCCCTGCATTCGCCTGGAGTGATTGGAGGAAACCATGGAAAACTCAAATATGGATGGCTCGACGGGGATTCGAACCTACCTCCTCCCGAATGCGAGGCCAGAGCAGGTTGTTTGCTGATTACGTAATGCTGTACAATAAAATTGCGAATATAGTGTTGTTCACAACAACAGGGGAGCCTCGAAATGATATCTTGTTGGGTGGATCAGTATAGAATGAAGATTAATACGAAAAATAGAACACCGGTAGATAAAGTTTTTGTTGTTTTTGTCATTATACAATGGAAAGGGGCGAATGGGATGAGCTGCTAGTTGAAGGCGTATAATTTGACAGTAATTCTAGTTGGAAAAACACATTGCAAAGATACTAAGGAAAAGTTTGAAACCCTTGCATATGTTCGGACAAAGGGAGTTTGTACGTGGGAAGTAAATAAACTGCGCTAAGAATCCTTGATCAGGCACTGATGTGTTGTGGGACCGATATTTTGGATATCAAATACAGGGGTTGTAAGAGATGTGAATGAGGGCAATTGGATTTGCCTGTGGTTATTACAAGACAACACACTCGCCAACCAATAAAGGAGTTGGATTGTGAGACATCGCAACGAGGTAGGTGGATGAAAAGGACTGGGTGTGTGTAAGAAGAAAATTAAAATATCGACCCCAGAAACCTAGACCATTACTAGTGTTTTTCGGCACCACCTGATACGGAGGAAGTTATAAGGTATTTGACATTCTTTGATTTTTTTTTTTCAATTACAGCATGTCACGATAACTTTGGATAGTAAGATGGAAACATGACGTTGCTCCCTTGAATGAATATCTCTGCATCGACAAAATCGTCTTCCTACAAGGAGGAAGGTTAAACCAATAATAAGATGTCATGTTCCTCAGACGGCGTATGATAATGTCTGCATATGCAAGCAGATTCGTGACCAGCGTAACGACGAAGAATTTTTCTTGTGGCGGTTTAGAATATGGGTGAAGCCCGAAAGCAGAAGAGTTGCTTGATAGCTTATCGAATTCATATTAGATGTCTTCGGCGATTGTCAGTCGATCAGCAGCTGACAAGACGTAAATTCAGTTAATATTCCACAAAATTGCCTTGTCAAATTGTCTTCATGTAGTAAGTGAGGTACGAAAGTTTGTTTGTGCATTTGGAAGTAGTGTGTGTAAGAAAAACTGGATAATATTCTTGTAATTCATCTTACGGCAAATTAACAAATGAACAAACAAAATAAATATAACTGCAAGAGTTGCGTTGTTTCCTTCTGAATTCAAATGTTTAATTGCGGAGATATAACTTACTGTGGATAAATTATTTTTTGACAATAAGATTTATGGAATATTTAAATTTAGTATAAGTCTACTATTTCCATATTTAGGAAGCAAAATTTATTTTTCTATGTTGTCACTTGTCACTCCATTACCTGTTTCAAATCGTAATATGTTCCTTCCGGTTAATTTTCTTGGCATTCGATTACACTGTTAATATAGAAATGTTTTATTTGTAATCCAAGGAAGCAATTTTAAATTCTCGAAACGTAGCGGTATACGTTTGATGTCAATGACTCATTTTTATTCCATTCTAAAAGTAATCATTCCTTTTCCTTTTAATTTTAAAATAACCAATCATAGTATTTATTTCAAAGATTAATATTACTGGCAACTTGACTGTTGAGAGTCTATTTTCTATTTTTTCTGCACTTGAGTAATGTTTGTCCGTAAAAATAGTTAATTCAAGTTAGATTATTGCCATCGAATTAGGCGTTCTCCCCCCTACACCATAATTATATAAAAAATCCTAAATTGGAATAACTTGAAAGCTATTTTTTTAAATGAATCTTAGTTAAATGATGACGAAACGTGAAATTAAAAATCGCATTTATTAAACAAAAATTGAAAGAAGAGAAACTTTCAATTTTAATCCCATTCAATAGAAATGACAAACAGATTGTTATCCAAGTAAAGGTGATGAATTAAAACGCAAAATATATTGACATGACATTCTTCTCATTTCTGTCAGTATAACAGATTCTTATAAAAGTTGGAATTGTTTTCGAGACACTCTGTAAAATAACGTTTCAACGATTTCATTATCAACTTAGGCAAACTAATGAATTAGTAGAACACAAATTCCTATTTCACGAATTGCGTCGCCAAGGTCAGTAACTGGGTCTTTAGGACAATAAATGTAAAATTCATTTATTTTTTCACCTGTAATATATTTCACGCCAAGTCGTTACAGCGTCGCCGCTACGTAGCTCCCCGTGGGCACCAGCCAACATCCCCGTTGGCTAAAGGGACTTCTCCTCCTTTGGAGAACCCAGATTTCTCCCGAAATATAGTAGGGAGGTAGTTCTTCCAACCAGCCTAACCCCGCGGTGGGAGCGTAGTGAAATGGTCAGATATTTCTGGTGAGGTTGGTGAAAGTGGTTATGAGCTCTGCTCCGGTACCCTAGGTGACCCATCTTCGCGCCCGATAGTGGCAAAAATGTCCTGAAACATACAAAATATATATTACAGTCATTAGAGTACAATCCTAATAGCACATGCCCGGTTATTGTAATATTATTACTCTGAATGCGCATATTACTTCAAAGGATCGCTGCAGTCACAGCCTTATGACATGTAGAGAATCGAAAGTTTCCCGAATTCTTGGCGAACCAAGGCTGTCATTCACATTATTCATTTCCGAATTCTGATTAATTCGCCTCAGATCTGAGTCCAACGCCACCACAATGCCCGATTCGAACGTTGTACGGAGAGGACTGAAGAGTTTTAACACATTTCACCTGCGTCAACGAGCAAGGGGCCAAGATATTGAGGGAATTAATATTCCTACGTCACTGTTACAATATTTGTAAAACTCCAGTGAAAGATACGAAAAATGAACTAAGATCGATTTCAGGCTGAATACCAATTAAAAGCTATCAGTTAACATTTTCAACCGACAACGGTTGGTGAGGGATAATGTTCATGCCTGTCATTTGATAGGTCTTGTGGGTATACAATGGGTTGGAGGTTCGTTAAATTTTTTCGTGAGGAATATTCTCTGCTGAGTGAAATCATCACTGAAACAATAATACGTTTTGTTATTGGTAAAGATGAAAGTTCAGTAATTGACACGGTCGCCGCCAACTGAACTGGAAAAAGTTTGTTTCGAAAATATCAGTTAACAAAATAAAAAAATATGTAGTTTGAAATGAATGTCACTATTACGGTTAATTCATTTTTAGTCAACGAGTAAATGGAAGCCAATACCCGAATACAATGTTAAAATTGAAAAAAGTTGTTAGTGACCGAATTGTATCTCGATATTCCGAAAAGTCAGTTACTTAATTCAGTATTTTAAGACGTCATTCGTGATTACAATTCTTTAATGGTGTGGTATGACATTGTCGGCTGCTAAGGTATCAACGGCAAATTCCTCGCTTATCGAAGAAAAGAAAAGAAGAAAAAAAAAAAAAAAAAAAAAAAAAAACCGGACACTGCCTATTAGTTAATTGCTCCACTCCTGCTGTCAACGATACTCGTAAATGCAAACCGTTAGTACTTACGAGGGTCGCCTTTTTAAGTTTTTAAAAAATAATGAAAGCAAAAAAAAAAAAAAAAAAAATTGTTAGAAATCGTTTTATTGTTTTTCAAATTATTCGCAATTAAGATTTATACACTTTACACACCAATTATTGAAAAAAAAGGTTCCATTCTGATTTCGGTAAAGCAAAAACATAGTTTTGGAAGGATTCAACAGCTTCTTGAGGTGATGACAATCGCTGTGCAAGCATTTTTTGTTTTAAGCTCTGGAACAAAAAGAAGTGGTTAGGCGACAAATCAGGTGAATACGGGCAATTCGATGATTTTCTCCGTCAAATAATATTGTTTTACGTGCATATGAGATTGTCATGATGAAGAATGATGCGACGCCTTGGGTTGCTTTTCCTGATTTTTATATGACTTATGGCAAAACAAATTGTTGTGTACCATTCAGCATTAACTGTTCTTCGTTCCTTTAAAGCAGGGGTCTCCAAACTTTTCAGCCTTAGGGCCATACTGATTACTCCAGTAAGTTCCGAGGGCCAAAACCAACATAAAATGAGAAAACTGAGAAAACTTCAGTAAACTAAACTTAATTTGCTAGGGGGCGTCCGTAAATTACAGTAGAGCTAAAAAAAAAAAAAAAAAAAAAGGTCTACAATTCGCCTAGCTCTCCGCGGGCCGGACAAAATCTGTCCGCGGGCCGGATGTGGCCCGCGGGCCGTAGTTTGGAGACCCCTGCTTTAAAGCAATGGTCGCGATATGACAGGTATAAGCAAAGAAATAGGCAACCATTTTCTTGGAAGCTCTTTCGCGGATGAACTACTTTTGTTGGATTCTGTTCATCTTTTGATTGTTGTTTAGTTTCAGGCTCCTACGTATATATCCTATTTTTATCTCTTGTTACAATGTTGCCAACGGATTTTTCATTTCGTCGGTCGAATTTTTTGAGCATTTCTGTACACCAATTTACACGAACCAGTTTTTGAGTTTCAGTCAAATTTTGCGGAATCCGTTGGGAACAGATCTTTTTTACAGTTAAATATTCATGCAAAATCGAATGTACTGCAGTCGTCTATAAGCCTTAGGATGCCTCTGCCTCACAGTAAGTCACATACCGGTCCTCTTCAATCATGTTGCGCACAGCATTAATTTTTTTTTAAACAACCACCGATTATGGTCGACCATCGCCAAATTCATCGCTGACGGAAGCACAGCCACGACGAAATTCTGCAAACCAATTGTAAACAATCTTTTCTGATCGTGCTTGATTACCAAAAATTGAACAAAATGATTTCAGATATTGTTGTTGAGTAAGGCCTTTCCTAAAATCGTAAAAAATCATCCAGCGAATACCTTCAATTTTTCACAATACTATTTTTAAACGATCGCTGTAAATAAACTATTCTGCCAATTTCTAAGTTGCCACTGTTTCAGCAATAACGAAGGACAATAGAAACAATAGAAATGTCCCTTCTCATTGTGCTATCTAGTGGTGGTTTGTAAAAACTCAAAAGGTGACACACGCATTTAAGCGCAAACTTTAATAATTGATGGCCTTCTTCGCCCGCAGGATATTGAGCTCACTTTCCTACACAACTCACTTGATTGAAGATTGACCAACGACCCAAGCAACACATTATGCCCTAAGGTTGTGGCGCAAGCCACTTTCCAACCAATGAGAATGCTACAATTATGTGCGGCGTAGATGAGATCTGCAAGTTCCTACCAGACTAATCAAAATAAATATTATACTCCCAAAAGATGGTTTAAATCCTGGAATGCGATACTACTACAAAATAAGGAAAATTAACGGTCCTTCTACAAACTCTTTATAGCCTTTATGAATTTCTATTTCAAATGTTTCTCGAAGTCACTCCAAGTAAATGCCGGAATGGTTCTTTGCTAAAGGTCGAGTCCGATTACTTCTTCGTTTCCTGAGCATTTCCAGTTTCTAGTGATCCTGTCGTGGACAATCCGCAAGGACACCCTCCCCCCCTCCCCTACACAAAAAAAGGTATTACTTTAATACTCATTTTACATCTGGCCTGGATGAATATTTGTTTCATTCCTCAGGAACTCGTCAAGAATTAGTTCAGTGAGGGACGACACAGTGTCTGAATGTTGGTATATTCAGTTGGTTGAGAATTATGGCGGTTAATTGGATCTTATTATCGTCCCAGATATGCGACATTTTGATACGACTAACATTTCAAGAATTGTACCATGTTTAACAAATTTTAGCATAGTCAGTTCCATAGTTCTGATATTTTGATTGAACGAATCATAAAAATATTACTTTCAGCAGTATGATCCGAAATACGAAATTACTTAAGCTGTACTTGGAAAACAGATGTATCTAATTACTAGCCATGTTTTGTGTGCGTTGTTTTGCGCTGGAAAGGTTAATTGCCCTTGAAATCTCAAATAATTAGACCTCGAGCGAGCGATGGTTTACACGCCCGCTCGCGTCACAGCTTTTTTTGTTAATCAGCGGGTAGCCGTTACATTACTCTTCCAAGTCTCACTCGTAATTGATTTTCGCTCGCGAAAACAGGCGACGGATAATCTTACATTTAATTACGAACGCTTATTGAAATTCCACAGGCTGGGAGATTAATGGTACGACTTCTGTAGCTACCGACAGCAGTGACCAAATTTAAGTGAAATGTAGGTAAGCTCCGAATAGGGGCGATCCGTCAATTACGTCACAAGAATTTCGTGATTTCTGGATCCACCCTCCCCCACCTTGTCACAGGTGGTCACATTTGTGTGACTCCCCTCCCCTGGTGTACCGTCAATTGTTTTGCAATTTTAAATTTAAAAATTATTAAAATAAAACAGCACTACCAAAATTATTTATATATTTCTATTTTTTTAAAAAATCAACAATAAATCAAACATTTTAGAAAATTGATAAAACATGAACCATATAAAATTTAATCATCTTGTGTCCATGAATCCATTCCTTTATATTATTTATGACTGGCATAGTAGTTATTTCGTTCTTGATTTGGATAATGTTAAGAAAATTTGGTGCGTCAACATCTCCTTCATCCAGCCATATAGCATCATTATTGGTTATTAAACAAAGAACTTCCGTGTCACGTCTAGTTTGAATTCTTTGAGGAAAAATCTTCGTGATGGGTAAAACCTCTATTTGCATCTTATGTGACTGCTTGAGGTGGTTAGTGGCACCGAGTGTGGTGGGTGGGTGGTTAACGCTTTGGCCTCGTATTCGGGAGGACGCCGGTTCGAATCCCCGTCCGGGCATCCAGATTTAGGTTTTCCATGGTTTCCCCAAATCACTCCAGGCGAATGCCAGGAAGCTTCCTTCAAAAGGCCATGGCCGAATTCCTTCCAGTTCCTTGTCCCCAGTCCCATCCTGCCCCTAATGACCACGACGTCGACCAGGCGTAAAGACATAAGAAAAAAGAAGTGGTTAGTGGCTTTGTATGACGTAGACCACAGATGCCACAGGATCGTTTAAATAAGTATGCGGAAGTCGCATTTTGTCAAAGCCTCAAAGGTTACATTCGCCTTTCTGCATATGTCACAGACGGCTGAGATACTACACTATAGGAACAGCGAGAATGGACTCATGCAGCCGCCACGTGACAAAAAGTGATACAAATTATGTATGTGATGTCACAAAGCGTATGACTCGTCCCTCTCCCCCTCCCCTTTCCCGTGTCACACTTCGCTGACCCCCTCCCTCCCCCTGAAAGTGCGACGTGATGTATGTATGGCCCCATATTTGTCGCTGATTGATTATGCTGTTGGATATTCACGGTTTAAAGAAACTGTATCTCGCGCACCACGTAAAATCTAAGAAGAGTTTTGAATCTATTATTAGGGTTCCGTTCTCAAAGGGAAATTGGGACGAGTACCTATTGCTGATGCATCGCTATCTCTCAGACCGTAAACAAAATAATTCCTTTGATTTTTTGTTTCTTTTTTATTTCTTCTAAGTTAAAGCGTTCAGGCGGTAACTTGATGTATGTTTCATTCTTTTATCTAAAGCGCCCCAGCGGCAGATTCAGAAGGAGGGGCGGTAATCTCGCGTTTTTGCCTAGTCTTGGGAAAATCGTAGACCCGTCACTAATATGTGGATATTTGAAGTGTCCAACTTATTTCGTCTACGTGTTAGAGGATCAACGAGCATACAGCGAGGCGACAGGAATAGTGTTCCGATCCCTTTGTGAACGGAGCCGTAGTAAGCTTTTTACTCTCTGACTGTGCCAGAGAAGGCACGAAGACTATGACGAATTGCTCGTCTCCTGGTATAGCTGGACAGTCTATGGCAGTGGTTCAGTGGGAGCAGTACTGTCCCCCCCCCCCACCAACCCCCCCCCTAACTACCGCCATCCCTCCAGCTTTCCAGTATTATATACGACTTTAAGGGCTGCATAAAAGAGACTTTTAATTGCATTCCCAAGATCAAATTAGGATTTAGCGTACTCACAAATTTATTAACTAGTTAAGAAAAGAAACAGAATGCCTGTAGTGGAATGCGGTGATTCAAGATTGTTGGTGACAAATAAGGCACAAATATCGAAAAATTAGTCTCTTCATACCGAGCACAACCCTCTAATTAATACGTTTGTCATATTATGTATTCGTTAATTAAACTGTAAACAATATACCAATACTGTTAATATCTTTTAATAAAGTAATTTTAGAAATTTGTCATTTTTCCATATGAAACCTAAGAAGGGCACCATCGAATCGAATTTCAAAAAGTGGGTAACGAGCCAAAAAAGTTGGAGCACTATGGATTATATTATTTACTTCAAGAAGAGGAGTTGGCCTGTGTGATTTTTTTTTCTTAAAAGAGAGCGTTTAGTAATTTTTTTTTTCTGGGATAGGGGTGATGAATATTTGTTTTCAGATAAGCGGATGGTAGGCCAAAAAATGTTGGAAACCTATGATCTACGACAAGATCAGTACACGTGACATACTGTTTATTTGTGACACTGGTTGCAACTCGTGATTCAAGTTAAATGTAAAGCATCATCACATTTCCTTGAATGTATTTTTAAATGAGTACCTGAATTGACTGTTTCATTCCTTAAACGTGTTATAAAAATCCTATGTGCTCTTTAACTCCTTTTTGGCTATTCAGAAACAAAGCAAATACTGTCCTTGGCTAAATAAATTGTTCTCGCGTTTCCAGCCGCGTGAAGATGTGTCATTCATGGGACGTTTCGAGGGAGTCCATCTCTGCCTTCACTTTCAACCAACTGTATAACTGTTTGTTTTACAAGCGCGATGACATCATTCACTTCTCTCCCTCTTAGCAGTGCGTAACTGGTCAATATTTTGATAGCCGGGTTTCAGGCCACACTAATCTGGTCTCTGGTGACTAAAGAATCAGCTGCTTTGATTTCAGCAGCTTCTGTCCCAAAAATCTCTGACACGGGCTAAAATTTTTATTACTTCGAATTTAAACGTATACCCCTTTTGGACACTGTGTTCGGCCACCTCTGATTTTTCTTCATGACCGAGGAGAATATTTGTGGCGTGCTCGACACACCGCTGCAAAATACACCTCTGCGTTTGTCTGATATAAGCACGGCCCCATCCAAGTGGTATATAATAAACACAAGAGGTTCGTAATTCTAGGTCACCCAACCAAGTTTTTTTCCGGGTGGTTGCCTTGACTTCGTGTTGGGTCAACAATCTATCTGTTTTAGAACGTAGCACAACCAAAACTGATGGAAGGCAAGGCCCTTGGTGTTAATAAGAGTCCCAAGGGAAAGGCCACCGACCTCAGTGAAAACTTACATCATCTGATCGAAGCTTGTTGACAAGGGTGACAGTTGGTGTGAGAAGGATTTGCATGCCGAAAACATACAACCGAGAATTTTGCTGGTGAAAAGGTATTATTCAACAAAAAAACTAAAAAGCAGTGTATTTTAAATATCTGTTGTGATGGAGACGTATGCAGGGGACAAGTTACAAGTTGGCACGGAGAAAAGGCAAAACCCGGGATTCGCAATAGGGGATCATTTCGTAAATTTCAGATGTTACATGTTTCCTGCGGCCAATCATAAGTGTGTATCTGTGAGTAAAAACCAAGGAAATGATTTTAATCAGTGAACTAGCAGGATTTTGTTGTTAATAAACTAATGATTAACACATGTGCTTTTCATGGGCAACCAAAACCAAATGCTGTTTTCCTGAGTATCGCTGTTGGTTGCTGCAAATCCGCGATTTCTACGCTGGGTTCGACGAGGTGGCCTTGAAGGTAGAGGAGACGGAGACTGGTATTCTAGCTCTGTCTGGTTTGAAGTTATTAAGCTTCGAAATGAATCCTGCTTGTTTCGGCATTCAAGTTCGGACATGAAACTCTAAGTTTATTTGTCAGAGTCAGACGCAGTCTCCGAACATAGTACTTTGATTCCGATGTGATCATCGTATCACTATACGTCCCACAAAATATAAGTCCCATGGTCAGACTTCTTGGGTCTGAATAGCTGACATCGACACCGCCTACCAGCAGATGAAAGCCATGTGAACATCGGTGACTCACGAGACCACATAGAGGGCGAAGTTTGACTTGCTGATCGACAACTAGCTGCAATGGTTGTATTTCATTGCAGATTCAGAAATTTTATGAAATTTCAAACGAAAATTTCATTGCATAGATGAAATTTTTATACAAAACAGGGTTATTTCAGTTTTGGCCACATCATACATGGTAACCACGGTTCTATGTATTACCAAAAGCCACCAGAAAGCAAAGTAAAATCTTCTTGTAAATACCCCGTCGACTCCAGTCATTATCTCGCTGTAAATAGTCGTTACAATTATGATCTGCCAAGAGCGCGTTTATTTATTTGTTTCTGTCTTTTTATTTGTTTTCAGTGAACAGTTCAAACAGTTCATTTGTATTTCTTGGTAATATGTCAGTAAATGATTTTTAGATTTAAAAAAAAATTAATAGGGGTTTTGTTCATAGCAATAATATTGAATTCGACGTTTTCCGTTTAATATCATCTTGGTAATATTTTATTTAAAGTTTATTAATCTAATCAAATGGCACTCAACTCTGTGATAGTTACTATTAATATTATTTGAAAGACACGATATTTAATTTGACTCCAGCATAAACATTCTAAGTCTTAAGCAAATCTTGATTAGATAAATTATTAGCCATCACATTCTTCATTCGTTAGTTCTACAAGATGAAGTTTACTCCGAGATTATATTCGTTACGAATTTCAACAACTTTTAATTAAAGAGTGAGATATAGTTTAAATTTCCGTATTATAAACAATATTTTTTTTGCAATAATTACGTATCAATTGGAAATAACACATAAGTTAAAGGAATAAATTACGAATTTGTCGCTCATTTTGATAAATTATATATCTATACTAATATTATAAATGCGAAAGTAACTCTGTTTGTTACGTTTCTTGGGCTAAACGGATAATCCGATCGTTGTGAAATTTGATAAGGAGATGCTATTAGACATTAGAATGAACATAGGATACTATAAATGAATGTAATCTTTCTCGGCGTTGTTTATTTATAAACGTTTCTCGGAGTTTACTGCATCCCGTGTGAATGTGGAAAGAAATACATCGGTCAGACCATACGGTGCGTACAACAACGTTGTTTGGAACACGCCCGACATGTTCGCCTGGGGCAAAAAGATAAATCAGCAGTGGCGGAACATAGTTTGACAGAAGGACATGGTTTCGATTTCGAAGCGACTAAGGTGTTGACACATGCGAGAGGCTTCTGGGACAGCGTCATTAAAGAAGCATTTGAAATTCGCCTCGCGTCTGATTTGGTAAACAGGGATTGTGGATACCAGATAAGTGATTCCTGTAATTGAGGCTGCTCATCACCAACGCTCTGCTTTTTGTGTTCCGCGGGCGTCTAATGACATCTGAGATGCTGCTAGGCAACATAACAACATCTGTCGTTGCCATGCCAGTTTACAAACAACACGCTCAAGGCTGACTTCAAGGCAGACTTCAAGACTTGAAACTGCACCTGAAGATGGCGACGGAGAATAAGGTCGCCGAAATATTGTGCTTTAATAACAACATCACTCGGTTTGTTTCCCGAGAAACGTTTATAAATAAACATAGGATACTATTATCTGTATAGATAATTCATATTGTCATATAATTTTGAAAAATTACTGAACGGCGATAGACAGACGCAAAGGATGTGTACGTCACTGTAGTACTTTCCGGTATGGCGGTTTGGTAGCCCAGTGGTTAATATGCTTGCTTACTGATGTTTTGAGCGTGGTCTCCAGTTCGAATCGCGGTGGAAGTAAAGATTTTTAAAAATTGGTTTTAATCGTATGAGCCACGCCTGGACGATCAGTTGTTCGGATTACATGTTAAACTGTAAATACCAGAAATTTATGGGTGCAATGCTTGAAAAATCGTAGGCGGTCTAACAATGACGAACGTGTACACTTTTTTACGCTATATTGATCTCTCAGGAGTTGTTTCTCTCGCAGTAAGTGTGTGTTTGATCTGCACTAATAACATTAAAAAAGCGGAAGTAAGTCTCTGTATTTTTGTTACGTTGACGACTAAATGTCTATAGGACATTTCTTCGGTATGAATAACAGTTTTAGCCACGAAGTTTTGAGAACTTATCGAAAGGTGACAGACAGACGGATGCGTGTTTTAGTCTGTAATATTACGTGAGTTTCTTCTCGTATAGACTGTTAGTGTATGATTTGTTAATAAATTTCGTTTAGAGACAAAACTTATTATTTAGTATAGATGTCGATTTGCTCTGCACTGTATTATTATTTTGTGTCTGCCTAAAAGTTTCTTGCACCAGTTTATTTTGTCTTCTTTTTTGACATGCATTTCGGGCGTAAACCAGGCCTAAGGTGTAATTCCTGCAGAGCACGAGCAGCTGAAGTTATTAGAATACAAGAAATCCGATCCTCATGCTGAAGAAAAAAGAAAAGAACAAGCTAAATAAAGCTACTCTCAATTAACCGCCTGTCCAACCCACCCATATCACCTCACCTTGGTTTGTTTTTCTGTTTTTAAATATGTTGGAAATTGATTCTCTTCACGACACAGGTTCGAGGGTAGAACGATATAGTGATGGATTTCCTGTCATATTATGCAGACTCGGTGTTGTTTGGGACCAATCTTACGTTAGTAATAGCTTTCAATATCTAATTCTGGCAATGAAATTCTAAGTTCACGTGTACGAAGTCGCGGGTAACAGCTATTTGTGTATAAAAATTATGACTCATCTTGGTTACTGGACTTACACACCATTTGTGAGTGCTAAGGATACAAATAGAATCAAATTGTATGGATAGCTAACCTTTCTTGTTAGAGAAAAACGACTGAATTGGGTGTTCCATGGCGCGAGAGTAGCAGTAGGTCCAGCGAATTTATCGACCAAGCCAGAGGCGCGAGCGGCCGAGTTTAGCGCTTGATTGAGGTTGAATGGGGGAAGATGCTGCAATCTGGGAGAGAGGTAGGCTCCGTATTGGACCGAGAAGAGTCCCATTACTCCATTCCGCTATTCCGGCGGAGCTGTTCCGGTCTCCGTAAAGACGTCGGATTATAGAACGAGAAGACGAAAATATGCAGATTGATACCCGAGTGGCAGTGTGATTGGTAAATGGATTGTATATGACACATTTTTTGAAAAAAATTTAGATTCAATCTAATATATAAGTTGTTATAAAAAATAGCATTACTTTCTGAAGATAGTTTTATGGCTATTATTAATCTACAAGTGATTTTAAATAAATCTTTGTGTCGCTGCCGTAAAGTAAGTACTGGTCTTCACCGATGTTTAAAAAAATCGGTTGATTTATAAAAGACTGTCGATATGCATTGTTTGTTTGTCCAGAATTGTAAACCGTAGTCTGTGTTTTGAACAATTTACCTAACTCGCCGGAGCGGAATGTGTGTTAACTAGGTTGTATTGAATTTTCCCGCGAACAGGTGCAAGCTTGGTTTTGAATAGTCATTTTAAAGCATGGATACAATCCACTCTTGTGCCAAACCAATACTTACTTCTAAACTAAACTAATTAAATGCGTTCGCATAGTTGTTAAAATTGTATTTATGAAAACAAAATTTCAGCCATAAGATACATCTAAAGCAGCAATTCTCATCTTGTGGTCCACGTACCACCTAAGGAGTAAGGTCCACGAAAACTGGATATGCAGAATATTAAAAAAAAATTCATGATTGAATTGAAGATATCATAACCAAAATAAGTTAGTAAAAATTGTTCACTTTCAATAGTCAACTTCCAGTTTCATAACCGTGTTCCCGTCGGAATTCAAAACATGTTTTTAGATTTATTATGTAACTAGGTGACCCGTATGAAAATTCCGCTAATATAATGATTAGTAAGATTTGTGGTTTGTATAAGATCAAAGATCATTTGTACATAATGTCACAAAGCAAGTACATTACTCTTCACTTATCGATTTTGGTTAGGTATCCAAGGAGATAAATTTACTCGATAAACAAAAAACGCATTTTAGAAATACTGATATTTTTGGCCATTAAGGGTTAAATTCAGAAAAATTCCTTTCTTAAAATATGATCACAGCGGAGACCTTAATATTTAGAATGTTAGCCCACTTATCTATTTCGATTAGATATTAATGGAGATAAATGGTTCGTGACACAAAAATGCGTTGAAGAACCATTGGTACTTTTTGCCTTTAAGGGTTTAATTCAAAAAAATTTCTTTCTTAATATATGATGTCACCAAGGCGGAGACAATACTCTTCATAATCCTACTTCATTTATCTATTTCGGTTAGGTATCCAGGGAGATAAATGGCCTGAGACACAAAAAACGCATTTTAGAAATATTAAAATTTTTGCCCTTTAAGGGTCGAATTTGGAAAAGTTAGTTTGTTAAAATATGATGTCTTAAATATCAATTATCATAGAAAATGTTCCGAATGGTAATAATATATACATATTTAAAGAATAATTCCCACATAATTCACTAGCCTATAGAAATATTTTTGTCATTTTACGGTTGGAAAAAATTGAGAAACACTGACCAAGAAACGATGCCTTTAAAAGAAATGAATTTGAAAACTGAAAACAATGCAACATGCGAAATGTTACATACTCTAAGACATAGGTTCCCAACCTATTTCGGCGTACCGTCACCTTTCAAAAATTACTCACCACCCCTTTTCAGAAAAAAACACCGATTACCCTTCTTGTAATCAATAATCTAACTTTTAGTGCTCCAACTCTTTTACCTCGTAAAATCTAGTTTTTGAAATAGGGATTCGATGGCGACTCACTTAGGTGATGTATAGAATAGCTATACAAAGAACAAGGATTGATTTCTAAACTTACCCTATTAAACGATATTAAAAATATTTGTGTATTGTTCACAGTTTTGTAACAGTAAAAATATTATTAATTAGAGGGATAATCTCGGTGTAGTTACACTAATTTTTCAATGTTTGGTGTCTTATTTGTCATCAGCAATCTTCAATCTCTGCGTTCCACTATTGACAATCTCTTTCTTTCTTTAGTTAATAAATTGCTGACTACGCTGCGATCTCTTTTGCCTACATATGATCACGGGAATATAATTGAAAACTTTTCCGATACAACAATAAAGTCGGACATAATACTGGAAAACAGAGGTCTGCGCCTAGTCCTCAATGCCTCCTAAATTTGCCATGAATCAGAAACGCTCCTATGATCTCTTCAACGCAAACCGGTGGGCGGTAAAGCCCCCGTTGGGAAACATTGCTCTCAGCCAGGGTTTCTCTAACTTATAGTTCCATGTACCCCTATAAAATTTCCAAGGCAATGGCAAACCCTCTTAAAAACGGTTTTTTTATTTTTAAAATAAGGATTTTAATTTTACAAAAGTAATACACTCACAAAGAGTAATATGTTAGTAATTAATGTGATTGATGAGCTTGTTTCTTGCAGCAGGTTGAATCTATTTTAGCAGAATTTTGCACATGTTCAGTCTCAATTCACCATAGTGCATGTTGCACGCTCGAGACAGCAATTCAGCCGCCATAATACAAATGTTGTCACGAACCCCCTACGGCCAACTGGCGAACCCCTAGAGGTTCCCGTACTCCACTTTAGAGCTGTAAAAGTAACGATGTATTCGTTACTGAGTAACGGGTTCGTCACCTGACTCGAAGTACCGAATCGTTACTCACAAATTCATTTCGTTACTCGCATGTTTCGTTACTCGCATTTGTCGTATAGATACGAACAGGTTCCAGCTCCCGCAGGTAACTAATTTTGACAACGTGAAGACTAATTTTGTAGTTTTTATTTTGTTTAACATTAAAATTTACAGTGCATAATTTGTAAATAGAAAATTTGTATGGATAATTTTAGATAGTTAATGTTTTCTTCATTGATCGTTCATTACTGAGTTTTATTGATTTCAAACATTTATGAAATTTGTTTATTTTAAGATTTGATACCTTCTATTTTATTTTATAGTGTAATTTACAATATAAAAGAGTTGTCTAATAGTTTGTGATATACAACAGCTCAACACTTGTTTTGTTCTAATAATATTTAATTAAATTGCAATAGAGCGCACGCTTCGGTGGCAATTTCCCTACACACTCATAGTCCTCCCTTTCCTGCATCCACCTACAACTGCCCACTACAAATTTTAACTTTAAATTCTTTCACTGTTTTGGTAAATTATTCATAATTTCTCTTGCGTCTGAAATCGAGTGCCAGCTTGTGTTCAAGGTCATCTTTTCCCTTCCAAGCCGTCCTTTTAATTTTTACATCAATATCTTTTCATGCCTCATCATAAATATACGCCTTGTGCACTGCCATGACCCTCTTCACCCTCATCCTGTATTCCACTGAATCCCATTCCAGCTCTTTTATCATATCTGTTACTGATTGCGTTCTGTGATAATTTCCAGAACCATATCTAGCAGCCCTTTTTTGCTGTTCCAGAATTCCATAAACATACAACATGGTACAATGACTTTATTCCTTTTGCCTGGTGTTAGTTATTGTATTATTACCGCAGGATCCATGTGATCAATGCGGTACTGGCTTTAATATTGAATGTTTGTTGTAACCGCGACGCAACAACAATTGCGAATCTAATGGCATGTTTATCCTGTACCTTTGTTATCGTTTTAAATCTTTTGAATATTGATATTTTTAAATGAAACAATTAAAGCGGGAGTCAGTAGCACTCTGCCTGCAGGCCCGACTTGATGGTATGTCCACATTTATTTTAACAAATCTATCACAAAAAGACGAAGAACTTACAAAAATAAATGAGAACAGTAAAGGAAGACAACCTCCTATTTAACAAATACTTTGATGAGATTGTAATATTTGTTTAATACATGTCCCATTATAATATAAGGCTTTTATGCAAGGTTTTGAGTCAGCTACTTTAAAAAAATAACCGTCATTAGTTATTGTCACAGTCAGGTGAAAGGTCATGTCTTTTTTTGTTTGTTTGCGAACAGGTATTTGTTTCGAAATTAGATTATTCTTTCGTATGTAATATTAATTACAGTAAATCAAGTGTACGTTCATACGTTTTCCGTAAGATCCCTGTGCTAATTACTTGACTTTAACTTTTATCCAAACGAACAACTTACCTAAACTTATTTTACTAAATAAACAATTTACTTAAACTTTACCAAGTACGAACCAAGTCCTCCCGTATGCGACCCGACTCGATGCGAAAGCGATGCTTCATGCTAGTTTGTATTGTATTAAAAGTAACGAGTAACGAAACGATGCGAAAGTAACGAGTAACGAAACAATACGATAGTAACGAAGTTATCCCGTACGCGTCGTGACTCGATGCTATGCTTCATGCTAGCGCTCGATTGTACCGAAAGTAACGAGTAACGATTCGAAAGTAACGGATATTGATTGGTTTAGTAACGAATACACACGGGTACAGAATTTCTCGTAACTTTTACATCTCTACTCCACTTTGACAAACCCTGCTCTAAGCTATTGAAGCGTTGGGGAGTCTTCAATCCTAGAACCTGATTTGAATACAACCTCACGTTGGTTATAAACACTACCTGTTTCTCCAGAAATTTACTGCAGAAATTTGAGGACTATTTTAAAACTTACTATTCGTAATACTATTTTAAATTTTTAGTGTGATTTCGGTCAACATCGTACAATCCAGATTATTTGTTCATATACCATAAGGCAGATGGAGCATTTTCTTTTAATGAAAAGTTAGTTCCAAGTTTCTCCCAGTCTACCTAGCGTAGTGGGTGAGCAGCAACGTTTTGGCCTCACATTAGGGAGGACGCACGTTCGAATCCCGTTCCGACCAGGCAGATTTTGGTTTCCCGAAATTACTCCAGAAGAATGTCGGGATGGTTCCTTGAAAAGGCTATGGCCAAAGTCTTCCCCGTTCCTTGCACCTCCTGTCCCACCTCTAATTACCTCGACGTCGACGAGGCGTAAAGCGATAAAAAAATCCTCCCATTCTATCTATAGTTGTATTTAAGTTTTATCAGTTTTGTCTGTTTGTAAGCTTAATTATAAACACCGGCAGGCAAGGACGGAATCAAACCCTTGATCTCCTAAATAATAACTATCCCGGTTACAATTGACGTCAACCGTTTCGTTTTATTTCATTCGCACTATCATTTTCCAATGTAAGTTTTTCCTCTGTCAGTCTCATGGCTTTGCTGTGAATTATGTTAAGACGCTGCAGTATCTCGGCGAGTTTAAAGGAAATCTTCAACTATATTTCCCTACATATCTACCGATTATCGCTGAACGAATTCTTACATCTGTAGCTCGACAAATATCTGTACAGTTTTTTTTTTTGTTCTCTCTCTTTAATGTACATCCAGTGACTTTATACAGTGCTTTATATATTTCCCTTTCTTTTTTCAATACCCAGTTGCTGCATCAGCTGCCATCCGAAATGCATTGCTTTGTAAGCCTGGCACGTCATAAATGGATTTGAGTGACATATCGTTGCAATTATTATTCGCAGGCACACTGGATTGATTTATGATCTCCGTATTTTATAGGACCAGCGTCGGCCTCTACAAAAAATTTCACAAGAGTGGTTTTTTTTTTTTTTTTTTTTTTTTTTTTTTTTTTTTTTTTTTTTTTTTAATGGTACTGATAAAACACAAGTTAAAAAGATTTGAAACGTACTGAGGAAGCGAGGACAGTATAGTTTTACATTCTGAATATTTTTCAGAAACAAGTTCAAAGAATGCTTGGCCTGCTCTTTATGGAAATAATGTACAAAAGATTTGTATATACTCAACTTAAACAGCTGACCCGATTTAATCTTCTTTTTCTGTATGACGCTCGAGGGCAAAAAGAATTGGTTAACTACCCCGTAATATTCTAAACGTTAGGGAGGAAAGTCTTGTAAAAATAATGCTTGTTTGGATCGTAAATTGATAAGTTAACTTAGCTCAGAGTTTTGAGCTGCAGTTAAACGTCCAGAAGTCGGATTTGGGTCAGGCCAAAACATTTTTGTTACGTAATACGCAGCGCTGAAATTAAACAACCAAATCGAGATTTATTCATCACCTCTACTGCGGGATGTTTATTGTGGATGGATTACTTAAATCTTTAATAAAATGAAAATCATCCGGAATCAGACACGTCCTTCGATAAGGATCTATAATACTATTAGAAAGGTAGAGCTAATGACGAAGCTCCGTGACGTGCATGTTAATAATTGATAAGAATATCTGAAGAAACACTTGAGAAAAAAATTAAAATGTGATGAAATTTATTGTCATATATCCACTGGATAAATTCCAATACTTATGCCTCAAATGAAATCAATCAACTGAATTGGACATTGTGATAATACTAAATGGAGTTATTCTTGACCTAGATGTAGATGCAGGGTGACCATTTCCTTTCCTCCGTGTTTCCTAATGTCCTTACATGTATGTAGTTGACTGGGATATCGTCAAGTGTTTTGTATTGCTTTTTGGTTTGTATATGAAGATATGAAAAGCTAGTGAAATCCAGAGCTGATTCGTTCAATACTACTCTATGGAAGAACACAAAGGGGGCTGCAAGGTCTTCACTTTTTTGACAAATTGACAGCAACATTGTGGTATACCATCATTCAATTCGCATTGCGGAGGAGTTATTGATTCAACCCATGAGTTCGACACACAACTAAATATATGCAGCATTTCCTTCCCTATCTCCGAGGGTAGTGGGCGAACGGTAACACTCTGGTCTCGCGTTCGGTAGTACATAGGTTCGAATCCTCGTCCTGCCAACCATATTTGGGTTTTCCGAGGTTTCCCCAAATAACTTAAGGTGAATTCTGGAATGGTTCTTTCAAAAGGTCATGACCCAATTCGATCACGTTCCTTTCCCCCAATCCATTTCCACATCTTACGACCTCGACGTCGTCACGGCAAAAAACTTCTCTTTTTCTACAGGGTAGGTCACGAATATTGAAAATTTCTCCTACCACCCGGAATCTGTTTCATGCGCGATACACCGTCAAAACGTTCTAGCGGTGCCAGCCACAAGGAGTCTCAATTAATTATATCTACATGTATAATTACGCGTTATTTCTCTTACAGACATTTTAATTCTACAATCATAATTCTTTTTAAAAGTGAAAAATGTATCACCTTCTGTATGTAGGGTTGAAACTATTTTTACTATCCGACACCGGTCTGCTCGATGTATCGCTCTGCTCCTATCGTAATCACATGGAACCGACTGGTGTAGTATGTCCACTTCAAAAAAGAAGAAGAAGGAAAAAAATAATCAGTGAAATATTGGGAGTAGTATTACAAAGGGGTTCCTGGGAATATTCTGATTTTCTAAAGGCTCAGCCAATGGGAAGCGTTGGTGGGCTTTTAAATCAGAGTGCAGGGGGGCGTGGCCAGGCCCCGTGGCGCCGCAAAATGGCAGCAGCGGACAGCGGTAACCTCAGTCTGTCTGAGTATTAAGCGGAGCTCGGCCGCGAGGAGCCTCAGTTCTGACGCATCGCTATTTCTGGGTGTACCGTTACTCGGCGTGGCTGACGCGACGGTACGCGCTATTTCGAGCGTATCATTACGGATTCACTGGTGTGGAATGTGCGCGTCATGTTATACACTGATTGCTGGTATAAATGATAGATCCCTCAACAATCGTTATTACGCAACCTGCAATTTTCTTCCTAGGACCTTCGAAGAACATTTTGTCATGTCTTATTGATATTTCGACTTATTATAATTCATTAATTGTTTAGTTACCATAAAATTAACTTCTAAAAATAACTTTTTACCAGACTCTCATCACTTTTGACCAATAACACTGAGGAAATCTGCTTGCTTGCTGTTAACGTTCGTTATTAAATTTCTCCCTAGCATTCTGTCATTTGTTATTGATATATTGAACTATTTTAATTCATTAAATATTAAATTAACATAAATTAACTTCTAAATATATTTCTTTCTTAGTTTTTGGACAAAATTTATTGTTTCCTTCTGCAAACACTATTATTTGGATCAAATAAGTCCTTACTTGAAAATCCTCCCCCCCCCTTTCACTCATCCTACCTTATATCTCATACACATTTTGTAAGGTCATTTCTTTGTAGCTGCCATTTTTTTATACCCACTTCAAGTTGTCTTATTACCCTTGATGGTCATGCTCTTACGCGCCTCTTGTGATATGTCAGTTTTAAACCCTGTTCTCTTTATATTTCTAGTATTTCATACACGTAATAAGAATACTATACTACTCCATCATACCCAAGGAATATACAAAATTGTTGGGTAGGGGTTTCGTTAAATAAAAAACATAATTTCTTGATAAATGAAACAGATTTTTTGAAATACATTTTATTGCATAATAATACATCATTCAGTACTTATAGTTTCATTTCATGTGTGTCATAGGCCTTTCTTGCCTTGACATACTGCCCTGCCCCCCACCCCTTCCCTTATTCTTCACTTAATATCCATTTATTGCCTTACACGCTATGATATTCCATGCCAAAGCGTGTATACCTTTAAACATTGCTAATGTTTATGAGATGGCTGGCATAAATTCTCCGCCTTACAAATTACGGTGAATAACATAGCCGTGCAACTAATGGATGTATCTCAAACTCGAATGTCACGAGGGAAGAAAGAATTCATATATGCATCAAATCTCAGCATCTTGACTGTGGCTCAGTGGTTAAGGCGTCTGACCGGAGATAGAAAGATCCTCGGTTCGAATCCCTGTCTGAGTGGTGATTTTCATAAGTCCTTAACCGCACTTCACCTCTTCCACAGATCGCTGTGTAATGTGAAGTACACCAGAACGTTTCCATGGCTCGGATTCCACGTTAAACTGTAGGTCTTTTCTAAGGATAACAACTCTATGGTTGTGTACAATTTCAAAAGCAAAATTTCAAGACAAACGAAGGCCTAACGTGGTCCTAGGTGACCTGAACGAGCATTCATACTGTATTGAGGGGAGCAAACAGTCAGCCAGTCAGATGAAAAATTTTAATATCACGATCGTCTCGTCTCTGAGCTCAATATATTGCTCTGTGCATAAAAAACACACCCGCACTCATTAAAGGATAAGTTTTAAGAAGGATTTGTGCAGGTATAAGGCAAACGGATATAGGTATGGGCAGTGTAGCTGAAACAGAAGTGGTAATTGTAAAGAATATACAGCAAACAGTGAGAACAATACCTGATTAGGAGATGTACACACCTTTTCTATAGCTTCATTAACCGTGGAACCAAAAAAAAATCCTACAGTAACAGCTACCCCAAGTAACAAACTGTTCATATTAGCATCGCCTCGCCTCTCACACACCTCAGCCATCTTTTACATCTAGTAGCAGGTACACAAGTACGAAACTGTTCACATCAGCATCATCTCATATCACCCACATAACCACAAGCCGTCCAGTAACATGTGCCCCCATAGTATAACAAAGGCATGAGTACATTCAAGAGCCTTTCTTAACACAGGCACATGTGCCCCCCCCATTGTATCACAAAGGTATGAGTAGATTCAAGAGCCTTTCTTAACACAGGCTGCAATGTCGTACTTTGGATGCTCACTCACGGCTGCATACATCACAAAACACACACTCACACACAGTAGTGGTGGAAATGAACTACACACACTACATGTAGACAGACCAGTGAAAGAATCACCATATTTACACTCTAGCTGCCTTCCATCGCACACAGCATTTCAATTCCAAAAACTGTTAAGTCCATATTAAACCTGGAACCAAAAAAAAAAAAAATCATCAGTAATAGCTACCCCCAGGTACCAAACTGTTCACCTTAGCATCGCCTCACCTCTCACACACCTCAGCCATCTTTGCCATCTAGTAGCATGTGCACAAGTACGAGACTGTTCACATCAGCATCATCTCATATCACCCACATAACCACAAGCTATCCAGTACCAAGAGCCCTTAGTACCACAAACGCATGAGTAAATTCAAGAGCCTTTCCTAACACAGGCTACAATGCCGTACATTGGATGCTCACTCACAGCTGCATACGTCACAAAATACACACACACACACACACACATACACACGCACGCACATTAGTTGTGGAAATGAACTACACAGCCTACATGTGGACAGACGAGTGAAAGAAAGGTATCTCCATATTTACACTCTAGCTGCCCTCCCGTGCACACTGCGTTTCAAGTCCAAAAACTGTGGATCCCATATTACACCAGTAAATACAAGCAATGGTCTGACTGTGGATTTGTAACACAAGTTCTTCGCTTCTCTGGTGCATCCACTCATCTAGATTTTTGCCCCGAAGGACATATAGTGAGCAACGTGAGAAAAACAGTTTGTACCCCAGAACAAACGGCAGCAAACTGTAAACAGTACAGTGAAATGGAAGAGCGCCTGGATTCCTGAAATCACTCCAGACAAATGCAGGGAAAGAGACCTCCAAAAGTCCATGGCCGAATTCCTCACCGTTCCTTGCCCTACATCCTTTCTCACCTCTAATGACGATGGCATCGACGAGGAATTCGGGGTGGGAGGGGATATTCTCCACCAGCCAAAAACTGGTACTGACCTGTTGAAATTTGGATTAACTGCTTCCTTATAATGACCTCTTCACGTTTTGCACTCTCCTTTCCGGAAAATGTCGCCACCAATTAAATTATAAATGCTGAAATATGATACTGCAGCGCAGCTATTAGTTGCCACCGGCGCTGTGAAATAATCTCTTGAAATTTGGGTTTAATTCTTTGTTGTAATATATTCTTGCCGTTTTAGCTTTACTACGTTGTAAAACATCGCATGAAATTAACAGATACAAAATATTTATCCGAAATGCAGTACAACAAGGCTCGCCATGTTAGAATCGATATAAGCACTCAGAGATAATCGATCGCTTCCATTGTAAACAAATGCTCAATTTCTGAGATTGATGCCGTAGAACGAATTTCCCGTAAATTTTTTACTCTTGGTTCCAGGCCGAATTTCAACCAAACCACGATCACTATGACAAAACAAACCTATTTAGATTGATATGATCCCTGCACCGATAGTTTTTGTGTCTTTTTGCAGTGCTGCTAAGATTTCGCCGTTGCGGAGCGTTTCACATTTCGGCATTTTTAATTTAATTGGTGGTGACTTTTCCGGAAAAGGAGAGTGCAAAACGTGAAGAGGACATTATAAGGAAGCAGTTAACCCAAATTTCAACAGGCCAGTACCAGTTTTTGGCTGGTGGAGAATATCCCCTCACACCCGAAATTCGCAGTAATATCAGAACATTGTACGTGCCGTTAAAAGCTTGTGACAGAATTCATCTATAAAATGATTTTACAACCGGGATTGCGATCAAGAAGCTCTTCAAGCGATAAGAACGGAACAAATAACACGATAAAAAAGGAGAAAAATGTATATTAACATATACGTATTGATGGGGACATTACAAATTAAACAATTCTTAAGTGAGGTATGATGTACATAGGTGTGGCATCAAATAACGAATTTTCAATCGAAGCAGTTAATCCAGTGGGTGATAAATACGGCATATTTATTTAGAAAATGCCATCATTGCGCAAACTGATTTGTAGAGACACGTGAACGATTTTGTTGGATGTAATCCTTTCAATCATCCCCTATCTTTTAATGTAGAGCAGATGCATTAGAAGTGCCTTCCATTTATACAGTGCCGTTTGTCTTCGTAACTAGGGAAACAAAGGGATGTCAACAACGTGACGTACCGTTACCACGGATATGTTCCTCTGCCATAGTTAGGAAGCTATAAAAAGAGTCCACCAATGAAGACACAACGCAGTTCGCACACGGATGGAACATGGAGAGATCGGCTTAACACCACTCGGCTATAAGCATTCAGAGAAGTGCCAGGTTTACCTACAAGAAGGAAACAAAGGCCTTCGGTGGACCTACAGGTGAAAATGGATCGCGCCTTATACTATATATATTATTTCGCAGTCATGTAATGTATTGTTTAGTTGGTTTAGTTATAGATGTATGCAAATTTATTTTAGTGGAATCTAACCAGTTTTAGACTATTTTTTTGTTTACTTATGGCTTTACGCCTCTTCGACGTCGAGGTCATTAGAGGCGGGATGGGATTGGGATAAGGAACGAGAAGGAATTCAGCCATGGCCTTTTGAAGGAAGGATCCCGGCATTCGCCTGGCGTGATTTGGGGAAACCATGGAAAACTCAAATTTGGATGCCCGGACGGCGATTCGAACCCGCGTCTTCCTGAATGCGAGGCCAGAACGTCCAGTTTTAGAACCTTGCGTTGAGACTATAGCTGTAGAGAAAATCCCAGGTACGAATTATCACTCATTACTGCATGATCACCTATACAACAGTCTTTTTAGTTTGATGTTATTTTTAGAACAGAATTCATTTGTGTGTTTCATTGCTAAAGGAAAGTAGAATTCAAACCCAGAAATTATTTTAGGTAATCAATGTAGCAACACCTTAAGTAAGAATTGGCCTCTTCTTCGGCACTTTGATTCCATGATGTAACATGCTTCGTCTACATTGATGATGTAATTTTGGTTAACTTCCAAGTCAATGATTTTCTTTAAGCACCTACTAAACGCATCAATTGCTTTCAAGCTAAAAAAATTAGATCTTTTCTTGTGTATTATGACGCATTATGTTTTTAAACTACCGTAGAAAGAATGTTTAAGATTATTTGCTGATGATGCAATTGTTAATAGGGAAGTAAAGGGCTCTGATGATTCTATAGAGATTCAACGCGATCTCGACGTCATTACAGCATGGTGCCATAAACGACAGCTCAAATTAAATTGCAGGAAGTGTAATGCGCATAACCAACATAGCACTTCCCCGTGAGTAAAAAGTAAGCCGTTCAAGTTTTTGGAAATGTTGAATCCTTTAAGTGCCCAGGAGTAACAATAGAAATGTAGCAAGAAATGGGATCTGCATATAACATCGGTTGCTAGAAAAGATAATTCTAGACTGCAATTCATAGGTCGAAATTTGAAGAATTGTAATGTGAGTGATCAAGCTCTGGATTCATATTCGGAAGGAAGCAGGTTCAAATTCCCATCCAGCCATTTAGATTTCAGCTGTCCATAGTTTTCCCAAATCACTCTAGGCGCCGGGATGGTTTCTTCAAAAGGCCATGGCCGTATTCCTTCCCATCCCTTGCCCCCAGACCTTTCCCGCCTCTAATGACATTGACGTCGGCGTAAATCCAGAAGCAGAGTAAAAAAAAAAACCTCTTGTGCGTCTTAATCTGGAGTATTTTTGTATTGTATGCGATCATTTAGTAGCGACTTGGTAGAACAGTGGTTAAGGCCTTTCGCTTAGAAAGTTACTGATCGAGTCCCGCGTTCAAATCCCGATGGGAGCCAGAAATTTTGAAGAGTTATGTTTGATCATATGAGCTACGCCAGGACGTTCCGTGGTTCGGATTCTCAGTTAAACTGAAGATCCCAGAAGAAAGAAACTGGCCGTCCTACCTCTGACATAATGACTAAGTAAGGCTCCTTCGTGAGGATTCAACGAGTCTTCGAGTTGTGGAATAAGTTGTTTTTATGCTATCCATATCGAATAGGATTGATAAATAGCATCGAGAATGTGCAGGAAAAAGCCTCACGGTTTATGATCTCTCGCCACATTCCTTGCGTCCCGCAACTGATGCGGATAGTAGGACTTGATTCTGTGATGGAGATACGATGTAGTTTTCGCTTAAGTTTACTTATTAATATGCAAACAACTTCTGTTATTTTCGAATGCTGTAAAATAGTTCATCCATTAACGTACTTGGATCACAGTGAAAAGACACATAACACCAGGAAAATAATGCCGTGCTGATACAGCCCACACCACTAAACCCCCGTATGATTATCTTTACCCCATCAATATTCCAATTCTTTTGTTAGAATTGTGTTAAAGTCAGTAAGAATTAAAGTAGTGTGCGATTGGAACTATGCAAGTTTAAGGGTTCGAAAACTATGATGGTACTACAAAGGGATGGACAAATAAGTGAATGCATAAATAATGTTTTTTTCGGTAGCTACGAAACTTATTCTATGGTGATGTTAACTATTTGTCATCATCATAATCGATTTTGTGTGGTTATGAACAAACCTTTTCTATAATCACCGTTATTGCCGTTACTTCTCCTATTCCTGACTGCGACTGGGTAGGTCTTTTAATACTTGCTTCT
Organism: Vandiemenella viatica; assembly: GCA_031002005.1. Taxonomy (NCBI): domain Eukaryota; kingdom Metazoa; phylum Arthropoda; class Insecta; order Orthoptera; family Morabidae; genus Vandiemenella; species Vandiemenella viatica. The sequence goes on along the minus strand of CM061919.1, from coordinate 103,125,508 downwards.
ACCAACTATCTCGTGATCTTCGTTTTGGTCATTTATTACATACTGATTTTTCAAAATGTGCCTTAAGAAGTCAATTTGATTTCATTGTAATCATGCGAGAAAAGCACTGCAATTTTGATTCTCCTACGATGTTTGGAATGCTTTTTGTAGTCGCAGTTAAAGTTGGATTGATTCTTTTCCGATTTTGTGTCATGCTGCCTTCGAGACACTTGACCTGATTACAATTTTTGCCTGCTCTGTGACATGTTTAGCCCAATAAAATTTCAAATAATGATAATAAAACATAACTTGTGGATGAGGTGGGACTGGTTTCAATGAGCCTTGAAAGTATAATTATGTTACGTTCACAGTGTAACATTCCACCAGAAACAGTTGGTTCTGAACGATCAAACTATTGCATCTACATTTCTGTCAAATAATTGAAGAATTGAAATAAAGACTTCCAAGTGATACTGTCGATTGATTGATTAATTTTTGATTTTGGAGATCCCATAATTGCGTAACAGTCACGACTGGGAAAACAATAACCTCAACAATCTGTTGTTTTACCGTTTTTAATAAAACTTAACTGTGAAGGCAGTATCAGCGGTCGCTGTTATAATTTGTAACCATTTTTACTAGCCTTATAAGTGAACGTGATTTATAGTTACTTCGCATACGTCGGTAATCAAAAGAATTCATATTGAAACAAAATTTTTATTTGTTCGTGTCAACTGATGTTCAAGTTTTCTCTTAATCATGACATTTGTTTGTATGTTTGTCTGACTTGTCAGCCTACCTGTGTCTCCACCTGTGTAAAACACTACAACTGTGTTGGTGATGGTTCGGTTTTGCAACATGCTCAAATTTTTATTTTACTGTTTCAGTTTTAAAACCATTAAGTTACGCTATTTTGTTTCATAACTTTTTCTGTAACTCAGCAGATATCAGAGAAATAAAATGTCAGATTAAAGTGTGTTGAATATATATGAATAAGACTGCTAAGTTTCATCACAATCAATCATTATATTCTACTATTGTAATAATTGCGGCTAACTGTAACTGTTATAACTAGCACGAAAATCATCAGACTGTAATGAAATTTCATATTTATCAGCTTGTACTCGATCTTTCTTGCGGAGATATTATCGAAATTACTGGGCTCAGAAAATGAAAAAAAAAGTTAGTACTGATGGCTTTGAAACCTTTCTTGAGCAAAGAATTTTACGGGACTTTGAAAGATTTAATTCCCAAGCAAGGAAGAAGGATTATATGAGATTTATTCAGAGTTTCTAAAGCTTAAGAGACTAAGGAACTGAAGGATTATCCATACCGGTTTCAAAGTTAACGAAAGAGGAGAGATACCGGCCATTTTCGTCAGGGCATCAGAGAAAGCACAAGCCAGTAAATATGATAACTACCTTACCATTTAATTGACTTTACGTCCTTCAAATGAATTAGCAGACTATTACATTCAACAATAAGGTGGAAAATGAAAGTCAGGTGAAGACGAATCCGGACTCAGAAGAAACGAAGGATCAGTAGAATCAATTCTAGGAGTAATAGTAAAATGATAAATTAAAAAAGTAATTTATTTTAAAGATGTTCGTAATTTTTTGCCGTTTAATGCGATTAGATGTTACAGATTTTAAAGAAGTAAAGATTAAAACATCAAGGAAAAATAGAAAAAAATTATTAACTGTTTAGGAATAACGGGAGTATAACAAAAGTATAGAGTGCCATAAACGTAGATCATTAGTTTGAATAGGGACATGAATGGGCAGTTCCCCAAAATGTATTTAGTTTGCATGACGACCTTTTTTTTTTTTTTTTTTTTTTTTTTTGCTGTGGTTTTACGCCTCGTCGAGGTCAGTAGAGGCGAGAAAGGTTAATGAACGGTAAGGGATTTGGCCATAGCCTTCTTAAAGGAAACATCCCCGCATTTTCCAGGAGTGATTGGGGGAAACCATGGAATACCCAAATCTCGATGGTCGGACAGGGATTCGAACCCGCGTCCTCCAGAACGCGAGATCAGAGCGTTACCGCTCACCCACCACGCTCGGTGAGAAGACAATTAAACAAGCTAAAATAAGGTTTCACATTAAAACGAAGGTTCAAGCAGAAATAATTAATATACTTTGAACATGTTCTCCCAGTTAAAGGGAGAGAATATGCAGAAAATCCACCGAGTGACACAATTGGGAGAGTAGTTGAGAATCTTTATATTATAGGATTAAGTAAATAGAAACTCACAGATTCATAACATCTGGAAGTACTGTTTGAATAAAGTACTATGCGGAAGGATGTTACGAAAATAATTGCAGAAAGCTAAGTCACAAACTGTCCTACAAAAATGCATTAATTTATTAATACAGAATATAGCTAAAAAAAAAAAAAAAAAAAAAAAAAATCGAAAAGAAAGTTAATTCAGGAGGTTGCTATGAATATGTGGAGATGCAGCGATTAGTTCAGGATATGAAAAAATGGAGGATTATAGCAAATCAGTCGAAAGACGGATGAGAAATTAAAAAAAAATATTTACAGAGGAATTTAAAGGCCTGGAAGTTTTAACGACATTTTCTAACAGTCATCCTCTTAATGGAGGTAATTTATGTAATCTTGTAAGGTAAAAGAATAATAACCGATTTAATGATTGTTGAACAAAAAAAAATTATCTGAATGCCTAATGTAAACAAATACAAGCTAAATACAGAATTATTAGTAACAACGCCGTTATATCGTATGTCAGTAAAAAGTGTTACGCAGATGTATATCATCATATTCTTTATGTAAAAAGAAGTAACTGGGGACGTGTAGATGTCAGATAGTGACTATTCTAGACACTTTAGGGTTATTTGTTAATAGGTTCGCTTGTTGTTTGTTATTTCTAAGCCGATGTGTGAGAGAAAGTTATCTGCAGTTAGCAATTAAACAAAGATTAAGTCACGTGCTACTTACATTACGATTACTGTTTTTGCTTTTTTTCGTGTTTTATTTTCCCACATTATTTACGTGTACAACTACCGTAAACAGCATTTTGCACACAATAAATTATTAATCAACCCACGAGTGCAGTTGGATACTAACTGTATACACTCCACCGGCGAGGTTGGTCACATCTAACTTAGTAAGTAGTAATGAACCTGTCAAACTCTGTACCAATATTAATTCTGTTAGAATTGCGACGCAGCCCCAGTTCAGTTTGATGTCAGTTAGACACACCTTACCATTTAGATCATATAGGGGAAACCCCCGGCCCACGGGCCGAATCCGGCCCTCCACCAGCTTCAATCCGGCCCACGAGAGGTTCAGAAATTTCAGATACAGAACATACCTTTCCGAAGAAAAATATCCAAAGCTGAGAGTTTTCGCACGAAAAATAATTTGCATATTCGGAAGCACGTATAAATGTGAGCAGCTTTTTTTCAATCATGAAAATTAATAAAAATAAGCATCGTACTCGGTTGGCCAACCCGCGGCCGCCTTGAAGAATTTTTTCACCCCGCGTGATTCATCACACTTTTTCAAATTATATTTAGTTTATAATTGCCAATTTAGTGAAAACCAATGTATTAAAAAAAATACATTATTTGTGCATCCATATATTTCAAAATTAACTGTCGAAATTATGAGAAAAAATGTCTTTGATTTTAAAATATGTTTTTGCGAATATATGACAGATATTGCCTGTTTTATTTATGAGTTTACAGTTATCAGTTCGTGGAATAATTATGTTATATTCTGCGAACTCACAAATCGCGCGCATCTCGGAACACCTAATATACAATATATAATTTTATATGCGGCCCGCGGAGTTATGACGCATTTCCAAAGTGGCCCGCAAGATCATTTGGGTTGACCACCCCTGATTTAGATAAAAGCATTGTCTGAATTGGAAGGTAAACTGCGTCTAAAGACTGCCAGATATAACTGGTGTGCACAATGGAAATGTTTTCACAAGATTCCAAGTGGAAGTTTTCATACGAAACAACTATTTCATATGAATTGGGTGTGGGTACTTCAAAGTATGTCGTTATACTGTGAAACTGGATGCAGGAAGACGTTCTAGCTAGTCCACTTCAAGGACTGGATTGGGATCCATAATGCTCATGAGCATTTGTCCACTGCGAACAAACTTGGCTAACGTTCGGAGGATGGGATTTGTTTTTTAACTGCTTAACGTCTCCTATAACAACTAGGTCTCTAGAGACGGGAAAGGATGGGGAGCAAGGAATGGGAAGGAATTCGGCCATGGCCTTTTGAAGGAAGCATCCCGGCATTCACCTGGAGTGATTTGGGGAAACCATGGAAAACCCAAATCTGGATGCCCGGACGGGGATTCGAACCGCCGTCCTCCCGAATGCGAGGCCAGAACGCTAGCCGTTACACCACCACACTCGGTGGAGGATGGGACAAGGTACGTACATGAAGGAGACATTCCTTGAAATGAAAGTGAATATCGAAATAACTATAGTATGGTGTATTTTTTCTTTTTTAACCTGCTGTGAATGAAATCATCGCCTGACTTGCGTACACAGGGTACACAGTGTGACGTCACAGTCACTTTCCGCCGATCTGCAAATAGTACCTGTGTAAGTGGACGAATATATTGTTTCAAGTCAGTCGTGACCTAACTATGGTAGCGGACGGCTCGCGTCGCGTAGCGCGAGACGCTATAGTAATAGTGCGGTACCTTGAAGAGAACTGAATGTGTTTAGCCGGGACAATGCGTGTGTTACACAAAGTTTGAACAGTGCAGGAATGCCGAAGAACATTTATTGTGACATTAAAAGTAACTTGGTGTAAAATTGACTAGATTGTTAATTTCCTCTTATCTTGAGGAATTCTGCAATCTACGGTTGACGAAGTTTCGATTAGCCTTAATATTCAAAACGTGGTGGTGGCCAACCGGTTCGATGTTCTAATCTATTGCAATTGGACTTAAGTTTGTGGTACAGTACTTGATGACTTTTTAAAAAAAATTATTTATCCACCTCCTGTTTCGGGCTGGTTTGGTACGTCACCTGGCGACCGACGGCAATTATTTTAAATAATATGTGATTATTGCAAGCCATTTCTTCCACAGTTGCTTGTTAAACTAATCATTATTTAGTAAATACGCCAATACAACTGTTGTTGGATATTCTTTATTTTTAGGACGTGTTTCGCCTCTCGTCGAGGTATCCTCAGCGTACAATGTTTCCTGTAATATGCGATTAGTTATAATTTGAAAAATGTTTTTGTTTTGTTTACATATAACGAAATTATTCTATCTATAGGATGCATAATATGACTTATATTTAACATACTAGTTATGAATTATCTTATAGAACGTTTGTTTACATTGGTGTAATAGGATGGGATTCATATTGCAACTTACATTTACATTTTCAGGTGTGGTAGTTGGTCTTCTGTGACCTCAACCAGCATGCTGTTTCCACTATTGTATTTAGTTATACAGTTTGATATGGTGTGGTTCTTATGCCTCCACTGGTAGTCAACTTTAAAGTACAGTTTAATGCACGTCATTATCAACCTTTAGTTTTCGCGTGCGCGCTGTTGCTGTTCAGCTGTTATTCCGGCGATGCTCTGTCGGAAGTGTCGTGAGCGGAGAGTTTGAATTGTGTTATTGCATTCGTGTGTGTGTTTTGTTTTGTTTTAGCTAAAATGTGCATATGTGGTGGATGTGGGAGACGCAAAGTGGTGTTAAATTAGTGTTATGGTGAAGTTTGTCTATTTAATGCTGTTTTGTGTCAGTTTCGATGTTTATTAACTTGAATAAGGTTTGGTTTGTTAAGTTTACATGGTCATTAAGTACAGGTTTTCATTAATTATGAATGCTATTTACTGTAAGCTGCACATTATGTTTGAAATTGGTGAACCAACAAAATCATTGTATCTAGCAGTTCGGCTGAGTGTTTAAAGTCACCACCATACTTTAACTGGTCAGCTATGTACACTCTTTGGCAAAAAAATTGACTGTCCGCGCCTGAGTCTAAGTCCCTTATTTCGCACAATGTGGCATCATTGCGCGTATTCACCTCAGCGCCATCTGTTATTCATTTCCTTAAGTCAAGCCTCGAACAAAGCAGGAAGACTCCGCCGCCCATTGACGATTCTTCTTGGTAGTCCATTTATCATTCCCCACATTTCAGTAAAAAGCTATTGACCGATCTCGAAACAGGTAACGCATTTTCCTGTCCCTGCATTGACTATAATATTAGCCAAGATATCGCCGACCATACCTCAGTCGGACGAAATTCGGTTCCAGCTACACTTTTCTTAAATTCTGATCGTGAAACATATCGTTAAAGTTGTAATTAACAAGATTGCAATAAAGCGCAGTAAAAATGAGGTTCAGTTATACATTTTATTCCAAATAATTAGCGTAAAATTATAACGATATTTATTTATATATTGATGTGGCTAATTAGTTGCAATAATGCAACACATAATGGGGTGTGTGGTCCGAGAAGTGGGTGTAAATATTCAAAGATCCAGAGTTTTTAGTTCTACAAAACTATTGAAACGATTATAAAGAGATTTTTTCGGATAATTGTCTAATGCCAGTTGAATGTAACTGACTTCCGAGGCAGGATAAGGTTGTTTACCCACTGCACGAGTCGTCTGTGAACATGAGCTCCGTTTGCTTGTGGCTAACCATCTAGTCTTGTAAACGCGTGGTCCTCGGTTCGAGTCTAGTTTTTCCAATTATTTTTTTGCATTTATTTTAAACAAGTCGAACCTACAACTGCGTTTATGCGTAAAATATAACATCGACTCTTACCTGCTTGCGTCAGGACATAACATACTTAAGGAAAGACTCGTAACTGAGTGCTTCTTAATAAACTGCACACGTAACTATGAAAGCTTTCACAGAGGTAACACTGAAAGAAATCTTCTCGGGCTTCAACATCGTAGAAATAGTGTCGTGTGGTTACGTTAGGTGGACTATAACGAGTTCGCACCATCTTCAAGGAGACGAAAAACTAAATAATATTCCTATACCAATTTCTTATTATGCGTCTGGATTTACGATTCGTCGACTTCTAAGTCATTAAAGGTGGAAAGGGAATGGAGACAAGGAATGGGAAGGAATTCGGACCATGGGTTTTGG
>CM061919.1:102878934-103117412 GCA_031002005.1 Vandiemenella viatica | reverse complement strand
GTCATCTTTTCCCTTCCAAGCCTTCCTTTTAATTTTTACATCAATATCTTTTCATGCCTCATCATAAATATACGCCTTGTGCACTGCCATGACCTCCTCACCCTCATCCTGTATTCCACTGAATCCCATTCCAGCTCTTTTATCATATCTGTTACTGATTGCGTTCTGTGATAATTTCCAGAACCATATCTAGCAGCCCTTTTTTGCTGTTCCAGAATTCCATAAACATACAACATGGTACAATGACTTTATTCCTTTTCCCTGGTGTTAGTTATTGTACTATTACCGCAGGATCCATGTGATCAATGCGGTACTGGCTTTAATGTTGAATGTTGTTGTAACCGCGACGCAACACAATTGCGAATCTAATGGCATGTTTATCCTGTACCTTTGTTATCGTTTTAAATCTTTTGAATATTGATATTTTTAAATGAAGGAATTAAAGCGGGAGTCAGTAGCACTCTGCCTACAGGCCCGACTTGATGGTATGGCCACATTTATTTTAACAAATCTATCACAAAAAGATTAAGAACTTACAAAAATAAATGAAAACAGTAAAGGAAGACAGCGGTGAAATTTCCTGTTTAAAAACGAAATACTTTGATGGGATTATAATATGTGTTTAATACATGTCCCATTATCATATGAGGCTTTTATGCAGGGTTTTGAGTCAGCTACTTTAAAAAAAATAACCGTTATTAGTTATTAGTTTCGAAATTAGATTATTCTTTCGTACATAATATTCATTACAGTAAATCAAGTGTACGTTCATACGTTTTCCGTAATATCCCTGTGCTAATTACTTGACTTTAACTTTTATCCAAACGAACAACTTACCTAAACTTATTTTACTAAATAAACAATTTACTTAAACTTTACCAAGTACGAACCAAGTCCTCCCGTATGCGACCCTACTCGATGCGAAAGCGATGCTTCATGCTAGTTTGTATTGTATTAAAAGTAACGAGTAACGAAACGATGCGAAAGTAACGAGTAACGAAACAATACGATAGTAACGAAGTTATCCCGTACGCGTCGTGACTCGATGCTATGCTTCATGCTAGCGCTCGATTGTACCGAAAGTAACGAGTAACGATTCGAAAGTAACGGATATTGATTGGTTTAGTAACGAATACACACGGGTACAGAATTTCTCGTAACTTTTACATCTCTACTCCACTTTGACAAACCCTGCTCTAAGCTATTGAAGCGTTGGGGAGTCTTCAATCCTAGAACCTGATTTGAATACAACCTCACGTTGGTTATAAACAGAAATTTACTGCAGAAATTTGAGGACTATTTTAAAACTTACTATTCGTAATACTATTTTAAATTTTTAGTGTGATTTCGGTCAACATCGTACAATCCAGATTATTTGTTCATATACCATAAGGCAGATGGAGCATTTTCTTTTAATGAAAAGTTAGGTTCCAAGTTTCTCCCAGTCTACCGAGCGTAGTGGGTGAGCAGCAACGTTTTGGCCTCAGAGTAGGGAGGACGCACGTTTGAATCCCGTTCCGACCAGGCAGATTTTGGTTTACCTTGGTTTGCCCAAAATTACTCCAGAAGAATGTCGGGATGGTTCCTTGAAAAGGCTATGGCCAAAGTCTTCCCCGTTCCTTGCACCTCCTGTCCCACCTCTAATTACCTCGACGTCGACGAGGCGTAAAGCGATAAAAAATTCTCCCATTCTATCTATAGTCGTATTTAAGTTTTATCAGTTTTGTCTGTTTGAAAGCTTAATTATAAACACCGGCAGGCAAGGACGGGATCAAACCCTTGATCTCCTAAATAATAACTCTCCCGGTTACAATTGACGTCAACCGTTTAGTTTTATTTCATTCGCGCTCTCATTTTCCAATGTAAGTTTTTCCTCTGTCAGTCTCATGGCTTTGCTGTGAATTATGTTAAGACGCTGCAGTATCTCGGCGAGTTTAAAGGAAATCTTCAACTATATTTCCCTACATATCTACCGATTATCGCTGAACGAATTCTTACATCTGTAGCTCGACAAATATCTGTACAGTTTTTTTTTTTGTTCTCTCTCTTTAATGTACATCCAGTGACTTTATACAGTGCTTTATATATTTCCCTTTCTTTTTTCAATACCCAGTTGCTGCATCAGCGCCATCCGAAATGCATTGCCTTGTAAGCCTGGCACGTCATAAATGGATTTGAGTGACATATCGTTGCAATTATTATTCGCAGGCACACACGTCAGCTGGATTGATTTATGATCTCCGTATTTTATAGGACCAGCGTCGGCCTCTACAAAAAATTTCACAACAGTGTTTTTTTTTTTTTTTTTTTAATGGTACTGATAAAACACAAGTTAAAAAAGATTTGAAACGTACTGAGAAGCGAGGACAGTATAGTTTTACATTCTGAATATTTTTCAGAAACAAGTTCAAAGAATGCTTGGCCTGCTCTTTATGGAAATAATGTACAAAAGATTTGTATATACTCAACTTAAACAGCTGACCCGATTTAATCTTCTTTTTCTGTATGACGCTCGAGGGCAAAAAGAATTGGTTAACTACCCCGTAATATTCTAAACGTTAGGGAGGAAAGTCTTGTAAAAAGAATGCTTGTTTGGATCGTAAATTGATAAGTTAACTTAGCTCAGAGTTTTGAGCTGCAGTTAAACGTCCAGAAGTCGGATTTGGGTCAGGCCAAAACATTTTTGTTACGTAATACGCAGCGCTGAAATTAAACAACCAAATCGAGATTCATTCATCACCTCTACTGCGGGATGTTTATTGTGGATGGATTACTTAAATCTTTAATAAAATGAAAATCATCCGGAATCAGACACGTCCTTCGATAAGGATCTATAATACTATTAGAAAGGTAGAGCTAATGACGAAGCTCCGTGACGTGCATGTTAATAATTGATTAAGAATATCTGAAGAAACACTTGAGAAAACAATTAAATGTGATGAAATTTATTGTCATATATCCACTGAATAAATCCCAATACTTATGGCTCAAATGAAATCAATCAACTGAATTGGACATTGTGATAATACTAAATGGAGTTATTCTAGACCTAGATGTAGATGCAGGGTGACCATTCCTTTCCTCCGTGTTTCCTAATGTCCTTACATGTGTGTAGTTGACTGGGATATCGTCAAGTGTTTTTGTATTTGTTTTTTGGTTTGTATATGAAGATATGAAAAGCTAGTGAAATCCAGAGCTGATTCGTTCAATAACTACTCTATGGAAGAACACAAAGGGGGCTGCAGGTCTTCACTTTTTGACAAATTGACAGCAACATTGTGGTATACCATCATTCAATTCGCATTGCGGAGGAGTTATTGATTCAACCCATGAGTTCGACACACAACTAAATATATGCAGCATTTCCTTCCCTATCTCCGAGGGTGGTGGGCGAACGGTAACACTCTGGTCTCGCGTTCGGTAGGACATAGGTTTGAATCCTCGTCCTGCCACCCATATTTGGGTTTTCCGAGGTTTCCCCAAATAACTTAAGGTGAATTCTGGAATGGTTCTTTCAAAAGGTCATGACCCAATTCGATCACGTTCCTTTCCCCCAATCCATTTCCACATCTTACGACCTCGAAGTCGTCACGGCAAAAAACTTCTCTTTTCTACAGGGTAGGTCACGAATATTGAAAATTTCTCCTACCACCCGGAATCTTTTTCATGCGCGATACACCGTCAAAACGTTCTAGCGGTGCCAGCCACAAGGAGTCTCAATTAATTATATCTACATGTATAATTACGCGTTATTTCTCTTACAGACATTTTAATTCTACAATCATAATTCTTTTTAAAAGTGAAAAATATATCACCTTCTGTATGTAGGGTTGAAACTATTTTTACTATCCGACACCGGTCTGCTCGATGTATCGCTCTGCTCCTATCGTAATCACATGGAACCGACTGGTGTAGTATGTCCACTTCAAAAAAGAAGAAGAAGGAAAAAAATAATCAGTGAAATATTGGGAGTAGTGTTAGAAAGGGGTTCCTGGGAATATTCTGATTTTCCCCAGGCTCAGCCAATGGGAAGCGTTGGCGGGCCTTTAAATCAGAGTGCAGGGGGGCGTGGCCAGGCCCCTTGGCGCCGCGAAATGGCAGCAGCGGACAGCGGTAACCTCAGTCTGTCTGAGTATTAAGCGGAGCTTCGGCCGCGAGGAGCCTCAGTTCTGACGCATCGCTATTTCTGGGTGTACCGTTACTCGGCGTGGCTGACGCGACGGTAGGCGCTATTTCGAGCGTATCATTACGGATTCACTGGCGTGGAATATGCGCGTCATGTTATACACTGATTGCTGGTATAAATGATAGATCCCTCAACAATCGTTATTACCAACCTGCAATTTTCTTCCTAGGACCTTCGAAGAACATTTTGTCATGTCTTATTGATATTTCGACTTATTATAATTCATTAATTGTTTAGTTACCATAAAATTAACTTCTAAAAATAACTTTTTACCAGACTGTCATCACTTTTGACCAATAACACTGAGGAAATCTGCTTGCTTGCTGTTAACGTTCCTTAAATTTCTCCCTAGCATTCTGTCATTTGTTATTGATATATTGAACTATTTTAATTCATTAAATATTAAATTAACATAAATTAACTTCTAAATATATTTCTTTCTTAGTTTTTGGACAAAACTTATTGTTTCCTTCTGCAAACACTATCTATTGGATCAAATAAGTCCTTACTTGAAAATCCTCCGCCCCCCCCCTTTCACTCATCCTACCTTATATCTCATACACATTTTTTAAGGTCATTTCTTGTAGCTGCCAATTTTTTATACCCACTTCAAGTTGTCTTATTACCCTTGATGGTCATGCTCTTACGCGCCTCTTGTGATATGTCAGTTTTAAACCCTGTTCTCTTTATATTTCTAGTATTTCATACACGTAATAAGAATACTATACTACTCCATCATACCCAAGGAATATACAAAATTGTTGGGTAGGGGTTTCGTTAAATAAAAAACATAATTTCTTGATAAATGAAACAGATTTTTTGAAATACATTTTATTGCATAATAATACATCATTCAGTACTTATAGTTTCATTTCATGTGTGTCATAGGCCTTTCTTGCCTTGACATACTGCCCTGCTCCCCACCCCTTCCCTTATTCTTCACTTAATATCCATTTATTGCCTTACACGCTATGATATTCCATGCCAAAGCGTGTATACCTTTAAACATTGCTAATGTTTATGAGATGGCTGGCATAAATTCTCCGCCTTACAAATTACGGTGAATAACATAGCCGTTCAACTAACGGATGTATCTCAAACTCGAATGTCACGAGGGAAGAAAGAATTCATATATGCATCAAATCTCAACATCTTGCTGTGGCTCAGTGGTTAAGGCATCTGACCGGAGATAGAAAGATCCTCGGTTCCAATCCTGTCTGAGTGGTGATTTTCATAAGTCCTTAACCGCACTTCACCTCTTCCACAGATCGCTGTGTAATGTGAAGTACACCAGAACGTTTCCATGGCTCGGATTCCACGTTAAACTGTAGGTCTTTTCTAAGGATAACAACTCTATGGTTGTGTACAATTTCAAAAGCAAAATTTCAAGACAAACGAAGGCCTAACGTGGTCCTAGGTGACCCGAACGAGCATTCATACTGTATTGAGGGGAGCAAACAGTCAGCCAGTCAGATGAAAAATTTTAATATCACGATAGTCCTCGTCTCTGAGCTCAATATATTGCTCTGTGCATAAAAAACACACCCGCACTCATTAAAGGATAAGTTTTAAGAAGGATTTGTGCAGGTATAAGGCAAACGGATATAGGTATGGGCAGTGTAGCTGAAACAGAAGTGGTAATTGTAAAGAATATACAGCAAACAGTGAGAACAATACCTGATGAGGGGATGTACACACTTTTTCTATAGCTTCATTAACCGTGGAACCAGAAAAAAATCCTACAGTAACAGCTACCCCAAGTACCAAACTGTTCATATTAGCATCGCCTCGCCTCTCACACACCTCAGCCATCTTTTACATCTAGTAGCAGGTACACAAGTACGAAACTGATCACATCAGCATCATCTCATGTCACCCACATAACCACAAGCCGTCCAGTAAGATGTGCCCCCATAGTATAACAAAGGCATGAGTACATTCAAGAGCCTTTCTTAACACAGGCACATGTGACCCCCAGTATCACAAAGGTATGAGTAGATTCAAGAGCCTTTCTTAACACAGGCTGCATGTCGTTTTTATGATGCTCACTCACGGCTGCATACATCACAAAACACACACTCACACACAGTAGTGTGGAAATGAACTACACACACTACATGTAGACAGACCAGTGAAAGAATCACCATATTTACACTCTAGCTGCCTTCCATCGCACACAGCATTTCAATTCCAAAAAAGTCCATATTAACCCTGGAACCAAAAAAAAAAAAAAAAATCATCAGTAACAGCTACCCCCAGGTACCAAACTGTTCACCTTAGCATCGCCTCGCCTCTCACACACCTCAGCCATCTTTGCCATCTAGTAGCATGTGCACAAGTACGAGACTGTTCACATCAGCATCATCTCATATCACCCACATAACCACAAGCTATCCAGTACCAAGAGCCCTTAGTACCACAAACGCATGAGTAAATTCAAGAGCCTTTCCTAACACAGGCGACAATGCCGTACATTGGATGCTCACTCACAGCTGCATACGTCACAAAATACACACACACACACACACACACACACACACATACACACGCACGCACATTAGTTGTGGAAATGAACTACACAGCCTACATGTGGACAGACGAGTGAAAGAAAGGTATCTCCATATTTACACTCTAGCTGCCCTCCCGTGCACACTGCATTTCAAGTCCAAAGACTGTGGATCCCATATTACACCACTAAATACAAGCAATGGTCTGACTGTGGATTTGTAACACAAGTTCTTCGCTTCTCTGGTGCATCCACTCATCTAGATTTTTGCCCCTGAAGGACATATAGTGAGCAACGTGAGAAAAACAGTTTGTACCCCAGAACAAACGGCAGCAAACTGTAAACAGAACAGTGAAATGGAAGAGCGCCTGGATTCCTGAAATCACTCCAGACAAATGCAGGGAAAGAGACCTCCAAAAGTCCATGGCCGAATTCCTCACCGTTCCTTGCCCTACATCCTTTCTCACCTCTAATGACGATGGCATCAACGAGGAATTCGGGGTGGGAGGGGATATTCTCCACCAGCCAAAAACTGGTACTGACCTGTTGAAATTTGGATTAACTGCTTCCTTATAATGACCTCCTCACGTTTTGCACTCTCCTTTTCCGGAAAGTCGCCACCAATTAAATTATAAATGCTGAAATATGATACTGCAGCGCAGCTATTAGTTGCCACCGGCGCTGTGAAATAATCTCTTGAAATTTGGGTTTAATTCTTTGTTGTAATATTTTCTTGCCGTTTTAGCTTTACTACGTTGTAAAACGTCGCATGAAATTAACAGATACAAAATATTTAGCCGAAATGCAGTTCAACAAGGCTCGCCATGTTAGAATGGATATAAGTAGTCAGAGATAATCGATCGCTTCCATTGTAAACAAATGCTCAATTTCTGAGATTGATGCCGTAGAACGAATTTCCCGTAAATTTTTTACTCTTGGTTCAGGCCGAATTTCAACCTAACCACGATCACTATGACAAAACAAACCTATTTAGATTGATATGATCCCTGCACCGATAGTTTTTGTGTCATTTTTGCAGTGCTGCTAAGATTTGCCGTTGCGGAGCGTTTCACATTTCGGCATTTTTAATTTAATTGGTGGTGACTTTTCCAGAAAAGGAGAGTGCAAAACGTGAAGAGGACATTATAAGGAAGCAGTTAACCCAAATTTCAACAGGTCAGTACCAGTTTTTGGCTGGTGGAGAATATCCCCTCACACCCGAAATTCGCAGTAATATCAGAACATTGTACGTGCCGTTAAAAGCTTGTGACAGAATTCATCTATAAAATGATTTTACAACCGGGATTGCGATCAAGAAGCTCTTCAAACGATGAGAACGGAACAAATAACACGATAAAAAAGGAGAAAAATGTATATTAACATATACGTATTGATGGGGACATTACAAATTAAACAATTCTTAAGTGAGGTATGATGTACATAGGTGTGGCATCAAATAACGAATTTTCATTCGAAGCAGTTAATCCAGTGGGTGATAAATACGGCATATTTATTTAGAAAATGCCATCATTGCGCAAACTGATTTGTAGAGACACGTGAATGATTTTGTTGGATGTAATCCTTTCAATCATCCCCTATCTTTTAATGTAGAGCAGATGCATTAGAAGTGCCTTCCATTTTTACAGTGCCGTTTGTCTTCGTAACTAGGGAAACAAAGGGATGTCAACAACGTGACGTACCGTTACCACGGATATGTTCCTCTGCCATAGTTAGAAAGCTATAAAAAGAGTCCACCAATGACGCTCCGAGATGGGAGGAGGCCGTTCTCGGCCTCCTACCTATCATTCGGGAGGACGAGGGTAAAACCTCGTTCGGCCATCCTGGTTGAGGTTTTCCGTGGTTTTCCTCAACCACTCTAGGCGAATGCTGGGATGGTTCCCTACAAGGCCACGGCCGACCTTCCATCCCCCTTCCCTCCCCGTAGTAGTAGATTGGCTGAAAAGAGTCCCCTATGACTCTCCAGCAGCCCGCCTCCCAGCCTTCTGCTGGGAGGAATGAAATCGTAAAAAAAAAAAAAAAAAAAAAAAAAAAAGAAGACAGAACGCAGTTCGCACACGGATGGAACATGGAGAGATCGGCTTAACACCACTCGGCTATAAGCATTCAGAGAAGTGCCAGGTTTACCTACAAGAAGGAAACAAAGGCCTTCGGTGGACCTACAGGTGAAAATGGATCGCGCCTTATACTGTATATATTATTTCGCAGTCATGTAATGCATTGTTTAGTTGGTTTAGTTATAGATGTATGCAAATTTATGTTAGTGGAATCTAACCAGTTTTAGACTATTTTTTGTTTACTTATGGCTTTACGCCTCTTCGACGTCGAGGTCATTAGAGGCGGGATGGGATTGGGATAAGGAACGAGAAGGAATTCAGCCATGGCCTTTTGAAGGAAGGATCCCGGCATTCGCCTGGCGTGATTTGGGGAAACCATGGAAAACTCAAATTTGGATGCCCGGACGGCGATTCGAACCCGCGTCTTCCTGAATGCGAGGCCAGAACGTCCAGTTTTAGAACCTTGCGTTGAGACTATAGCTGTAGAGAAAATCCCAGGTACGAATTATCACTCATTACTGCATTGATCACCTATACAACAGTCTTTTTAGTTTGATGTTATTTTTAGAACAGAATTCATTTGTGTGTTTCATTGCTAAAGGAAAGTAGAATTCAAACCCAGAAATTATTTTAGGTAATCAATGTAGCAACACCTTAAGTAAGAATTGGCCTCTTCCTCGGCACT
The DNA here is from genome assembly GCA_031002005.1 of Vandiemenella viatica. Lineage (NCBI taxonomy): Eukaryota > Metazoa > Arthropoda > Insecta > Orthoptera > Morabidae > Vandiemenella > Vandiemenella viatica. The sequence goes on along the minus strand of CM061919.1, from coordinate 103,107,960 downwards.
TTGATTCCATGATGTAACATGCTTCGTCTACATTGATGATGTAATTTTGGTTAACTTCCAAGTCAATGATTTTCTTTAAGCACCTACTAAACGCATCAATTGCTTTCAAGCTAAAAAAATTAGATCTTTTCTTGTGTATTATGACGCATTATGTTTTTAAACTACCCTAGAAAGAATGTTTAAGATTATTTGCTGATGATGCAATTGTTAATAGGGAAGTAAAGGGCTCTGATGATTCTATAGAGATTCAACGCGATCTCGACGTTATTACAGCATGGTGCCATAAACGACAGCTCAAATTAAATTGCAGGATGTGTAATGCGCATCACCAACATAGCACTTCCCCGTGAGTAAAAAGTAAGCCGTTCAAGTTTTTGGAAATGTTGAATCCTTTAAGTGCCCAGGAGTAACAATAGAAATGTAGCAAGAAATGGGATCTGCATATAACATCGGTTGCTAGAAAAGATAATTCTAGACTGCAATTCATAGGTCGAAATTTGAAGAATTGTAATGTGAGTGATCAAGCTCTGGATTCATATTCGGAAGGAAGCAGGTTCAAATTCCCATCCAGCCATTTAGATTTCAGCTGTCCATAGTTTTCCCAAATCACTCTAGGCGCCGGGATGGTTTCTTCAAAAGGCCATGGCCGTATTCCTTCCCATCCCTTGCCCCCAGACCTTTCCCGCCTCTAATGACATTGACGTCGGCGTAAATCCAGAAGCAGAGTAAAAAAAAAAAAAACCTCTTGTGCGTCTTAATCTGGAGTATTTTTGTATTGTATGCGATCATTTAGTAGCGACTTGGTAGAACAGTGGTTAAGGCCTTTCGCTTCGAAAGTTACTGATCGAGTCCCGCGTTCAAATCCCGATGGGAGCCAGGAATTTTGAAGAGTTATGTTTGATCATATGAGCTACGCCAGGACGTTCCGTGGTTCGGATTCTCAGTTAAACTGAAGATCCCAGAAGAAAGAAACTGGCCGTCCTACCTCTGACATAATGACTAAGTAAGGCTCCTTCGTGAGGATTCAACGAGTCTTCGAGTTGTGGAATAAGTTGTTTTTATGCTATCCATATCGAATAGGATTGATAATAGCATCGAGAATGTGCAGGAAAAAGCCTCACGGTTTATGATCTCTCGCCACATTCCTTGCGTCCCGCAACTGATGCGGATAGTAGGTCTTGATTCTGTGATGGAGATACGATGTAGTTTTCGCTTAAGTTTACTTATTAATATGCAAACAACTTCTGTTATTTTCGAATGCTGTAAAATAGTTCATCCATTAACGTACTTGGATCACAGTGAAAAGACACATAACACCAGGAAAATAATGCCGTGCTGATACAGCCCACACCACTATGATTATCTTTACCCCATCAATATTCCAATCTTTTGTTAGAATTGTGTTAAAGTCAGTAAGAATTAAAGTAGTGTGCGATTGGAACTATGCAAGTTTAAGGGTTCGAATACTATGATGGTACTACAAAGGGATGGACAAATAAGTGAATGCATAAATAATGTTTTTTTCGGTAGCTACGAAACTTATTCTATGGTGATGTTAACTATTTGTCATCATCATAATCGATTTTGTGTGGTTATGAACAAACCTTTTCTATAATCACCGTTATTGCCGTTACTTCTCCTATTCCTGACTGCGACTGGGTAGGTCTTTTAATACTTGCTTCTACCAACTATCTCGTGATCTTCGTTTTGGTCATTTATTACATACTGATTTTTCAAAATGTGCCTTAAGAAGTCAATTTGATTTCATTGTAATCATGCGAGAAAAGCACTGCAATTTTGATTCTCCTACGATGTTTGGAATGCTTTTTGTAGTCGCAGTTAAAGTTGGATTGATTCTTTTCCGATTTTGTGTCATGTTGCCTTCGAGACACTTGACCTGATTACAATTTTTGCCTGCTCTGTGACATGTTTAGCCCAATAAAATTTCAAATAATGATAATAAAACATAACTTGTGGATGAGGTGGGACTGGTTTCAATGAGCCTTGAAAGTATAATTATGTTACGTTCACAGTGTAACATTCCACCAGAAACAGTTGGTTCTGAACGATCAAACTATTACATATGTCAAATAATTGAAGAATTGAAATAAAGACTTCCAAGTGATACTGTCGATTGATTGATTAATTTTTGATTTTGGAGATCCCATAATTGCGTAACAGTCACGACTGGGAAAACAATAACCTCAACAATCTGTTGTTTTACCGTTTTTAATAAAACTTAACTGTGAAGGCAGTATCAGCGGTCGCTGTTATAATTTGTAACCATTTTTACTAGCCTTATAAGTGAACGTGATTTATAGTTACTTCGCATACGTCGGTAATCAAAAGAATTCATATTGAAACAAAATTTTTATTTGTTCGTGTCAACTGATGTTCAAGTTTTGTCTTAATCATGACATTTGTTTGTATGTTTGTCTGACTTGTCAGCATACCTGTGTCTCCACCTGTGTAAAACACTACAACTGTGTTGGTGATGGTTCGGTTTTGCAACATGCTCAAATTTTTATTTTACTGTTTCAGTTTTAAAACCATTAAGTTACGCTATTTTGTTTCATAACTTTTTCTGTAACTCAGCAGATATCAGAGAAATAAAATGTCAGATTAAAGTGTGTTGAATATATATGAATAAGACTGCTAAGTTTCATCACAATCAATCATTATATTCTACTATTGTAATAATTGCGACTAACCGTAACTGTTATAACTAGCACGAAAATCATCAGACTGTAATGAAATTTCATATTTATCAGCTTGTACTCGAACTTTCTTGCGGAGATATTATCGAAATTACTGGGCTCAGAAAATGAAAAAAAAAGTTAGTACTGATGGCTTTGAAACCTTTCTTGAGCAAAGAATTTTACGGGACTTTGAAAGATTTAATTCCCAAGCAAGGAAGAAGGATTATATGAGATTTATTCAGAGTTTCTAAAGCTTAAGAGACTAAGGAACTGAAGGATTATCCATACCGGTTTCAAAGTTAACGAAAGAGGAGAGATACCGGCCATTTTCGTCAGGGCATCAGAGAAAGCACAAGCCAGTAAATATGATAACTACCTTACCATTTAATTGACTTTACGTCCTTCAAATGAATTAGCAGACTATTACATTCAACAATAAGGTGGAAAATGAAAGTTAGGTGAAGACGAATCCGGACTCAGAAGAAACGAAGGATCAGTAGAATCAATTCTATGAGTAATAGTAAAATGATAAATCAAAAAAGTAATTTATTTTGAAGATGTTCGTAATTTTGTGCCGTTTAATGCGATTAGATGTTACAGGTTTTAAAGAAGTAAAGATTAAAACATCAAGGATTTTTTTATTTTTTTATTTTTTTTGGCTGTGGTTTTACGCCTCGTCGAGGTCAGTAGAGGCGAGAAAGGTTAATGAACGGTAAGGGATTTGGCCATGGCCTCCTTAAAGGAAACATCCCCGCATTTTCCAGGAGTGATTGGGGGAAACCATGGAAAACCCAAATCTCGATGGTCGGACGGGGATTCGAACCCGCGTCCTCCAGAACGTGAGATCAGAGCGTTACCGCTCACTCACCACGCTCGGTGAGAGGACAATTAAACAAGCTAAAATAAGATTTCACATTAAAACGAAGGTTCAAGCAGAAATAATTAATATACTTTGAACATGTTCTCCCAGTTAAAGGGAGAGAATATGCAGAAAATCCACCGAGTGACACAATTGGGAGAGTAGTTAAGAATCTTTATATTATAGGATTAAGTAAATAGAAACTCTCAGATTCATAACATCTGGAAGTACGGTTTGAATAAAGTACTATGCGGAAGGATGTAACGAAAATAATTGCAGAAAGCTAAGTCACAAACTGTCCTACAAAAATGCATTAATTTATTAATACAGAATATAGCTAAAAAAAAAAAAAAAAAAAAAAAAAAAAAAAAAAAAAAAAAAAAAAAAACGAAAAGAGACAAAGTTAATTCAGGAGGTTGCTATGAATATGTGGAGATGCAGCGATTAGTTCAGGATATGAAAAAATGGAGGATTATAGCAAATCAGTCGAAAGACGGATGAGAAATTAGAAAAAAATATTTACAGAGTAATTTAAAGGCCTGGAAGTTTTAACGATATTTTCTAACAGTCATCCTCTTAATGGAGGTAATTTATGTAATCTTGTAAGGTAAAAGAATAATAACCGATTTAATGATTGTTGAACAAAAAACATTATCTGAATGCCTAATGTAAACAAATACAAGCTAAATACAGAATTATTAGTAACAACGCCGTTATATCGTATGTCAGTACAAAGTGTTAAGCAGATGTATATCATCATATTCTTTAAGTAAAAAGAAGTAACTAAGAACGTGTAGATGTCAGATAGTGACTATTCTAGACACGTTAGGGTTATTTGTTAATAGGTTCGATTGTTGTTTGTTATTTCTAAGCCAATGTGTGAGAGAAAGTTATCTGCAGTTAACATTTAAACAAAGATTAAGTCACGTGCTACTTACATTACAATTTTTTTCGTGTTTTATTTTCCCACATTATTTACGTGTACAACTACCGTAAACATCATTTTGCACACAATAAATTATTAATCAACCCACGAGTGCAGTTGGATGCTAATTGTATACACTCCACCGGCGAGGTTGGTCACATCTAACTTAGTAAGTAGTAATGAACCTGTCAAACTCTGTACCAATATTAATTCTGTTAGAATTGCGACGCAGCCCCAGTTCAGTTTGATGTTAGTTAGACACACCTTACCATTTAGATCATATATGGGAAACCCCCGGCCGGCGGGCCGAATCCGGCCCTTCACCAGCTTCAATCCGGCCCACTAGAGGTTCAGAAATTTCAGATACAGAACATACCTTTCCGAAGAAAAATATCCAAAGCTGAGAGGTTTCGCACGAAAAATAATTTGCATATTCGGAAGCACGTATAAATGTGAGCAGCTTTTTTTCAATCATGAAAATTAATAAAAATAAGCATCGTACTCGGTTTAGAGCATGGTTGGCCAACCCGCGGCCGCCTTGAAGAATTTTTTCGCCCCGCGTGATTCATCACACTTTTTCAAATTATATTTAGTTTATAATTGCCAATTTAGTGAAAACCAACGTATTTAAAAAAAATACATTATTTGTGCATCCATATATTTCAAAATTAACTGTCGAAATTATGAGAAAAATGTTAAAATATGTTTTTCCGAATATATGACAGATATTGCCTGTTTTATTTATGAGTTTACAGTTATCAGTTCGCTGAATAATTATGTTATATTCTGCGAACTCACAATACGCGCGCATCTCGGAACATCTAATATACAATATATAATTTTATATGCGGCCCGCGGAGTTATGACGCATTTCCAAAGTGGCCCGCATGATCATTTGGGTTGCCCACCCCTGATTTAGATAAAAGCATTGTCTGAATTGGAAGGTAAACTGCGTCTAAAGACTGCCAGATATAACTGGTGTGCACAATGGAAATGTTTTCACAAGATTCCAAGTGGAAGTTTTCATACGAAACAACTATTTCATATGAATTGGGTGTGGGTACTTCAAAGTATGTCGTTATACTGTGAAACTGGATGCATGAAGACGTTCTAGCTAGTCCACTTCAAGGACTGGATTGGGATCCATAATGCTCATGAGCATTTGTCCACTGCGAACAAACTTGGCTAACGTTCGGAGGATGGGATTTTTTTTTTTTAACTGCTTAACGTCTCCTATAACAACTAGGTCTTTAGAGACGGGAAAGGATGGGGAGCAAGGAATGGGAAGGAATTCGGCCATGGCCTTTTGAAGGAAGCATCCCGGCATTCACCTGGAGTGATTTGGGGAAACCATGGAAAACACAAATCTGGATGCCCGGACGGGGATTCGAACCGCCGTCCTCCCGAATGCGAGGCCAGAACGCTAGCCGTTACACCACCACACTCGGTGGAGGATGGGACAAGGTACGTACATGAAGGAGACATTCCTTGAAATGAAAGTGAATATCGAAATAACTATAGTATGGTGTTTTTTTTCTTTTTTAACCTGCTGTGAATGAAATCATCGCCTGACTTCCGTACACAGGGTACACAGTGTGACGTCACAGTCACTTTCCGCCGATCTGCAAATAGTACCTGTGTAAGCGGACGAATATATTGTTTCAAGTCAGTCGTGACCTAACTATGGTAGCGGACGGCTCGCGTCGCGTAGCGCGAGACGCTATAGTAATAGTGCACCTTGAAGAGAACTGAATGTGTTTAGCCGGGACAATGCGTGTGTTACACAAAGTTGGAACAGTGCAGGAATGCCGAAGAACATTTATTGTGACATTAAAAGTAACTTGGTGTAAAATTGACTAGATTGTTAATTTCCTCTTATCTTGAGGAATTCTGCAATCTACGCTTGACGAAGTTTCGATTAGCCTTAATATTCAAAACGTGGTGGTGGTCAACCGGTTCGATGTTCTAATCTAATGCAATAAACGTGTGGTGGACTTAAGTTTGTGGTACAGTAACTTGATGACTTTTTTAAAAAAAATTATTTATTCACCTCCTGTTTCGGGCTGGTTTGGTACGTCACCTGGCGACCGATGGCAATTATTTTAAATAATATGTGATTATTGGAAGCCATTTATTCCACAGTTGCTTGTTAAACTAATTATTATTTAGTAAATACGCCAATACAACTGTTGTTGGATATTCTTTATTTTTCGGACGTGTTTCGTCTCTCGTCGAGGTATCCTCAGCGTACAATGTTTCCTGTAATATGCGATTAGTTATGATTTGAAAAAATGTTTTTGTTTTGTTTACATATAACGAAATTATTCTATCTATAGGATGGATAATATGACTTATATTTAACATACTAGTTATGAATTATCTTATAGAACGTTTGGTTACATTGGTGTAATAGGATGGGATTCATATTGCAACTTACATTTACATTTTGAGGTGTGGTAGTTGGTCTTCTGTGACCTCAACCAGCATGCTGTTTCCACTATTGCATTTAGTTATACAGTTTGATATAGTGTGGTTCTTATGCCTCCACTGGTAGTCAACTTTGAAGCACAGTTTTATGCACGTCATTATCAACCTTTAGTTTTCGCGTGCGCGTGCTGCTGTTCAGCTGCTATTCCGGCGGTGCTCTGTCGGAAGTGTCGTGAGCGGAGAGTTTGAATTGTGTTATTGCATTCGTGTGTGTGTTTTGTTTTGTTTTAGCTAAAATGTGCATATGTGGTGGATGTGGGAGACGCAAAGTGGTGTTAAATTAGTGTGATGGTGAAGTTTGTCTATTTAATGCTGTTTTGTGTCAGTTTCGATGTTTATTAACTTGAATAAGGTTTGGTTTGTTAAGTTTACATGGTCATTAAGTACAGGTTTTCATTAATTATAAATGCTATTTACTGTAAGCTGCACATTATGTTTGAAATTGGTGAACCACCAAAATCATTGTATCTAGCAGTTCGGCTGAGTGTTTAAAGTCACCACCATACTTTAACTGGTCAGCTATGTACTAGCTGCTTCGAAACTCTGATTTACCGAGCGGGGGAAGGGTAACGTTCGGCCCAGGAATTCGTAAGGATTAAGTTTCGATTGTCCTTCAGGTCATCCATATTTCGGTTTCCACGGTTTCAGGAAATGTTCGGGATGCTTCCTTTATTAGGGCTATGGTCGATATCCTTCCCGTACTTTTTTATCTAGCAAGCATACTGTCTAAGGACCATAAAGCGTTAACAACTAAAAATATTTCGATTGCGGTAAAAAGCAGTTTTATTTGTATCATGTTCGATTGTATTTGGTAGGGCTTTACGCCTCGTCGTCGTCAAGGTCATTAGACTGAGGTAAACGGAATTCGATCATCCCTTTTTAATGAACCGTCCCGGTATTAGCATAGTTAATTTCTGGAAATAATTGAAAACCGAAGTCTTAAAAGCTGGACGGAGATTCGAACCCGCATCCTCCCAAATGCCGGTCCTAAGAGTTTCCACTCATACTACAGTTTTCCGTTCACCTCAAAGTTCTACAAAAAAAAAACAAAAAACAAAAACAATAGAACGTATTTAGAAGCTATTATTAAGTTTCATTAGCTTTTTTAAGCTAATTAAAATCCTTGAATTAGCCAGTGTTTCACACGTTTATGACGTTCCATGCTTAATGACGTGGAGAATGGAGCATCGGCGCCAATACTGATCCTCTGTATTTTGCAGTGCTCGACCAGTCGTGAAGGATCTGACAATGAGTGCATTCAATAAGCCGCTAATGGGTGGATGCCATTATCATCATCAAAGAGAATACTCTCGTAGGGAGAACCCTGCTGTGTAATAGCAGAGGTAACAATCACAACCGGGAGGTAACTGTTTATTTGGCGTTAGTGGACACTTAGATTTCATGTTTACCGTGGTCTTTTGTTCGCTATGTTTACAGTGACGATATAGAGCTGCGTGTATATATTTCATCTCCTCATAGAGCGTGGTGGGTAAGTGGAAACGATCAGCACTCACATCCGTTAGGAAGCAGGTTCGAATCCCAGCCAAACAATTTAGAATTCGTAAATGAATGTAATTTTTCTCGGCGTTGTTTATTTATAAACGTTTCTCGGGAAACAAACCGAGTAATATTGTTATTAATGCACAATATTTCGGCGACTTTAAAACTCCGTCGCCATCTTCAGGTGCAGTTGCAAGTCTTGAAGTCTGCCTTTGTAAACTGGCATGGCAACGACGGATGTTGTTATGTTGCCTAGCAGCATCTCACATGTCATTAGACGCCTAATAAACAAGATAATGGTCCACACGATAAATTAGCCTTCTTGCCGTACTCTGGCGCCACAACATCTAGGGTCGGAAGAGTCCTGGCAAGAAATGGCATTAAGACCATTTTTCTACCACCACCAAAATTGAGAAACATTTTTCGCTCTCCAAAAGATGACCTTGCCCTGTGTTCACCCGGAGTTTACTGCATCCCGTGTGAATGTGGAAAGAAATACATCGGTCAGACCATACGGTGCGTACAACAACGTTGTTTGGAACACGCCCGACATGTTCGCCTGGGGCAAAAAGACAAATCAGCAGTGGCGGAACATAGTTTGACAGAAGGACATGGTTTCGATTTCTAAGCGACTAAGGTGTTGACACATGCGAGAGGCTTCTGGGACAGCGTCATTAAAGAAGCATTTGAAATTCGCCTAGCGTCTGATTTGTTAAACAGGGATTGTGGATTCCAGATAAGTGATGCATGGATTCCTGTTATTGAGGCTGCTCATCACCAACGCTCTGCTTTTTGTGTTCCGCGGGCGTCTAATGACATGTGAGATGCTGCTAGGCAACATAACAACATCTGTCGTTGCCATGCCAGTTTACAAACAACACGCTCAAGGCTGACTTCAAGACTTGCAACTGCACCTGAAGATGGCGACGGAGAATAAAGTCGCCGAAATATTGTGCATTAATAACAATATTACTCGGTTTGTTTCCCGAGAAACGTTTATAAATAAATTCAGAATTCGGTTTTCCGAAATCACTCCATGCGACTGCCACGATAGTTCCTTCAAAAGGCTATTGCCGAATTACTTCCTGTTCCTAGTGCCTAATGCTCTTCCGTCTCTAATGACATCAACGCCGACGGAGCGTAGAGACTTAAGGACTTTCCTACTTGTGAACAAATGTTGACCTCCAAAGTTAATAAATTTTGACTGGTCAAAGTTGAAAGACCAAACTTATATAAGGTCTCGGCAAGGCAGCTTCCATTAATATCAAAGAATGTACATAACAAGGCGGCGATAGGCGTCGGTGGTTTTGAGTGTTTTGCCATCGTGTTAGTGGCTACAATGGACAGAAATCAGTCACTTTTAGACGTTGTTACGAAAAGTACATTTTTTGAAATTTTCGAAGGAAGGATTCGTTGAGCAGAAACTGGTCGTCTGCAGAGGCATTAGAGAACGTTAGGACAAAGCCACAAATTGTTTGAGAAATAAACCAAGATGAAGTGTTACACTGCTAAGGTATTTTCGTTAGCAGGCTGATGTGAAAACTGTCCTCCAGAAAACATAGATTGTCCTGATGACATCCGGTGACTAGGAACACAATGAATTATCGAAGAAACTTTTGAGTTTCCCGGATATTCCAGTCCGGTGAGCTTCATCTGGATATGCCATATAGCCAACTTTTGATGACGTAGATGGCTCATTAGACTGGGGGCTTCATAGATCTCTACCGTCAGAACGCTGTCGTCGACTTGGATCAACGGATGCAGTTACAATTAGCACTAGCAGTCCAGCTCTCAGCTTTATTCTCAACACTCCTCACCCTATTCCACCTCCTCAAATACGTATAGTGTGCTGCCTATTATGGAATTAAAGTTCCATCTGTATAAAATCTTCTAGGGCTTTCCACCGAGGTAGCGCGTCAATGTAGGGCGACGTTTCGAAGCCTGCCTCCGGCTCCATCTTCCGGCGAAGTTCCATTGATTTCAACCAAATTCAGCATGGTTGATCTTCTCAACGAGGGGGTTGGCAGTGTCCACTTAACAGCTTGGTTTACGACATGGGATTCAACGTCCGCCAAATATTTATTGCTTGGGTTTTCCATTACAAAATTACAAAAGTTGTCGTGGTGAGGTGGGAGAAGATTCAATTTAGTTATTGAAATTCAGTTTGTAATAAATGAACGATGTAAAAGGTAGGGTACAAAATGAATTCTAATTTTCCGATTGAAGCTTATGTTAACAACATACCAAGGTTTTAGGATGTGAAATAAAATAGAAATAAGATTACACTACAGGCACTATACTAAAATGCAGTTATAAATAATATACTTTGAAAAACAAGTATCGAGCCCGGTAGGTTACCGGTAACACTCTGGCCTGGCTTTTGGGCAAATGCGCGTTCAAATTCACTTCCGGCAATCCAGATATCGGTTTTCCACGGTTTTCCGATGCCACTCCTGGTGAATATCTGGATGATTGCTTCAAAAGAAAATGGCCAAATTCATTCCCGTTCATTGCCCGCTCGATCCTCTACCGCCTAAAATGACTTCAATGACGCCCAGGCGTTAAGCCAATTAAACAAGCCAGAAATTTCAGACCCTTGTACAAAGGAAGATTGATAAATAATTCTACATACGGAGAATGTTGTTGAACTGCAACTTACTCCAGTGAAAAGATTATACAGACACGAAAAATACTAAAAACCATCCAAAACAGCGGAAACCAACGTAGACATGCAGTACAAACTACAATTCAGAGTTTATTAATTCTTGGTGTGCGGCCATAATAAGCTATAGTCCGTTCAGTTAACAGAGGCGGCTCAAGGTCAGTTTTCTCTATCCCTACTCCGCTGCCCTCACCCCTCCATGCGAAGGGAAAAGTGGACATAGCGATCAGCTTGGAGAGGCAGGAAGGGAGGGGGTGGCGAGGTGAGGAGCGGGGCCAAGGGGAACATTACCTAGATCCACCAATTCAGAGTGAACAGGGTATAGATGCCTGTGACTTTTTTATTTTTTTTTTTAATTGGATTTCGGCGACTAAGCCATTCAGCCAGCTCAATGTGTTTATATCTCTCCATGTGAATATATATATATTTTTATATATATATATATTTAAGTTTCTCCAGTGCGTTTGTGCTTCCTATGTATAGACACCATAGGACGGACAGGACATTCACAAAGGCACACAACATTTAAACATCCATACCCGCGGCCGGATTCGAACCGGCGACCTTCGGCGCGTGGAGCTAGTGCTCTAGCCCCTGCGCTACCGAGGCCGGCTATGCCTGTGACTGGCAGCAGAGACAGGAGCGACAGGAATAGCGGCACTTTGGCCTCGTAGTTGGGAGGACGCAGCTACGAACCCCGTTCGGCCATTTCAGTTTTCCATGATTTCCAGAAATTACACCAGCTTAATACCAGGATGGTTCCTTCAAAAGTCCATAGGTGAATTCCTTCCCTGTCATAACTCTGGTTCTTTCACGCCTCTAATGACCTTACAGTTGATGAGGCGTAAAGCTCTAAGAAAGAAGTAGGAATAGGGATACGTTTTCTTTTGGGTACGGAACCCTAAAAAGTAGAGTAAATGCGGATGGCATTAGTATCCAAGAGAATCAGAGGGTATCATTACCCTCTGTTGTGGTTACCCCAACTCGGGAATCCAAAAGGATAAAGTGAACCGATAGCTTTACGTGGAATCCGAAACACAGAGCGTAATAGCTTATTTCTCATGAACAAACCAAAACTTTTCCAGGATGAAGGTTAGTTTTGATACCTAAACACTCCGGCTGAGACAAGGATTCTTTTCGAGGACCTGTTCATACCAAACGAAGCGCCTTAATGAGCTGAGGATTGCAATCCCGCAGTGTTTTCAATCCCGCGGGATCCGTGCGGGATTGGCGCAAACAGTTTTTAAACGCATATATTTAAAACATAGTTACTTAAAACGTTAATAAATTAAACAATAATTAAATTAATAAATAAATTTTAATGTTAAATGATAAAAATTAACAGTTAACAATATTTTAATTGGCAAAATGACATTAAAACTTTTTATCATGTCTTAAGTATATTTCGAGGTTTTACATTTTTGTTTTTTAATCTAAGCCAATTTATAAATAAATAATAAAAAATGAAAAATATTCAGTGTTTAGGTCATTATGTGCCTTACAATACATCACATAAGTTTAAAAACATGGTTTGGTTAATGGCCAAGTTACCAGAGTTTTTTTAAAAAAAATTCTAAATAAACGTTCCATAACACCACGAGAAAGTATTCCATTTCACAAAGTGGAGTTAATATACTCTGTAAAGTGTAGACTTGGCTCAGAACAAGATCTCATAACTTTTTGTCACTGCACAAGCACGAGACTTGGCCCTTTTTTTTTTTTTTTACAAAAATTATTTTTGTGGGATTCCTTATTTTTCTCCTGATTCCTTGATTGATCTCACAGTTGATTCAATGTTATTAAAAGAAACTGCTCACCAACACTTAAACTGTCAAGTATTTCAGTTTTACTTATGTGGCGTAACGACGTTTTTAGAGTGGAAATTATTACTTTTTAGTAAGAAAGGAGACTTCTCCGCGAATGATTGCGGTGAAGTTTTCATAGATTGTATCTCCGGATTTCATTGTAACACGAAATTTCACACGGAGGGAGACGACGGAGGCAGCTGACGAAGTATGGTGTTCCTACAACACAATTCGCCGATACACCCGTGAATACCTCATTATAATTTTTTTGCCTTTAGTAGAAATAATAAAGAGAAGAGGTATTAATCGATAGCCTGAGCGGCACATGTAAGCAGCCGGCTTTCTTCAAAGAAACACATTGAGGCAGCGGCCAAAACAACAATAAGTCAAAGGATATACAATTGCATTTGATAGCTGCTAAATAAATAGGTATGCGATCTTTAAAATTACGCAACATAACTCAAATTACATAAATGTGTACTCGAAAATGAATACGTAAAAGTGTATCAATTTACTTCAGAATGACGAAGGTTGACAAAAACAAACGTTTGTTCAAACACGTCAAATGCCAACTGCAAGGGTATAGGCAGACAGTGCAAAACATCCGATAGAGACCGAGTGGGGTAGCGAATCACGCAGACTGACACACGTTTCCGCCGGATTTTGCGGATTGCGGATCCGCTTTGTTGGATTGCAATCCCTAGCTGAGACAAAACGTCCCTCATAGAAAGAGCAAATTACGTAGCCGAGCGTGGTGGTTTCGAATCCCCTTCCGGGCATCCAGATTTGGGTTTTCCATGGTTTCCCAAATCAATCCAGGCGAATTTAGGGATGCTTCCTTCAAAAGGCCATGGCCGAATTCCTTCCCGTTCTTTGTGTCCAGTCCTTTCCCGCCTTCAATGAAGAATTCGACGTCGACAAGGAGTAAATCTATAAGAAAAAAATAAGTAAAATACGAAACTCCAGTACAACTAAATAGTTTACGAGTAGAAGCTATTGAAAAATGGACAAGAACCTAGATAATAATCTACATCTACATCTACATATATACTCTGCAATTCACAAAATTGTGGGTGGCAGAGGGTGTTCAGCACCAAAGCTAATCTCTTTGTTGTGCATTCCAATCCCTAATGGTACGAGCGAAAAAAGAATTCATATAAGAATCATTGCGGCACCTTATTTCTCTAATCTTATCTATCCTGTCATTCCGGCTCAAATAGGTTGGTGGACGAAGTATTTCACTACACTCGTGAGTGAAAGTGGGAGTACGCATGTTTACCAATAAGTTTAAACGAATCGTGCGTCGTCTATCTACCAGAGACTCCCATCCTAGTCTACTAATCAGTTCTGTGACGCTTTCATAAGGACAGTAGCAAGCGGTCACGAATCGAGCGGCTCTTCTCTGTACTTTCTCTATACTTTCGACCAACCCCTTACGAAACGGATCCCAAATGGCACAACAATAGTCCAAATGTGGACGCACAAGAGATTTGTACGCTATCTCCTTTGTTTGTTCATTACAATTTTTCAATATTCGACCTATGAATCGCAGCCTAGAATTAGCTCTACCTACCAACGAATTAATGTGTAAGTCCCATTTCATGTTCCTTTGTACTGTTACTCCCAAATATTTAATAGAATCGACCATATCAATAACTGAATTGTTTAATTCGTATTTCTGAACAATTGGATTCTTTTTGTTAGTTATGCTCATTGTCTTGCACGTTTTACAATTTAGCGTAAGTTGTCACTCAGCGCACCATGCCAAAATAATATCCAGATCACGCTGAATTTCTAAGCAATCGGCCAAATTCCTTACTTCCCTATAAATAACCGCATCATCAGCAAACAATCTAGAAAGGCTTTTCACTTTGTCTCCGAGATCGTTTATAAAAATAAAAATTAATACACAGTCATTTTCAAGAACTATGAGCAACAATTTTCCAAGATCCAGTAATTTCATACACTCGCAGACTCTGCTTAGCAAATTCACTGTCCGTGCTCCAGATAATGGTGCTGCTCTTAAGAAGATTAAAACACTGGCTGTGCTAGTTGTGCGTCTTGCTCTTTGTGAAATTAATTCGCCAGCTGACTCACTCTTTCCACCAGCAATTACGTTGTGTACTCAGCTTCTTAATTTAATCGGCAGGACAAACAGGTAGTTGAATCTTCAAAGGAGTGGGCGGTTCCCTTAACACTGTCCTTTCTGTACTCCATCAGCAATTATTCTGCAAACTACGTTCTTTCGCCATTACCTTTGATATTTGTTGAGAAAAGGAAAATTTTGTTGAGGTGTTTGTACATCTACACTAATGTTATAAACTAGTGTATGCCCGTGACTGTTTTTTGCTTATCGTCACTGGTCTAGAATAGTTCCAGTTTTTACGATGAAAGATTATGACAGGTTGATCTGATTTGGCCAAATATAAGCTTGACCTGTGTTTCACCCTTAGGATGAATAAAATCTCTTGAGCTTGAAGAACCCAGAAGCATAAAATGAGGTAGATATTAAACACGGACAGGAACGATTGCGCTATCGTGTAACTGTTTCAAAGGTCATACATTCGAACTTGCTTAAATACGAACTTTGACTTGTATTTGACCCTTAAAGTTCACTCTGCAATTTTTTTTTTTTTTTTTTTTTTTTAAAGCCTGTTTGCTTCGAAAGAATCACGTTGTTTATTATTGAGAGTGGGCAAACACTCATAATGTAAACATTGGTCATAGTATCTGTGGCGGCCAGAGAACTTAATATACATTTCATATTATGATGAAACAGTTGAGCAACTCCGCAGAAATAAGTTGCCAGAATAGTCGATTCGGTGACACATTTGGTCTGGTGTCCACTTAAAATAACCTAATAAGTCACGTACAGCGAACATGAATAAAGACTAATAACGAAAGTGGTCAGTAAAATGGCTAAAAATCAAATAAACCGTAACGCATAACTTTTGGGCAAGTAACAACATTAGTGAGAGTTGTAATTAAACTGATATTCGTGGTTACAGCAGAGACGATGAGTAATTTAATTTTTTAAAAGTTTTTTTAAGTTGCTTTAATTAGTAACATGTTACTGAAAAGCAGATCCACGTTTTTTCAGCCGCAAAATGTATTAATTTTTTTTTTTTAAACTATGAAACGCTATGAGAAGCAAACTTAATAAATGTATTATGGCAATTCATTTGGTAGAAGTTGCTTAGTTATTAAATTGTAGACAAAACCACGAATTCCTTCTAATGGTATATCTGGTCGCTGTTTTTTAGCGAAGGCTGACACGTGACATCGTTCTCCAGCCAATAGCTATAGAGGTGAGTTGGTGACCTTACGAAATTATATAGTAGATGTGAAAATAACTTTGTCTCTGTGTCTGTTTTTTACGTTTTCACAACTAAACGGATCTTGATGAAATTTTACAGGGAAATACTGTGTATCATTAGGGAGGTTATAGGATACTTTTTTCGGAGTAAATAATGAATTATGTCATGAAATTTTGAAAAATAATTGAACTGTGACAGTCTGACGGATAGTTGTGTGTGTCTGTGTAATGTTAGATCGGTCACTCAGGCTTTGTTTCTTTCGCTGTCAGTTTGAGTATGATCTGTTAAACCACAAACCAAAATTTGCCGTAGGAACCATGGTAGGAAGTCTCCACCAGTTAATAGCTCCCCTTTTAGTTTGTTGCTGTTTTTAAACATGTGCAAATTGGTTCTCTTCATAAGAAAAGTAGAATGACACAGTCATAGCTACCCCGTCATATTGTCCAGACTTCGTGTTTTTGGGACTCTTTTTAGCGTAACTTGCAGCTTTCAACATCCAATTCAAGTGATAAAAGTCAAAGTCCACTCGTAACAGCGGGTTAAAGCTAGTTATTAATGCATTCGAGGAGGAACGATTAAGTCGATGTTGTTGCCAGTAAAGGTGATTTTCTTTTTTTAATTTACTGTATAGCTGATTGTTTATCATTCAATTTGCGTGACTTTCTTCCACCTGTAAAAAAGATTTTGAGCGAAGCAATCTAGATAATATCAATCAAACTATAGGTAGAAGCAATATCTTGTGCTCTCAAAGCACTAAATACTTCCACCAAACTCAAATCACAACTTCTTTATTTTTATTACCTAACAGACTTGTCATTTATCACTAAATAGTTACATTGATCCTTTGCCGCAAGTCAATACCCCTTCCGCTTACTATTTTGCCTGCCAGTTCAGCTATGGCTCAAAAAACACTTGATCGTACCAACTTCCCAAGTTCACGCCATCTTTTTTCTCCTTCTCGTCTGGTTTACCTCACGCAACAACCTTACGGGAACTATACCCTGTTCACGCTGAACTGGTGGCTCAGGTCATTTTCCCCTCGCCCTGCTCCTCACCTCACTGCCCCCTCCCTTCCTACCTCTCCGCGCCGTACGCAGTATCCAGGCACGTGAATGGTTCATTTCCCCTTCGCATGTAGGTGTCAGGACAGCGGAGTGGGGGTATAGCAGACTGACCTTGAGCCGCCTCTCTTAACTCAACGCGTTATAGCTTAGCGAGACTAGCTCTATTGTGAAGTGTTAGCAATTCATGAGCATAATCGAGTTTTACAGAACGGTAACTAATACATATTTTTTTAATACATAAAGTAAATATGAGATGCCCGCAGTTGTCGCTCAGTGCGCTGCTGCGAAACACACTGCATCGGGAAGATACTATCGTACCGGGTATGAGCTCAGACCTCCGTGTTCCAACCGTTCTGACTGCGATTTTTAGGCGGTTTCCCTCAATGATCTAGGCCAGCGGTTCCCAACCTTTATTGGCACACGACCCACTTTTAATTAAAACATTTTCTCGCCACCCACCTAATATGAGAGTCTATTTAATACCAGAATGGGAACTGTTGCATGACCGATACGCTATCGACTATCCTATCCCGCGAAAAGGCAGATTTCAGTGGTTGATTGGTAGATAGATGCTGAAATTCCACGATTAGAAGTAACTCGACCAGCATATTATATTGCAACTGGTCTGCCAAATCGCTTTTTGGTGGAAACCACCTGCAGAACCGATTTTAGTGGTTGATTGGTAGGTTTATCATTGTGTTTTACTGCACCCAATTGTATGAAAATATGGAAGTCTGGGAGCCGGAAAACACAATGGTAAACTTACCACTCAACCACTAAAATGGGATTTGGAGGTGTTTTCTCCCAAGATATGACTTGGCACATCAGTGGCATTTTAATTTGGAAATCTAGTTTTAACTCATACTGGAATTTCAGCCGTCTCCCGCTTTATTACAAAAATAATGAAAAATACGTTTAATTATTATAAAAACACAACTTTACAATCAGTGAGATTTCTGGCACTGGTGTTTACTGACGAGGGCATCAATATCAGAGTTAACACTGGCTAATTTTAACCTTAAGTCACTTTCTATACATAGTCTAAAACTTTTTTTCTCAAAAAGTTTTAATTTAAGTGGGTAGCTTTCATGATTATTACACATGTAAAATATCGTGTTATATTTCTTAAATAGATAAATTGAAATATATATTTTAGTGGCAAAAAACTCGATTGTTCCGCGACCCACCAGTGGGTCGCGACCCATAGGTTGGGAACCGCTGATCTAGGCGATTGCTGGGACGGTTCCTTATCTCCACCTCATATGCTACACAGTTAACAATAAAAAGATAAACTTATCAAGCAGAACATACAAAGTTACACCTTTCGCTGACAGATGGCAACACAAGACTTTCACAGAAAGTGGCGCGTGAGCGGTAAAGCTCTGGCTTCGCATTCGGGAGAACGTGGGTTCGAATCACCGTCCGGGTCTGCAGATTTGGGTTTTCCATTGTTTCCAAAATCACTCCAGGCGATGGCTCCTTCAAAAGGCCATGGCAGAATTCCTTCCCGTTTGTAGTTCCTAGTCCTTTCCCGCCTCTAATGACATCGACGTCACTGTATAAGCTTTGTGGATTTAATTAGCTCTATCACGTTTTAGATTGGTAATTATCACCAGTTATTAAATACAGAAGGAACACACCTACAGATATGGCCTTAATTACTCCTTTAATTGTTGAAATCTTTCTAACGAGTTCTGGTTAATTAGTTACGACCGGTCTCTAAAAAGCAAAATATTTTTGTTGAAAAAATAATTTAAAAGTATTAATTTTATAAAATAACTTTTTTTTTTGTTTTTAGAAATAATGTTTATACTAAATGAAAAGATTCTTGCTTAAATAAAAGATTAGCAGTTGCTGAATGCACAATAATGATTTACTTAAAGTTTATTGATATTCAACGAGCACCAACTAGAATAAATTCAAATTGGACTTCAATTTTCGAAAAGATGCAAGTACAATTAGAAGATATTATTTGAAATCCATGAAACAACATGGAACATATATTACAGTTCTTGTATGCTTATAGTTTTACGTCTCCTCAACGTCGAGGTCATTCGGGAACAGTATTTGTGGGTTCACACTGTAACGTATTGTTAACTTCACCCAATACTAAAAGGCAAAAACCGAGCGTGGTGGGTAAGCGGGAGGATGCGGGTTCGAATTGTCCGACCGATTTGGTTTTTCCATGTTTTCCCCAAATCACTCCAGACGAATGCCAGCATGGTTTCTTTAAAAGGCCTAATTTCTTCACGTTCATAGTCCCCTAATGACCTTCGACGTATACGAGGCATAAGGCCGGGAAAAAATGGTAAAATGCGAGAACATGCGCAAATGCAAGATGTCATTAACCATAAGCGACGATGTTTATTTTATCCGGTTGCTAGGCATACATCACTGATCTGAAATGTCCTGGTTTTATACTTCTTCGGTGGTTTACAATGGTAGCCAAATCGCGCACAACCTTCACTCTTTAAAAACACGTCCCAACTAATTGATAGAACCTTTCAGCCCACCACAAGTCATACCGACGGGAAATTCCCTAACTGTTGAACTAATGCAAAATAATTCATATGTTTCTTCTACAATGCTTGAAAGTTAATCTGGAAAATAATTACAGGGTGAGTCAAAAGTCGCAGTACACCCTTTTATTTAAAAAACTCTGCAGGAATTGGGAAACCTGAATATTCCAGTAAGGTATTGGTGAGGTGGTCTATCTTTTACGGTATGTACCGAACATGGGCGCCATCTTGAAATCGGCCATCTTGAATCTAAGTCAATTTTTTTAAATGGAAAGGGGGTCGTGTGACACATCAAATAACATCGGAATTTTCTCACAAGTTTCTTTCCTGTAAACAGATTTGAAATAGCAGTCGCGGTTCAAAAGTTACATAGCTTTTTTGTTGCAGATAACTGAAGATGGCTTTGACCAAGGAGGAGAGAATTGAGATCATTTTGATGTCTGGAGAACGAAGTTTCCGTGTAATAGCTGCAGATTTTAACAACCGGCACGCAGAATGACCTCCCCTGACAGTGTTGTGTTTCACACAACACTGTCAGGGGCTTAATTTCCAAATTCCGAGAAACTGGGACTGTGGCTGACAAGGCACGGAGTGGCCGTCAAAAAGTGCTTCTGACGAGACAACCTCAAAAATGGTTTTGGCGTCCTTCGTGAAGATCCCACAACGCAGCACACGACGTTTGTCAGCAGAATGTGGAATCAGCCAGTCATCGATCGTACGAATCCTTCATGCCCATCGATGGCATCCATTCAAGATTCAGTTACTCCAGCACCTAGCAGAGGATGACCCAGACAGACGTATGCAGTTTTGAGGAACATCAACAAGATCCCTCTTTTGCACAAGGCATCTTGTTCAGTGTTGTGGTAAACTTTTATGTCAGTGGTGAAGTTAACCGTCACAACCACAGGTACTGGAGTGACCGCAATCCACGCTGGATGGAACCTTCCAAGGTAGTTGGTGACGTAAAGGTTATGGTGTGGTGTGGGATATGGGGTACCCGTGTAATTGGACCCATTTTCATTGACGAGAACCTAAATGCTCAACGCTATCTGGAAATGCTGCAAGAAGTGGTTTTTCCCGCAGTCCTGAATGAAGATGGCAGCTTTCCCTGCTACTTTCAACAGGATGGGGCTCCACCACACTACGGAGCAGTTGTTCGTCACTGGTTAGATGGTCAATTTCCTGGTCATTGGATTGGCCGACGTGGTTCCGTGGAATGGCCACCCAGATCATCTGATCTCACACCACTTGACTTTTACCTGTGGGGCCATTTAAAGCAACTTGTGTATGCAGAGAAAATAAGAAACAAACACCATCTCCAGCAACGCATTGTAGGAGCGTGTGCCAGCATTTCTAAGGAAATCCTTCTGCGAGTGCATGACGATTGGATCCAGCACCTTCAAATGTGCGTTGACCGAGAGGGACAACATGCTGAACACATAAAATGACTGTCCTTTCTGGAGAACAATTCGTCTTGTAATTCTAACCGAAATATGTTGTAACTTTTGAAACACAGCTGCTATTTCAAATCTGTTTACAGGAATGAACTTGTGAGAAAATTCTGATGTTATCTGATGTGTCACACGACCCCATTTCCATTTTAAAAAATTGACTTAGATTCAAGATGGCCGATATCAAGATGGCGCCCATGTTCGCTACATACCGTAAAAGATAGACCACTTCACCAATACCTTACTGGAATATTCAGGTTTCCCAATTCCTGCAGAGTGTTTGAAATAAAAGGGTGTACTGCAACTTTTGACTCACCCTGTATAAACGATTTACATCAAACATGTCAAAGTAAACGGCGTGGCTTTAGGCCTCGTCGACGTTGAGGTAATTAATAACCGGAGAGGACTGAAGACGGATAGAAATTAGTTCATGTCCTTTTTGTAGGAACAATACTGGCATTTGCCTGGAGTAATTTCGGGAAACCATGGAAAACCGAAATAGCAAGTGGCAAGGTGTACTCCAATGCTCAGTTTTTAGCCAACCAACAAATGATGTAATTTACACATAATACCTACATATTCTCACATAAGCCATTGTGGTTCCTTCTAGAAAGAACTATAATAATTTTAAAAAATTGATGACGAATAGAGAGAAAGGATGAAATAAAACTAACTAAGGTGCTCATAAATGAAAGTAAAAATTCTGGTTTCAGTTAAAAGCGAATAACTTATTCGAAACTATAGGTTGTAATAAATATGGCTTACCTGGGTTATTAGGGGTTGATTTCATTACTGTTAATTATTTTCGTCGCCTTTTATAATTAATTTGTATATTGTATGAAGAGGGTTAACTTTCCTTTTACCTGTCTATAACAAGTTCAAATCTTATAATTTATTACTTCATTTATATTTGAACAAAAGAGACGGTTACAGCTGAATGTATCTGGTACATGTGTAAATTTACAAAGAAAAAAAAAATACACCTAGCGTCGTAGGTGAGTGGTTAATGCTCTGGCCTCACATTCGGGAGGACGCCGGTTCGAATCGCCGTCCGGGCATCCAGATTTGGGTTTTCCATGGTTTCCCCAAATCAATCTAGGAGAATGCCGGGATGCTTCCTTCAAAAGGCCATGGCGGAATTCCTTCCAGTTCCTTATCACCAGTCCCATTCCGTCTCTAATGACCTCGATGTCAAAGATGCGTAAAGCTATAAGTAAAAAAAAAATGATAGCTAGACCGGCGCGGCCGGCAAATGCACGGGCCGTGGGCAGCCACCTTAATCGTAAGAGGGATAATACACCCAGGTACCTCCGATGGTGACCCTACCCCTGCCAGCGGGGAGTCGAGTGAAACGCCTTTCAAGAATCGAATCTAGTGATTAGTAATTACGCTTGACCATTTCTCCTACCATTTTGATTACGTCCCAAATAATGAAATTTTTCTCACAAACACTACGTGAATCATATAAATCGTTATCGAACACAACCATCGTGTCTAAGCGACAAATAATGTAGAATATGCAATAGCTATTATCAAATTATCGAAATTACTTAAAATGATTAAGTTCATAGAATAGATTCTGAATGCCCCTCTTTTTACCTAGTTGCTGAGAACTCACTTCCGCTTAAATTCCTTAAATTCCTAATTTGGTACCATTAATTAATAATGAAGTCTGTGGTTTGTATGGCCTGTGCCACATGTGGCCTGTAACAGTACCGTATTTCTGTAGTTCAACCTTGTGATAAATGTACTTTATTTAATAATCAGTTAATATAGTAGCAATCCACAGAAGCACATAGGGTGAGCAGTTCGGGAGGGGACATACTATAGTAGCCGCCACGAAAATAGACTTGCTAAGATCAGTGCTTCTCCATACAATGTTGCAAATCCTCAGGAAAATCTACTTTCAGTAATATGTGCTGAAAAATTCTAAAAAGTAATACTGAATTTGTGGAACAAGGCGATGTGTTTTTTAATTCATAATATTTACATGACTATTTTTTACAAAATAAAAACTAGTTCGCATGAACTTTACGAATGAAATTACTTTCTTCACTTCAACCAACGGAAAAAGCTAAACCAATGATAAAAAAATAGCTGAAAAAAATTATCCGGCTCCCCGAAAGTTAAAGGATTAGTATAGAATATATTATATTCATTATATAGTGTACAATGTTATAAAAAAAATTCAAAAGTTATACGAATCACTTGTTTGTCCCTATTGCGTAATGTAAAAAGTTGTTGCTGACTAACTTCCGTTCTGTTTGTTCACGTAATAACTTCCAGCGAGAAAGTTTGTGAGAAAATATTGAAATCAATTTTAGAAAACACAACAGCATCTTTAAACGAATCCTTCTGGTTTGTTTAATAATTTATCTGCACGAATGTTATCGCGCTGCGCTCTCGCCCAACACTGGCCGTCGCCTTCTGTCAATTACGACGAGCGAGATACTCCGTACCTTCTCGAAATTCAAATTGAGGCTCAAGTAACAGCTAACTATCGTAACAGAGAATAACATGACAAAATACACATATAATGGTTTCCCGTAAATCATGTCGTCTTAATAAAAATAAAAGTAACGCAATGTCCGCTTTCAATAAAATTACTAAAGAAATGATTGAAAAACTAACAAACTGGCTTATTTTCAAAGCTGTGTGCTATTGTCATCTCACCGAACATGGCGGTGTAACGGTTAGCGTTCTCGCCTCGCATTCGGGAGGACGGCGGTTCGAATCCCCGTCCGGGCATCCAGATTTGGGTTTTCCACGGTTTCCAAAATCACTCCAGGCAAATGCCGGGATGCTTCCTTCTAAAGGCCATGGCCGAATTCCTTCCCATTCCTTGACCCCATCCTCGCCCCCCATCCTTTCCCGTCTCTAAAGACCTCGCTGTTGAGAGACGTAAAGCAGTTAAAAAAAAAATATTGTCATCTCCGTAACTTATTCATATTCGGATTCGTTGGACTGAAGATCACAGTCGCTCCTTTCACCCACTGATCCATCGCGCACTGTTTAACACAATCAGTTTCTTGTAATCTTTCATGCCACGACAACTGTACTTTGCTTTCAAATCTCTAGTCGGCATGCACGAACACCGATTTTACTTCTTTTTGGTAAAGCACTGCATATAGGATTCTGTTCTACAACGTCACTCATCATAAAGATA
Source organism: Vandiemenella viatica (assembly GCA_031002005.1). Classification (NCBI taxonomy): domain Eukaryota; kingdom Metazoa; phylum Arthropoda; class Insecta; order Orthoptera; family Morabidae; genus Vandiemenella; species Vandiemenella viatica. The sequence continues at coordinate 103,083,506 of CM061919.1, read as the reverse complement.
AAATAATAACCTGTAAAGTAGCGAAACAAACCGACCGCAGCGAAAACTAAGAACCGACTGGCAGTGGAGGAACATTTGACAACACCGCCATCTCAACTGAGGGCAAAGGGGTAGTGCGGGCAGGGGGTGGAGACAAGACTGCATGACCTTCGATGCACTAATTCGGAGTCTTGGACTATAGCCGGTTCAGGAACATAGAAACGCGGCAAGTCCAGTAGACGGATAACCTTAAGGCGCATTCCCACGATCCCTTGTAGGCGAGGCGAGACGGGACCGACCTCACTAGCCGAAGTGTAGGGACGACCGCGGGCCACAGGATACTCATAGCTTACCTTGCCGCCACCTCCCAACCACGTTGCCTAGTGTTGTTTGGCACAGAGCACTTTACAGCAACAGAAGCGGTGCGCATCGCTGCTGCAAACCGATGGCAACAGCGCACCGTTACACACGCCTGTGATGTTTACCGACTCAGAGTGGGTAGCTGCGTCTCGTCTCCGCTAGCAGAGGTGGCCCAGTTCCCATGGCGTCCCGTCCCGTCTCGTCTTCGTTTACAAGGGATCGTGGGAACGGGGCTTTAGAGAGACCACTCAATGACCCCCCCCCTCCCCCCGCAAGCCACTGAATCAGCTGCGAGATATCCGGAGAGATCCGATATCGGACGATAGCTGAATCTGGTTGAGGTATTCGTGTGGTTCCGTAATACCTCGGGATCCTCCTAAAATGGCGGGATAAGGTTTTTAGTGACTGACCAATGAACACAGAATATCTATATCTTGCACTAACAGAAGGTTCAATTTTGCATGTTCTCGAGATAAATTCGGGGAAGAAGAAAATGGCGATGGGTTACTGGGGAATAAAGGAGTGGTAAGAGTAGAGCGACACGTTCTGCACCGCAGAGGACATCTTGTGCCTGGAAGCTGAGGGGAACACAGAGAGCCCGCTCTGACGAGTGTTTGTGAAAGATTCGTAGTGAAGCGTCATCCCTAAGAACTTGGTAATTTTTATTAAGGATCAGTCAGTTTCTGAGTCTAAAACTGGACTCTTGCTATTAGTTAAAAGTAGTCATTATACAGTGCATTGAAAATGGTAATATCCTCAACACCATACGGACCGTGTGGCAAGGATTTCGGCCACACCCTTGTAAAGAACCCATTCCGGTATTCATATGGAGTGATTTGGGGAAACCTTGGAAACCACAAATCTGCATGGCCGAACTTGGATTCGAACCTATGTCCTCCCGAATAAGAGACCAGAACGTAAACGATTTTTTAGACGACGCGTAATCATTCACAGCACTGACAAACGCGTGTCCCGAAATGGTAATGATGTAGAAAAATAGATATTTGTTCAACCTCTAAAACGGTAAATAATTTGATTCTTTATCTATGAATGCTTGGGAGACGTTACTTTTTGTATTGCCCTCATGCAATTAACATGGATTCCCACCGTATTTTCAATTACCAGCTGTAAGTTGGATAACTGAGAACCAACAAAAACTTTAGCCAAATGTGCTGCTCGTGTTAAATTATTACGTGTATTATGTACGTTATAAAGGTATTCTTCCTTGCCGCAGGAAGTAGGAAAGTTAAGACTATTTCCTGGTAAGCGTTGTCATATTTACTATCTGCGATGTTGCCACGATGTTCTGCCTAGTAGTAGCGCTGTAGCAATTTCCCTATACAAGAAATAGTGTCTCATAGCTGGACACACATATCGGCGAAATGAAAAATTATTTATGTTACAGTATCCTGATTGGTACTGTAAGACTGGATTGTTACTCATTTCAGTATTCTGAAACGGATTGTGTTTGACTTTAGCATCACTTCAGCGTACAACAGATTAATATGTCAATACATAACGCTGTGTGTTCTTAATTCTAAATTAAATCTTCATTGTGTTACTATTCAGCAAACGAATACGAAATTAATCCAATAATATTTTGGTTGAATGATGGATTAGAAACTGTATTGTTTCATTGATTGAATTATACGGATGTTTGACTGATCTATTAATATCAAAAAATGTGGAGCCTCTCTTTTAAAAATGTTTGTCAGTAATGTTTAGACGCAATTAAAAATCATATATTTACATTAATTCATAGCCGAACGAATTGGATGAATGGTAAAGTTTAGTAGTGACATTAGACAGTACTCAATTCACATTCACGATCCAGTCATCAAAATTTCGGTTGAAATAAAAAAAATTTACGAGATTGCTGAAAGACCGAGGGCGTTTTTTTTTTTTTTTTTTTTCATTAATAATGACTTTTCTAAAGAATAACAACGAAAATGCAGACATGTGTAACTTTTGCTTCTCATTAAGTGTATAATATGTTTTCACTGTCCCGTGTACAAGCAACACAAGAAAAACATAACGCTCATAAAACCACTTTTGCCCGCGGCCTGACACGAACCGTGGAACCGCGAGACAACGCACTAGATTCCGGGATCAGCATGGCATCCGCGAATCTGATCCACTTACAGTACCATCGTCTCTGGATTACCAGAGACAGAAGCTAAGGTAACATCAACTTATAACCAGCCTGGCATTATCTTTCCTCCTTCCTCAAATTTCCTGTTTCTTTCTTGCAATTTCAGATTTCGGAAATAAGGTATCATGTTATTATATTGAGGATATACATCAATTATAACATTACTGATCACTAGTAGGAGCAGCATTTTGTTAAATACGGAACCTCGCATTAGCAAGTGTTTTTTTTAAACAGCCATCATTACCCCAATCATCAATCTCTCGCCTTTGCCATCAGCACTAGAAAAAATTGGTAAAGTTGAGTGGCACAAATCGTAATGGTTAAATTAAATTTATCGGTAAACTGGAATTCGGTTCCTACTTACACATGATGCGTGACACTTTCTCAACTCAGCCAAAACATTAATTTTATGATTCTTTTCCACTGTTACAATTGTACACGAAACATATATAAACTTACTTATATGATATGTATTTTACAACAAGTGAAAAGGAGATAAAGAATGAAAAAAAAGAATTTACAGCACCTGGGATTGAACCGAGAACCAGCACGTTGACAGCCCATCGCGTTACCACCCAGACACCTGGAATTAACGAATCTGGCGCCTCTTCAATTATATAACCAAAGAAAATATATACATATAGATACAACATTCCGTGATTGAATAGTAATCTGTATAAAGAATCGAACTGTTACAACTGAAGTAATCAGCTAAATGAAAATATTCTAGATGAGACTGGAACATAAATAATTTTTCATTTCGCCGATGTGTGTGTCCAGCTATGAGATACTATTTCTTGTATAGGGAAATTGCTACAGCGCTACTACTAGGCAGAACATCGTGCAACATCGCAGAAAGTAAATATGACAAAGGTTACCAGGAAATAGTCTTAACTTTCCTACTTCCTGCGGCAAGGAAGAATACCTTTATAACGCGTAAATAATACACGTAATAATTTAACACGAGCAGAACATTTGGCAAAAGTTTTTGTTGGTTTCACAATTATCCAACTTACAGCTGGTAATTGAAAATACGGTGGGAATCCATGTTAATTGCATGAGGGCAATACAAAAAGTAACGTCTCCCAAGCATTCATAGATAAAGAATCAAATTATTTACCGTTTTAGAGGTTGAACAAATATCTATTTTTCTACATCATTACCATTTCGAGACACGCGTTTGTCAGTGCTGTGAATGACTACGCGGCGTCTAAAAAATCGTTTACGTTCTGGTCTCTTATTCCGGAGGACATAGGTTCGAATCCAAGTTCGGCCATGCAGATTTGTGGTTTCCAAGGTTTCCCCAAATCACTCCATATGAATACCGGAATGGGTTCTTTACAAGGGCATGGCCGAAATCCTTGCCACTACTCCTATCCAGCCAATAATCACCTCTATGTCGACGAGGCGTAAAATCATAAAAAAAGAGCTGGCTAAATTTATTGAGGAGGTCGCAGCTGGCTTGAAATCTATTAACAATACCTCCTCCCTATCCTTATTTTCTTGTTTATTGCTTTACGTTAATCGATGCTGAATTTATTAAAGAAGGGAACGGCCACGGCCTTCTATAAGAATCATCCCAGCATTTGCCTGCAGCCAGAGCGTTACCGCTCACACGCCACGCTCGGTCTTCCGGTCTTTAGTCATTATCAACCTTACTTTACCGGTAGACTGTGTTTGTTTGAATCCTTGAGACCTAGGTGATTATGGAGTCGATTATGACGGGTGACGGTTGACGGCTGACAAAACGTGAGCGTTCCACTTTATACCGGAGACTAAAAAACTATCACGCCAACGGTGACATCCTCATTCGCCAAATGCTTGTATTTATTTATGTTATTCCAAACAAAGAATAACGCAGGTAATTTCACGCCTTATTAAGTAATGAGCATTTAGCCCCAGTATTTAATAAATCTCAATGCTGTAAAGATCATGAAGTAATAGTGTCAGAAACAACTAACAGTATTGTAGAAAACGGGAAAAACGGTAATTTAAGAACTCCCTGTCTTTAAGGCCGATTCTCAATTAACTTTAATTATTTATACCAGTTATAAAAGAATTTATTTTTGTCCTACGATAATAATCTGGTTGTAAATTTTTTAGTGACAATGGTCGTTTGATTTGTTGCGGTGCTAATATTTAGTTCTACGCGATTAACTCTCATTTATTTATATAGTGTATAATCATTATCATCCACCTACAAAGAGAGCAATAATTCCTTTTGTAAATTATTTCTTTCTGAAACGCGATGATCGTTCTACTGTGAAATAATTATTTTGGAAACATGTGCGTCGTTTGAAAAGGGACAGATGATATGATTTCGGCGCGGCTTGAAACCCGTGTAGATTTTCGTCAGGTCTGCCACCGAAAAACTTTCATGCTTACGTCGGCTGTTAGTTATGAAACATTGGGTAGTTTCGCAGATCTTATTTTATGACGCAGTTAGGAAAGAATCATGGATACCCTATACTCATAAGCAATGTGCAGTTTCGGTAAGCTTAAAAAGAAAATTCAAGGAATGATAAATTTCTAAATTAAAAAAAAATAAGAACTACTTGGATTTGAACTCGGAACCGCTCACTCACCAACCCAGAACGCTAACCATAGGACCACTGCACGCTCGGTGCTACTTTCCTCGTATAGGTGTATACAACGCAGCGAAGGAAGACTGTTTCATTCAATCCATCTTGGAGAGATACACTTCTGAAATAATTTATTGTTTCTGTAGTTCCGTAGTACTAAACATTCTACCTCATGGAACATGATTATCCTTTGGTTTGTGGACTGACCAGATATATGAGTGAAATATTATCCGAAGGAATTATCAAAATGAGTATAACAATCTTATCGTTACAGTTTTATGCTAATCAACCATAGTAATATATAGCATTGAGCCTGTTTCCGGCCTCACTTTAATGCAATCCCGTTAATTACAACTTTTGGTATACATTTCAAGATCTGAATTTTGGTAAAGTATCATAGAAATGTAATGGAAGGTTGATGAACTGTTCTGCCAATAAAAATCGTCAGCGGGAGGAGCTTAATTCCTACCTCTTAGCCAACTGTTTCCTGCATTGACTTAAGGAAATGAAAAATCTGCAGTATAGATGGCTCTGAATAAAATATCCACCAATGAAATTGCGAGGAGGCGGAGCCAGTATTGCGTTACTGTTGCCTGGGATGACATTGATGCCAGATTGTGCAAAATAAGAGTGATAGAATTTTTCAGCGGCGGCCAGAAATAAAGTCAAAGACTGTACCTCAACTTTCCCCTCCCTCCGCCCCCCCCCTCCCCAGCAGATACTGTCAGTCAATCAGCTGTAATTGAATGAGAGTAGTGAACGCTTATCGGATTTCATTCGCCCAAATGTCTGGGAAAAATTCGCGGTTTAGAGGTGTAATGTACCACTTGGTAAATGGGAAATCGTGTACGTGATATTTATCCAGATTCAGACTGTGCTGCAAAATTCCAACCACCTTTATCACCAGCTAGAGTCAGGTGACTCCTACTTTCGTTAAGAGGACGCACGGTTTATTGCAGGTCATAAAGCTAAAAGCTTGGTGCATTGACAAAAATACTAGGAACCTTATCGGATATATGCCAACAGACGCATTCCGGGAACAGTAGAAAGTTGCAAACCAAAGAACCAATGCGCTTCTTACAAAAATACAGGTTGGGGGAACGTCTCTTTTGGAAGCCCAGCGAACCATAGATTTTGTTTGTTGTTGAGGAGGACCTACGGACAGAAAACGGTGAGTACGACCTGCCTTGATTGGTGGGAGTTGAGTGACAGCGCTCAAGAAACGGAGAAAATCGAGATTTGCTTTTGGCTAACGCAAAGCAAGACATCACTTTGGAATGTGCACGCAGCCCGCCCAGCAACACTCCCGAGGGACCATCGGCGAGGCACCGCGACCACAGGCTGCTTCGTGGCACTGCTGATTGAGGAGAGAGGCTCTGCGCTCAACTTCTCTGCCATGATACCCGGCTATGTATAGACAATATTGCTTCACTCAATCCTAGGCAACGCTCTGAGATCTTAATCATACTCTGAATTGTTCACTAAACGCTTCATTTTGTAAACTCATTAAATATTCAGTTCTTTTCAATAAATTAATCAGTTTTATATTCATAGAAAATAATATAGGTGTTGTAAACCCTGCTTTCAATTACTTCCTTTTCAAGGACTAGATGAAGATATGTGTTTTAATAGTAATTTCAAAAGTACAATCGCTTTGGTAGAAAGTGTTTTGGAACTGGAAAGTCGTTTCTCTCGGATAAAGAACACTTCCATTCTTGGCACCTATCTGGGATTAATTCTGCTGATTATCTTATTACTTAATGTATATCATTAAATTGTCAATTTTGATAACTTACTCAAAAGCAGACACCACAAAGGATAATCGCACTAAGTTTAAGGAAAAAAAATGTTAACGGAACATAGAAATAACATTTTGACTGTTAATAAGAAAAGTAATTATATTAAGATTGTTTTGAAGGATACTGTTATTGGTTACTGTTGCTAATATTCTGTTAACCGATAAAGGTACTTGGAACTATGCTTCGAAGACTTAATTGACACACAGAGTTTCTAATTACCACGTATTCCATCTCTGTCGTTGAGTAACCTAACCCGCTAATATTACCGAGTAATGGGAGCCTGCAGTTTAATAGAGATTCCCAACCATAAGCAAAGCTGACGTACGTGTTTACCAGAATGGAGGATAACGTCAAGAAACTCCGAAGATTCCGTCGATACTGAGGTGTCACAACATTTAGACACTGATTTAATGAAGACTAATACGGGAAAAGCAAAGATAGGTGTATTAACCAGTAATTGCCGTAAAATGTTTATACAGTGTATGAGTGAACTTGGACGAACTTGGGTCGGCGAACTCTTGCAAAAGGGAAAAGTGATATTCCTACGTAAATCAGGGAGGCGGCGGAACCGTAGGGGAACAGGTGTTACACCTGTCTGCGTCGTGACCTCAGCCATCCGAAGACAAATGACCTGTTGGCGACCCAGTGGCCAGTTAAGCGTCTATGTTTGAGCCTTCGCTAAATCTGACTTACGTGCCGAAATGAAAACAGATGAACGCAGATTTACGCAAACACGGGGAGGACAGTTAAGATAGCGAGATGTATCACCAATTCGTAACTTTACAAAGATATGGAAGATTAGGGTCGCGGCACGCATTTGGTAGGCGAAAGAGACAGATAACCAGAGTGAGAGAGGCACCAAAACTCGACTTTTCACGGAAATGGCTGAAGTACTGCGATTTTCCCAGCCTATTACTCCAAGGCAGAATCTAGTAGTTCTTAAATGACTGGACGAAGAGAAAGACTTTAATGAATAACAAAATTGTTTGATATAAGTTACTATTTGTTTATATAATTTTGTTCAGATGTGGAGCCTAACTGCGAAGTTTTGATTGGCGGATGCGACGACGTGCGAGGCGAGCCAAGGGGAGGGGGGGGGGGGCGAGTTACGAGGCGTTGGTAGGAGCTCTGGAGATGGACTTGGTGTTGGGAACCGTTCCGAGGCGGCACTAACTCCAACTGTTTTATTTTTGGGAAAGCGAAGTTTTACTGTCACTTGAGGACTTAGTTATTTTACAGACGGAAGTGGACTTCGAAATTTTCAGACAGTAAATTGCCTGAAGGTATGCTATGTTGTTAGGGTCGGTGATGTCGAGAGCTGGCAATACGGTAAAGACGTCGTATGATTTTAAAAAACAGTGTTTGTACTTATGCTCTTCACAATTACTGACAAAAATGAAGGCTTGAGCGAAGAAATTTGCCTTGTAAGAGTCTCTACTTACTGAAACTTAAATGAGCATAGTTATGGTGGTTGCATCCACCACTAAACCGCCGGATTGTGTTGCAAAAAAAAAAAAAGACAATTAAACTAGTCTGCTGACCGACAGCTCTTACTGTACAGAGGTTTCACATATTGTAACGAGACTGCTGGATCAGACACCTCTCACAATTTTTTTTTATTACTACTTCATACAGCCTAACATCTATTATCTAAATTAGGCCATATCTACTATCTACAATCAGAAAATGATTAAATTGTTACATAGATTTCCGCTACCTAGTGAAATCAAATGAAATCAAATGAAATGTTGTTTACAGTTAGAGTACTGTTGTAAGTATAAGCGGATTTTTTTTTTTTTTTTTTTTTTTTTTTTTTTTTACAAAAATTTAAGTACGTGACTACATACTGAAACCTTCCCATACATGCACACAATAACTCACCAAAGTTTCATCGCTATTGGATGAATGGTACAGGAAGGCATAGAAGACGAACAAACCAACATTCATTTTTATATATGAGATATGTTCGTTTGGTTCAATTAGGACCACGTTAAACCTTTGTTTTGCTTGAATTTGTATGCAAGCGTTTTTTTGAGGAAATGTTAGTTAGTCAAGGTAACTGAATATTTTGCAGTACCCAGTACAGTTTTAGGACTTCCTGGGGTTAATGTTCGCTACACAGTTATTCCATTATTTCCATTCTTGATGTTGTATTTACTGAATTGAAAATGATCTGTTAAACGAACTTTATGAGAAACGTTAAATCATGAACACTAATCACATTTTTAACATTAAAAATTGTTATCTTAATATTAAATCAATGAGCATACCGTTTCCTTTTACAGAACTGATCTGGTTGAAACCTAGATTTTAATTTCAATTTCCATTCCTGATTTGGTCTTTAGCCCAAGAATTTTTTACTGACTGTTTGTATGATCCATCTTTTTTTCTTTTTAAATAATTCCTTTGAATTTTTTAAGTGTAAGAAAATTCAGATTTAAACCAGTTTTAAACTCTTCTTTTCCCACGAGTTATTAGACAGAGAGAGATTAAATCCTAGTGGATGCCTGAGAGAACCAATCACTTCAGAAAAATCTCTTGTTAACAGGACTACTTCTTCTACAAGTCAGATTAAATTTCAGCTACAGTCACAGAATTCAAGGTATTGTGGAATTTCTTTTTGCTGGTTTGATGCATTCCTCCATCTCTCATTATCTTGCATTTACATCTTCATACCCCTTACGACCTACGACCTCAATTATTTGATTTATATACTCTAATCTCTGTCTTTTTCTACTGTTCTTACCTTCCACTGTTCTCACCACTGTCTAACCAATCCCGCATCTCTTAAAATGTGACCCACCATCCTGTTTCTCCTCTCTGCAAGACTCTTCCACAAACTTCTTTCCTCACCCAACATTTCCAAAATGCTTTCATTTCGTCCTTTATTTGTCCACTTAATTTTCAGCATCCTGTTACAGCACCACATTTAAAATGTTCCAACTTTCTTTCTTTCTGATATTCCCAAGTTCCAGGGATCGCTATATTCCACACAAAAGGTTTAAAATGTATCTGAAAATGAAAGATTTCTGTAATTATGCTTTTAACATCATTCCTTCTTCTATCATCAGTTGTAATTTTACTTCTTAAGTCTCCTATTCCATCCCATACTCCTTTATTTATATTTAATGTGCTAATATTTATAACATTTGTGCTACATTTCAACACTTCTGTCGTGCTCTGATTTATAATTAGTCCAAAATATTCCTTCAATATTTCGTTCAAGCCAATCAATAACTTCTCAGTATCTTCAACCTTCTCACATTACAGGACAATGTTATCAGCAAATCGTTGCAAACAGATTTTTCTGCTCGAACACTTATGCTACACTTCACTCCAAATTTTAAAATTGGCGCAATATCTGAGAAAGTGTACTCTATTAATCCTCACGACAAACATACAGATCCCCATTTATTCAGATTACTAGGATAAATTTTTTGATACAAATCGATGAAAAGAAAGAAGCTGGAGGGCAGTGCTGATGAGCAAACCTAGTCTTACTTAAAACCTTCTTCTGTTTGAGGTAAGCAACTTCGTTCTATTCGAGCCGTGTGCGGAGAGAATGCCACGGAAGAGAGTGTAGAAAGGAAAGGTTTTGTAGTTTCAAACAGCGCCTCTTACGGGAAGTAGATTCTTAGTTTCAGAAAGACCAATCGGATTTTGATGAAAATCATCTAAAACAGTGTTTCCCAACGTGGGGCCCACGCCCCACAGGGGGGCAATTTGGTTTTTTTAGGGGGGGCAATTTAGAAATTGACTTGATACGACTTTACAGCTTTCTCTTCGGTTTATTTAAATGCAATGCTAGATATAGTTACCAAATATAGCAAAAAATCAAATTCTTAAAACAGTGCTGTAAATAATTATTAGGTTTAGTTTCGTTTGATGTTAGCAAAATATATCATCTGGATGATTTTATTTAATATAAAAGGTGCAATGGCATGGCTTTGTGAAGAAACTAAAATCAAATGCCCAAATGCAACAGAATGTGCAAGAAAACTTCTATTTCCTTTTCCATCTTCATATTTAGCCGAATCTGCATTTAGTGCAGTGAATGATTTACTCATAAAAAAAAAGAAATCGACTGGATATAACACAACTTGGAGACTTGAGATTAAAGCTAACTAAATTGGAGCCTAATATAAAATCTCAATGTAGCAAGCATCAAGCGCAAGGATGACGCTAAATTGCCATAGTAAATCTTTATTAAAAATCTTTTGAATTTGAATTTTAGTATTTCATTATATGTTTTTAAATTTTACTTACTGTGTTTTATGACAATATTGAAGTGTTTTCTTTCAAAAACCATCATATATGAGTTTCTTTAATAACAAATAATTTTTTATTAAAAATTATGTATGGGGGGCAAAAAAATGTTAAAAGTGGGACATGACCCAAAAATGGTTGGGAAACACTGATCTAAAACCTATCGTCTATGGTAATCAACCAGATTTTCGTCAAATGTAATGACCCACTCACTAATAAGTAGGAAGTCTAAAAAGATATGCATTTATGCATAAAACCAAATTTTTTATGGTATTGTAATGAATAAGTCTGAAGGAAATGTTACAGAGTTAATGATATTTGTAAATAGATATAAAAACACTTCAGATTCTCTTTTTCATCCATCCACCACCATAATTAATTTTCTTTGTCCAATTATCACTTTCAACTGCGGGAGTATCATTACTTTATCTTTGACAGTATCATTACTTAATCTTTGACAGTATCCGCTTTCACAATTTAAAACTTTGTATGCTTTATGAAATCAGTCAAAATAAATTTTTCGTTTTTTGGTTGATGTCTCGATGTGAATTTGTTCAGTTGCAGTTCATAGAAAATCCAAGTACATTCAATCTGTTTTGTGTCCTTTGTGTATGAAAATGACAACTAAGAACTAAAATAGTACGGGAGCATAAGCCACATCCCAGGTAATAACAATAAAAATAATACAAAATTATGTGCAGTTTGAGTAATGAAAACAGACTGAAGTTTCGATCATTTAATTATGATTGAGGGATTGTCCCACAGATGTGTTGGAAGAACGTATTATTTTTTAAAAGTATCCAATATTGGGAGCATATCAGTTTTTCCAGAATACTTTTTTTTTGCAAATTTGTCTCATACACTTTTATTTTCCGTTGCTTAATCTTCAGCGCCATTAAATTTCTTTCTACAGTTCCTCCGGAAAATCTTTACCGAAAATAACCAATAATATTTAAACATTTGTAAAGACTATTTCCGTATTATATAACAACATCTAGCCACAGAGATATTTTTCGAGAAATGTTTTATGCGTTATTGTAAGATCATGAAGAATCTGTTCTTCCAGCTGTTGTATTTTGATTGCAATGCGGCATGAACCACGAAAAATAGTTTCAGCTAATTCCATAGACACAAAGCTCAATTTAAATTGCACTACCGTCTATTTAATTATTCTTTCCTTGGCTACTCATACAGTTTGTTAAATCGGGTAAAACATTATGGTACGCGTTTTAATTGTTCAATTCTACCAAGATCTTGCTCTTCTGAGTTACGTGAGTGGTACCGTTGAACCCTGGCATTCGGGAGGACGGGGATTCGATCCGAATTCCTGTCGTTACGATTTGGCTTTTCCATGGTTTCCCGAAATAACTCCCGGCAAATAGCAGATGGTTGGTTTCTTCTCATTCCTTGAGTACAGTGCACTAATTATTTTGAGCCTTAATTAACTAGAGAAGGCTATTCTTTGGCACGATTTCTCGAATTATTGATCCCATGCTAGGGATTAACTGAGAACAGCCATTTTTGTTAAAAAAAAAACAGGTTTCAAAAGGAAAAATAAAAGAGTATAATATTTATGCGCATTTTGTATAGATAGTTTCTTCTTATGTACGATTGTATTGACTCAGTGACCAATGTCATTAAAAAAAAAAAGAATGGAAAAAATAAAAACAGTTTTAGAGAAATGAATTAGCTCTCACTACAGGTGACGACAGTATGGTGCAGGTATATATATAAAACTAAGGATGGATAGGGAAATATGACCCAACACTTACCACAGATGAAGGCGGTTGGGACGTCGAACACATAAAACAAACCAAAAAAAGCGCAATATTTCGTCAAAATCCTTATTCGTGCGGAAATAAGAAGTGAGACACCAGGCGGAGTCAGATGTGTACACAGTGACTGCCGTCCGGTGAACTGTGTTACAGGCACAGATGGTAGTCAAGGGGGGAGGCGGAAGCTCAAGTATAATCGATATTGTAGACGGTATAATATCATTGAAAGTGGTAGACCATCATAACAACTGAGGGCCACTTATGTAGACGAAATTTTGAAACAATTAGTTAAAAAAATAATAAGTGCTGGGTCTGGTAGGAAGAGTTTATTGAAGATTGATGCCTGGTATACCGTATGTATATATTACACACACACACACACACACACACACACACACACACACACACACACACACAACCAGAAAAATGAAATTTTCCGCAGTGATCCTTCGTCAGCAAGAGATATTCACTAGGTGTGAGTCTATACGCAATCAATGTTGTTTTGGGACATTTTTATTTAGTTGAGGATTTTGCAATAAAATAGCTGAAGTGATAAACAATGGAATCCAATACTGTTTTCAACCAATAGGACTGAAAAATTTAAAGTATTTAAGATGATGACCCTTATTAACGAATTTCAGCAGTATTGTTCCGGATAAGATACACTGACAAGTATTTTGTGAACATAGATTTTCACATAATTCTATTTCCAAAATACTTAATTTTGTGGTCCATAATATTATCCATCCGATTAATCAAAAAAATTTATTTACTTAAACCATTGGTTTGGTACCTGAGTGGTTTATGCATACTCCTTGAAAATTAAAGGTCGTTGTTTCGAATTTCGAACCATCCAACATGTTTTATGGTAATTTTACTGGACGTCACCTCTGGCGAAGCATACCTTTGTTCATCTGAAGCACTCTAGATGGTTTCATGGTTCGGTTTGCGCGTTAAACTGCATGACTGAGGCGGAATGCTTGGCGTATTGTACATCTAACAATAGTTTAATGACCAAATTAATTAATTTATTTAAACTAGTGATCGCCCAGGGGTCGAAATACGACCGTAATTCATAATTTAGTTTCTTCGTGAATGAGTAATGATCATTATTTTAATTAATTTTTTACTTTCTATTTACCGATGGTTCATTTGAATTTAATCCATCATACAATGATTTAAAATATTTATGGGGTTACGTTGCCCATATAAACAATATCGTAGTTTACGATATGGAAGACGAAACTCTTATCCATGCATTTAATATAACCAACAACACATATACGTATGTACATTACATTACATTGAAATATCATAACAATGTGACTGTTAATATTACTTCCGGCTTCTGTATTGGCGGCAATGTCGTCTCTGTGTTTTGTACGCCTCGCCAACGGTGTACTCTCTGGTTGTTTTATCGTTTCCCCGGTTACTCGTCAGCGAGCATCGTTGCTACTGCGTTAGCAGCCGCCGCAACAACGATGGAACTGCGCTGACAACTGTTAAGGCTATGATGTGTTTCCGCCACACCAGCCCCCCACGGAGTTGATGAGGCTACAGCTGAAGATGTTTAGGGAACTTTACCCGGCGACCGGATCTTGTTTTTCTCGGGTTGTCCGGTGTATCGCGATCTGTAGTTGTCTTTGCTTTGTTGATTGATGTAGCAGTTAGTTCTGTCACAGCACTACGTTCGATATTAGGACAATCGTCATTGAGCAGAAAGGCAGGTTTCACTCTTTCTATGCTGACACGTACCGGTTTATCTTTGTTCAAAACAGTTAAAGTTCTATCCTGGCGATCTAACACGCGGTGTGGGCTAGTGTATGGTGGCTGCAGGGCACCACGTACCGAATCATCCCGAAGATATACGTTAGTGCACGTTTCAAGGTCCTTGAAAACAAAGGTTGAACTGCGACCATGTCTGGTGGCTGGTGTTGGACGTATTCTGCGCATTTGTTGACGTATTTTGTCCACGAAGTTGGATGTATCTTCCAGACGTTCTTCCGTCGCGGTGCACAGTAATTCACCCGGGAGGCGTAGTGGTTCACCGTACACAAGTTCGGCAGAAGAGGTGCCGAGGTCTTCTTTGTAGGCACTACGAATACCGAGAAGAACGATGGGAAGGGCTTGCAGCCATGACATACCGGGATGGCACATAATAGCTGCTTTGAGTTGACGATGGAATCTCTCCACCATGCCATTCGAGCAGGGGTGCCAGCCAGTGGTGCGGGTTCTTAGCGTTCCAGTCAAGAGCCCCAGGTTCCGGAGCAGTACAGATTCAAACTGCCTGCCTTGGTCGGTGGTAATACGTAGAGGTGATCCAAATCGTGAAATCCAGCATGCTACGAATACGTTGGCAACGTCCTATGCAGTGATGCGTTCTAAAGGCCAGATCTCTGGCCAGCGAGTAAATCTATCGATGGCTGTTAGGCAATAACGATAGTTTCCTGATGCTGGAAGTGGTCCGATTATGTCCAAATGAACATGTTGAAACCGGGCAGATCATTGTAAAGTTTCCGACTGGTGCATTTGTGTGACGCGTAACTTTGGCGCGCTGACAATTTTTGCAGGCTCGGACCCACGCGCGACAATCGTTCGCCATGTTAGGCCATACGAAACGTTCTGATACCAAACGAGTGGTAGCTCTGGCGCCGGGATGACTCAGGCCGTGAACAGACGAAAAAGCTGCTTTTCGGAATGATGTGGTGATAAAGGGCCTGGGTTTTCCGGTTGACGTGTCACAGAAGAGGATAGTGGTACTGCCAGGTACTGGGACTTGCTCCAAGCGAAGTGATGTTTTGCCATTGATAAAAGAACGGATTTCCGGATCGTCCTTCTGAGAGTCTTCCAGAGCGGAAAAGTTCAAGTTTCTGTCTGCACCCGGGATAAGAGTTTCGTCTTCCATATCGTAAACTACGATATTGTTTATATGGGCAACGTAACCCCATAATTGGTGACCCCGACGACGAAAAATCCGAACTCTTTTGATCAATGGACGAACTCCAAGAACAACTACGCCAGCTACAGGAGCAATAATGGGGTTACGTTGCCCATATAAACAATATCGTAGTTTACAACATGAAAGACAAAACTCTTATCCATGAATTTAATATAATCAATAACACATATACATATGTACATTACATTACATTGAAATATCAAAACAATGCGACTTTTAATATTACTTTCGGCTTCCAAGATGTGCCGAAAGTGTTGGACGGCTTCGTAGATAGCGAGTAAATCGCGCTGGCCATTCTGATTTCTTTGGTGAAAGCTTCTTAGAAATGAAGGCTAAAGGCTGCCACGTAGCATTTACATGCTGTTGTACATATGTACATTACATTGAAATATCATAGCAATGCAATTGTTAATATTACCTCCGGCTTCTGTATTGGCGTTAATGTCATCTCTGTGTTTTGTACGTCTCCATGGAGGAAGGAAATATATGGAGGAGAAGTGATGTTAAATCTGTGAAGCAGGCTCTAAACTCTCGCGAATGCGCAGTGGCGGCAGCGGCGATATTACGATCCCAAACAAATGCGATGTTCACATTGTGTTAGATGCTGTGATTATTTCATTTTGTAATGCGTATAAGTGTTTTATAATGCCATCTTGTGTTGCATACGGTTGCACAAATAGGCAAGAGAGGAAAGAACCTGGAATTTCATAAGTAAGTTGAATTCTAATTATCGTTGTTGAAGTGGGCGGTAGGTTTTGCAAACTTCGGTGCCTGTCTATAAATATTTAGTCATAGCTCTCAATGTGATGACTTTGTTCTCAAATTTTTGTAGGTGTAGTGTAGAAAATCAGCATACCTTGCTATTTTGCACATAATAGACTAGCATCACTTTTTAACGAGTATTGAAAATGAGATTTAAAGGAGTGTGTTTGAAATCGTGATTCAGTGAATTTAGTATTGCACTTTAATTTGTCACATTGCAGTTTATACTTACAGTGTATGATGAAATTAAATGTGTTAAATTATGCTATGCAATCTAGGAATTTTTATGAAGCAAACGATGTTGTTACTGCAAATACAGTTTGCGATTCAAATACGCGTGTGTGGGTATGTCTACATAGTTTGATTCTGTAGCTACAATTTAATGTAGACTGTGGTTAGGTCTAAATGCAGTCTGTACCAGAATGGTTATGTTGTTCCACAAGGGACAAAGAATTTATCTATTACTGTTAGTAATTTCATGAGAACCAAGTTAGTGTATCGTGATATAAACTGCTTCCTGGTATTCCCAATTTAGCTTACGATGTATGGTAACAAAATAACTATTTTTATTCTAGTGTAGGCCTCATTTCAATCAAACCAAAACTAACCAAAAAAACTGAAATATCCATTCTGCATGACCACCATGTAATTCATTGTGGCTTTGGCAGAATTAATTTTTGATCCAGGCCGCATATCAACCCAATCCCAATATATCTATAAACTAAGCAAGATATCGAAAAATTTTATTCTTTATTTTCTATTTGTCTCGTCGTGTTACATAAGAATCGATCATTAAATTTGACTTTTGCGAAATTGTTCTTCTTCATTTCAACTCAAGACACCTCACTTTTGATACAGTGTATCTCGAGAACTAGGCGAGATATCGAATTTTTTTATTTTTTATTTGTCTAGTTTTTTAAAATAAGAATCCGTCATGAAATTTGACTTTGAGCAATTTTTTCTTTTGAATTTCAACCAAAAACATTTCACGTTTGAGACGGAATATCTCGAAAACTAAGCATGATATCAAAAAATTTTATTCTTCATTTTTTATTTGTCTCATCGAGTTACATAATAATCCATCACCAGATTGCGGCGTTACGTTTAGCCTAGAGTCCCCTTGAGGTTTTTGTCTGTATGGGTTCGGCCTAGCCCCCCACTCCTCCTCCGCCCGGCTTCACTTCAATGCGTGGTGAAAGTATCTTGCGTCGTCTCCATATATTTCCTTAGTCCATGTACGCCTTGCCAACGGTGTACTCTCTGGTTGTTTTATCGTTGCCCCGGTTACTCGTCATTTTTACATTTTATTTCCTGATTTTAAAATGTAAATAAAATCCCAGTATATCTATAAACTAAGCAAGATATCGAAAAATTTTATTCTTTATTTTCTATTTGTCTCGTCGTGTTACATAAGAATCGATCATTAAATTTGACTTTTGCGAAATTGTTCTTCTTCATTTCAACTCAAGACACCTCACTTTTGATACAGTGTATCTCGAGAACTAGGAATTGCTTTTCAGATGAACACTCGATTACGAGATACCCACAAAAGATCGCGTAACAATACGGATAATCACTAAACCCTTTGAATAATGTTAATATTGTTTTTTGAGTATGTTAATATTGTTATTTTGATTATGTTAATGTTGATTTTTGACTACATAACCTTGTAATAAAACTACTGCATGAAAGCTTAACACACCAATAAGCGATTGAAATAATGGAATTAAATTTAAACGTTTATACATTACTACAAGGAAAAAAAAAAAAAAAAAAAAAAAAAAAAAAAACAGAAGACAAACTCATTACGATGCACATCAAGGTCCACCAGAGCAAAGCAACGGGAAAATACTAGTTAAATTATATACCGTAACTAAATAGAACCGAACAGATATAAGCTCGACACGCTTGTCATGTTTTTTGTTGTTCGCGCTTCGTGGCTACATCTCGGAGCGTAGTGAGTGTTGCCACCTGTCTGGGAACCGTGAAAGCTTTATGCCATTGAGCGTTCAGCTGTCCTCGTAGGAACTCACTACCTGAAAGCCAAAAGTGAAAGAGGGCGTGAGTGCTCGCTTTATTTATTCAGACCAGGTAGTTCGTAATGGAGTTTCTCTGCAGGGCTCTATTATCTTTAGTATTCGACCTCGCGAACGCAAAGGCTGCGTCAAGTCCTTTGTTACAGCCTTCATCACCGAATGAGTGAGTGGAATGCTGACGAGGTTGGAATATGCAACACCTGCATAACGCAAAATATTAAGGTGCCATTGTTTGAACTTTGTGGGCAATACTCGTATAACAATAGAGCACATTCGAAATGGCTTACGACGATGGACTATATTTTATTCGTCTTTTATTCGATTGTGTTTCAGACTGAAGAACTTTTGACATAGCAGCTTTATAATGAGATGCTTGGCTGATTGCACTTGTGCTGAATATTTTGTTCCTGAGGCGCTTGGAAAAGAGTATAACACCGGATCCCTTTAGCGTAGGGGCTATTTTACTGGCTTCGCGATGCAAGGGGCGTGTTCAGCCTGGTTTTTATTAAGATTTATGTTCATTCTGAGATTTTATGACTATTTTATAGTCATATGAATGAAATTAAAAAAACTGGTATTTGATCGAGCAGTCACCTTCTTAATTTTGCGAAAGTCAGACATCAGTGTACTGAGGTGACGGTATTGCTGGCGTGTAAGTGTAGAAACCTTTTTTAAATTCATCCCATATACAGGTTCAAAGAAGGAAACAATCAGATCAACAGAAAAATAACGTTACAAACTACTTGCGTCTCTATTTGTAATGTAGGCTTGTGACTGTAACTGAGTTTCTGTTTTATACGTTTTAACTCTCCAAACCGAAGGCAGTGCTGCCATTTCTTTGGATTTATCCGTAGATCCACGGATTTTTATGAAAAGTTAGGATTTTCGGATTTTGTTCGAATATCTACGGATTTTGACACTTTTTTTTAATCGTTTGATGATTTTTCCTTATATTGGTGTTTTGTTAAACTTTGAGCGTATAGTGTTAATGCATTACAGAATTGTCAATTACTGTGAATCGATTTCTTGCAACCGCTTGTGTGATCCAACGATTGAATAAAGCTTATATTTTGATTGGTTACAATTTTATAGATCTTAAAAGACCGTATCACAAAACTAGCAGCGCACTCTTTATGCACGGCTTACAAAGCAGTGCATTCCGAGAAGGCCTAACCGATATCCGAGAAACAAAGGGCTCGCAGTTTTTAACATTTCCTGTTACAGAAGATATGCTAAATTTAATGTCAACAAAGAAAATGTATGGTCACTGGAAAAAAAAAGAAATTACTAGGCATAGCAGCAGCAGTGATGAAAGTGAAGATGTATAAAATATATTCAGAGATATTTCTTACTTTCAATGTAGAATATTAGTTTTATAATTTTAAACACCTGGAAATGAAAAGTATTCTTAATTTTGACTCTTTCTTCAAATAATTATTGCTTCAGTGTTTCAGTTAGCGAGTCTCCGGAATTTTGTACCAAATTTACGGAAATTCTGGCGGCCATCTACGGATATTCAAAACCAAGTGGCTGGCAGAACTGATCGAAGGAGAGATGCGGTTTGGTGTAGGACTTATAGGACCTTTTCAGCTAACCTTACCTACCCCTTTTCCACCATGGTTACCGGCACAGACAATAGTAACCTTTTTTTGTTTTTGTTTCATTCCTCCCAGGTTTTAAACGGTCCTTATTCACTGGTATATATTCTTCGTCTTTCTCCTTACAATTCAATTCATATAAAAATAATTGTATTTACTTTTTCCTCTTGGTAGCGAATCTATTTGATAGTTCAATCACATTAATTACATGTACGTCAGTTTCCAAGTTTAACATCCACGCTGTAAAATTACCTGAAAAATAATAATCTTAATTATGCAATTCACCCTCAATGACACAAACATATATTCTAAATATCTCTGCTTTCCCCAATGAACTGCAATCCTTTAGTAAATATCAACTCAAATAATTTATTCGAGATATACAATTCGTCAACTATTATCGGCAACTTATCTTTTGTTTGCTTTCATTACACATGTATCCGATCATATATTAATAACGATTTATTCATACAATCTTACCTTCTTATTGCCCTCGGGCTTATACTTTCAAATAAAATTGCATGCTAGTGTAGACCACGAAAATCAATTTCGCATTCATACTTCCAAGATTCGACCGTTTTCATTATCTTTATGTACTGTAAGGGAACCAAACAAATCCCCGTAATATTGTCTAAAAGCAGAGTGAATATTCGTCCTCTGCTAGAGGCGCAGAGCGCCGCGGCGAAACGTAATACTATGCCTCCGCTGATAAGCGTCAGCAACTCCTCGCAAGTACACTCGCACTGAGCAGTGTGCCTTGGGGTTCTGAATGTAACACATCGATGTGGTGAGTGTTTCGAGATTTACTACCTACATTATCGCTTTGTACCCCATTTCGGCAATAGGACTCTAAATTCAAGCTAACATATTACGTTCTTGTGTTTGTGAAACTGTCTGTGTGGGATTTACGACAAATAAACCGAAACTATTTGTAACTTCTGTTTCCTTCCGTAAAACCTTTCTAATCCGTATCAGGCTAACAACACTCAAGCCAAAGAACTCTACGCAGCCTTCCATTTAAAATATTTAATATCTTTATTAGACAATAGTTGTTTCGGCAGCTATCATCCTCGCAGTTGTCGATCTGCGTCATCAATATCGGCTGGTGTCAGCAGAAGGCCGTCGTCCTGACAAGAAGAAGAAGAACATCAAGAAGACGTTACTATCGGGGAGGTTAGTGATCACACCTCCGATAGTCGATCAGTCAATCAATCAATATCCACTCAG
Organism: Vandiemenella viatica; assembly: GCA_031002005.1. NCBI lineage: Eukaryota > Metazoa > Arthropoda > Insecta > Orthoptera > Morabidae > Vandiemenella > Vandiemenella viatica. The sequence continues at coordinate 103,062,011 of CM061919.1, read as the reverse complement.
CCATCCAAAACAGAACTTTGGCGTCATCTGCGGGACTCAAACCCTGCACCACACGCATATAAACAGAGTTCTACTACAGTAGACTTTTTTTTTTTTTTTTTGAATTGCCATCCAAAGATCATTTTTCTCCCGAGACTTGACGCTCTTCGCCATTTAAAACTCAAATATCATTTTATAAAATCACAATTTTCTGATAAAATGTCAATATGATTATAATATTGAATTCTATGAATAATGAGGTCGTATACTTCACATGGCGAAGTGCACGAGGCGGGCTGCAGTTGGGTTTCAGGGATCCTGTTCAGGCAACCTAACCTAAAGGAATAAGAAACGAAAAACAAGAGTTCGGCCATGGTCTTTTAAAGGAACCATCCCCTCATTCGCCTGCAATTATTTCGGAAAATCAGAGTGGCTAGAAAGAATTTGACTCCACATCCTGTCGAATGCTAATGACAGGTAAGAGCCTTATTACTCACCCACCGTGTTTGGCCATTTAACCGGGTGCTATTTCTACTTACTTATCTGGGCCAAATAACTTCGAATGCGAGAATTAACTTATGTTTTGTTGACCGCTATTTACGAAACACTGCTCGGAAAATTAAAAAAAAAAATAAAGATGGAAAAAAAGAGGCATGTCTGATCTTTATACGAAGTTAGGAAACATTTGAAAGAGGAGTCAATTCTCGCAGTGGAAATGTTTGCCGTGATTCGTACTAAAGGCATCCTATTATTCGGAACTGAAATTATTCGGTTTGAAACTAATATTCACCCCTGGCACGCTTGGTGTTTCAGTTTCCTCGATAAACTGTACGCCAGGTAGGATTAGTTTAAATGGCTACGATAGAGGAGGACTGAGCAGCGAGGAAGAAACTCTGTCATAAGATACCATTACTATATGAATTTGTTATTATTTATTAATTAGTGTAAACCCGTGACAGTTTTAGTCTAAAATAGTTCTATTTAGGGTCAAAGATTATGACAGATTGACCTTATCTGGTCGAATACGAACTTATCCGGTGTTTCACCTTAAGGGTTCACTGTACAAAATATGAATAAAATCTCTTGAGCTTGAATAACTTAAAGTATTAATAGACGTATTAAACACGGACAGAGATCATCGCACTATCGTATAATTGTTTGAAATGTCATGGTTGCTAGACTCTAACTGGTTGCAATACAAACAAGATATGTATTTGACCCTAAAGTTTCACTCTGCAAAATTGTAAGAATTTCTATTTAGTTTAAAGGGAATGCGTAATTGCTTCGAAAGCATCACGTTGTTCTTGACTGAGGCTGGCCATGCAGCCACAATGTAATCTTTGGTCATCGTCATCGTCATCGTCCGTAGCGGCCAGAGAATTTAATAAAGGTTATTAAATACTTACTAGAATACTCGTTTGGCTAACATATCTGAGGTCTGATGTCCACTTTAAATAAGCCAGTAATTCACAACATGAACAAAGACCAATAACAAAAGTGGTCAGTAAAATATGTAAAAAGCAAATAAACCGTTAGATACAAACTTTGGCCAAGCAGCAACATTAGCAGAAGTTTTGATTAAATTGAAATCTAGGCTAGGCCGCAAGGACAAATGGCATTCGTTGTTATAGCAGAGGCCATGAGTAACTGATGTTTCTTAAAAGTATTGTTATGTTGCTTGCATTAGCGACATTTTATTGAAAATTAGTTACTCGTTTTTTCAGCCGTAAAGTTTAACCATATATGTTTTGAATAATGAACTGCTACGAAAAACAAACTTAATGACTATATTCTGGCAGCTAATTTCATAGCAGTTACTTAGGTATTAAATTTTGCAAATACCCTCGAATTTCTATTTCTGGAAACTGTTGATTCGCGAACCTGTAGCCAATAGGTATCGAGATGAGTGAGTGAAAGAGCTTAAGAAATTATTTAGTACACAGTGATGCTAAAAAGCTATCAACCTCCATCGGAGGAGGTTGTTATTACAAAAGGCTGTTATGCAGATGCTTCCTACCGACGTGATAAACGGTGCGTCTTTTTTTTTTTAAGTAACTTGAGTGCATCACCACTCCTTAAACTCATTTCTAAGAGTAGTACACACCATTGCATTCCTCATTGCATTCCTCATTGCATTTCTCATATTCTTGACTGTGCGTTGACTACAAATAAGGAGGCCAAACCGTCCATTAGAGCAACTTTAATAGAAGTTAGTTCATCTCAAAATCCATTGTAAAATAAAAAACTAACTTAACAAACATACGAACAACGGCAGTTTTTAATAAAGCCATTTATAAAAACAATGGATGCCGAATTATATTTCTTTTCTTGCAGGTTTCGCTCTATTACAACAGCTTAAGATAGTAAACAGCTATCATAAAAATAGAATAGAAATAAATTCTGGTATTTACATCCATTGAAGACGAACTACGATTAATTGTATGTGCAGGAGTTTCCAGTTGATGATTTTGGCATTAAAAAGAATTTGTTATTTTAAACATTCATAGATATCTTTAATTTACCTTATGGGATGAATTACTACTGCTGTAACATGGCGGTTGTAATTTAAGTCGTGATAAAAATGCAGGACTGGAATTTAGTACAGCTAGGATTACAATTAAATGTTTCAATTTTGTCATGAATATCCGTTGGTTCAGGGGATAATTTACCTTTCCAGATACCGCAATGGTTCGATTCTCGGTTCACGAGCCCGACTTACTTTCACCTAAAGCGAAACTTTTTACGTTTCAGTACGAATGTCCAGTCGGAAGGCGTAGTGAAAACACAACATTCCGACAGTGTAAGATGATGCATGTCAGTCCAGGAAGTAACAACAGACTTAACACTATCAGAAGGCAACAGACACCTGATGAAGACAGCAGAGCCTATTCTAGAAATGCTGATTTCACGAAACCGACTGGACACCCATACCGAGCGTAGTGGATGAGTTGTAACGTTCTGGCCTCGCATTCGGGAGGACTCAGGTTCGAATCCCCGTCCGGCCATCAAGATTTGGATTTTCCATTGTTTCTCCATATCGTTACAGGTGAATTCCGGGATGGTTCCTTCAAAAAGGCCACTTCCGAATTCCTTCCAGTTTTTTGTCCACAGTCCTTTCCCACCTCTAATGACCTTGACGCAGACGAGTCGTAAAGCCATAAGAAAAAAATGGACATCCTTGAAGATTACATTGCAGCAATATGTGGGAAAATTCTCCACTCAAACCTTAGTCCTAGGACGCTCCGTGAATCAATAAAACCATATGCCATATTTTATTTAAGATAGTCAAAAAATATGGCAATGTAACTAGAAATTAAAGAAAACTTACCTACTATGTCCTTAAAAAGTTATTTTTCCAAGATTTAACAGACCTGAATATAAATGGAATCTTGCTCAAAATGCTGCTAGATACTTTATAGTGTGCTAGAATTTAGGGAACCTGCAGTATTTTATAGTGTAGAGTGTGATTTTAATAATATGGAGTCTATCGAGGCATTACAAGTAATTGAGAGACAAAAGCTTCAGAGATTTTGCTTTAACTTTTGTTCCTACTCATTTAAGTAAAACACCAGTTAATTACTTATCAGTGAGTTCCAACGCATCACTAACTTTGGAGTCAATGACACATAGGATTAATGTAACTAGAATGCGATATGGTTAGCAAATTTGATTTAATTTACGCTGATTCACGCTTGACCAGTTATCAGGTTAAAATTTCATATGTAAAATACATGACACGAACTGAGTTGTAATTATTTTCGAAATTCCAATGATATCATTCGGTGTTTATACAACCGATTGACTATAAGAGATGATACAATTTACACATATGACAGTTGAACGTTTTGTCTTTCCGGAGTACCGAAAGATTGCGGTTTTTCTTGGATGCGTGAGTATAACTAATTCGAAAAATGTGTAGAGCATTATTTAAGATAGTTTAATGTTTTACACCAGGACCCGAAAATGCATAGATTGTTAGTAATAAAATGACTGCAGTACTTATTTTAAGAAAGTCTAGTTTGGCGAAGTTTAAAAATAACTGCTTTTTTTCGAGGCAAAAATGCAAGACGTGGTCTATTTTTCACCAATTTTTGTTTTGGCTCCAGATGTTTTAATCATAGAGATTGATACATAAAGAAAAAAGGAATTAGCTATGTTCGCGTACCGTTTCTATCTTGGTGAAATTTGCGTGAAATTATTTGATGATAACAATAACATAACCTTCTTTAAGTAGTACTACGATATGTTATCTCGTCGTTTCATCTCCATTTCTGACTCGCATTCGGGAGGACGGCGGTTCGAATCCCCGTCCGGGCATCCAGATTTGGGTTTTCCATGGTTTCCCCAAATCACTCCAGGCAAATGCCGGAATGCTTCCTTCAAAAGGCCATGGCCGAATTCCTTCCCATTCCTTGCCCCCATCCTTGCCCCCCATCCTTTCCCGTCTCTAAAAGACCTCGATGTTAAAAAGAGACGTAAAGCAGCTACAAAACAAAAAAACAAAAAAAATCCATTTCTGACATACTGTGCACCACAATTCAGTAACTTTTCTATTTTTAGTTTGCACAGCTCCTGTTAATAAAATTATTGGCTCATCCATTATGTGTTTACTTTTTTTGGTGATCAACATGATTAATAGTTTTCATTTAATTTCACAAAAAGTATCTTGGTTGTAAAGTTTCTAGGCTGAGTGGATTAATTGTAGAAACAGAGTCAGCTCTAATAGAATAAGACGAGAATTATCTTACTTAGGAAGTAAAATTAAAACAGACTGTTCTAACAAGACATCAGAATCAGAATACCACTAGTAAAATGAGCCTTCTTCACAAAATGAAACCTTTTAGTATCAATTATTATTGTTCTAGGTCTCAGGAAGAATTTTCTTAAATTGAATGCTTGTAGCACATCGCTCAATGGAACTAAACATTGAACTTTATACAAATCACAGAGAAACAAATCTGAACTATCCAAAAAGTTCTAGTGCTATAGAAGGTTGTTGAAGTGGTTAGACGAAGCTCGAAAGAAACATCTGCTATAAATGATTTGTGAAGAAAGAAGTTTGTGGAATAGTCTAGCAGAAGTAAGAAGATTTTAAGAAAAGCGTGTTTGAACAATTCGTTAGTGAAGAGAATAATCGAACAGAAGAACTGTAGAAGAATACGTAGGATAGAATATATCAAAAAGGAATTGAAGATGTACGTTAAAAATTTAATAAAATGTACTAAATTTAATAAAAATGTAGTAATAAGCTCAGCAATAGAAGGACTGATGACAAAAGAAAAGCAAATATTTTCACTGAGTAACAGCAAAAACACTTTTATAATACTGTATCTGATATTGAGTATAATAATAGGCGTATCAGAAGGAAAACAATGTATCTCTATAAAATAGTAACAACAATGCCAAAACATTAGTCTTGTAGCTACCGTGGGGATATTTGATACCGTTGTTGGTGCTCCAGCCAGTGGTATAGTGCTTTTAATGTTGGATGAATGAAGGGGTTTCTAAATGAAAGTTTCGTTTATTTTTATTGAAGCTCGTAATCAAACATTTTACGAAATTTCAAAAGTTACTCAATTAGCTGGAAATCTTTAAAATGGAACATGAGTGAACTTCTCATAACATGGCTTTTACAACAAATAAGACATGAACTACCTCAGAGTGATTACGGGATGATATTGTGGACAGTTCAGTGTTAGTGATTACTATTCCTGAAACCCTTAGATATGTTTAAATCAGTGTGATCCCAAACATTTTATTTCAATACATTTCATGATCACACTAAAGCTGCGTTCCCACGATCTTTAGTGACGGAGGCGGCACCTCATTAGCCGAAGTGTAGGGACGAGCGCGCGCCGCAGGTTAGCCCTCGCTACCTCGCCACAACATCCCCACCACGTTGCCTAGTGTCGTTTGGCACAGAGCACTTTACAGCAACAGAAGGGGTGCGCACCGCTGCTGCAAACCGATGGCAACAGCGCACCGCTACACATGCCAGTGATGTTTACCGACATAGAGTGGGTAGCTGCGTCTCGTCCCCGCTAGCAGAGGCGGCCCCGTTCCCATGGCGTGTTGTTGAGTATCCGTCCCATCCCGCCTTCGTTACAAGACGTCGTGGGAATGCTGTTTAACTGGAACCACCCTGTTTTGACGTATCTGATTAAAGTTTTCCCGCCCAAGTTACAACCTATCTTTACTTCGGGTTTTATGTGTATTCCTGTAGCCATAGAGTGTATCTTGGGATATTATTCGATGAACACCTAAAACAGAATTGCGCCACCATGCCTTGAAAAAGTAAAATAAAAAAAAAATCAATTTCTAAACATATTATAATAAGTTGTACAAACATGCAGCTTCTTGCCGATGTCAAAAGACATTAAATTACAAAAGATAATTGAAGCATCTGATTTGTGATGCTATAGAGGGATGAAACTTAAATGGTCAGACAAAATACGAAATGATTATGCTTTGGAAATGATAGGTGTGGAAAGAAGTTGTACAGGAGTCTCACAAAAAGAAGAGACTGGATAATTGTTCTCATTTTAAGATTTGATGGACTGATTAATTGTTTAGTGGGGGGTACTGCCGAAGATAATAATTATAGAGGAACATAGAGATTAAAAGGTATGGAACAGGTAATTGTAGATGTAGATTTTAGTAAGTATATTGAGATGAAGTGGTTAGTTGAGGGTGGGAAGAGACAGAAAATTTCATCAAATCAGATAAAAGACATCGTAGCATTTATCCCTCATTACGTGGTCTGCTTTACTTGACTGATGACAAAAAGTTATAAGCTCTAGTAATTTTACATTTAACTGAAGTTAATTGGAATTAAAATACTATAAATCAGAACGATCATATGGATTTACAGTCTTCTCTTTCCTTAAGCAAAAGCAATTAACGTCTCATTTCTCCGATTATTTTATAACTATTCATCATAAGATGGAAGAAAATTTTAGAAAAAGTAGCCCAGTTATCTATTCGTCTGAACAAATAATATCTAGTTTCATTAGTCGAGTGATGATTTGCGTTCTGTTCATGCTAAACTGCGGCAATGTTTCGGCCGAAGCCTTCTAGCATCTTGTACGACGAATTTCGGATTTACCTTGACTGAATATTCTGGTTGTTAAGGCAGTCAAAAATTGTATACAAATAGTATCCTTTCTATGAAAGAAACATAAATGGAATGTACACATTACACACTATGAATTGTTAGATAAACAAACGCATGAACCGTGGAAGCATGTTAAATGCAATCATAACTCAAGATGCATTGATTTAAAATTAATAATTTTTCTGTGTCAAGTGGTTGTTAGAATTTTTGTCAGTCCGCAGTTTGGAAGCAAGTAGCTCATAAGAGACATCGTTGAGAACACTTTTGTTCGTGCTCTTCTATTTGCTGTTAAGAATCCCATTAATCTGTTATTACCGCACGTCCTGCGTTAGGAGTATCATCTGGAAAGCTCGTAAGTAGTGCAATGAGAAGCTTTTAGCTGTCCAGCTGGATGCGACTAGCCATAATTTTAATGGAAAGACATCAAAGAGAGGATTTCAACCTTAACATCGTGCTCATTGTACGTGAAAAGGTTCTTTCAAAGAAAGCGGACATTAAAAGACTCTAATGAAGCTTTAGTCGAGGTTTATTTCGCTTTTTCGCCGTGTAAATTCAAACAGAAGAGAGACGGTCCAGGAGAGAGTATTACGATCAGGGCCGCATTTAGGGTCTGCGGGCCCCTAGGCTATACATGTGGTGCGGGCCCCCCTGTCGGCAGTGGCCCTGGTTGCCTCCGGCTATGGATCCTTAAATTTCGAAATATTTTAGAAATTAGGCCCTGATAATTTATGGGTGACCTTTTTTTTTAACTCTTCTACTGGTCCAAGCGGGGGATCCATGGTTGTGGTGTGGGCCCCCTCTTTGTGGTGTGGGGCCCCTCTTTGTGGTTTGGGCCCCTAGGTTACAGCCTATGTAGCCATGCTTAAATGCGGCCCTGATTACGATAGATCGCCACTTTTTTCGTCTTCTGTAATTTCATCTTTTCTTTTTCTGAATATTATTAATTGTCTTAATTCTGCAGCTCTCAGCGCTTTGCGGCCTACTACTTACAACGAAAATTCAAAACTCACCAAAATAAATCAGGTGAACATATAAAATAGGAGTCTTCACAGCATAAAAAAGAAAAAAATAAATAAAGGAAATATCCAATTCAGATACTAATGCACATAATGTACGTGGAAATAAAATAAAATAATAAAACTTTTTCATAAATAACCGGCTATATCATGAAGGACTGACAGTTAAGTTTTTAAACATTTTGGAAGCTGAATGAGAAAAGACGACAGAAGTTGACGCTAAAAGAGAGTAAAGTAAATTATAGTACTACCATGCTCATATTAATCCGAACGACCTGAATTGCACAACGCTACATTTCCTCCTGGGACTTATTCAACCCATTATACACATCTACGAAGACAGTACTATACCCTGGAGGTGGTACAGTCTCACGACCTATTAAAATTGAGCCACATCCACCTCCTATAAAACGAAATACATTTCCGCTTTTTTGTTTCATAAACCGAAATAGTGATTACATTTCGGCAATAAAAGAGTTATAGGAACATCGAATACGTTTCATTTACTGTTTTAAAGACATTTTACAGTTATTAAGTGTTCACACATAACACGGAAGTTACCAATCACAAACAAAATGCTGGTTTTTAGCAAGTACTGGATAACAACAAAATGCAGATTTTATACCCGTCTACAACTTAAAATGACTCGAAATTTACGTTAATATTCAACGTTTGCTGTGTATTATAATTTTTGGAAACAGTACAGACTTACCTAAAAGTTCAGTCAAATATATAACACGTAACAAGATTTCAGATTTAATAATTTTGGCAGTGGTCTTGTAAGTATGCTTGCCTGTAAAAGCAATTCTTTTAGTTCTGTCGTTTCTTGAACATACTTAGCGTGGAACAATAGAAAAGAATCATAACATCAATGTTCTGGCTGACGTGATACACTGTCAACGCAGCATGCGTGAGTAGGATTTGAAAGACACTTTTCTATTAAATTTAACTTCACCGTAAAGATTTCTGTCACTCAACATTCCCCATTTTTTCTAGTGCTCATAACAAAGTCGGACGATTGATCCTTGATGTGATACGTAATGATAACTGTTTAAAATAATCAAGGAACTAAATCAAACTAATTTGTCTATTGTGCGAAAAAGTTTTTTTAGCTAATGTCCTTATTGTGCGACAAATATAATTTCTAGCCTGTGGATTTGGAAAGCAAATGAAAAATGAAATGGACAGTGGCTGTTCTTACGAAAATTTCTCATCAAAGAAGAACATAAAAATCAAAGCTTCCGTATTTAAAAACTAGTGATAGCTAATGATATAACTGATGCATAACCCCAACTGGGCATTATTCGTGGCATCGAGTTATCTTCCCTGTCCTATCGCGTTGACCGCTATCTCCGGGAGTCCGTAAAAAATTCGGTTTGCGGTAAGGGGCAAAATCGTTAACCATAGCACAAAAAGAATATACGTTATTAAAGAAGTGCAGTAATTTTAAAAGTTACTCCTGACGCATATCACCATTGATGAAAAGTTTCTATAATTTTATTTCCTAAATTTAAAATTCCAAGAAATAAACAGTAAATTCCAGCAACGAGGAAGGAAAATGCCTGGCTCGTTATTAGTTTCTCCTACCTCAGCTTCCCTCTCTGGTAATCCTGACGTTATGGTGCTGTAATTGGCTCAGGTTCGGGGATGCTGATCCCTGAAGCTACGAGGTGCGATGTCTAGCGGTTCCACGGTTCAAGTCAGCTGAGGGCAAAAGTGGTTAAATGATGCATTATGTTTTTCTTGGGTTACGCGTACACTGCGACAGTGAAAACATATTTTACACCTATTGGGAAGTTGAAATTACAAATTTCTGCCTGTATCTATTGTGAAATCGAAATTTGTTGTTATTCTTCAATAAAGTCACTATTATTTCAAAGGCACGGAAGAGGTTAGTATTCTAAAAACGTAAACGAATTCGGCAACGATATTTGAGAAATGACAATTCCTCATTCCGTTGAGTAATTTCGAGATTTTTTATTTAAACAGAATTTTTGATAGCCAGATCGTGAGTGTGAATTGACTACTGTCTCGTGCCACTGATGAAATTTACCCTTCACCCAATTCGTTCAGCTAGTAATTAATGTAAAATTCCGGGAAAAAAACAATAACTTTCAGGAACGAGGAAAGATAATGCCAAGCTGTTTATGCATTGTAGCTACCTCATCTTACGTCTCTGGTAAGCCTGACGCGATGGGGCGGTAAGTGGCTCATATTCGTGGATGCAGATCCCGGAAGCTGGTGCGTTGTCTCGTGGTTCCATGGTTCGAGTTACTCCACGGGAAAAAGTGGTTAAACGATGCGTTATGTTTTCCTGTGTTACCCCATACACTGAGACAGTATAAACGTATTACACACATATACAGACGTTAAAATTACAGATTTCTGCCTGTATCTATTGAGCAATCCAAATTCATTGTTATTTTTCTGTAAAGTCATTATTATTGCAAAAGCCTGGAAAAAATTAGTTTTTACACGCTTTATATTAGCTTGACTTGTATGTATGTATGTATGTATGTATGTATGTATGAATGTAACGGAATTTTACAACTCCATTTTGACCCACTTCCCGATGTCCGAGCTGTTTGAAATTTGGCACACATATTAAGAACCGGTGACAATACAATAATTTCATAGCTATATCCTGCTATGCTCATTACTTTGACAGTAACAACAGAAAAATGGTTGAATGTCGTGGAATTTTGCAATATAATTTTAACCCAATTCCAGATGTCCGAGTTGTTTGAAATTTTGCTCATGTATTGATAATTGATTACAATACAATAATTTCATAGCTATGTCTTGATATTCTGATTACGTTGACAGTAAAAACATAAAAATTTTGCACACGTTTTAAGAACCGTTGACAATACAGTAGTCTCTTAGCAACGTCCTGCTATTCTCGTTACTCTGACGGTAACAATAGAAAAATGGTTGCTATGTAATGGAATCTTTCATTTCAGTGTTTACCTGCTTCCTGACGTCCGAATCGTTTTAAATTTTGCACACTTATTAAGAACCGATAAAAATTCAATAATTTCACTCTCACCACGTTGCCAGTGTATCCTATACTTGATGGGATTACTGAGTTAGGCAAATGCAGCCGCGACATTAGTGCACAGGTGCGATTCGAGAAATCTTCGTCATTTGGCGGCCACACCCTTCGGAGATTTCCCACCCAATATAGCCATCATCATCATCATCGTTCTCCAGTTTCCCGGGTGTGATTTACGAGCCTTGGTTGCTGTAGACGATCGTCTTCTTCCGTCTCCTATCCAGAAAGGTTTCTCTGTCTGAAGTCGCTTAACGTGATGCTGAATAGTAAGTATTCGAAATATTACTTCGTACTATTATAGAAAAGTAGCCTTCCTCGTTTACCGTGCTATTGGATCTCTTGTTGAGCTGACCATTTAATTGTATTTTACTCGTGGGAGTAATAATTAATAATGAAACTACAACTCGAAGAAAAAGAGAGATTGGCGAAGAAAAGCGAACAGTAAGAAACATACTTTTTAAAGTATCTGAACTAAAAAGTTAAAAATAAAAATTGTAGTTTAAAAAAACTAAAATCACGCTTTCGTAGTAATGTGAACTAAAAGGTTAAAAATAATATTTAAATATAAACATTTTGTTTAACAGTGATAGGACGTCCCAAAATTCAGGATAAATTAATTTTTTTTGAATAAGCTTAAAGTATAAAGTCACTGATTTCAAAATTAACTTTAATGTTAAAAAAGCGTGGGGTGCGCTCTACATAACTTTTGACAATGACTCTGTCTTTACAAACAGCCAACGACAAAAAATATAAGACAACTGAAATAGCACCCCATGCTTTTTTACATTAAAGTTAATTTTGTAATCAGTGACTTTATTCTTTAAGCTTATTCAAAAAAATTAATTTATCCCGAATTGTGGGACGTCCTATCACTGTTAAACAAAATGTTTATATTTAAATATTATTTTTAACCTTTTAGTTCACATTACTACGAAAGCGTGATTTTAGTTTTTTAAACTACAATTTTATTTTGTAAACTTAAACGAATTGGTCCATGGTCGTTGAGAAATAGCAATTCCTCATTCCGTTGAGTAATTTCGAGATTTTTTATTTAAACAGAATATTTGATAGCCAGATCGTGAGTGTGAATTGACTACTGTCTAATGCCGCTGAATAACTTTGCCTATTTGTTTGATGAACAGTAACACATTCAAGATTTAATTTAAAACTGCTGGTATCTGTATGTATCGACATATTAACTCATTGTATGCTGAATTGACGCTAAAGTAAATACAATCATGTTGTGGATACTGAAATTTGTAACACTCTAGCCTTAAAGTATAAATTTTTCGCGATCATTCATTTCGCCAAAGTGTAAAGTAAAAGGTTTGTTTCCTCATAGTTGTGGAAAAACTATAGCCAGTATATAGACCTCATTACATCAACGAGGACTATGAGAAAGAAGAGTGGTTTTATAAATATCCTACGTTTCATTTATTCTAAACAAAAATCTATCAGTTTCTAAATTTTTTTAAATTTTTGTCTCAAGATAAATATCATAACAGAAAGAAATAGTGACACTTATATAGGAACGAAGTCTTTCTGGGCGTTGAGAATGGATGTAGTCTTCTCGTGAGACTAACCGAGTAGGTAAGATGTTTCCACTCGATATTTCGGCGATCTCAGACTCCGTCGCCATCTTCTGGTGAAGTGCCGGATCCGTCAGAAGGCTGGTTCTTATAGCCTCCGAATGCGAATGGCGACGTAGTCTGAGATCGCCGAAATATCGTGTGGAAACATCTTACTTACTCGGCTAGTCTCCCGAGAAGACTACATCTAATAGTGACACTTATTTTTTCGTAATGTTTTGTTAATAGAAAACTTTAAAAAATATGTGTCAGCTGATAGATGACGATAGAACTATCAAGCGCCACATTGTAATTCATTATAAGGATTTTTTTTTATTTTTGATCTGTTTATTTCAATATGCTGCGAGTTAGGAATTTTTGTTGTAAATGCCTCTCGAAGGATCTCTAACACGGCTAGTTCTTGGAGTCTGACGCAAACACAGTAAACAAACATCTGTATCCAATGGTATCGCTGTGAAATGCTCCTTCTAAATGCCAATTTCATTTCTAAGCCAGATGAGAAACTACAAGGCTGTTGGTTGCACATAGCTGCTCTTTTTTTTTTAATGCTAATTATATGGTATTTTTCCTGACGCCTTGGAAAGGCATTTACAGAAAAAAAACTTAACTCACAACATATTGAAATCACAGATGGAAAATAATAATAATAATAGTTTCTTTGTCAGATTAAGCGAGAAACTAAACAGCAGTGATTAATCTTGCGGGTTCTCATGAACAACTCCAAATGTACTCCGTGCCTTTACGGCACTAAAATGCACTAAACTCGTCAGATTATATTGGCTGAACAGTATTTTAAATTCCAAATCCACACAGTTTATCGTCGATGTGGCCTATAAATTGCTAACAAAATATTTTTTTATATGGAGTGCTAAATGAATCTGTATTCACGATAAACAACTAAAGATGCTGCTACATTAGTGGACTGAGACATCCGATGACAAGCGTATTCGCGCTTGATATTGGAATTTATTTTTAAACAATTTGTCGTTAAATATAATAAGTTTTTTATACGTATATACATATGATATGTATTTTGCAACAAGTGAAAAGGAAATAATCGATGAAAAAATATACAACCGCAAGTGGGATCGAACCTAGGATTAACAGCTGCACAGGTCAGCACATTAGCATTCAGCCACTCCGCCTTTATAAACGGACGTGCTTCGTCCATTACATAACCAAAGTGAAGATATATATAGATACAAAATCTCGTGAATGAATAGTTATTGATAATCTGTATAAAGAATCAAACTGTTAAAAACAGAAAAAAAGAGTTAAATAAAAATATGAGACGTGGAAGAAAAATAATTTTCCATTTCGGCAGTGTATCTGTTCTTATGAAATCGCCTAGCTATGAGACACAATTCCTTGTATAGGAATTTCCGGAGCACTGCCAGAAGTCAGAAATCGTGACAACGTTGGAGGAAGTAGATGTGGCAGCGTTGCAGGAGGAAATAAGTGTGAACTTTCCTATTTCCTTCGGCTAAGAAGAACACCTTTATAACGCAAATAATACACGTAATAATTCATCACGAGCAGCAAATTCGGCTTAAGTTTTTTAGTGTTTTTCACTACACTTATCTAACTTAAGACTGCAAGTCACAGCTGTAAATTAAAAATACAATGGTAATCCATGTTAACTGTAAGAGGGAAATCCAAAATCTAAGGTCTCCCAAGCAAAGTTTCAATTTACTTTTTTCAATGTATACATCGTTTTAAGGGCTGAACAATTATACAATTTTCTACATCATCACCATTCGACACACACATTCTGTGACGCTCTGGCCTCTCATTCGGGAGGACACAAGTTGGAATCCTAGTCCAGCCATCCAGATTTATGGTTTCAACGGTTTCCCCAAACCACTCTATGTGAATACCGGAATGGTTCCTTAAAGGCCATTGGTGAAATCCTTGCCACTAGTCCTTTTCCGCCTCTAATAGTCGGACGGGTATTCAAACCCGCCTCCTCCGGAATGCGAGGCCAGAGCGTTAAGGCTCATCCACTACGTTCGGTCCTCCGGTCCTAAGGCACTGTTGAACTTTCTTTACCGGTAGGCTGTGTTTGTTTGAATTTTTGCGGCTTAGTCTATTTTGGAGTCGACTATCACGGGTGAGGAAAAGTCACCGTTCCACTTCCCACACGAGACTAAAGAACACTCACACGAGTGACGACATCCTTCTTCGCCAAATGGTGGTATCTATTTATGTTATTATACTGAAGTAATCGCAAACAAAGAATAATTCAAAAATTGTGTGATTTATTAAGTAATGAGTTTTTAAATCCCGTAGGTATCATGTCGCTAAGCTGTAAAGCAGTAATTTTAGAACTCTCTACTTCAATCCCGATTCTCAATTAACTTTCTTTACTTATACCAGTAATAAAAGAAATGATTCTAGTCCTACGATAATAATCTGTTTTTAAATTTTTGAGTGACAATGGTCATTTAATTTGTTACAGTACTAATATTTGGTTCTATGCGATTTCCTTTCATGTTTTTACATTATATTTTTGTTTTCCTTGACGACGGTGTATGATCATTATAGACCACCTACAGAATTAATGATAGACATGGCTTAAAATTAGAGACATAATTCAAACGATAAATTAATTGTTTCTGGAACTTGAAATTCGTTCTGCTGTGAAATGATTATTTTCGATAAACGTGTACAGTTGGAAATGGAACAGACGATCTGATTTCTGCGTGGTTGGGAACCAGAGTAGCTTTCTTTCAGCGCAGCCGCCGCAAAAGTGTTTACTTTCATGTTGGTAGTTGGTTACAAATCATTTGATAGTTTCAGTTATAAGAGATTCCTTAAGCACCTTATTCCCTGAGGCAGTTTGGAAGGAATCAAGAATATATAATATGCATAAGCATAGTGTAGGTTCGGAACTTATAAAAGGGGGAAAAAGTTTAAAAGAATATAAAATACGTGGATTTGAACCTTGAACCGCAGGGTCAGAAAACCACAACACTAACCACAGCCCCCCCCCTCCCACTCTAGCTAGATACCTACTCGTCAGTTTGTTAACAATACTGCCTAGAAAGACTGTTTCATTCAATCTTTTCCGAAATAATCTCTTGTTTCTGTAGTTTCGTTGTGTTAAAAATTCTACCTCCTAGTAAATGGTTATTCGCTGGTTTGTCCACAGACCACATTATGAGTTAAATATTATCAGAAGGAATTAGCCAAACCAGTATGTAAATAATGATCGTTAAAGTTTTACGCTACTCAGTTGTAGTAAAAAGTAGAACGGAGCCTTGGGGGTTATTTTTTGCCTCGCTTTAATGCATTCCCGTTAATTACAACTTTTGCGATAGGTTTTACGATCTGAATTTGTTTAAAGTGTTATTGAAATGTAGGGGAAAGTTGATGAACTACCCAGCCATTATGAATCGTCAGTGGGGAGGAGCTTAATTCCAGTTTTGTTTCATGCATTGACTTACGGAAATGAATAATCTGAAATATAGATGGTTCTGAATGAAATATCCCCAATGATATTGCCAAATGGCGGAGCCAGCATTGCCTTACTCTTTCCTGGGATGAGATTGATGCCAGATTGTGCAAAAAGACTGAAATAACATGAAAGCGAGGTCAACATTTAATGCAAAGACTGTACGAGTATATATAGAAAATTAATGAGTATGCATTCTTTACGAAGTAGGAATATCCTGGGAATGGGCATTCTATTCGAGCCGTTCGCGGAAACGTTGCGCGTTCAACGATGTGTGTAAACAGCCCTATTTCCTCATGATGATCCTACTACACATCACTTGCCGAGTGTAACTGAGACAAACTATAAATCCTTATAATGAATTACAATGTGGCGCTTGATAGTGCTATCGTCATCTATCAGCTGACACGTATTTTTTTAAGTTTTCTATTAACAAAAAAATTACGAAAAAATAAGTGTCACTATTTCTTTCTGTTATGATATTTATCTTGAGACAAAAATTTTCAAAAATTTAGAAACTGATAGATTTTTGTTTAGAATAAATGAAACATAGGATATTTATAAAACCACTCTTCTTTCTCATAGTCCTCGTGGATGTTATGAGGTCTATATACTGGCTATAGTTTTTCCACAACTAAGAGGAAACAAACCTTTTACTTTACACTTTGGCGAAATGAATGATCGCGAACAATTTATACTTTAAGACTAGATTGTTACAAACTTCAGTATCCACAACATGATTGTATTTACTTTAGCGTCAATTCAGCATACAATGAGTTAATATGTCAATACATACAGATACCAGCAGTTTTAAATTAAATCTTGAATGTGTTACTGTTCATCAAACAAATAGGCAAAGTTATTCAGCGGCATTAGACAGTAGTCAATTCACACTCACGATCTGGCTATCAAATATTCTGTTTAAATAAAAAATCTCGAAATTACTCAACGGAATGAGGAATTGCCATTTTCTCAACGACCATGGACCAATTCGTTTAAGTTCACAAAAAAACTAATTTTTTCCAGGCTTTTGCGATAATAATGACTTTACAGAAAAATAACAATGAATTTGGATTGCTCAATAGATACAGGCAGAAATCTGTAATTTTAACGTCTGAATATGTGTATGATACGTTTATACTGTCTCAGTGTATGGGTAACACAGGAAAACATAACGCATCGTTTAACCACTTTTTCCCGTGGAGTAACTCGAACCATGGAACCACGAGACAACGCACCAGCTTCCGGGATCTGCATCCACGAATATGAGCCACTTACCGCCCCATCGCGTCAGGCTTACCAGAGACGGAAGATGAGGTAGCTACAATGCATAAACAGCTTGGCATTATCTTCCTCGTTCCTGAAAGTTATTGTTTATTTCCCGGATTTTTACATGAATTACTAGCTGAACGAATTGGGTGAAGGGTAAATTTCATCAGTGGCACGAGACAGTAGTCAATTCACACTCACGATCTGGCTATCAAAAATTCTGTTTAAATAAAAAATCTCGAAATTACTCAACGGAATGAGGAATTGTCATTTCTCAAATATCGTTGCCGAATTCGTTTACGTTTTTAGAATACTAACCTCTTTCGTGCCTTTGAAATAATAGTGACTTTATTGAAGAATAACAACAAATTTCGATTTCACAATAGATACAGGCAGAAATTTGTAATTTCAACTTCCCAGTAGGTGTAAAATATGTTTTCACTGTCCCAGTGTACGCGTAACCCAAGAAAAACATAATGCATCATTTAACCACTTTTGCCCTCAGCTGACTTGAACCGTGGAACCGCTAGACATCGCACCTCGTAGCTTCAGGGATCAGCATCCCCGAACCTGAGCCAATTACAGCACCATAACGTCAGGATTACCAGAGAGGGAAGCTGAGGTAGGAGAAACTAATAACGAGCCAGGCATTTTCCTTCCTCGTTCCTGGAATTTACTGTTTATTTCTTGGAATTTTAAATTTAGGAAATAAAATTAAAGAAACTTTTCATCAATGGTGATATGCGTCAGGAGTAACTTTTAAAATTACTGCACTTCTTTAATAACGTATATTCTTTTTGTGCTATAGTTAACGATTTTGCCCCTTACCGCAAACCGAATTTTTTACGGACTCCCGGAGATAGCGGTCAACGCGATAGGATAGGGAAGATAACTCGATGCCACGAATAATGCCCAGTTGGGGTTATGCATCAGTTATATCATTAGCTATCACTAGTTTTTAAATACGGAAGCTTTGATTTTTATGTTCTTCTTTGATGAGAAATTTTCGTAAGAACAGCCACTGTCCATTTCATTTTTCATTTGCTTTCCAAATCCACAGGCTAGAAATTATATTTGTCGCACAATAAGGACATTAGCTAAAAAAACTTTTCGCACAATAGACAAATTAGTTTGATTTAGTTCCTTGATTATTTTTAAACAGTTATCATTACGTATCACATCAAGGATCAATCGTCCGACTTTGTTATGAGCACTAGAAAAAATGGGGAATGTTGAGTGACAGAAATCTTTACGGTGAAGTTAAATTTAATAGAAAAGTGTCTTTCAAATCCTACTCACGCATGCTGCGTTGACAGTGTATCACGTCAGCCAGAACATTGATGTTATGATTCTTTTCTATTGTTCCACGCTAAGTATGTTCAAGAAACGACAGAACTAAAAGAATTGCTTTTACAGGCAAGCATACTTACAAGACCACTGCCAAAATTATTAAATCTGAAATCTTGTTACGTGTTATATATTTGACTGAACTTTTAGGTAAGTCTGTACTGTTTCCAAAAATTATAATACACAGCAAACGTTGAATATTAACGTAAATTTCGAGTCATTTTAAGTTGTAGACGGGTATAAAATCTGCATTTTGTTGTTATCCAGTACTTGCTAAAAACCAGCATTTTGTTTGTGATTGGTAACTTCCGTGTTGTGTGTGAACACTTAATAACTGTAAAATGTCTTTAAAACAGTAAATGAAACGTATTCGATGTTCCTATAACTCTTTTATTGCCGAAATGTAATCACTATTTCGGTTTATGAAACAAAAAAGCGGAAATGTATTTCGTTTTATAGGAAGTGGATGTGGCTCAATTTTAATAGTCGTGAGACTGTACCACCTCCAGGGTATAGTACTGTCTTCGTAGATGTGTATAATGGGTTGAATAAGTCCCAGGAGGAAATGTAGCGATGTGCAATCAGGTCGTTCGGATTAATATGAGCATGTTAGTACAATGAAAAATATCTTGGTATTTTTCTGAAAGGAGGGAACAATTCACAAGCAGAAAAAAGGACTTAACTGCAGAGTATGCAAGTGATCGCATATAATATAGGTAGATTATGGTGGTATTCACAGTGAAAAGGAATCCGTATAACTGGAGAAAACAACATATAGAAGGCTTTCTCTAACTGCAATAAAAAGAATCAACATGGTACAGCGTTTCAGAATCCTGTAATCTGTTCTTTTACGAGAAAATAGCAGAGGAAAATTTTTCTTCTCTCTTCTGGCTGAGGGCTGGAATTACGTTGTGAGATAATAAGAGCGACTTTGCGGTCCGCTTTTTAATTGAATGCTGCCTACAAATTAGTTGTAATACCAAAAGGGACTTCGAAATAAAAGACCTGGCGACTACGGCATTAATCTTTTAATCGGATGTACCGAACTGAATGAATCTCGCTTTGGATTTAATTCGAAATGAACAGAATTTACAATTCTGTGAGATCGTAGGTACAGAAGAATTGATTTCACCATGTTGTGGTCGGAACCTTATTACATCAGTTATGACAATAGATCAGAAACACACTTTAAATGCGATGTACAGTACTCTCCAATGTAAATTTCCTTACACATCCATTTCCCCTCTTTCTTGTACTCGCATTCTTTTATTTTAAATTCGTTCAGATTTTTGGTTCATTATGATCATTTTCCTTGGTAATTTATTACAATCCCTGACCCCCTAATCTAAGAAAGAAAATTTTACCCATTCTCTTGCGCTTGAAATCGAGTACCAGCTAGTGTCATGGTCATATTTTCCTTTCCCATGCTCCTCTCTTTATTCTTCCAATAATATTTATCCACGCCTTATCACCAATATTTTGCTTGTATACTCTCACCACTCTCCTCACCTTCCTCAAACTATTACAATTGATAGTAAAGAACTGTTACCGAAAGAAAATTAAAGCCATTATAGCCTACATTACTAGAACAGTTTGAGGGACAGTGACGCAAATTTATCAGGAACCATAACTTCCATTTTTTTTTTAAATACAATTAACAATTTAAAGGTTATGAAACTTTATGAACAACAGACAACATGTAAAATAAATTCATCATTTTCATCTTATTTGAGAGTTTATTGATGAAACAAATTTCGAATATTTTACGTGACTTACGTAGGTTGAGGAAATAATGGTATTCTTTCGGATCTAGAACTAATACACAGTAATCGTCAAAAGTTAAAACGGAAAGCCAGTTGCATTAAATCAAGCCTTGTTCAATGATCGTGAAGTGTGTGACGATATCACACCCGACCAAACATCATTATTTTGTTTAAATTAATTGTATCTATATATATAAGATGAATGTTTGTTTGTTTATTCTTCATACAAATCCACAGTTTTTATCCGATCTCGATGAAACTTTGCACACTTATCCTTTGAAACAAGGAGAAAAATAGTGTCTACATTTGGTTGAAAAGTTATCTGTATAAATAATACATGTTGTCTCATAATTTCGAAATACTACTGAATGGCGATAGACAGACGCGTTGGATATGGACGTCTCCATACTGCGTTTCCGTGTATCGATCAGACAGCTCAGTGGTTAAAGCGCTTGCTTAAAAATGTTTGAGTCGTGGTCAGCGGTTCAAATCTCTGTGGAGGATAAGATTTTTAATAATTATTTTTGATCGTAAGAGTCACGCCTGGGCCGTAGGTTATTCGGATTGAATGTTAAACTGTAGATATCACAAAGTTAGGGGTGCAGTGCGAGGCAAATCGTAGGTAGTCTTACAATGCTGTAGGTGTACACTTTTTTACGTTATAATGATCCCTCAGGGTGATTCGCTGTCATTGTGTTTGTGATATGCAGTAATCTATATATATATAAAGATGAACGTATGTTTGTTTGTTACCGAGCGTGGTGGTGTAACGGATAGCGTTTTGGCATCGCATTCGGGAGGACGGCGGTTCGAATCCCCGTCCGGGCATCGAGATTTGGGTTTTCCATGGTTTCCCAAATCACTCCAGGCAAATGCTGCGATGCTTCCTTAAAAAAAGGCCATGGCCGAATTACTTCCCATTCCTTGCCCCCATCCTTTCCCGTCTCTAAAGACCTCGCTGTTGAGAGACGTAAAGCAGTTTTTGCAGCTCTTTGTGTGTGTGTGTGTGTGTGATCCGCAGTAGTAATACTATAAATATGGAAGTAAATCTCTGTCTTTTTGATGCGTTTCGACGACCAAATGGCTATATCGATATAGAAGGAATTTGACAAGAAAATCTATATGAAGGGCACAGGAATTTTCTCCAGTATGTTTAATAGTTTTAGTCACGAAATTTTGAGACCTTATCGAATGGTAACAGAAATATGTTGGAAATTGATTCTCTTCAAGAGACTGGTTCGACGGAAGAATGATATAGTGATAGCTTTCCTGTCATATTATGCCGACTCGGTGTTGTTTGGGACCAATCCTTCGTTTCCAATATTCAATTCTGGCAAAAAATTCTTAATCCACGCGTACGAAGTCGCGGGTACGAGCTAGTATATTTATAAAAGAATGCGCTGTACGTATTTCAGATTATTTTGTCATAAGCTTTGCACAGTCAGTAGTGTGTGTCTTTGGTGAAGGCATAAGTTAGTAGCGGTAACTCGTGTTAAGAATTCTGGTTGTTTAGAGCGAGTGTAAATGTAAGCAGAGAGACTCATGCGATGATTGTTGAAAGCACGCATGTGGCGGTATTATTAATATTGTAATTTGCGAATGTTATTCAGTATTTACAGCAAGAAGTAAAGTTATGTTACGCATTGTGAAGTATTGTTGTTCATGACAGTCGCAGTTTTACAGAGTAAATTGACTGCTTCTGAACAATGGTTATTGTTATTTAATAAGAATAGTGTGTTCTCTCTTCGAATTTAAATAAGCGGCAGTTAAATTGTGTTCAAGATGAGTTGGGCTGCTCATCCATAACATGCTGTTATTTTCTTTGGGGTGGAAATGTTGATAGTATAATTTCATTCTTCGTGGGCTGACCTTGTTACTTAAGTCAGCTAATTAACCACTCATAAGGAAAACTCATCTTCTAACGCTGGAGACCTTGGTAAAGGTCCATAAATCGCATTTCCTTCTCTCAGGTGCTAGGGAGATTTAGTATTGCGTTATTTCTTTATTCACTGTTACGTATTTCATTTCGCCAGATGATATACGAAGGTTTTATGTCATTTCATGTAATGTAATGTTTAGCGCGATTTATTGCTTGCTGATGACGCCAAATGTAATGGATAACCGGATGATACAGGCTTAAGATTTGCGCACCTGCATTCAGCTCTTGATCGCAACATGTCTTGATCTTCTTTCAGGATTTTTGAGATCACAAGCTAAGGCGTAGTATCAAAAAAGGCCCTATTTATTTCACGATACACAAGGCTGCGAGATACTTGCTCTACAGTTTAATAAGCTCTCAACTTCTAGAACAGGATCGATTGAATTTATAGAAGTACTGATAAATAAAATAAACGGTAATCAATGGTAAATAACTGAGTACTGTCTCCAGGCCTCGGAGGCACAGTTAGAAAACCTACCAGAGATATAATGCAAGTGAGAATGAATTCATTGGCCAGGCTGCCCAGCTAACAACTGGACGGACTGCTGAATTGCTGATTCGCTACACGCGCGTTTTCCAGTGCTGGGCTGAAATTACACCTGGCTCGTCAAACAAAGCGTCAGCACGATTCAGCCCTCTACTTGTACACAGTGTCGAACAAAGCTAATAGGAAACTTAAAATATGGTTATAATCCCTTACGGTACCTCGATTTGTCAACAAGTGTTAATAGTCGACAACATGGGTTTAGGCAAGGATATTCATGTGAATTTCAGTTAGTAGGATATATTCAAGATATTTCGGATGAAATGGGCAAGGGAGGCCAAACTGACAGTGTTGCACTAGACCTTTTAAAGGCCTTTGACACAGTGAATCATAAAATGGTAAAAACTATTGGAGTGGATGAGAAAGTGATTTGCTGGGTAGAACAATTTTTAAAAAGGAAAAAAGAAAAAGGTTGGAGTAGGAAATGCGGTATCAAAAGAAGTGGAAGTAAGAATGGAAGTGCTACAGGCTACCGTATTGGATCCATTGCTATTCGTTGTTCTAATTAATAATTATGTTGATGCTTTACTAACAGTTGTTAGGTTGTTTGCAGATGACATATGCTATATAAAAGGATCAAATCGGTAGAGGACTGTGTACAGCTGCAGGATATCGAACTGGGTTGGTAAACATGGGATGAAGGTAAATGCACAGAAGAGTCAACTTATTAGATACACAGACAAAAAAACAAAATTTGATTATAATTTTTTTCTCTTTTTTTATGTCATCAGTCTTTCGACTGGTTTGATGCAATCCACCTTCTTTCCTATCTTGTGCTAACCTCTTCATCTATACATATCCCTTACAACCCACGTCCTCAATTATCTGCTTCATATATTCTTATCTCTGTCTTCCTCCACAGTTCTTACCTTCGACTGTTCCCTTCATTTACAAATTAACCAATCTAGCATGTCATATATCTCAAAATCAATAAATCAAAATGTTTCTTCTTTCTGTAAACTTCTTCCACAAATTTCTTTCTTCACCCATCATTTCCATACTCGTTCATTTCGTACTTTGTCTATCCACTTAATTTTCAGCATTCTTCTGTAACACCACATTTCAAATGCTTCAATTTTATTTCTATCTGGTATTCGCTACCATAAAGTGCTGTGCTCCACACATAGTTTTAAAATTTCTTTCTAAGTTCTACATCAATATTTGAGTCTGAAAGATTTCTCTTTCTCATGAAGGCTCTTTTTGCTAGTGCTAATATTGTAGTGTTAGGGATCCACTACATTTATCAGGTGGAGCCACCTTGCGTCACCGTGTGTGTGAATGGTGTGAAAGAGGCAACAGCTGCCATCTATGTGCAGGTGTTTAAGACGCCACTTTTGTTCTATGGTCCTGCTTCAAATACCGGGGAATTGGCCACCGGATGCAGAGCACCCTGATTGGCAGAGCTGGGGTGGTGCGCCAACTGACCTCGTGGGTGGACGAGGACAAAGGGACTCGTCGCGTGGAGAGGACGGAGAGGAGGACGGTGTTGGTGATACGCAGCAGCGTCTAGTTCAAGTGTGATGGTCATGTGTAAAATCTGTGAGAAAAGTGTTTCATGTCAGGGGTCAGAGTGAGGCTGATATTTTATGCAGCGTATTAGTCGACGGAAGAGTTTCTCCATCAAGCAGGCAACAACACGGTAATGTGCTTAAAAAGAAAAAAACTTTATCACTGCATTGACATTTTCATGCGACTGCACCTGAAACGACCCGGGAATTTTCTCACGAGCCAGTTTATTATTGCTTCATCAGGACACTGTCATTTATTTTTACGTTTCTTGTATTAAGAAATACATTCAAGGCATCCCATGCTGGAGAAAATTTTTACATACAAAAATTGTAATTTAGTGTTCCTTTCTTTTTTCTTTCGTTTGTGCATATTGTAAATAAATGTTATGTAGTTTCAAACAGAAATTTTATCCCAGAATTATTTTTTTAAAAATAAAAGAATTAGTATTGAATAATTAAATAACGGTTTTTCAATGGTAATATCCAGTTAATAATCCTTAAGTAACGAAAGAAATCGTTACAATATGCTTCTAACATCATTCCTGGTAGCAGAATTCACCTAATTCTCCAATTGCATCCGATCATATTTTATATCTAATCTACTATGATTATATCTGCTACATTTCACCACTTTTGTCTTGCTGTGATTTATATACAGTACAAAATCTTCCTTCAGTATTTTGTTCAGCCATTCAGCAACTTCTCAATATCCTCAGCCTGTTCCGCTAACAAGACAATGTTACGCATATCAGCAAATCATAGCATAATGATTTTTTCTCCTTGAACACTTCTGCCATATTCAAATTATTCTTTTACTTCCTTTATTGCTTTCTCTACATACAAGTTGAATATTAATGGTGATAGACTACAACCTTGTCTCACGCCCTTTTTAAACGATGCATATCTCTCATGATTCTCTACTTTTATTATAGCCACTACTTGATTCTTAAATAATTTATAAAGTATTCTTATATTTCGATATTTTCGACCTGACTTCTTTAAAATTTTGAACATCTTGTCCACCTAACATTATCAAAAGCTTTTTTTAAATCAACAAATATCATAAAAGTATCATTGTTTTTCTTGATCCGACCTTCAATTTTTTTTATCTGTTTAACGTCTCTCTAACAGCGAGGTCTTAGAGACGGGAAAGGATCGGGGGGGGGGGGGGCAAGGAATTGGGAACGAATTCGGCCATGGCCTTTTGAAGGAAACATCCCGGCATTTGCCTGGAGTGATTTGGGAAACCATGGAAACCCAAATACGGATGCCCGGACGGAGATTCGAACCGTCGTCCTCCAGAATGCGAGGCCAGAAATGCTAGCCGTTACACCACCGACCTTCAAGTATTAATCTTAAAGCCAGAATTGCTTCCCTTGTACCGCGGTTTTCCTAAACCCAAACTGATCTTCACCTACTATATCTTCTAGTATCCTTTCCATTCTTCTGTATATTATTCTGGTCAGTAATTTTGAAGCATGTGATGTTAGACTAATGGTGCGATAATTCTGACATTTGTCAGCTTGTGCTTTCTTCGGAAGTGTGAAAATGATATTTTTATTAAAATCAGTTGGAATTTCTCCTGTTTCATAAATTTTTGACATCAGTTTCTATAATGTTTCGATTCCTTCATCTGCTTGGGATTTAATAAGTTCTGTAGGGATCTCATCAATTCCAACTGCCTTATTTGATTTCAAGTCATTCAGAGTTCTATTAAATTCTATCCTCAAGACAGGATCTCCTAAGTCACCAATGTTGACATCGCCTTCCTTTTCCACTACGCTATTGTTCAAGTCATTCCCATCATACAGTTTCTCAAAGTAATCCTTCCATCGTTTACCTCTATCGTCTGAGCTTAAAAAAGGTTTCCCACTGGCAGCTTTAACGTTTACACTTCTTTTCTTCATTTCTTCAAAGTTTTGTTTGGTCTTCTTTTATGCAACGTCCACTTTACCTATGACCATTTCCTTTTGTAATTCTTCACACTTTTCTTGTAGCCATTTTTATTTTTTACATTTCCTGTTTTTTTTATCTATAAATTGCCTGTATTGTTCTCTTTCTGCTTCATTCAGAACATTTTTGTGCCTTCTCCTCTGATCCATCAGCTCCAAAATTTCTTCTGTGATCCAAGGTTTTCGGGCGGCTTTTTCCCTAAAGCCTAATGTTTCTTTACCAGCTTTCATTATTTCTCTCTTCAATACATTCCATTCGTCCTCGGTTGAGCTCCTTTCAGAGTTACTTCTTAGATCAAAGTCTACCATTTCTGAAAACTTTTCGCTCGTGTTATATTATTTCAGTTTATCAGCTTCCATTCTGTTCTGCTGTTGCTCTCTTGAATTTCAGTCTGCACTTAATTACTATCAAATTATGGTCAGAATCTATGTCTGCTCCTTGGTACGTTTTACGGTCTAGAACTTGATTCCTAAATCGCTGGTTGACCATGATACAATCTAGCTCATATCTGCCTGTAACCCCCGGACGTTTCCAGGTGTTTATCCTTTTTGAATGTTTCTTAAACAGTGTGTTTGCCACCACTAGCCCCCTCTTTTCCTTCTCCCACTATCGCATTCCAATAACCAATGATTATTATATTTTCCTCCACCTTCACATATTGGACTAATTCTTCAAATTCGGAGTATATTTTTCTGTTTCTTCGCCATCTTCCTGTGACGTTGGCATATACACTTGTACCAATGTGGTTTGGGCGCGCTTTGTTTCCTGTCACTAAGCTGTTCATAATAACTCACCCGTTTCCCTACTCTCTTATTCATTATATAACCTGCACCACTAATTCCACTGAAAACTTTTGTGTTAATTATTCTGTGTTCCACAGACCATATTATTATTATGAGGTGGAGAAAGAATTGCTTGTTTAAGACCTGAAATGTAAATTTCTTGCCATAACATTTGATAACAAGTGCAACTGGGCAGCACACATTGTACAAATAGTAGGAAAGGGTTTCTATATCCTTCACTTGTTGGAGAGAGTGATGACTGGATGTACGAGAAACTTAAAGGAATTGGGTTACGAAAGTTTGATCAAGCAATTGCTTGAAAATGGTGGCGTAGGATGGGACCCACATTTTGGGTTTCAAATACTGGTGTTGGAACAGGTGCAAATGAGGGCTGCTAGATTTGTCTATGGAAAATACCGCAGAACACAATCATTAACCGATATGTTAAAAGAGCTGGAATGGGATTCACTGGAAGACAGGGGGAGGGTGAAGAGAGTCATGGGAGTGTACAAGGCTCATGAGGCACAAGGTGGTGGGAAGATTTTGTTTCGTTGGTACGGGTTCAGATATTGGAATAAGCTACCAAGAGAACTGATGAATAATTTAGTAAAAGCGGTGAAACAATTTAAATTTGAAATTTGTGGAGGGCAAAAGTAGGTGGGTACATGAAAGGAGGAAAATGGGTGCAAAGGGAAATTGCTCACGGGAGTGCGCTCCATCGCAATTAAATTAAATTAAATGAAACCTAGCGTTACCCTTTGTTACGGAACAACAAAATTATTAATAGTACAAGCTCACAGATTTATAAACTTGTATTGAGTGGTTACGAGGTTATTAAAATTTAAATTCTACAAGTCTGAATTAGACAAAATATATACAGAGATTAGTTTTCAGCGGTTTTGACTGGCCAGTGGATGCAGGGTTGATTGTTGGCCTTAAGTTGTTTTAGCATATTTGAAAGAAAAAAGTTCACAGAGAATAATTAATTCAAGTTTGGCTAATATCCGAGGCGTTGCAAATTTAGGACGGAAATTTTAGTCGCCTTACTATGATTCAGACGGAGTAGAACTTCTAACGATCAGAAAAGTATGTTCGACACTGAACTAATATTTCCGGGAACAGTAGTCCTTTCTTTATAAAATTTGAGTATATGATTGTTTGGTGAATGTATGATCTCAATTGACACTTCGTGAGTCTACCGAAATAAGCCTGCAATCTTGAAAAAGTCCGATTAAATTATAAAGTTTTACTATTGGTGTGCTGGAGCAGTTAGCAAAATAACATTAGACTCAGTGATTTGAATAAAACTTTTTCAATCTTTGATGCCACACCTTCCGACAAACTTTCATTCTTACACTAAAATTTCTCAGTTAATTTTTATTAAGGTCTATAGCTTATACGACTTCCCTCAGAGTTAATGATACAAGCTTACACTCTAATTAACTGGAAGGTGGTCTTGTTGAGACTAAACCATGTTTATGTGGTGGTATTCTGTAATATCTATTAGCATAAAGTACGCGTGGATATAATGTTATACTTCTTTCGATTTTGGCTGACCTTAGGTCATGGGAAACAACTCGTTTACTGGTTCGCCTATTCTTCTCCTCCCAGAATTTTCTTCTTCTTCTTCTTTCTTCTGACCAGTGATCTTGGCCTTTGTACATTGTACCTGGAACCCCTTGAATTTATCAATTTTAGTCGGAAACACTGTTCTATTCTTTATCTCATCTCGATGGATGCTAACTTTTTCCATATCTTTTCTCGTCTCTTCACCCGAATTTTTAGTCAAAATTAATTTAGTGATGTAGCTGAAAATTCTTTTTTCAACCTATTCTTACTCATTCAGATGTTATTTAATTAACAAAGTGAATCTTTATTCTACAACAGGTAGGTCGCCCTTCCCTTCCACAGGGGCACGCGACAGAATCAAAATTCGACACTGCAGGAATATAGTTTAACACTGCCAAGGAGGTATAAAACGGTAAGTTCAGAGAATTTTTCTTTAGGCAATTAGCAATAGTAATATAACCTGACCGTGTTGCCAATATTTTATTCCTGCATCGATGAGATCATTAAAAGTTTTGGTGATCCACATAAACAATTTCCATATTGTGTATCAAATACCTAGGTTAAATTCCAAACATGTCTGCAGCACGTATGGTGCCGGGTCATTGGAGATAGCTGATAGAGATTGGCCCTTCGGATGGGGAGGTAAAACTTGGCCGATCATGATGTGTTTCGGAAGTGTTAGGCCTGAATGCCCCGGCACCTGTTTTCACTCTCTCCTTTCTTTCATCTTAATATGTACACCAGACATTGCATTTAACAACTCTCATTACAAACATCTGCACTTAGATAACATAAAAAAAAACGGAGGAAGGGGACTGGCCAGCCTATCTGCAGGTTAGTGGAACCTAAAGGAGCCCTTACTCTCGCGCCTAAGTCATTCGGCCTCCTTGACAGTATCACAGAATTAGTAGCGACATTAAAACTGTTAAGTTTTAAACAGATATTACTCAGACTACTGAACACAGACAAACTGTTAGATAGAGAAAGGTTGAATTAAGGGTGAATTATATTAACAGGATCTGTCCTGCCCCCCTCAAGAGGCGGGAAGGGGTGCGGTTTTTCGGATAACGAAACAGCGATTCAGTCCACGCCTCGTGACCTTAAGGTCCGTTTCTACGGCGCGTGGTAGGCAGGACGCGCCTTTCATCTTCTACCGCCTGGCGGTGGGTCAAGGTGCACCGTACCTGCTAGCATATGCGGCAAAGATGAGAGGAGTCCCATAACAGTCACCGAGGGACGCACTGTGAAACGTCCATAAACTACGTGTCTCAGTTTAAGGGGGTGGGAGTAAGGGGTTGAAAGCTACTCTAGACTATGTGGGGGAGGCGGAGGAGGGGCTTCGGAACAAAGCCACGTAGCTTTTCATTCATTTTATTTGTCACAGTCAAAATAAGGTACAGAACAAACAGCAGCATGTGAATATTTATTTCCGTCATTTAATTATCTCCGAATGCAATTCGCGATAGTCTGACAAGAGAAAACAGTACATAATGTCTTCTGGAATCAATAGGGAAAAAGCTAAGTGCTATGCGGGGGAGGTAAGGGGGGGGGAGAGTAAGAGGCAAGAGCCACGTCAGGCTACGTGCGGGGAGGGGGGTCATGGGGAGGCCAAAATGGGGCTGCGTAGTTTATGAATGCTCCATTAGTCACATGAATTGAGGTAAAATAATATGAGTCAATAAGAAATACACTAGAGGTCACATTTTAATGTCGATGAAAGTTAATTTCGAAAACTTGTGACACTTTGAAAGAGAAAAATGTCCTATTATGCACTAAGGAAGTGGAAACAAATCCAGCGTAGAATTAAAACAAGCCCGCTTTGCAAATGCGAAGATGTGTCAGCTCCACTGATTGAGGAAGAAAGCCATGTGGGGTAACGACTTCGTTGGGACCCAACGCTGCGGGGGAGGGTGTTACGGAATCGAAACTGTATCCGATGGGCGTGGAGAGACCAGAGGAACACAACGAAACCACAGTCGATTAGCTTTGTGTTTTTTAATTCTGAAACTTATGATGTAGCCGTTATGTTCTGAGTAGAACTTTATCTTGCACAACTAAATAAAATGTAATGCTTTTAAATACGTACTAATAGTGTTTCTAGTGTATCCAAATAAAATTTAAATTATAAAGGATTTTTATTTCACGAACTACTTGGCTAAAGAAAGATTTATTCAGGCTAAAACTTACAGTATTTTACTTCCTACGACCACTTTTTTTTTCCAGAAGCTTTGTCATTCTGTGCCACAGACTCTTATTCTGCAAGTAAATAAGATCGTCAGAAGAATACTTCACTACCAAGTACGCAGCAAATGATTTTATTGGTTTTTCCAGACAGGGCAGCCACTAAGACGCTTCATATTTACTGAGAGTGTTGAGTGAACGGTTAACTTTCAGGCCTCGCATTCGGGAGGGCGTGGGTTCGAATCCCCGTCCGGCCAACCAGATTTGGGTTTTCCATGGTTTCCCCAAATCACTCAAAGGAGAATGCTGTGACGGTTCCTTACCCCCAGGTCTTTCTCACCTCTAATGACCATGACCTTGACGACAGGTAAAGCCATATACAAAAAAATCTTCACATTTATAATTAGCTCCACACGCGCGTTCGTGCTGGCATGTGCGCCCACGCGTTGGTTACACAGCTTTCACGTACTATAAAACTGTTGAAGGTCGAGTTAACATCGCAAATTTGGCGCAGACTGCTACATCACTTCAAACGTTTGCTTCTGTCTTAGGGGTGATCTGCTTATGACAGACTTGTATCTTCGTGCTCCTCAACGGGCAACAAATTTCCAAGCCACTTGTTAAAATGCGCTGTTGTTTTAATTTTTATTTATTTTCATTCGTCCCTGTTCGGGTCTCTTTTTCTCATTACAGCCTCGTGTAATACCGAACTCTCCTTTTGTCAACGGTGGCATTTGTTAAAAAAAAATTAGGGACATAGGATTTTTAGTGAATAAATGGCATGATTTAGCTTATTTTCTTTTATAGACAAAAAAATTCGTATTACCATCTACTTCGCACAAAACAGCTGTCCCATAGAGAGGAGATAACTGTTTCCACCTGTTATATCTGGTCTGTATCATTATACTATAGATCTTATTCTCGAACGGTCAAATTGCTATGTTCTTAATTCAAAACATGCGGGTACCTAACATCTTCCACTACTTAATGCAACTGTGCTGCATGCGGACATAATGTAATGAGCAAAAGCTCACTCCATTATTATTTAATATGCCTTACTTAATTTACTCATATACCCGGAGGGAGGAATAAGGGGATATAATCAATACGGACAATATTTAGTAAAATATTATGAAAAGGTATTCTATCTATTCAAGAAGAGTGACAGAA
Organism: Vandiemenella viatica; assembly: GCA_031002005.1. Lineage (NCBI taxonomy): Eukaryota > Metazoa > Arthropoda > Insecta > Orthoptera > Morabidae > Vandiemenella > Vandiemenella viatica. Next base: position 103,029,779 of record CM061919.1, on the reverse strand, counting down.
AGTGTTAATTTCACGAGAGTGTGGCTTATGATATATCACCATACAATAGCTCGTGTTCTATCAACCATACAGTTATTCAGAAGGCATCTTGGAGATGCTGAGTTCGCATCGGATTTTTTTGATTTTTTTCGCATAGCTGGGGAATTCCTAACGGTCTCAGTGATACAAACGAGACTATTTCACCTGATAGAAGACACCTACTAGACCGAAAGAAACAAAACCCTGAAATATTATCGCGTATGAATAGACATATTTCAGCCAATTCTGTATCTTGAACATATGATTTTAAATGAGTGGCTGTTTTATTCGCAAGTTCTGAACTTATCGGCGAAGCCAGGGATGCTAGCGACGTCGAGGTCTTTAGAATCGGGAAAGGTCCAGGGCAAGGAACTGGAAGGAATTTGGATATGGTCTTTTGAAGTAATCATTTCGGTGTTCACCTGGAGTTATTTTGGAAAATCATGGCAGGAAAGCTACGCTAAGCTACATAAGGGGGTGGGGGGAGATTCCGAGCCAGGTCACATAGTTTTCCATTCATGTTATCTGACACAGTTAAAATGAGGTGCAGAACACACAACAGCATGTGAATATTTATTTCCGTCGTTTAATTATCTCCGTATATAATTTACAACATAGTCTGACAAGGGAAAACAGTACAAAATGTCTTCTGGGATCAATAGGCAAAAAAATCAGAGGGAGGGGGTTAGAGGCAAATGCGACTTCGTGGTACGTGTGGCGTGGGGGGGGGGGGAGGGGTGGCGGTGAGGGGGGTTCACAGGAGGCCAAAATGGAGAAACATGGTTTATGGACACTCCCATACTGCCGCCACTGGCCCAACCATGATCTAAACACATCCACACAACAAAGAACGGTGTAAACTTGTTCTTAAGTAGGGCACCAGTTTGCGTCGTTAGCTCCCTAAAGACTTACTAAACCTTGTTTCTCCGTGGCCTTGCGGGCAGGAGTCAATTTCCGAACGTGGCTGGCATCCAACTTCGCTCAAAGCCCTTTGCTGACAAACTCCTGCGGTCGCCCAGTGAATTGCCAAGTTAGTTGCACTTCGTTGATGAATCCTCAGAAACCAGTCACACTGTGTTCTAAATAAAAGTTTTGTGCCTTGTCTTCACAGCAGTTTCTACAAGGGTCAATGAACTCTTCCAATATCCCTTTCCCCTTGTATTTCATTTTTTGTACAACTTTACTCTCTTTCATAGCAATAAATAAAAGTGTTTAGTTTGTCACATTGGAAGCACACTTTCGGTTATTATGGCGGGACGAGCACAGAATGTGTCAATGAGATTTTGCGCACTGGTTACAACAAAGTGTTACTTCCATTACAAATCGTGATTTTCTTTCTCCCCTATCATCTTGTTACAGAATTTTATCAGATCGTAAACATTTTTTTTCCCGCTGCATAGCATAGACTCGTGGCCATTTTAAGAGAACTAAATATTCAATACGCGAACTTAGTGATCTGTAAACCTATACTAATTGTTGTAATTTTTTAGTGTTACTGTAATCCGAAAGGTTACAACTCTCTATAATTTGTAAATCACAAGATTCAAATAAAAAACGTTCAAGTTAAATTGGATAATACGGATACATTACTAACTTCTTTTCTCGATTTAATCTTACAAAACTAAGTTGATTGAATGCAAACAACCTCAAACAGAATGCAACATGCGCTATATGATAGTACCACTTGATTTGGAGCGGGACATTTTGGAAAAATGTCCGCAAATGACTAAACAAATTATATTCATATATATTTTTAATTTAAAAAAAAAATGTCATTTGGTCTTTGCGACCAGTTAGTCTGCTCTAAGTGATTATATTGTTCTAACCAGTACCGGATCCAGGGTTTTGGTTTGGGGGGGGGGCCTTGAGCGGATTTAGTTTGTGGGGGGCTTGAGCGGTTTTTGGTTTCGGGAGGGCCTGGGCGAATAGCTCTCCAAATCTAAAAAATTACGATGTCAAGGGTGGACCTAAATACTTTTGAGGGGTGGGGGCTTAAGCCCCCTAGCCCCCCCCCCCTCTGGATCCGTCACTGGTTTTAACTATTACATCAGGTTTCACTCATGTCAATATGGTTTATAAGCCAACACAATACGAGAAAAACCTTTAATTAAAACTACTGATGACCGTGGCTGGACCAGAACTGGCGGTTCTCGGTAGGTGAAGTTAACGTGTTAGTTACTATGCCGGATTTTCAGAAAGCTTTCGATTCCGTCCCTTCAACTGACTTTTAGAGAAGATTCGAGCGTTCGGTATATCGGATCAACTTAGTGAATGGGTAAAGGATTTTCTAACTGATCGATTGCAATATGCCGTTGTTGACGGAGAATTTTTTTTGTAAACTAGATGTTACGTCAGGTATTCCTCAGGGATGTGTAACAGGACCACTTCTTTTCTTAAACGATCTCGGAGACAACGTTAAGAGCAGTTTGAGATTTTTTGCTGATGATGCGGTCATATGGGGAAGTAAGGATTCGGGCGATTACTTAGAAATTCAATGCGATCTGGATGTTATTTCGGCATGGTGCGACAAATGGCAACTTACACTAAATTGTAAAAAGTGCAAGGCAATGCGCGTAAGAAACAAAAAGAATACATTTGTTACGAGATACAAAGTAAAGAGTTCAGTTATTGTTACGGCTGATTCCGTGAAGTATTTGTACATAACAGTTCAAAACAACATGAAATGAAACTTACACATTAATTCGATCGTAGGTAGAGCTAATTTTAGGTTGTGAATCATAGGTGGAATCTTGAAAAGTTGTAATGCACAAACAAAGGAGATAACGTACACATTTGGACTATTGCTGCACCGTTTGGGATCCCTTTCGTAGGGGACTGATTGACAGTATAGATAGAGCAATGCTGCCCAGCCTATGGCCTGCGAGACACAAAGTGATCCGCCGACGCATTTGGATTTGCGCGGCAACAGCAACGATCTAGAATATGCTAGCTCAAAAATCTCTGCAAAGGTCTCATTGATGTTAATTTGTTTTCTTTTTGATTATGATTAAATTTTGTTTAATTTGAATATTTATTGTAACTATAGACAAGTATTAGGTGGCCCGCAGGCAAACATAGAAGTGAAATTGTGGCCTATCTCCAAATTTGGTTTGGAGCCTTGCTGTAGAGAAGAGCCGCTTGATTCGTGACTACTTGCTACAGTCCTTATGAAAGCGTCACAGGATTGATACTCTGGTAGACAGACGACGTAGGTTTCGGTTGGACTTACTGGTAAACATTCGTACATACACTTTCATTAACGAGTGCGATGAAATACTTCGTCGACCAACCTATGGAGCGTCCATAAACTACTTGGCTTGGTCTGGGGGAGGGGTTGGCTATAAAGCTACGCTGAGCTACGTGTGGGGGGAGTTCACAGGAGGCCAAAATGGAGCTACGTGGTTTATGGACGCTCCCCTATTTGGGTCGCAATGGCAGGAATGATAAGATTAGAGATATAAGATGCCGCACTGATGCGTATATTAATTCTTTTTTTTTTCCCTCGTGCTATTCGGGATTGGAATACATGGAGTAAAGATTAATCTTGGTGCAAAACTTCCTCCACCACACACAAATTTGTGAACTGCAGAATGCACATGTAGGTATAGACAGTATCTACAATTACAGTCAATAAACTCACCGTCACCAATGATTAAGTTACTTTGAATACTCTGTCGATGATGATAATTTATTTTTCGCATCACCAGATATACAGGGTTGTTAAGGGTTTGTTAGATATCACCACAGAAAATTTCTGATATAAACACATTATGGTTGGTTATTCTGTTTTGGTGGGGCTTAAATTCCTGCCGACAGATCAGTGGTTATCAAGGACGATAAATCCCAAGGAAGGTAAAGAGAGTGTTGCTTACCTGTGGGTGAGTGTTATTAAGCGTCATTCTGTTGCGTCTTGTGAAAATATATTCTCAAGCAGAAGGAGAGGACCACAAAAACAGTGAATTGAACGTCTACGTAAAACCGTCTAAAGACCATACTCAGGATGTCAGAGATTGGAAAATACGGCTGACCTACTTTCCGGCCTCTGGTATGGCGAATTCGCTTGTACTACGTTCCTTCACAGTCTAGCTGATGCGCTCATAGCGATCACTTCCGTGTTCCGGAGCTTAGTCAGTCTCGTAAACAGTCAAGTGAACTTACAGTCCGTCAGTGCAGTGAAGTGTGTATTAAATTATACAAAACTAGGCTTCAATACTTAGCATCCACTGAGAGCCTGGGCCGTGCCCTAACATGGAAGAGCCTCCAGACACGGGGCAAATAATCAACGCGGCACTGCAGCCGTGTTATTTTCCAGAAACAGCCTCTTCAGCCCCGCCGATGATGCACTTCCAACAAGGAATCCAGCCACAGCCATCTCATCTTCAGCCGCTCAACTTCCCAGGTAACGACGCTGCTTCTGCAAGTTGCCCCTCGATCGCAGTGTTGAACAATGTAAATTCGGAAGAAAGAACTGTTAAACGTTCTCGCATAGAGGGAAACCCTACAGAGCTACCGAACGAGGAAATGTCCACTGAAACAGTAAACAATCCAGTGAGTGTGCCCCAGGAGTTAGCTACCATGTCATCAGTGGTGTTCTACCCAGCTACTTCAGCCGCAGAATTAGATCAATATGATAGCCGTGATCCAACCCAAACCACATTAAACGGGGGTACGGGCATGGATATCACAAGCATTCCCGCGGATTGTGAAGGAGTTCAAAGTATAGTATCGAACAATCGGAACTCTACTAACCAAAATAGTGTCCCCCAGTTGCCAAGCCCCAACTTAAATTCCAATAAAGACAGAAGTAAGAATAACCGATATAGCCGCACAGACACGGGTCCATACTTAGTCTTTGTGGAAAGTGTAGATAAAAATATTGGTAGACTTCACCCCATGTCAATAGGGAAACTTCTTTATACACATAGCCCAGCACAGAAGCATGACATCATCAATATCGTAGCGGCCGGGAGAAATAGGTTAAAAATCGAAACCAATTCAGCAGCCTCAGCTAACTTGTTGGTTCAATCTACAGTTTCAAGGACAGAAACTTAGAAGCATTCATTCCAAATTTTTTGATAAACAAACAAGGTATTATCAGGGACGTAGACACCTCCCTGTCAGAAGAAGAAATCCTACAGGCGATAGAAAGCCCTTACCCAGTTATCGCAGTTAAACGGTTTACCAAGAAGAACTCATACAATAATAATGATAGGAGAATACCGATACCAATATGCATGATCACCTTTAGATCACAATCCCTTCCGGAACACATAGCAATCTTTGGAGCACGCTGCCCAGTAGAACCTCATGTCCCACAAATTCTCGTCTGTGATAATTGTTTACGATTTGGCCATCGTATAACTCAATGCCGCAGCGCTCCCCGCTGCAATAAGTGCGGAGGCCCACATACCATGGAGACGTGTGCCAGCACAGCTGATCCACAATGTGTGCATTGTCACGGTCCTCATTTATCCAATGACAGAATATGTCCTGTAATTGTTCAACAACACAAAGCACGTGAGGCAGCGGCCCATAATAAAGCCTCTCCCATGCCGAATTGGTATCCCACCCTTCGTCAGACATATTCCCAGGCAGCCAGCGCCGCACCGCTCTATTACGACGAAAAGCAATTCCCCCCGCTCTCTCCAATTGCAGTGCAGCCACCTAGTTTAGCCTCAACAAATGCTTTCCAAAACTGTCCTATGATCCCTATCCAACAAAATCAAGAGTCTCGTCACCAAAGTAAAGTGCTCTCTCCAAACCAACCTATATACACTACTACTACCGTCGGCCGTAACAAGCAAAGGCCAGCAACCCCAAAAGCACAAAATTCCAATTACCCTCCTGTTTACCAAAGAATGTATGTACCCCATCATATACCAATAACACCTATCATACAGAATCCTTACCCTCCTCAACCCCAGTATAAGGAAAAGTCCCCCTTACCCGAAAAAGTAGCACTCATAGAGAAGATATTGCAAATTATCGTGAACATGATTCAAGAATGTCAAGCAGCTCCATCTGATACCTCCCAACTCGACCCAATTCGTCACCTTCTTACCAACCTAGCAGGAATCAACTAAAGAACCGAATACTCTCTCTACTTCCTATGGCGATAAAACTTATGCAATGGAACGCTCGATCTGCTATTGCCAATAAAGACATCCTATCTAAGGAATTGCTCGGCAACAACGTAACAGTAGCAGCTATCAGTGAAACCTGGTTTAAGCCACATGCCCCTATCCATTTCAGGGGATATAACATCATCAGGGAAGATAGAACTGACGGAAAGGGAGGCGCGGCACTCTTAATAAAGGAAAACATTTCTTTCCAACAAATACAGATAAAATGGAGCGTAAAAGAAGTACAGGCTGTAGCCGCGGAAATAGTAACACCTACGGGTGCCTACACTATATTATCACTATATAAACCACCACATGTGAGGGTCAGCTGTAACGAATGGAACCAATTGTGGGCGTCACTTCGTACCCCGTTTCTAATCTGTGGTGATTTTAACGCCCACCATACTGCTTGGGCAATGACACATCGGACGCAGACGGAAGATCATTATTAAATTCTATAGAAGACTATAATCTAGTCATTTTAAATGATGGCTCACCCACACTAATTCCGACTCCCTACAGACGCCCAACATCGGTAGACATTTCTATAGCCTCACCAAATTTCCACGCGGTAGATAAATGGGAAACAAAAAGATATACATTGGGATCGGATCATTTCCCAATTTACATAACAATAGGAATGGAATTAAACCCGCGAACTAGATATCATGCTAGTAGTCCCTGGCGTATCCAGGAAGCCTCGTGGTCTACGTACAGAAAGGTCATCTCAGAGGAATTAGCCAATCTTAATCCTAATCTATCTGTAAAGGATTCTTACGACGCTCTAATATCAATTATAAATAGGGGCGGCGATGAATCGATTCCATCGCCGTAAAAATACTGAAAATTGCAAAAAATACAAAGTGTTCTGGTGGGATTCAGAATGCTCCAAAACAGTAGCAAAACGTAGGTTGGCCCTGAGTAGTTATCGTAAAGTACAGACGCTCGAAGTTATTTGGAATATAAGCGGGTGGATGCTCAGACAAAAAAATTTCTAAAACGGCGGAAGAAAGAGGAATGGATTAAATATTGCAACGGCATAAATAAGGATACAAGCATTTCAGACGTTTGGAAGAAAATTAGAGCATTAAAAAAATTAACTCAAATCGACCTGTAGAAGCTGACCCGGTCTGGTTGGAAGAATTTGCAGATAGGATAACACCATCCTCATGCATTACAGCTCCAATGAGCATACCTGAATCGGAAGAGGAACACTCTCATCCAATGATGACCCCTTTCTCTAGAATAGAACTAGAAAAAGCCTTATCAACAAACCAGAACACATCCCCGGGAATTGATAATATCCATTATCCAATGCTCACAAATTTGCCGTCAGAAGCCAGAGATTTACTTCTCCATATTTTCAATGAAACATGGACAAAAAATGAGTTAATGGAGGATTGGACAACACAGGTGATTTTACCGGTCTTAAAACCTGGAAAAAAATCCACTACTACAGGCTTCGTATAGGCCAATAGCTTTATCATCGTGCGTAGGGAAGACTCTAGAGAGAATGATTAAGAACCGCCTGGAATGGTGGTTAGAGGCGAACGATTACTCCCTCAATCACAATTTGGATTTCGCAAAGCAGAGGGACAATAGATAATTTAACTATTTTGACAACGGATATCACTGATTCTTTTAAAAGAAAAAACTGTACGGTCTCTCTGTTTTTAGACATTTGTTCGGCTTATGATCATGTGCAAATCCCTATCCTAATGGAAAAATTAAAAAGATTGGGGCTTCCAGAGAGGCTAGTGTATGGCATTAACACCCTGTTGGGGGAAAGAACAATCTTCATTCGATACAAGGATCATACCATAGGACAAGAAAAACTTTATACAGGACTTACCTCAAGGGGCTATTCTGAGTCCACTATTATATATTCTATACGTATGGGATTTGGAAAGAGTAGTTAATCCAAACACCCGAATTCTCCAATATGCGGATGACATCTGTATATATTGTATGGCGGCTACAATGGAGGAAGCGTTATCCAACCTAACAATTACGATGATGAACATGGACAAATGGTTTAAACGGAATGGGCTACAAATCTCAACTGAAAAGTCCTCAGTGATAATATTCACCAGAAATCGATTAGATCTTAACGAAATCAGAACAGTCAGAATAGGAATCTACTCATTTACAGTTAAATCCAATGTTCGCTTCCTGGGTCTCTAGTGCTGGACTCCAAACTCAGTTGGATTCCCCACATTACTCAAATAGTTAATTCCTGTAACCCAGCTCTGAACATTATACGAAGCGTAACACGGGTATGGTGGGGTGCAAATCACAACACCCTCTTAACAATATACAGAGCCTTAATTCGATCTAAAATAGATTATGGAAGCATTCTATACAGCAACGCAAATACTCGAACCCTTTCCATGCTGGACAAACTCCAATACAGCTGTATACGAACCTGTCTGGGAGCCATGAGATCTACTCCACCTAACGCCCTACTGATTGAAGCTCGGGAGATGCCCCTGAATACAGACGAAACTGGCTGGCTAGTAAATATATTCTGGAAAGTGCTAGCATACAGGAATCATCCAATTATCTCGAAATGCAAATGCTTTGTATAAACAGGGATACATCACAGAGCGCCATAGACTGGCTGAAGTCCTCCACAGTTACAGAGAGTGGGAAAAATTGGCAGACAGAATTATTCCAACGAAGATATTTCCACCATATGAGTATTATTCCAGCACTAGCATGGTACAGATTACCAATATATTACATAACTCCTGAGACCAACCAACATGTCACTTACAAACAAGCAGTAAGGAAATACCTGGAGGACAATTGGAATTATTCGTTTTTTATATATACGGACGGATCCAAAATAGACTCAGGGGATGGAGTAGGCTGCGCCTTTTATTGCCCGAGGACCAAGTATCAGGAAAAGTACAAATTACCATCGAATACATCAATTTATACGGCAGAAGCCATCGCTATATTAAGAGCACTTGAGCAAGCAGCTTGACATTGACTGAGATGAGCTTTTTAGATAATCTCTGACTCGCTTAGCGTACTGAACTCCATCCAAAGAAAATTTTTGGGCAAGAAAAACCAATCAATTTATAGTTAAGATTGTGGAGACATATCTAGAATTGTCCGAAGAAATAATCCATAAACTTCCTTTGGGCTAAAAGCACATGCAGGGGGTTCCGGATAACGAAACAGTGGATCAAATGGCAAAGACAGCCGCTAGAATAGGAGACACCTTAGATATCCAGCTTCCGTATACTGACTACCTCTTCAAAATAAAAACAATGGCTCTGACAAATGGCAAACTGAATGGGACTCCAGCAAAAGCAGGAAGGGACATCATTATGGATCGATTCAACCCCGAATACCATCCCGCCCATGGTTCTTCAACTTTCCGGAACATAGAGGCGTCATTTCCACTATAATTAGAATGCGCTTTAACCATGGTTTATTCCCACAGCATTTACATCGGATACACATCCTAAATACTGATATTTGTGATTGCGATAGAGCAGAAATAGGGGATATTAATCACATAGTGTTTTCATGCCCTAAATATAAACAACATCGACAAAGATTTATAAAACAACTCGTCAACTATGGAATACCTCTCCCAACAAGCATTAGCTGTCTATTGCACGGTAACAACGTGACCATATACAAGTTGCTAAGTAACTTGTAAAGTCAACTAATATAAAAATTTAGATGTGAAAAACTAGTTGATTGTAAGGATTTTAATCATTGTAATATCAAAAAAAAAAAAAAAAAAAAAAACTATAAGGAACTAACAATAATTTATATATCTGTATATTTCACTGTATCATTTGTAATTATGTGTGAGCAATTGTATTTAAACATAATGTGTCAAACCCCTTTAGGGGATATACAAAAATGTTCCTTTCTGAATAATCAGTTTACCTAGTTCTATCGTTTATATTTTACTAATCATGTCAAGTCTTGCTCTCTTACCTAAATGTAAAATGTTTATATATGTATGTACAAATGGATGATGGTTGTATAGTGCCTAGGCGCTTAAAGCCAAATAAAAATTAATTAAAAAAAAAAATTACTACGTTCCTTAACTTCAAGTTTGAGGTACCGTATTGCTCTGCATTCCTTTCCGGCCTTCCTATTAAATACCGAAAGCCGTCAGGTCGTTACCTGCTAGCGTTCTCAACTGGCTGCTCAGTTCGAATGAGGATTTGCGGTCAGTGGATCCCAATAGACCCGCTGAGGTGCTGCTTTCCGCATCCGCACCTGCAGCCACGCAAATAAGCCAATCAGGTTACAGCGCCGTGCACCAGTTACGGAGGGCAGAGATGGGGAGAAGGTGTGAGGAAGACAGGTAGAGGAGGGAAATGGAAAGCAGACTGGGCAGTATTTTTACTGAAATGTGAAATCTACCTAATAGTGAAAACAGTGAATAGAGAAATGAATAAAGTAGTTATGAGAGTGCACGAAGTAAGGAATGAGAATAAAATATATCAGTGAAATCAAAACAAAAAATCCGAAGAAAGACAGAGTGTGTGCTTAAGACAACATAATAAAATTGAGATTTACTTATATAGTAGTAAATTGTAAGAAAAATAAATAAATAATAATACACGACAAAAGAATGCTTCAATAATCTATATATTAATACTCTAAGCGAAAACTTATGTTTCATGTTTAAGAATATTGCGCGCACGGAGAAGTGTGAGATTTGGCATAGTTAAAGATTATATGGAGAAGAAGTGAAGGAAGCTAAATTCCATATATAATATGTGTTACAAATACATTAAATGAAGTAAAATAAAACGCTCGCTCGCCGACGTAGTTCGCTCAGATGGCTGGTAGATGGCGCAGCTAGCGGCCTTACTTTGTCTTCTTTGGTGAAACAAAACAGTCGAAATTAATTTCTGAACTTATATAGAAGCAAGAAGCAAAATTCCGAGGGCTGGTAGATAGCGTAGCTAGTGTCCAAAATATTGGGCGAACGGAACTTAAAGAAATACAGAAAGCTAAAATTATACATAATATATTTTACAAACCTTGGAATCGATATAAGCAGCCTGAGATAATCGATTGCTTCAGTTGTAAACAAATGCGCAGTTTGTATCTGGTTTGCGACATGGGCTGCCGCTGAACGAATTTCCCGTAAACTTTTTACTCATGGTCCAGGCCAAATTTCAACCTAACCATGATCACTATGACAAAACGAACCTATTTAGGTTGATATGATCCCTGTACCGACAATTTTTGTGTCATTTTTACAGTGCTGCTAACGTTTCGCGGTTGCGGAGCATCCCATATTTCGGCATTTTTAATTTAATTCGTGGCGACTTTTCCGGAAAAGGAGAGTGCTAAACGTGAAGAGGACACTAAATGGAAACAATTAATCCAAATTTCAATAGGTCAGTACCAGTTTTTCACTGGTGGAGAATGTCCCACCCCACCCAAAAATATAATAAGCATATTTAATACATGTTACAAATAGATTATTAAAATAAAACATTAATTTGCGAACGTGTGTGTGCTCGTGAAATAGGATCGGAGCCAACGTTCTTACGTGAATTCCCCGCATTGAGACACGCTGTGGTCTTTGGTAAAACGAAAGACTCGGATAAAGTAGAGATAAATGTTTGAAGTTATGAAAGGAATACTTTTAAAAGGAATGTAGCGATTGTGACAGATACTTTATGGTCATTTGATTATTTAAAATGTTAAACTTTGGTTAAGTGTCTTTTGATTTTTTAATTTCAGTAATTTCATTAGAGAGAGAGAGAGAGACAAGAAATAAGAATACTTATTTGAGTGAAATTCAAAATGATAATAGACCAAATTTAAATAGCGAACACACAAAATGACGAAATTATTTTGATAGATACATTTAAATGCGCATGTTTCATAAAGCTATAGCAGTTTTCCGGCCTAAATGAACCACCGATAAATACATTTCATCATTTGCTATGGTTACATTAGAAGCTAAAATTTAGCATACAGTCACGCGTGGAGTGTATCGTTTTAATTTTATAGGTAATGCAGAGAATTACTGGATTATTACTCTTTCATGAAAGAAACGAAACAACTTAATGAATTACGGTCGAATTTCGATCGCTGGGCGATCACTAGTAATAATAAAACATTAATAAGGTTTTACGTTCAACAGGGAGGTGCAATGAAAAAACATTGAAAGAAATAAAATTCGCCCTTCTTCGAAACATGGAACGAATATTGAATGTATAAATACGACATAAAAATATGTCTAATAAAAAATTTGAGGTATAATATATTCAGTAAGCAAATTCAGTTGACAAAAATAATCAAATTTAAAATGCGAGCTAAACTTGCGCGCTGAGGGTTCTGTACACAGATTGTTTATTAAACTGAATGCATTAAACTTAATTATAATTTTTCAAAAATATGAGCAATGAGTGATTTTTAAATTGATTTAATTGTTTTTGAAATGGTGTAAGTAAAAAATAAAAATACATAATTGAATTAACTAGTAGATCTTACAAAAATTTTAATACGAAAGTACTTTCACGACTTATTTATTTTTCGATTCATAAAATTTTGTATAGAATGATATATATGATTTTTTTTCTAGAAAATAACCTGCTGAAGAATCAAATTTGATAAAATTACTCATTTAGTTATTTTGCTAAAACCATTAACTGCAGTAAGATCATTATGGTCTTTATGTAGATTTTAGGAGGCTGGATATCACTGTAAATTATAAAGCGCTACCTACCTCATACCATCCCAACCGTAATGTAAATTTTGGAAATATTATGGGGGTGAAACAGAGACCGCGAATCGATCATCTCCCGTGATACACTGCAACGAACTCTTATCCGTTCACCGCTAAAACTCCCTGGAAAGATACGAGGAACCAACTCCCACGACAAGGCTCTTGGTTCGTCCAAACCTTTACTTCTTCAGCTATGCCGAATCGTCTTCTGATGACACTATCAACTTAGCTATAAAATTGTAAATCACCACGACAGATTTCTAAATGGTGGTGTAGGGTTAATTTTTGCGTCCAGTGTTTGAACAAATGCGAATTCATATGTAAACAGCGAAATTATAAGAGTTTCATATCTGAGGAGTTCTTTTATTGAACAGTATATTAAACACAATACGCAGCATCAATAACTGAGATCATTACGGGGCAGTCGTCAATCTAAGGTCAAGTTCATGTGCTACGTCACTACAGCTTTATTCCACTTATACAACAAATCAGAACCATGGAAACTTTGCCAAGTCCGTCACCGCACTAATGTCTCATGGAAAGGCGGGTACTCATAAATACGAGGCAACGCACGAACGGGACTGAGGCGAGGCGAGGCAGAACGTATGTACCACTTTGGTTGCACGAACGCAGTTCGCAGAGGCATCGAACGAGACAGGTATCCGTCCATTCGTTTGTTCTGACGAGTTGGCAGTGCTGAGAAATTAGAAAGTGAATATGAAGCGCGGTGACAATTTGACTGCGCCTAGTGTTTCAATTGCACTAGAAGTTGATGTTTCTCGAAAATCTGCTGCATCATCTAAGCATTTTAGACCTTCCCAAGCGAATCACGTACAAACATGAATGTCTTTCCGACCTGAAAATAAAATCCTTTAATTATTTAAATTAACTTCGGAAACGTATAAAACTTATCACTTAAATTATTACTTAATAATTATTGTAAATATTACTTTGGATTTCATTGAAATAAAACTAAATTAATCTTTAATATGTTGTCTTTTTTTCATTTATACAACAATAATTTTTTTAAAATACTGAACATTATGGACTAACTTACCTTTTTATTTTATCACGCTGTTAAGAACTCGATTTTTTTCTCTCCTGCGCGAGCCTCGAAGGCTTCCCATTTTTTTCCGCTCAAAACATGACTCTTCTCCATTAAGGGCTCTTAAAATTTACTGTCCTTCTACAATATGGAACGCCTTTCTTCAATAAAAGAGAGTACCATTTCGGTGTCTCAGCTCATGATTAAAAATGGTCAGAACAGAACGGGAAAAAAATAACGAAAAACTTCTCAACTAAAGTATAGTGGTTTTATTTAATTTCATCGCACAATGTGCCTAAAGGACGACTGAGTGTGCCAGTGTGTACGAAGAAGCAGACGCACGATCGGAAGTACTAGTCCACATAACATGCGAATTCTCTTTGAAGTACCGACTCGGGATGGGTGGCGTTCGGCTCGCCTCGGGTCGTTCGGCGAACGGCCAGAACCGTTTTGCCGCGCCTCGACTACAGGTACACACTAGTAGTCTCGCCTCGCCCGAGGCCCATTCGTAGGACTGTTCGCTGCCTTGATGTGGCGGACTTTGGTGTTTTTGGCGCATTGCTTACTAGTGACGCGCTCTGCTTGCTCACAGAGCTCTACGCTGCCATAAACTAGGTGATGCGAAAGGGATATGTGATACTGTAAGCCATATCAACTTCCAGAGATATTTTATACAGTCTTTCTTTCAACAGACAACTTTCGGAATCGCTCTTAACATGTCTCCTAGACAACGGTCAGCTAACCCCGCTATGTCCCACCTCTTAACTGATTTTATATTTGGTAGAGTTATTCTTCATAAAACCCACAGTTTTTTATCCGATTTTTGGTGGTACTTAGACCAAGTATACTTAAAAAAAAATGTTATCTGGTAGCTCAGAGGTACTTCCGACAGTTTCTCTCTGCGATCGCAAGTGAGTAGGAATTTTTAGGATTTTATTTGATTATCTGAGCTACGGCCGTTACGTTCCGTGGTTCTGATTCCACCTTAAACTGTAGGCCTCCGAGGAAGCCTTCCTGCCTCTGAGAGAATAGCTTGGGAGGACCTCCTTCGAGAATATTCGACCAACCTTCGGATTGTGGATTAAGTTAGATTTTAGCTTTTGAAGTGAAAATTTCTTTAGTGCGTTGGGCGTTTTTTGTATGGGTAAAATTTTGTGACTTTGCATCACCGACATGCTAATGTTAATAATAAATCTGTTGCGGTCTGGTTGCTCAGTGGTTAAGGTGTCTGAGTGGTGAACGGAAAGGTCCCCGGTTCGGAAATCCCTTTCTCGGCGGGGATGTTCGTAGACCCCTTAATTAGTGTTGCAAATTGAAAAAAAATTTTTTCAGCTTTGTGAAAAAAAAAACATGAAAAAAAACCTAGCACCCATGTTTTTCTTCTTCAGAAAACAGTATATTTGATAGTTTTATTTACGGAACTTACATTTTACATGTGTGTTTTAAATCTTACTGAATCATATAACGTCTTACATAATGATCATAAATGTATCTATATAGGTAACATAATTTTATTCATCCTCTATGTCAGTACCACAGTATCAGAACTACCAACACTAGTTCGGTCTGTGTCGGAATTTTGTGTTTCTTCTTCTGTCTCCTCTAGATCCATAACTTCAGAAATAGTTCCATTTTCTTTAACTGGCGGTTCTTGTATTGTACGCAAAAGATTTTGAGATTACAATTTTAAATTGTGAGCAAAGTACACACTGTTCATAAAGACTGCACCGATAATTCTGTATTACGGTCTTTTAAGTTTGAATTTAAATCTATTATCATACAAAGTAGGAGCTTTATTTCTTTTCAATCGTTGGTTTACACCAACGGTTACAAGAAAACGACTCATAATTACTGACAATTTAATGACTCAGTATCACTATACGCTGAGAGTTTAACAAGTATACGAATATAAGGAAAGCACAATAAGTAATAAAAAGAGGCAAAAACCGTAGATAAATTTAAAATTCCTAATTTTTTGAAAAGATCCGTAGGTCTACAGATAATTCGTAGGGCTGGCAGCACTAGTTCAAATAACGAGTATCAATCCAAACAACGGGGAACGGGGATTCCTTCTCGCTCAACCTAGCCTCTTCGGGATTTCTCCGTTCGTAAAAGAAAACTTGAGTCAATGTTGCCAATATTTTCGTAATTTTCTTTTCTACTGAACCAGAAAAATATAGTAGATTAAAAAATTAAGATAAGTACTTAGTAATAAACTCTAAAACAGTCATATTAAACGATAAATGTCTTACAAATTTGAGATTTTGTAGTTATGAGAAAAAAAACTGGTCCCAGACAAAAAACGTGTTTTTTTTATAGTTTTTTTTCATGTTTTTTTTGAAGTTAGGAAAAAAAACCGTTTTTTTTACGACACTACCCTTGACCCGACTTTCACCTCTGAAACAGCTTACTGTCTAAGGTGAAGTACGCCAGACGGTTTCTTTCGTTTGAATTCAACGTTAAACCGTAGATCCCCTGTACGTGGTAGTACTACCGGGTTTGGTTAAGGCGGCTAAGACAGGGGTCGAATGCGCAGCCAATAGTAATCTTGTCACAAGGAATTATTATTATTTAGCGTATCTGTAGCTATAAATATTACATGTTGCGCGTATTATATTCATAGTTTTAGGTTTTCATTTTTGTCGGCAGTCCCCAATGACTGGCAATTGGTTTTTTTACCTTATTTCTTTACACCTCGTCGACGTCGAGGCTGTTAGAGGTGGCAAAAGTGTCGGGGCAAGCAACAGGAAGGATTTCGGACATGGAATTTTGAAGGAACCATTCAGGCATCCGCCTGCAGGGATTTGGAGAAAACCATGGAAAACCCAAATCAGGAGGGGATTTGAACCCGCGTCCTCCCGAATGCGAGACCAGGGTGTTACCGCTCACCCAACACGCTATGTTTAATCAAAAAAGAAAACAAAACTACTACATGTGGTATAATTTCTAATTGACAAGAAAAACTAGCGAAATTTTTATTCTGTGGTTACTTTTCCATGCATTTCATTGAAAGTGCTCTTAATTAATTCAGACTGCATCCATTTTTATTATACGTATCATAAATTTTATTTAAAGTGAACTATTGCATTAGCAGAGCGAGCAACAACGTGGCTCGGAGTTAGAAGTCCACTGCAAAATTTGAGTACGTGTTATAAGTTAACAACAGTATTTGCTCAGTTCAGGTAAAACAATTTAGATTTATTTTTTCACTTTTCAGATAAAACATTCCCTCACCGGGGTCACAAACCAAAATCAGACTTCTTCTCCTGTAGTTTGCAGTCCGTGGAAGAGAAGCATTGATTCGATACTGACGGAGGTCATAACTTTCATGTCTACCACGAACCAACAACATTCAACTGTCCTTTCACGACTTCATAGAACGGACTATAAATATCTTTGTACATAGAAACATTTCCAACCCTCACGTACCATTGCTGCTGTAATGCTACACCCCCCTTGTCTGAAAAAATGTGACGAAAGAGGCATTTTCCCCCCAAAAATGCTGAATTCATCAAAGGAAATAACTAAAACTACTGCTAATATAAATACATACAGCTTCATTTTACACAGAACAGATTAAACCTAGCTGGTTGGTGTACTCCCCTTAAAATATACATATCACTTAAAGTTACACATTTATATCGTGAATATATGGGCATGAACAATCAAATATAAAACATTAATGAAATGGTGGAGATATTCAACAGTCTTCCACCAAGAGTAACACTTCTTTCTCACTCATGAAAGTACTATTGTAACTTTAAACAGTCCCTTAAGATTTAACACACAATTATGAGAAAATTGGTACCTGGACCAAAATAAATTTGACTCTCGCTCGTTCTGCCGTAGCTATCGGCAACCGTTTGACAAATCCACCATTACTGTTACACATGACACTGAATCTACAACACTCGCACTCCTACCGGTAGACATCTGCACTCAAAGCTGGGTGTAGGGTATTCACTTGGTATTTTAGTGTATTACAGTATTAGTTGCGTATAAATCACGTTGGCAATTGTTCAAAGCTGTCCGCTCGCTTGAGCGAAAGACAAGTAGATGGATTTCGGGCTTTATCTTTTGGATCAGATTTTAGAGTGATAAAGATTGAACAATTTCGCTGTCGCGAAATACGGTGTCCCTCACAGGGAAAATTGGGTATAGCATGTACTCATGTTCCGTGTTTCGTTCGGAGAAGAGTGACCGTTTCAGGCGCTCCCCGAACAACAACTTTGGCATTTATTTCTAACACGAGACATGGTCTTCCGGTGCTGTATTCACCTGGTATGTCCCCATGAAACTACCTGTATTGCACCCATTTCTTTTCCCATGCATACTTCCCTCTTTTTCAGGTGCATCTTCATTTGTCTGGCATGGCATGTATGCTCTGGCGTACTCCCTTTCATGCCCAACTTCACTCCCACCAATGTGAGCCAATCACTGCTCATCATGAAATCCATATTGAGCCCTAGAATTACATAAGGTTCCATTTCCACTTGCAAAACGTGTTTGACTGCTTTTATTTTGTTGCTCCTAGTAGTAGTAATTGGCTTCCTCTTGACGGGCCACCCAACTATCTTCTTTTCCTCGTCTATTGCTGACATTATTTTACATAAGGTTGTTTCTTTCCGCACTACCTCAGCTTGATCTTTACCCTTGCTTAACTCCTAGCACACTCTCGCTTCTGTTTCTTCCCCTTTCCTCACGCCCTGAGCCAAATGGCTTGTATTTTCTTCTAAATCTGGTTGGTAATCTTGAGAAGAAACTTTTACCGTCTATAGGGTGCCAAGTTCCTGACAGTGCCCTAAATCTTCCCTAATCTGAACCAACTGAGATCCACTATTGACTACCTTGTGCTGCAGCTCTGACAGTCGATTCTCAACCATTGAAAATTTAGAATCTAATGTCAGATTTAATGAATCCACCAATTTACTATTTTCAGCCCTGATTTCTGCCAGAAAGGCAAGATTGTCTTCATTTAGTGAGTGAATGCCAGCCTTAAGTTCCGCCTGAAGGGCAGAGATACTTTCTTCTAATTTAGTATGAAGGGAATGATAGTCTTCTTTTATCGATAGAACGAAGTTGAATGAATCACTCATAGAAATCGTATCCCCTTTCTAGACACCTTCCATTACCACTCACTCCGAAGAAAAAAAGTTGAGAAAACATTTGCAATCCTCACGTACCATTGCTGCTGTAATGCTACAGTGTGAAGCTTTGACTTTTGTACCAAGCGATTACGTTGTTACTTACTACATACGAGATGTCAATTTAAGTGACTAGAGTGTGAAACCCTAATGGCTAGAGGCTCCACTCGCACGTGCCCGTTTCTTTGCAGGTAGAAGAATGGATTAAAGGACGCGGAATTGAATTTGAACACTCAGATGCATTAACAATACTAAAAAGCACGTTCGAAATTCTGCTGTAATATTTCCTCTCGCCAGTACTGGCATAGTTCACTCCAACAAACGTCCTTTGAATCAGTGAACCTGTGGCTTGTTGTTACCACAAAGTGTTAACGAGAAGGACTGTTTTGCAAGTCTGTTTTTGCGGTGCTCGTTGGCGACCTTTGATTTTGCGTGTGTGCTAATGGTCTGCCCAGCCACAGAGAGGCGGCTGGTCGCGTTACTGTTGCTGCATCTCTCTCTCTTCCATTCATTCGCTGCTCATCGAATGGAACGGAGCCGGTCGCCTGCTTCGCCAGTTTCAACAGAGAAACACGTGTTTTTACGGTTCGTAAACTAAATAATGTACGATCTGATTCGATACAGCGGCAGTAGTGTATCGCAAAATACTTCGGCTGAATTGCGGTAAAGGTATTTTAGCAAAGCCACGCAAACGAACGCGGCATTTAGAGCACGATTCAGGGAAAATTACGCAGTGAATCGTTTTAAGCAGCAGTATCAAACTGAAGGAATGGAGCATTTTGGAGTACAGGGAGGCAAGAAAATTTTAACACAAATGTAATTTTTATAACACAAAATATATACATACTAGTGATTGCCCAGGGATCGGAATTCGACCGTAATTCATTAAGTTATTTAGTTTCTTTCGTGAAAGAGTAATAATAATTATTTGTTCTATTGCGTTTGCTGCGAGCATAGATATGTTATATGCTGTATACATTGACGTCGTTGGCTACGAGCGTGTACCAATACGTTATTAGCGTGTGTTGTTTGCCTTAATTCCCTGCAATACCTAAAAATTAAATCATACACTCCACGCGTGACTGTATCCTAAATTTTAGAATCTGAACTAACCATAGCAAATGATGAAATGTATTTAGAAATATTTTCAAAATAATTTTTGACTTTCTATTTATCGATGGGTCATTTGAATTTAGTTCATCATAAAATGATTTAAAACAGTGTTTCCCAACGTGGGGCCCACGCCCCACAGGGGGGCAATTTGGTTTTTTCAGGGGGGCAATTTAGAAATTGACTTGATACGACTTTACCGCTTTCTCTTCGGTTTATTTAAATGCAATGCTAGATATAGATACAAAATATAGCAAAAAAGCAAATTCTTAAAACAGTGCTGTAAATAATTATTAGGTATAGTTTCGTTTGATGTTAGCAAAATATTTTTTTAATTAAAAATTAGGTATGGGGGGCAAAAAAATATTAAAAGTGGGACATGACCCAAAAAGGTTGGGAAACACTGATTTAAAATATTCATTTTGACTTAATGCCCGTGAAACTGCGTTAGCTTTGTGACAACATGAAGTAAATGCAGTCCATTCACCTGAAGTGACAACTGATTCGAAATGTTTTGCATAGCAAAACCTGCATTGTAAATTCGAAACTATCAAAATTTCTTGAAATGACATTTAGAGCCCATTTAAATGTATCCATCGAAAAATTTCATCATTTTGTGTGTTCACTATTTAAATTTGATCTATTATCATTTTGAATTTCTCACAAATAGGTATTCCTTTTTTTTTCCATCTCGCTCTGACCTGTCAGTGTTCTATATTGAGGCATAATGTAAGTAGGTGCAAATACCTGATTGTTAAAGAAAAAAAAAAAAAAACCGTAATTAAATTACCGAAATTCAAAAATCAAAAGACCCTTAACCAAAGTTTATCCTTTTAAATAATAAAAAGACCATATAGTATCTGTCAGAATCGCTACATTCCTTTTCAAAATGTTCCTTTTATAACTTCAATAATTAACCTCTACTTTATGCGACTCTTTTGTTTCACCAAAGACCACAGAGTATCTCAGTGTTGGAATACATGTCAGATACTTGGTTCCGATCCGATTTCACGCACACATACGTTCGCGAATTTATTTAATAATGTGTTTGTAACATGTATAAACTATGGCTATATATATAAATTTACTGTTTACCAAAGACCACAGACATTGGCAGAATCGCTGACTGTCGTTGCCACTAAAAAATCAATTGAATGTAATCAACGAATGTTTAATTTAATGTATTTCTAACACCGATTATATATAGATTTCAGCTTCCTGCACTTCTTCTCCGCATAAACTTTAATTATGCAAAATCTCACATAACTCCGTGCGGGCAATATTCTTAAAAAAGGGATCCGAAGTTTTCGCTTAGCGTATTAATATATAATAACTAAACTTTCATAATATAATATAATCTATAATTTTCATTTACCACTGGCTATCGGAAATTTGATGATATCAGATTCCATGACATGAAGATTGCAATTGTAAAGTTAACAAAACGGTCATTAGAACCGGTAAGGGAACGGCCATAAATTACGTGACTCCATTTTGGTCTCCCTTGAATGCCACCTCCCTTACACGTAGCCTGACGTGGCTTTTGCCTCGGCACCCTCCCCCTCCCCCCCCCCCGCGCGTAGCTTTTTCCCTGTTAGTTTCAGAAGAAATTTTGTACTGTTTTCTCTTAACAGACTATCTTGCGTCTATAACGAACATTTGCGTTTTGAACTTTTCTATAATTATAAATATTCTGAATGACATGTTGACACTCCTCCAATTTATCAATTACTGGGGAAAACTTGTTTCTCAGTTACAGTAGGAATCTTGAGATGTTACTAAAAAGTCATTCATCATTGCTTGTTAATAGATAAAAGAGAAAAAACTATACCTGCCTCGTAAAAAAACTAAGAAGAGCCGTATCTCTTGTTTTATTTTACTGCAGTTCTGTCACCTTTCGTTCTACTATATCAGGAAATGATTTTTGATCTGCTTAAAAGTTTTCAATAACTCACTGGGTAATGAAAACGCGATGGAAAAACATTTTCGATAAACCTCTTAAACTCTATTGTACAGCGCTACTTCACTACACACTTTGAACTTGAAACAACGCTTCAGCGAGCTCTATAATTAAAGTGGAACTGAAATTCATTTGACGGAACAAAATTAGAATTACTTTATCAACGATCAACGTGGTCACACGCTGGCGATTCTAATCAACACGGTGTTATTTAAAAACAATGGCAACTGTTACTGTCTTGGAAACTACTGGGTTACATCTGTATACAAATTTGAGACTAGGTACGGCATGTCTAATGTTTTACGTATCGTATCGCGTGTCGGTCGGTTCAAATACGTCGGATGCGTGCAATCCCAGTGTCAGTATATATATATATGTATTTTTTGCTGTCATCAGTCTTTCAACTGGTTTGATGCAATCCTCCGTCCCTTCCTACCTTGTGCTAACCGCTTCATCTCTACATATCCCTTACAAGCCACGTCCTCAATTATCTGTTCATATATTCTAATCTCTGTGTTTCTCTACAGTTCTTACCTTCGACTGTACCCTCCACCAGCAAATTAACCAATCCAGCGTATGTCATTCTTTCTGTAAGTTTCTTCCACAAACTTCTTTCCATACCCATAATTTCCAAAACCCGTTCATTTCTTACTTTGGCTGTCCACTTAATTTTAAGCATTCTTCTGTAGCACCACATTTCAAATGCTTTAATTTTCTTTATTTCCGGTATTCCTAAAGTCCATTTTTCGCTACCATACAGAGCTATGCTCCACACAAAGAGTTCTTCCTAATTCCTAGATCAATATTTGAAACTAAAAGGTTTCTCTTTTTCATGAAGGCTCTTTTTGCTAGTGCTATTCTGCTTTTAACATCATTCCTGCTTCGGCCATCGGTAGAAATATTGCTTCCCAAATAACTGAATTCACTTACTTCTCCTATTTCATCCGAACCTACTTTTATATTTAATCTACTACTATTGGTATCATTTCTGCACATTTCATCACTTTTGTCTTGCTTTGATTTATATTTAGTCCAAAATCTTCCTTCAGTATTATGTTCATGCCATTCAGTAACTTCTCAATATCCTCAGCCCTCTCTGCTAACAAGACAATGTCATCAGCAAATCGTAGCATATCGATTTTTTCTCCCTGAACACTTATGCCACATGGAAATTTTTCTTTGACTTTCTTCATTGCTTCTTCTACATACAAGTTGAATATTAACGGGGATAGACTACAACCTTGTCTCACACCTTTTTTAACTGATGCATGTCTCTCGTGATTCTCTACTTTTATTATAGCTACTTGATTCTTATATAGTTTATAGAATATTCTTCTATCTCGATACTTTAGACCTGACTTCTTTAAAATTTTGAACATCTTGTCCCACTTAACATTATCAAAATTTTTTTCTATAACAACAAACGCTAAAAGAGTATGTTTGTTTTTCTTGATCCGCTCTTCAGTATATATGATATTAAAATTACAGACGGAGATTATTAAATGACGGAAATAAATATCCACGTGCTGTCGTGTGTTCGGTACCTAAATTTAACTTTGACAAATAATATGAATGAAAAGCTACGTGGCTTGGCTCCGAAACACCCTCATCTCCCTCTCACGTAGCCCAGCGTACCTTTCTACCCAACACCTCCCCTCCATACCACTTAGACAGAGTCATTTAGCTTATGGACGCTCCCTAATAGCAGGAAGCATAAATTCAAATATGACTCGTAGCTGAAGTGTTAATAGATGAGTTTTGACTTTGAGCGAACGTATAGTTTATAAGCAAACGGCAATCAGAACTTCTAGTTGGCGGAACAATAAAAACAATAACCTCAAATTCAAACAGTAGTAGTATCCAGGTGTTAACAGAAGCGTTTCCAAACTGCGGTATTATCTGGTTTCTTTAAAATTGTTTTCGGCGTCATTACTTACAGATAATAATCGTTACAATTGATAATATTTTTATCCTTATAATATATATTATTTCTATAAGGTGTTTTTTTTTGTCACAAGCCATTATCTCCCTTGATAACTAACGTCATCCCGACAGCCAAGAATTAACTGACTCTGGCCGCGAGAACCTACGACTAACATTTTCCTGTTACTTATTCGAAAATAAAGGTAAAATGAAGTAGAGGATACATTAACGTGAAGTATCCCTGATTGTGGTATCAGGTTGGGACTGAAACGTTGGCAGTATCAGTAAAAAAGACGCAACTTTAAATCCGAAAACTTAGTACAACATTGGAGCATGTATCCTTCTTCAAGTACTGCCTCTTGAGGTGTTTTATTCGTATCTGATCTGTACCTCCAACCACGAAATATTCGTGTCAACATCATTGTAGATTATAATGTGACTTTATTAATTATGCGCACTAAACGATACAATGTGCGTATGTTTATGTTTGCGACACTTGTGTTTCGTGACAGTTTTGTGATGTTTGCCGTATCCCACATGAGACTAAACGCAGCTGTGTGCAAATTTCGAATCTGATTGATGGCCTGTTTGCATTTATGCGATTTTGTTTGGATTGCGCGAAGTTCTGTCCTGACCATACAGCGATCATTTGATGCATATTATACGGTGGCTAATGAGTTTCTGTTCAATAGACACTGGGAACAGTAGAATCCGAATTAATTACTGTTAATCTCCCTAGGTCTTTTTGAACAGCCACAAAAAGTGGTGGGCAAAAAAGATCTTTTGTAGATCAGAAACTACTGCAGTTTAGTGTTTTAGTACGACTGAATGACTGCTACTTCTCTGTAGGTCTGCCTATAAGTTATGTGGGTCGCCCTAAGTCGCTTCTAAATCCCTTTACCTTTGTTTTAGTACTTTTAAATAATCTTGTTTTATTTAATTTAATATTGTACTTCTACTTTGTGTTTACTTTAATTACTTTTTCGCTCTTGTACTTAATTTTCTATTACTTTCAGTCCTTACCTTCGTCATATTATGATTCTCATATGATGATAAAAAGCAGTTACAAGCAAAATACGCTTTTAAATAATGTCTTCGCCAATTGACACAATTACTACAAACGAGAACAGGTCTTTTATATTAACTCTGTAATTAACTGTACTTAAATTTGCTTAGTTTGTTTAAATCAACAGTATGCCTGTTTCCACAATTATATTCTTTTCACAAATGAGCTCCTAATTCACATTTATAGTTTTTTTGTCGTCAGTCTTTCGACTGGTTTGATGCAATCCTCCATCCTTCCCTATCCTGTGCTAACCTCTTCATTTCTACATACCACTTACAGCCCACGTCCTCAATTATCTCTTAATCTCTGTCTTCCTCTACAGTTCTTACCTTCGACTGTTCCCTCCACTAACAAATTAACCAATCCAGTAAGTCTCAAAATATGACCTACCAGCCTGTCTCTTCTTTCTGTAAGCTTCTTCCACAAACTTCTTTTCTCAACCATCATTTCCTTCTCGTTCATTTCTTACTTTGTCTGTCCATTTAATTTTCAGCATTCTTCTATATCACCACATTTGAAATGCTTTAATTTTCTTTATTTCCGGTATTCCTAAAGTCCATTTTTCGCTACCATAAAGAGCTGTGCTCCACACAAAGAGTTTAAAAAAGTTCTTCCTAATTCCTAGATCAATATTTGAAACTAAAAGGTTACTCTTTTTCATGAAGGCTCTTTATGCTAGTGCTATTCTGCTTTTAATACTCGTATCATTCCTGCTTCGGCCATCGTTTGCAATTTTACTTCCCAAGTAACAGAATTCGCTTACTTCTCCTATTCGGTTCGAATCCCCGTCCGGGCATCCAGATTTGGGTTTTCCATGGTTTCCCCAAATCACTCCAGGCGAATGCCGGGATGCTTCCTTCAAAAGGCCATGGCCGAATTCCTTCCCATTCCTTGCCCCCATCCTTTCCCGTCTCTAAAGACCACGTTGTTAAAAAGGGACGTTAAACTGTTACAAAAAAAAAAAAAAAAAAAAAAAAAACTTCTCCTATTGCATCCGATTCTATTTTTATATTTAATCTACTAGTATTGGTATCATTTCTGCTACATTTCATCACTTTTGTCTTGCTTTGATTTATATTCAGTCCAAAATTTTCCTTCAGTATTTTGTTCATGCCATTCAGTAACTTCTCAATATCCTCAGCCCTCTCTGCTAACAAGACAATGTCATCATAAAATCGTAGCATACTGATTTTTTCTCCCTGAACACTTATGCCACATGGAAATTTTTCTTTGACTTTCTTCATTGCTTCTTCTACATACAAGTTGAATATTAACGGGGATAGACTACAACCTTGTCTCACACCCTTTTTAACTGATGCATGTCTCTCGTGATTCTCTACTTTTATTATAGCTACTTGATTCTTATATAGTTTATAGAGTATTCTTCTATCTCGATACTTTAGACCTGACTTCTTTAAAATTTTGAACATCTTGTCCCACCTAACATTATCAAAGGCTTTTTCTAAATCAACAAACGCCATAAAAGTATCTTTGTTTTTCTTGATCCGCCCTTTTAGTATTAATCTTAAAGACAGAATTGCTTCCCTTGTACCGCGATTTTTCCTAAAGCCAAACTGATCTTCACCTACTATCTTTTCTACTACCTTTTCCATCCTTCTGTATATTATTCTGATCAGTAATTTTGAAGCATGTGATGTTAGACTAATGCGATAATTGTCACATTTGTCGCCTTGTGCTTTCTTTGGAAGTGTGATGATGATATTTTTATTAAAATCAGTTGGAATTTCTCCTGTTTCATAACTTTTTGATATCAGCTTGAATAATCTTTCAATTCCTTATTGTATCGAAACAAATACTTTATAATCTGAATATCTATACTTACAATAATACTGTGTCCGGATGAAAGTCTGTAGGTAAGATATTTTTGACAAAGTGAGTATAGAGAACTGTTCAAATGCTACAGTAATAGAATAAACGGTTTTTACAATTTGCGTGTGTCCGTTTGGATAGGCGGGATTCAGGCAAAAGTTACTGGTCGGATTTTGATGATGTTTTGAGTAATGTATAGCTCCTGATCTTGAGGGTAAAATAGAGTACTTTTCATTTTGATGTGAGGTCGGTAAGCTGAGAAACAGAAGACGAAACTGCCCACGAATTAGCAGCAATTTTTCTTTGAACATAATCCACGAAAAATTATTGGCCTCATTTAGAGACTTCTCTAAGTCGAAATGTTTATCGAGAATTCAGCGTACGAGTGACATCAATATTGTTCGGAGGAATTAAGTTAGAGCGTTCAGGGTTGACACCAATAGCGTAGCTAGGTTAACAAGGCCCCCGGTGCAAAAACATTATATTGGGGCGACTTTTTTTGTAGTCCTACCAAATCGATCAAATCGTGTGAGGTTTGTTTGCTAGCAAGGGTTCCTTGAGCTTTGGGGGCCCCCTGAGCTGACCTTGGGGGACTCCTGAACTGAGCTTGTGGGCCCCTTGAACTTGGGGGCCCTGGTGCACGGCACCGCCTATCCCCGATAGCTACGCCACTGGTTGACACTGGGTAATATGCTCGTGAATTGTCAAGTTCGAGTATTTTTTTTTAAGTTCAATACACAATTGTTTTTAATTGTAGTTCACCCTTTTCTTAAAATATATTTTAAATGGTATATATGAATCAAACACAAAAGGAAAAAATCACTTTAAAAAATATTGCGAGTCTTAGAAAAGTCTTGAAAATTCGAAGAAAAGTATTTTTATGATATTTCTATCACCTGATTAATGAAATTATCGGCTGAAAGATAGGTATTATATTCTGCCGAAAATAATATTTGATGAAGTATAAAATTTGTTAAAACCACTCATTTAGATATTTTTCGAACACCATAAACTACTAAGAGATTGCCATAGTTTTTCTTTACAGTTTAAGAAGATACAAAGCACCCAAATTTATTTACTTTTTTATTTTATTTATTATTATTTTTTAAAAAAATCGGATTATTGCTTTCGAGAATAAAGGGGGGATATGGTTTTCTATGGGTTTTGGTTAGAAGCTTTCACAAATCATTTTGAGAGTTGGTGAGTAATCAGTTTTCAACACGAAGATCATCTAAAGAAGTTTTGCTTCATGTCCCTCTGTGCCCCTATAATAATTTTAAGCCCCCTCCCTTTTTTTCCTCGTTCACGGAAATTCAAATTTTTCAATTATTTTGTGATATTCATGTTAAGGTTAATGAGAACTAAAGTCGTACGTGTCAACTTGGCTCAGATATTATGAAGATGTGATACACGGACAAAAATACAAATGAGTGAATCCACTAGTTTCAAATGTTCGGAACCCTAATAATATATTTTAGTGAGTGAATAAGAATTCAATAGATAACTTTGCATATATTTTAGTCGAGCTTGCAAATCTACATCTTGATCAATAAAATTAGTGTTCAATTATAGAAGTGATTTTTGATGTTTGCATAGTATTGTTGTTTTACCAAAACCTATTTCCAAACCATCTTAAGCTCAGAAAACGTTATTATTCAAATTGGTGATCTTTGCAACTAGTTAAAGAAATATTCGAGTTCTCATTGCTTGTGAGGCCATGCACAATAATATTGTACGACAATTAGCGAAAAATACAACCGATATCAAGGTTTAAAAAAATATTTGCATTCTCTTGCCAGAATAAAATGTTGTGTGTTGTAATATTTAAAAATCTATTTCCGGGTTTAAACTGACTGGACCTTTCCATGTTCCCTTCGAAGTATTTTTGAATATTTTTGTTTCTGTGAAATCTTATCTTATATATATACTAGCAGTGTACCCGACGTTGTCCGCTCTAATCTGGATTGATTTACCCGTACACTACTTTCATATTTCCGACGTAGATCATGCGTACCAAGTTTCATTCATTTTGCACCATCCATTTCCAGAAGTAAACTAAATATTGATATACCCAAACAATTCCCAGAACGGGGTGAATTGGATACAGAATATCAGTTTACATTTTGGTCTAGGCTGCATTTTAACCTAACCATATCATCTATTAAAATTGCTGCTTGATACTCAAAACATAAATCTGTATCTGGAAAATATCCGTTTGTTCCAGCATCATGCAGAAATTAGAATTTTTGATGGGGTTTCACAACGTTTATGCTTGGGGTCCAAGCTACAATCTGATGTACATGTTGAAACATTAGGACATATTTATTTTATGAATATTCTGCCGTAACTTATAACAGTTGGATTTAAAACTGTGGGTTCCTATAAAGAACGCTGGAATTCAGAAAAGGTGGGGGGTAAAGGGGTAAAGTCGTTGGGCTTTTAAAGTATGTACAAAATTCCTTCAAAACTGGATAGAAACTGTAGCTTTGTATAAAGAACATTGACAACAATTAAAGAATTTAAAAGGGGAGAGAGATTGGGTTTTTCTAAAACTAACGTTGACAGTATTTCTCTCCTTGTTTTGAAGCATATATTTGTAAAGTTCCGTCGAAATCGGATGAAAACTATGGGTTTGCATAAAAATGAAGGGGGTGGAGATGGGGAAAGGGTTTTTAAAATTTTCTGTTCAGAAACCTTCTCCATGATAAAATACCGATATTTGCCAAATTTCATGGTGATCGGTTAAACGTTGACGACTGTAGCTTTGTATAAAATTAAGGCGGTTGAAAGGGGGAGAGCGGTTGGGTTTTTGTAAACCAAATGTTTTCGGCATTTTTCGCTTTAAATTATACTTGTTCAAAGTTCCATCGAAATCGGGTAAAAACGGTAGGTTTGCATAAGAATTAAGGGGTGTAAAGGGCGAAAGGGGGTGGTTTTTTGATTTTTGTTTGGTTAGAAACCTTCTCCATGAAAAAATATATATGTGTGCTAACTTTCATGGTAATCGGTTAAACGGTGACGACTGTAGCTTTGTGTAAAGAACATTGACAAAAACTAAGGGGGTGAAAACAGGGGAGAGGGGTTGGTTTTTGTAAACCAATTGTAGAAATTATTTTTTATCCTTGTTTTAAAGTATACGTATTCAAAGTTTTATCGAATTTGATAAAAGCTGTGGGTTTATATAATGATAATTGGAAATTTGGAGGAGAGAGGGCAAAAGGGGAGAGGGGTGGGCTTTTGCAAATCAAATTGTGAATCTAAACCACTCTCGAATCAACTTAATCACGCACACAAAATTTCATAAAAATCAGTCCAGCCGTTTAGGAGTAGTTCAGTGACATACACACGAACAGAAGAAATATATATAAATAAAAATTAGACGCGTGTTTCCCTATATTTCACTTTTCAGCCGCCGTTACCTAGCACAGCTCACTGGTGTTTGTGTGTGGTAGTAGCATGGAGTTTCCTTTCGTGCACAACGTTAGTAGACGTTAGTACAGGGCGTTCGCCGGGAAACGCAACCACTGTTAGCGCTACAAGGAAGAAACTGCTCCCGGCGAGCGAGCGCTCATCTTCCGGCATTGTTCGACCGTCGGCCGCGGACTATTTCATAATAATTACGCTTCATAAACTTCATAAACTTGTATGTGCTAAGCATTTAAATGTGACGTAATTCATTAGCTTACCTTATAAAAGATGCTGGAAGTGTTGACCCTCTTGTGTAATGCACATTTCACATCTTCTGAACATTTTTCGAGACACACGCTGCCCTAACTGACTTAATGATTTTTTGGGTGACTGTTCTAGTCGAAAAGCGATATCGTCAATTTCTCCTCTGTGAGAATACGGTTGACCGACAGTCTCTTTTTGTTAAAAAATGAACCCGTTCTCTTACTTTTTTAACCAGACGCAGAATTGTTGATTTAGCTGGCAGTAAAGCGCCAGGAATTTCGCGACGAAATTTACTGCGACACTTTTTAAACGACTTCTTCTTCACATATGTATCGTAGAGAAATATTCTTTGTTGCAAACTGTAACGTACCATAATTTTACTCACACTCAAACACGGTACAGATTAGTAAGAGTATGAAGCCCCAAACCAGCCAAACCGCGAAGAAACGTTTATTCACAACACTGATTAATAAGAGACTGAAGTCACAAACTAGCTACAATGCAAAGAAACCGTTCTTAACAATGTAAGGGTCCCAATATACTGCGTCACTGCACTGTTGGGGCAGCGGAGGTGTTAAACAGTGCGGTGATTCACGGTGTCGTTTGGCGGAAACTGCTGGCCCCACTGACCGAGCAAGTTGCCGACGGCAACAGACTGGGAGGGTTGCGTTTCCCGGCGAACGCCCTGTAGAATGCCGATAGCTGTGTGGCAGATATGGTTGTTAAAAGTGGTCGATGCAGGTAATTTTAATATTTCGACCAAAGACTTGTGTAACCCTATACTTCTCTTTCTTGCCACAACTACATATCATAGACCATTGGTGTCTGTGTGTGGTAATAGCATCGAGTCTCCCATCGTGCACTATGATGGTAAGATGTCGTAGCGACGGGGGTGTGGAAGATACGGTGGTAGAAATTGGTCGACCTGAACCATTTTCATATTTCGCCCAAAGACGTATGTGTCGCTAAGTATCACTTTTCAGCCAAAAATATCTATTGCAGATCAGTGGTGTTTGTGTGTGGTAGTAGCATAGAGTCTCCGATCGTGCACAACGTTGGTCGAATTTCTGTATCTGTGAAGGTGTGAAAGATATAATGGGTGAAAGTGGTTGATCAAGGAAATTTTTTAATTTTATCCAAGGACTTGTTTGTCCGTATATTTCATTTTTCTGCCAGTACTATATAACGGAAACCACTGATATTTGTGTGTGGTAGTAGAATCAGGTCTCCCAGTGTGCACAATGGTGGCTAGATGTCGTTAGCTATGCCGGTGTGGGAGATATGATGGTTCAAATGGTCGACCAGCGGCACTTTCATATTTCGACCAAAGACGTATGTGTCCCTATGTCTCTCTTTTCACCCCAAAGTATCTACCGCAAATCACTGGTGTTTGCGTGTGGTAGCAGCATAGAGTTGACGATCGTGCACTACGTTGGCCGAATGTCGATAACTGAAGGAGTGCGGGAGATATGGTGGTTGAATGTGGTCGAACAAGGATATTTTTGTATTTCAACCAAAGACATGCGTTTCCGTATATGTCACTTTGCTGCCACCCCTAGAGTCGACGATCGTGCACAACGTTGACCGAATGTCGATAACTGAAGCGTGCGGGAGATATGCTTGTTGAAAGTGGTCGAACAAGGATATTTTTGTATTTCAACCAAAGAGATGCGTGTCCGTATGTCACTTTGCTGCCACCCCTACATAACACAGACCACTGGTGATTTTGTGTGGTAGTGACCTGGAGTCTCCCATCGTGCAGTATGGTGGTTAGAAGTCGGTAGCTATGGGTGATATAGTGATTGAAAGTGGTATACGTAGAGAATTTTCCTATTACTACCGCAGACTTATGTGTCCTTATATTTCACCTTGCAGCCAGAACTGCGAAGCGCTGACCACGGGCGTGTATGTGTCATAGTAACCTGGAGTCATCCATCGTGCACTATGTAA
This sequence comes from Vandiemenella viatica, assembly GCA_031002005.1. Classification (NCBI taxonomy): domain Eukaryota; kingdom Metazoa; phylum Arthropoda; class Insecta; order Orthoptera; family Morabidae; genus Vandiemenella; species Vandiemenella viatica. The sequence continues at coordinate 102,997,212 of CM061919.1, read as the reverse complement.
CTGCTTGACGGTAGCTGTAGGGGTGTGGTAGATATGGTAGTTGAAAGTGGTGAACCAGATGTAAAAATAGACATGTGTGTCCATGAACTTCACTCCTCAGCCAAAACTACCAGGCGCAGTCCACTGGTGATTGTGCGTGGCATTAACCTCAAGTCTCCCAACGTATTCCACGGTGGTTAGATGTCGGTAGGTATGGGGTGTGGAAGATATGATGGTTGAAACTGGTCGATGGAGGGCATTTTCATATTTCGACCAAAGACATGTATGTCCCTATATTTCACTTTGCATCCAGAACTACCATGCGCAGATCACTGATGTTACTGCATGGTGTTAGCCTCGGGTCTACCATGATTCTCTATGGTGGTTACTTGTAGGTAATTGTCAATCAAAATTCTTTACAATCACGAACGAAGTCGTGGGCGCCAGCTAGTCTTAAATAAATGATCATAGTTATAAATTGCATATCATAGGTTCCTAAAGTGGGGGTGCGAAGACATGTCAAGGGGCGGGGGGTCAGAGGTAACTTACCGCCTGTGTGGGTGATACCCTCGCTCTACACGGTCGGAAGTACGATGTCTCCTTTACTGCCTCTTAAAGTTGAAAGCCTTTATTCTAACTTAGTGAATTTCCTCTGAGGATTGATTGTTAGTACTGAAAAGTAGGCATCTACCTTACTAATAATAAATTTGTGGCTGGACGAGGGGAGGGAGCTTGATTTTTTTTAGTGGGTGGTAAAAGAAACCTTTTGGAATCTCTAACCTGCAGACTATTTTTCTTTTTACTTTTGCCTTTACGCCTCGTCGACGTCGAGGTCATTATAGGCGGAATGGGACTGGGGACAAGGAAAGAGAAGGAATTCGGCCATGGCCATTTGAAGGAAGCATCCCGGCATTCACCTGGAGTTATTTGGGGAAACCTTGGAAAACCCAAATCTGGATGCCCGGACGGGGATTCTTTAACCGCCGTCCTCCAGAATGCGAGGCCAGAGAGTTAACCACTCACCCACCACGCTCGGTCCTACAGACTTAAGATCCAGTAATGAATCTCTTTGGTTTAAAAATTTTATTTGTTTTATTTGTATGTAAATTTGTAAATTTCAAAAGAGCTGTGAAAACTGGTTTCAGGTTATGCTAATGAATATGAATAAGAGAGTGTTGTTTGATTTTTTTTCATTATGCTTAATACGCATTGAATGTTACCTGCTACGAACGAGATAGTAGCATAAAAGCCATGTGACGTCGAAAAACCTTCAATTTTACTGGCTAATACCCGTTCTTACCGTAAGTTCCTGATTATGTGTAGCGTTCAGATAGATTTAATATACGAATTTTCTATTGATGTAAAGGATATTAATACCAGTTACACTCAAAAACATTAAAGACATCGTTAGTTTTCTAAAAGAATAGCAATACGCAGTTTTCTGCTGATGATCCATGATTAGAATCATAGTGTATACGTTTTAGACATAATTCAATACCGAAAGGAGAGATATATAAGCTAAATAACTTTCCCACTAGCGAATATTTTTATGGCGAAACTTTCGTTTCAAAGGTTACTTTTATCATAAACGACTGTTTGATACCTAGACAGTAAGTTTTCTGAATTAATATGATGGATACAGCAGGTTTTTTTTATCTCTTTTATTCCGCTACTCCTATAAAGCTGTTGCGCCGAGAAAACTTTACATCTTTTAACGACGTTTTAGGTTTTAGCTTACAAGAAACTTTCTAATCCTTGGCGTGGCAGCTTTTCCTCACTTTATCAAAGCAGCTTTTATCAGATCAACATCTCAGTATCTCTATAACCGTTAATACTCATGTTATAAATATATGTAATTAATATTCAGAAATTCTTGGGTTTCTCACCTAACAAATTGTCTTTGTGCCCCCTCTATAACTTAACGTAACAGGCACATTGGTAGCGAAACTGGATTATGGGAACGAAAATGGATTATTGAAAACGGAGAACCCTAGATAATATTGCATTCACTCACATTTTAGTCAAATTTATTCTGCGGTTCACCACTGATTGTAGGGACTACACATTCTTTTATAAGTTTGTATTTAAAGAGCGAGACTTGCAACGAAACTTAGTCATGTAACTTTCAGAATTAGCCATGTAATCTAAACTATTTTTTAACTCTAAAATCAATACCTAACACAATATCAATTACGAACGTTTAGCACTGCTTTGGTTTATTTCTTGATGCAGACAAAGAAACAAGTTATTGAGGCTTCATACCACACTAGTACAGATAAAAAAGATGAACAAATAACTCGAGTATAATAAAAGATTGTAAAGGATATGATTTGTACAGAAAAGATGTTACTAATTTCGATGTATTCTTTTGTACATATCTATACAGTTATGGTAGAGGGGAAACGTTATTACTTTGCCGGAAGGGTAGGAAATGTGGTGGTGCACAATTCCTGATCAAAAGATTGAGCACCAACGCCCTGCGGTAAATCCCAAACCTCTCTGAGTGCTTATGGAGTGAGGGCATATGGCACTGTAGATAGTGTTTCGTCGGTCAGTTAGGGACGTTTAGCCCGGATTACCCGCGTGGTATCATTCGGAAGAGCAGGCTTCACTAAGCCGGTACGAGGTTTCAACCGCTCTCTTCTTCTATCTTTCAGTCGCAACACAAACAACACATTACTAAAACACACATCACAATCATCCACACAAAGCGATAAACACTTAAATACACTTTCATAACAGGAGAAGGCAAGGGAAAACTGCTCCATTTTAAATTTCCCAAGATAAAAGGTACCCACAAACCTAACGGTAGAGGGGAATATATATATATAATATATATAATAACAATGAGCAGGAAAAAGCTTTAAGGCAATGAAATTAAGGAAGGATAGGGAAATATGACCCAACACTTACCACAGATGAAGGCGGCTGGGACGACGAACAAAAAACAAACACAAGAGAAGCGCAATATTTCGGCCTACAGCAGCCTTAAACGTGCAGAAGGTGAAGCACCAGGAGACGTCACATGTGTACACATAGACGGCCGACTGGTGACTGGCGTCTCAGGCGCGGGTGGTAGTTTAGGTGGAAGGGGGGGGGGGAGAGTAAGCTCAAATATTGGGTCGATAATCGATACTGATGACTATATGTTATTATTGAAAGAGGTGAATTATAACTGGGTGGGGAGATATATATATATATATATATATATATATATATATATATATATATATATATATATATATATAACTATAAGTGAAACGTAAAATAAATGTAAATAGCATAGATAATAGTAAATACAGAAATACAAAAAACGTAAATGGTATAGATAATAAGTGCTGCGTCTGGTGGGCAGAGTTTATTGGAGATTGAGGCCAGGAGGATGTCTGGTGTCAAGACCCCGTTGTAAAACATGCAGCATGCACCCAGCCACTACCACTTACTCCAATCCTACCACAGGTGAAACATTCCCTATCATTGGTCATGCTACTTGCATGACAAAACACCTCATATACCAACTAACATCCCTCCATTGCTCCAGTTCATATATAGGCCTCACAACCAATCCCCTAGCTATCAGAATGAATGGCCACTGGCAGACAGTCTATACTAACAATGAGGCCCATCCAGTTGCAAAACATGCCAGTTCCCACAAAATCAATAATTTGAACATCTGTTTTTCAGTTAGGGCAATCAGAGTTTTCCCTAACAACACGACCCCCTCTGAACTTCGTAGATGGGAATTAGCCTACCAGAATATCCTTGACACCAGACATCCTCCTGGCCTCAATCTCCAATAAACTCTGCCCACTAGACCCAGCACTTATTATCTATACCATTTAAGTTTTTTGTATTTCTGTATTTACTATTATCTATGCTAATTACATTTATTTTACGTTTCACTTATAGTTATATATATATATATATATATATCCCCACCCAGTTATAATTCACCTCTTTCAATAATAACATATCGTCATCAGTATCGATTATCGACCCAATATTTGAGCTTACTCTCCCCCCCCTCTTTCCACCTAAACTACCATCCGCGCTTAGACGCCATTCACCAGTCGGCCGTCTATGTGTACACATGTGACGCCGCCTGGTGCTTCACCTTCTGCACATTTAAGGCTGTAGGCCGAAATATTGCGCTTCTCTTGTGTTTGTTTTTTGTTCGTCGTCCCAGCCGCCTTCATCTGTGGTAAGTGTTGGGTCATATTTCCCTATCCTTCCTTATATATATATAAAGGTTGTAAACCTCTGCTGTCCCCTATCTTCATAGTTTTAGTTTTCAGACCAAATCACTCATTCGATTGGGAACATGCGAGAGACCTCCACGTGTGCAGTTATTAAGCCTTCGAAAGCCAATTCAGTGAATACTTGGCATACGATGATAATAAACTCATTCGAATTATTGACCAGTTGCCACTACGATAGATGCAACATTGTTAGCAAAGTGAAAACCGCAGAGCAACCCCACAAATACGTACCTGCACCTGAAAATAGTTATTAAGAAATTAGAGATAATTGTTAATATTGGAGTAGACAAAATAGTCTGTGAAGTAGCAGTAAATGATCTATAAATTTGGCGAACTTTTTTTTACATCAAAGGCATAAAAAGATAGCTTTCCTGCTCGTCCATAGCACTGTCGAAATAGAAACATAATTGACAAACAATGATACCGAAATCCAGATGGCCAGACTGGGATGCGAATCGGGTTCAAAGGCTGCGACTTTGAAAAGAGGAATGCAGAGAAAGTTGTTTTTTTTATGAGTCAGATCTTCAATTTTTTAGAGAGTAAAGAAAAGGTGAAGACTAGTTTAGAGGGAAATTTTTAACTCGAAAGGTTATAAACGGACTAATCAGGCGATGTTATTTTCATATTCTGGACGAATCTAACAATATTAGAAAAATCTTAATTCCATTAAAATTTTACAAAAGTCTGTTAATCGAATTATTAGTAGCAAGCGGAATGCCTCTTCGGGTAAAATGTTTACTCATTTGATTATGTAGCACAACGACGGATTACAGAAATCCAATTGGCGGTATAATTGCATTAGTGCAGTTCGTGGCGGGTTTTCCCAACGGTAAAATTCTGGGGTCAGCAGTCGCAGACATTTCGGCCGGTTATAACTGCAAATGTGCTGCAATTAGTAGATAATATCGTTTGTTACTTTCGATATTTAATAGTATAAATTGATCTTTGCGTGAAGTTCTTTTTAAAAAAATTCTATTCCATTAATGATTCGCCAATCGCGTATGAGTTGCGGAGGTTCCAGCATCAAGACAGTAAATAGTTGAAATTTAATGTTGAAAACCGATGACGTACTCTTGCATCAGAAAATAGGATATTATTATGGTACTAACTGTATTATATGATTATTGTGTTTGAGCAGTTTCTAGAACCTCTAAATGATTGACGGTTCTCTTTGACTTTCTGATCATCTAGTATGCTTGTTAGGAACACACACAGAAAAATTACAGTTCTGTATTATTGTAAGCGGAGAGGGGAGAAATTGCTTGTTGATGTCATCATCAAGTGTAAATATCTTAGCCATAACATTTGGCCATTAACATTAGTGGGTGGGAGATGGGGTTAGGTTTCATAACCTTCCATTTACTAGAGAGGGAGATGAGTCAATATTCCAGAAAGTGAGAGAATAGGGATACAAATGCTTAGTCAGACCATTGCTTGAATATGGAAGACTAGTATGCGAGCCACACTATGTGTATCATATATAGGAGATTTGGGTTGGATGCAAAGGATGGTATCGATATTTATTTGTAGAATTGAATGGAAGACAGGAGGCGGGTAAAAAGAGTGCTGGGAATGTGTAAGACAACAGTTCCCATCTTTTTTTGGCGACGGAACCCTAAATTGATCAAACTTTTTTTTGGTGGATCCCCATTTTTATAATAACAAAAGTGATTGTACCTTATAGTTTGAATATTTTCATGTTTGACTTGAAAATAAATAATAAATGAAAAATAATTATTATTAGTATTATAAAACATTTATTTTAGAAGATAATACTACGTAATTATTTAATGTGAAGAATGAAATTTTTGCACATATCTACTTATAATAGCACTAACATTAGGCTTAATGTTCGAAAATCTGAAGAGGCATCAATTTTGTTTCTGTACTTTGTTTTTGATGTAGGCGTAAAATGAAAAACCAGTCTCGCATCGGTAAATAGTCACAAACGGAAACAGAGCCATGACAGCCTTCTCAACGACTGCAGGGTATATTTATCTTTAAGTTCAAGCCAAAAGTCATTCAAATTAGAATCTTCTGATTCGAATTTTTGTTTCGGAAGGAATGAACACTTAATTTCATAAAATTCGCATATTCTGACACAGTTAGCTGCAACTTTCTTCACTGCGTCTTCTCCGTGAACGCAGCTTTTCACTATCTGTTTTTTTTTTTTTACATACCTATGCAAATCAGCCACATCGGTTTTATGTCATTCAAAAAACTTAAGCTATTATCATTCAGTTGCGGGTGGTTGGTTTCAAATTGTCGTTAAGCTTTGCAGGTATCACAGATCTTTTAAACAGAATTTTGTTGCAAATAACGCTCTTTCCATCAAGATTTTAAACAATTACTACAGGAATAAATCCGAAGGACAAGCAGGATTCGTCATATTTCCTCTTTTTTTGTAGTAATTCTCTTCTGAGGGTCAGCCCTATTGTTGGTTAGTGTAGTTTGTCGGTTTTGCCCAGGACAAGTCTTCCATATTAACCGTACCCTGGAATAATAACCGACAAACAAGAATAATCACCAACCAGAACATTAAATAAACATTAATAAAAAATTAAGAAATAAATCCGTGTAAGGTGAGTTATTGGCAAGATTGTATCAACAGATTGATTATGAATTTTGGAAAAAATTATCCTAATAGGTAAGTATAACTTTCTTACAAATAATCCAGCAACCGCTTCTTCTGAAATGTTTTCAGTAGGGTCTGCTGATGAACATGATACCACACTTTTTCCACTTGCGAGGTGTCCCATTTTGAGCCAGTTGTCCATTATTTTAAACTGAAATAAAAAAAAAATAGAAAACCTCGCAAGTGAATTAAAATTAAGTTTAATGAAATACCACAACGCACTCGGTAGTTAATCTGTACCGGTTCCTGAATCTTCAGGCCGTGATCAACCATCTACTCAAGACGATGAAACGAGTACAACCTTAACATTCGTAGGTAGTAAACATACTATTAACCTATTGTTAATCAATGAAAATTAAATACAAGTAAGAATATTGGATTAAATCGATTGTATTTGATTTCGAGCAGTGTGCACAGAAATATCTATGAATAATCAAAAACATATCTGCGGATATCGAAAATTCTAAATTAAAACAACATAGTCTAAATATCTGTATCACTGCAGTCTCTCCTCTTTACATCAATTTCGTGAACATGTGCAGTCGTATCACGGAACTGACTCGAATGGTGCGGCGTAGAGATGGGTCGCAAATAACGAAGCGGGTACAAGTAACCGTTACTTTTTTAAAAACTGATCTATCAGTTAGCCGTCAAAACGTAAACTGGCAGTTATTAAATTAACTGGCAAAACCTGGAACTAATACAGTGCTGTACGAGTAATCGTTCATCACATGACCACTATGAGCGCAACGATAACTGCTTATCGCTACTTTAACAGTTACTAATTTCAATATCGATATTTAGAGGACACCGCTTCCAATGGTGTTAATCAAATTTTTCCACTCGTGCAACACATTCCTGCTGTTTTTTTTTCTGAATTTCTTGGCACTGCAAAAATTGACACACTCCATTCATTTTTCTAATGAAAATGTGTTTTTTTGTACTGTTTAGAGGGATCAATCATTACGGAATGCCTCACCGGCCAAACTGTAATCTCTGTTTCTGCTTCGCACCTCCCACACACTTATGTTTTGTTCATGCGTATGCAGTGGTGCATCAGTTAAGTTTTCTCTTCTCAATTGACGAGTATTCATTCTCTTCCGTTGTGGAACTAAATGTGCCTCTCGCTGCTCATCTGTTTCAGTTCTTCGATGTTCTATCTGTTTCCAACTTTTCGATTTTATCCTAACAAGACCTCTTTTACGTTTCGGCATCCTGTTCAATGTTAACATTACTTAACACACTAAAATTCCACCTGCTACACTGTTTACTACCTTAAAGGCGGGTTTACACGGTTCACTTTTCGCAGTCACTCCGGATGAATCACTCGCAGTGAAAGGAAAATGACCTGTGTAAACAGGGAAACATCCAAAGTGATCATCTAACATTATGGATGAAAGAAGTTGGCTCGGGTTCAACTTTTCGTCCACTTTTGGGGTTTCAATCTGATGATTCATCAAGAGTGACACGTGTAAACAGTCAAAATATCGAAGTGAAACCTTCTCCTGGATCGATCGCAATTGTTTGTTTCTGATTGTTGTAGTATTAAACTCATAATAGTTTTTAAATGGGGAGAAAAATAATTTCTTTATTTTAAAATCTTTCCATAACGAGTGTTTATAGAAAATAAAAATTGAATTGAAAGTTATGAAAATAAAAACATAAAAGATATTGCTACAGAGGACATGATTAATAATAATTTTTAATTAAATTGCGATGGAGCGCATGCTCCAGTGACAATTACCCTCAGCAGAGATGATAACGATATTGGGTGATATCTAATTACTCCGCATACCCAGCTTCTCCCTTTCCTGCACCCATCTACATTTGCCCTCTGCGATTTTTAGATTTATATTCTTTCAACGTTTTTGGTAAATTATTCATCATTTATCTTGGTAACTTATTCAAAAAAAGAGAATCTTCCTACACACTTGTGCCTGAAATTGAGCGCCAGCTTGTGGTCATAGTCATCTTTTCCCTTCCTTGCATTACTTTTAATTTTTAAAACAATATCGTTCCATGCCTCATCACCAATATACGACTTGTACACCCCCATGACCCTCTTCACCTTCCTCCTGTCTTCCAATGAATCCCATTCCAGCTCCTTTATCATATCCGTCACTGATTACATTTTGCGGTAATTTACAGAAACAAATCTAGCAGCCCTTTTTTGCACCCTCTCCAACTCCTGTATTTGATATGCAAAATGAATGTCTCATACTACACTACCATATTCAAGCAATGGTCTGACCAAAGTTTTGTAACCCATTTCCTTTACTTCTCTCGTACATCCCCTCATCACTCTCTCCAACAAGTGCAGAATTTTGAAACCTTTCCCTACTACCTGAACAATGTGCCTGCCCAATTAAGCCGGTTACCAAATGTAATGCCAAATTTCAAGTCTTCAACAAGCAATTCTTTCCCCTCCTTATAATCGTAATCAACCTATAGTCTTTTATTTGTGTATCTAATAAGTTGACTCTTCTTTGCATATATCTTTATCAGATGTTTACCACCCTAACTAGACATCCTGTCCAGATCACCCTACAGGTTGTAATCAGTCGAGTTCCCAAAGCGAGGCAGCGTGGGACGATCGAGCTGTTTTTCGGCGAGCTGCAGCCGCTAGGCCGTTCGTCAAGCCACTCGCTGCGCTGTCGCCGATATCAATGAAGCAGTGAGAAGGTCCAACCGCAGTGACGAAAGCTTTGGGACGCATTGTGTGACGTTACCGGCAACGCGGCTTTCCGAGGATACCTCGCCGATAACAACAGGGAGATAGCCAGCCTATGAAATATAGACACACTACTGGGATATTTCCTTTTACTTTGTTCCATGGAATGCTGCCCCGAGGTTGGAGTGGAGAAGAGTCACTTCTTGACTGTGTGTCGATGTGAGAAGACGGACTGGCCGGACTAGCGCCATCCTCTGTGGGTCTGAGGTTCACTTCCCGCCACAGCAGTGCGCGGACACGGTAATGTGACACTAACAGTGCGACAGGTTGCAACATATCAGGCCCCGTAAAATACCCCTGAGCAGCTACCATGACTAGCTAGAGACTTGTTTGAAAGAGCCTAAAAAACTAACAATTTCTAAGACTGTTTATATGTCAAATTTTGTGTTATAACTATGATCATTTAGTTTGTTAAATAAATTCTGTAGCTTTTGCTAATCTATTTTTAGGATCATTTGTAAACCCCTGAGACGTGTCATGTGCGAGGCTCAATGTTAATATGTTGATAGAATAAGATCATGTAGTATTTATGGCTGACGCGATACAGTGCGCCTTTTTATTGTTTTTTTTTGCTGTCGTCAGTCTTTAGACTGGTTTGATGCAATCCTCCATCCCTTCCTATCCTGTGCTAACCTCTTCATTTCTACATACCCCTTCCAACCCACGTCCTCAATTATCTGCTTCATATATTCTAATCTCTGTCTACCTCTACAGTTCTTACCTTCAACTGTTCCCTCCACTAACAAATTAACCAATCTAGCATGTCTCAAAATATGACCTACCAGCCTGTCTCTTCTTTCTGTAAACTTCTTCCATAAACTTCTTTTCTCACCCATCATTTCCAAAACTCGTTCATTTCTTACTTTGTCTGTCCACCTAATTTTCAGCATTCTTCTGTAGCACCACATTTCAAATGCTTCAAGTTTCTTTCTTTCCGGTATTCCTAAAGTCCATGTTTCGCTACCGTAAAGTGCTATGCTCCACACATAGAGTTTTAAAAAGTTCTTTCTAATTCCTAGATCAATATTTGAAACTACAAGGTTTCTCTTTTTCATGAAGGATCTTTTTGCTAGTGCTATTCTGCTTTTAACATCATTCCTGCTTCGGCCATCGGTTGTAATTTTGCTTCCCGAGTAACAGAACTCACTCACTTCTCCTATTGCATCCGATCCTATTTTTATATTTAATCTGCTAGTATTGGTATCATTTCTGCTACATTTCATCACTTTTGTTTTACTTTGATTTATATTCAGTCCAAAATCTTCCCTCAGTATTTTGTTCATGCCATTCAATAACTTCTCAATATCCTTAGCCCTCTCTGCTAATAAGACATTGTCATCAGCAAATCGTAGCATACTGATTTTTTCTCCCTGAAAACTTATGCCACATGGAAATTTTTCTTTGACTTTCTTCATTGCTTCTTCGACATACAAGTTGAATATTAACGGGGATACACTACAACCTTGTCTCACACCCTTTTTAACTGATGCATGTCTCCCGTGATTCTCTACTTTTATTACAGCCACTTGATTCTTATATAGTTTATAGAGTATTCTTCTATCTCGATACTTTAGACCTCTATTCTTTAAAATTTTGAACATCTTGTCCCACCTAACATTATCAAAAGCTTTTTCTAAATCAACAAATGCCATAAAAGTATCTTTGTTTTTCTTGATCCGCCCTTCAAGTATTAATCTTAAAGACAGAATTGCTTCCCTTGTACCGCGATTTTTCCTAAACCCAAACTGATCTTCCCCTACTATCTCTTCTACTACCCTTTCCATCCTTCTGTATATTATTCTGGTCAGTAATTTTGAAGCATGTGATGTTAGACTAATGGTGCGATAATTCTCGCATTTGTCGGCTTGTGCTTTCTTTGGAAGTGTGAAGATGATATTTTTATTAAAATCAGTTGGAATTTCTCCTGTTTCATAACTTTTTGATATCAGCTTGAATAATCTTTCGATTCCTTCTTCTCCTAGAGATTTAAGAAGTTCTGCAGGGATCTCATCAATTCCAACTGCCTTATTTGCTTTCAAGTCATTCAGAGCTTTATTAAATTCTGTCCTCAAAACAGGATCTCCTAAGTCATCAATGTCGACATCGCCATCCTTTTCCAATACACTATTGTTCAAGTCGTCCCCATCATAGAGTTTCTCAATGTATTCCTTCCATCGGTTAGCTCTATCTTCTGAGCTTAAAAGAGGTTTCCCATCGGCAGTTTTAATGTTCATACCTCTTTTCATCATTTCTCCAAAATTCTCTTTCATCTTTCTATATGCAACATCTACTTTTCCTACGACCATTTCCTTTTCTACTTCTTCACACTTTTCTTGTAGCCATTTTTGTTTTGCTATTTTGCATTTCCTATTTATTTGATTTCTAAATTGCCTGTACTGCTCTCTTCCTGCTTCATCCTGAGCATGTTTGTACCTTCTTCTCTGATCCATCAGCTGCAAAATTTCTTCTGTGATCCAAGGTTTTCGGGCAGCTTGTTCCCTAAAGCCTAATGTTTCTTTGCCAGCTTTCATTATTTCGGTCTTTAATGCATTCCATTCGTCCTCGGTTGAGCTCCTTTCACAGTTAATTCTTAGACCTAAGTCTACCATTTCTGCAAATTTTTCTCTTGTGCTAGATTGTTTCAGTTTATTCACTTCGTCTGTTCTGCTTATACTGCTTCCTTAATCGCTTGAATTTCAGCCTGCGCTTCATTACTATCAAATTATGGTCCGAGTCTATGTCTGCTCCTGGGTACGCTTTACAGTCTAGAACTTGATTCCTGAATCTCTGTTTGACCATGATATAATCTAGCTGATATCTGCCAGTATCCCCAGGACGTTTGCAGGTGTATATTCTTCTTGCATGGTTCTTAAACAGTGTGTTCGCCACTACTAGCTTATATCTTTCACAAAATTCTAGCAACCTGCTTCCTCGCTCATTTCTTTCTCCGAGACCAAAACTTCCTACAGTATTCCCCTCTTTTCCTTCTCCCACTATTGCATTCCAATCACCCATGATTATTAGATTTTCCTCCCCTTTCACATATTGGATTAATTCTTCAATTTCAGGGTATATTTTTTCTATTTCTTCGTCATCTTCCTGTGACGTTGGCATATATACTTGTACTAATGTGGTTGGGACGGGCTTAGTTTCTAACCTCATCAAAATAATCCTGTCACTAAACTGTTCATAATAACTCACCCGTTTCCCTACTTTCTTGTTCATTACAAAACCTACACCAGTGACTCCACTGACAGCTTGTGTGCTAATTATCCTGTGTTCCCCAGACCAGAAATCCTGTGCGTCCTTCCATTTATTCTCACTAATCCAAACAACATCTAACTTAAGTTGTTCCATCTCTCTTTTTAAGTTTTCTAACCTACCTGCCCTATTCAGACTTCTAACATTCCACGCTCCGACTCGTATAATGTTTCTATCCATTCTGATGACTCCTCCCTGCGCAGTCCCCACCCGGAGATCCGATTGGGGGACTATTTTACCTCCGGAATATTTTACCCAGGAAGAAGCCATCATGATATATGTAATTTAAGAGGATTACATGTCCTCGGGATACCCTTTGGGTCTTTAATGCAGTGGTTTCCCGTTGCCTTCTGCATCCCCATGCCGTTGATCATTTCTGATTCATCCGCCTTTAGGGGCCGTTTCCAACCCCAAGGGCAAGAGGGTGCCCTGAACCGCTCCCCGCTCTTCCGCCCTCCTTTCGGAGGCCGTTGGCAAGCAGTGGGTGACTCCTTATACCCGGAATCTTTCAGTCGCCAGAGCCTCGTCCGTGCAAACAGGGTGCACCACGTGAAGGAGAGGTTGACATTTGGTTGGAAAAGATTAGTATAGTCTCTCCCAAACCCTTACACCCCACAGTGCGCCTAACAAGTTTAAAGTAGAGCCATCACTTAAAAGATTATTACAAGCTGTTTACAGTTCTCTACCGTTTTGATCCTCTTATATAGCTTTATATCATCTGCAAACAATCTAATCTCTGATAGTAATCAATCAACACAATTATTCATTAGAATAATGAATAGCAATGGTTTCAATACACTACCCTGTGGCACTCCCATTTTTACTTCCACTTCATTTGATACTACATTTCCGACCCTAACTTTCTGTTTACTACCTTTTAAAAATTCTTCTATCCAGAAAATCACTTTCTCATACACTACAATAGTTTTTATCTTATTTACTACCTTTTTATAGCTCCCTCTGTCAAAAGCCTTTGAAAGATCTAGTGCTACACTATCAATTTGACCTCCCTTGTCCATTTCATCTGAAATATCTTGTATATATCCCACCAACTGAGATTCACATGAATATCCTTGTTGCTTACTTGAAAATCACTTACGATCCTCACATATATTTCTGATGTGGTTGCATATCAATCTCTCCATTAATTTACCCACCACTGATGTCAAACTGATCGGCCTGTAATTTTGGACTTCTCACCCCTCCTTTATGTACCGGCACTACTATCACACTTTTCCAGTCCTGTGGTAAGCAACAAGTATCCATACTCGATTTAAATAATATTTCAAGATAAGGTTCAATGTTACATCCGGCTATCTTTAAGATATCTGTAGTAATATTATCTACAACAGCCTCATTACGTTTTTCAGCTTTCTTATTTCCTTCATGATATCCTCAGGATGAATTTTAAATTTTTTGGTCTGTTCATTTATAATTGTGTTGTTAAGCTCGTTCTCCGAGTTAGACACTCCCGTTTCTGATTCATTGTCCCTAATGCTCTCACTAAACCAGTTACTTAAAATCTCTGTCTTTTTCAAATCCTCAGTAACTTCTTCTCCATCCTTATATATAAGCGTCCCAGTTTTCTAACATAGTCATAGAAGTTTCTAAATGCATCAGTCAGTGGTCCCCCTGCATTGTTAATACTCTTCATAAACCTGTCTTTTGTCATCTTCTTAGCTTTTATTAAGTCCTTGTTTAGTTATTTTAAATATTCCTTACTACCGTGCTGTCTCTTAACTCTGTTATGTTATCTTCTCACCAACCTCTTTAACCACCTCACTTCCCTATTATAGTACAAAGTTTCTCTACTCCTCTTTCTTTTTTGGAATACATTTTCCCCCTGTTTTATTATCTCCTTGAATGAAAGAATTGAATCTCACACTTTTAACAACAGAAGATATCAAGTGCTAAATTAAAACTGTCCGAATTAAAGTTTTAAAGTAATAAAAACGTGGTGTGAATGGTGCTTCTAGGTAAAGTGAATGTGTTTCAAAGCAGTTATCAATTGCAAGGAAGCCGATAGTATTTTTCAGCTTCAGTTTAGATGGAAGACATTTTCTCATTAGTGTCCTGTTTTGCAATTCGGGGTGTATTTTTTGAAACGAAAACTTTCTGATTCATACATTAGAAGATTATTTTTATATGCAATTTTGTTCTGCAATATCCATTCTACCACGTCGCAAGATACAAATTCTCGTCCACAAACTTCTTTTTTTCAATTAACTTCCTTCTCGGTGTAAATTTTAATTCCTTATTCGAAGTTTCTGAAAATTAAATGTACTCCAGCACGCACAGGTTTGTTTATTGCCATCGTGAAGTGAATTGAATGGTTCATTTGTGATGATGTGTGTAAACGAAAAGTGAATTCACCTTCACTTCCACTGCGACTGAATCATCCTGAGTGATTACGAAAGTGAACCGTGTAAACCCGCCTTATGCAATTCACTTATTACATTTAAAAATTTTAACTGAAATTTATTTCACTTTCAGTTATCTCTGATTCACTCTAGTTGATTTTCAATATATAACTTTTCCTATATATACCTTTCTGAGCTGGAACATATCCTCACAATCCCCAGGATAATGGAAGATTCAAGAATGCTCCAGAAGATTCTGGACTTCCATTTTCTAGAACATTCTAGTAACATTTTCCAGCATTCTCGAAAATTCTAGCACATTCTGGAACATTCAAGAACGTTCTTTTATGTTATTCTCGAACATTCTACAGCATTCAGTAACATTCTGGCCAGTGTCGGCCACTTCAGCACTCGATTTGCAGCTGTTTCCCATAAATAGTACATTGGTGCGATGCCTTCTGACCACTTTTGACACCCGTAATTCCGAAACAAACCGCTGTAGTTCCAAACCGAAAAAGTCTTCATGGATGGAGGATGAAGGGCTATCATATCGTATAACACTATTGGGCTGGGAGTGATGATTGCAGAGTTAATGAGGCACACACGGACAAACTACATTTATTAAACTTACATTAATTATAGGTATTGATTAATTCATAGAAGTCTTCTCCAGAAAATGATAATGTACTGAATAAATTTTACTTACGGAAGGAACACTGTCAAACGGTATGCGGAAACGCTATTAAAATGGAGCCACCAATGCTGTTCCTGGAATATTGGCTATACTTTTCCAGTAACATTTACAATCTGATTATTTGCCGAAATGTTTGACCTATGGGGCTGAAAAGAGTGATCACGCTGACAGAACGTTACAGGAATTGCCAACATAGCTTTCAGCGAACAGGATCGTCATATATTATTCATTTTTATGCCTGACATATCACAATAAAATTGAGGGGAAAATGTATTAAATTCTATTTAAGAACTTGTAATATTTGGTAGAATTTACTTGTAATTTCAAGTTATGAACATGCCCCTAACAAAATCTCTGATTTATTTCCAAATTTCAACTCATATTCTTTGCATTCCTGAGCATGAATCTTTTAGAAACCGAAATTACCTTTAACAATTGAGTGAAAACGAGAAACGAACAAATAAATAATATATCTTCAGAAAATACATTTATGTTTGTGAACTTGTAAATATGAGAGGAGTTGTATCACCGGAAATTTTTCGTCCGATCTACTGGGACGATAATTACCTGTGGAAGGCATTCTGCAGTCCTCAAAATCAAATACGCCATGCATTTGGAAGAAAATAGAAAAGAGATCAACCGACATTAGACTATTGACAAAGATCAAGGGCATCTTGGAAGAAACACCCATCTTCAAATGGTAGAGGACTGGAAACGTCGCTCAAAGAAAGGATGGGTGATTTTTAACCACGTACCTTCACCCGCCCTTTAAACCCCTTCAGTTCTTTTGGTAAACTGCCCATTATTTCCCTTCGTAATTGATTCCAGTCCCTGATTCCCTTATCTGCTAAAGAAAATTTTCCCACTCCTTTTCGTCTGAATTCAATTGTCAGCTTATGATTATGGTCATCTCCATCCTTCCATGCAGAATTTTTAAACTAACATCCAATTGAACAAAAATGGTGTTGGAGTGAATTCCAAAAGATTGTTGGAGGTTTACATGAGCACTTCGAGACCAACGGGCTAAGGAGATACGCATAGTAGCTGGAATTAACTGAAAAATAATTGCTCAAGACGTTGGGAAGACTAATGCAATTACAAAAAGGCTAATGGACTTCACACATAAAAAGCAAGATTTGACAGAAGCAAACGACAGGTTTAAAGGTCTTGAATGTCACAATGGAAACAAAGAGACATCACACTGCAATGGAATCGGGTAACCGACCAGAACTTTAAAAAAGAAGAAATTTTTGAGATACAGGTTTTCGCTGCTGCAGGGTAGCAGCGGTATGTGAACATTCAACAGCTAGAAACAAAAGAAAGTGTACCACATTTGGCTAGTGTAATCAGCTTCTTGGAATCTTGCAACCAGAAACATATCGAATTTAAAAAAAAGAGCATCTCACACCCTTCTGAAAAGAAGCAATATCGAAAGATTTGAGTCAGCGCACCACTAGAGCTGAGAAATGCTGGGGATCTTACCGCTAATAGCATAAGTCGTTCAGAGGCGCTAGCGCTTAAATCGTTTTCTGCCGCCCTGGTGGCTGCCACGTGGTGCGACTAGGAAGGAATACCGATTGCTCGCAGCCCCAGGGCAAGTAACGGCTCCGGGGAAAGGACAAGATTTACGACGGTCAATTTGCAATCTGGTCACACCTCTTTGCTTCGTGTGCTAAAATGCACGTTCTCCCACCCACATTTCACCGTTTCAGCACTACGAGGGAAAACTTTCATTAGTTTCACACTACAGAGAAACTTGGAGTAGTTTCGTTGTGCAGATTATTTTGGGATACTTTAGCATAAACATTAGAACCGTGAACTTGTGTTTTCGTGTACAATATGGGGATGGATTAGATGCAGGAAATTAAATAGAATACAAATAAGATGCTCAGGTTAACAGTGAATGAGCCATGGTTTCTACGCAACATTCAGTTATACAGAGAGCTAAATGTCGTTTATATCAACTATTTAATAACACAACAAGTCAAAAGATTATTCAGATTAGTGAAGGACCTGATGTACAATTCTGTAACCTGGGTAAGAGGACGGCACAAACCAAGTTGAAGAAACACCTTCCTCAAGATATTTTTCTTTCAGAAAGTGAATGTCAAGAATAAGTGAGTTTTACCGTGATTCATAAAAACAGTTTATCATATAGTATAATCACTTATTTTCTGTTTTTTTGTTCCAGTTTTTAATGCATCTCATGAAATGTAACAAAATATAACTCTCCTCAGTGTTTAAAGTTAAACGAATAATTATAAACCAATTTAATTGCAATTTTTATTATTATTGATCATAGTCGATTATTGTTGTTGTTATCAGTATACAACGCTTATTTTACCACAAATATACCTGTAGATACGGAGGATTAACTTCAACCATAAGAATATGTGTGTTATGTTGGTAAAATTCAACATCGTCCCGCTAAAGCAAAATTGTTGAACGGATAATATAAGTATTTAACCAAAATATTTTCTTACAAAACGGTTCGTTATGACCTTACCAGGTTCGCAATGTTTTAGTAGGCAAACATATATGTGTTGCTCGAAATATCAACACCGTTTTGGGCGATCTTATAACATGAAAGTCCATTCAAAGTCTGCGAACAGAAATTTTGCATGATTCCATGAGTCTTACGATATGCGGAGGGAATTACAGTGGATGTTCATAAGGATATCGCTTCTTTTTAACACCAGATTATATTTTGAAAATCGTACTATCATCATTTTATTATTATTCTTTATTCCTTTTTCCAGGTCATACTTAAGGATGTCTGTCTAAAAAAGATCTTAATCGATAATCAGGTGATTTTCTCCATGTTTTTAATTAATTATCTACTAGTTTTAATTATCGCGCTACAATGGAAGTTATATTTGAAAATTAGCATTTGTTTCACGTAAATCAACACGAAATTCATCGAACGTTCTCCTCCGAAACCAATAATAGGTAGATAAAAATGATAAAGTAAATTGTTTTGAAGTAAGTCGGGATATCAAAGGAGCGGTTTGCATGTTCAGTGTTTTGAAGGGTCTATATCTACATCTACATCCACACTCTGCAATTCACAAATATTATGGGTGGCACATGGTTCCAAGCACCCCGAACAGCTCGAAGAAAGAATTAATACATAAAAGCATCAGTATAGTTTTTCTCTAATCTTATCTGTCCTGTCATTGTGACCTAAGGAGGTTGGTGGAAGAAGTATTCCATTGCACTTGCAGCATTAATAGTTATATCACAGTCTAGCACCAAACAATTTGTGTTAGGCCTTCAGCAATGACGAAGAATGTTAGAATTCTGTCATACGGCGGCAGACTATGAGGTAAGGTAGTCATTACAAAACCGGAAGAATTATTTCTCAACTACACCCATTGGCTGACGTAAAGGTGTTACCTCCATTGACGTCAATTGGCATTATTAGCTACCCAAGATCTCGAGTTATCGGTCACTGTGGGGTTAGGTGGCTGACCTCCTACTTTTTGTTCCCACAATTCCCTTGGGATCCGCTGGTAATTAACTAGGTCTTAGCGCGTGGCTCTGGAGGGCATACCAAGACGGGGTCCTCACAGGAAGGCCAGAAACCCGCTGCTAAGTTTAACCAATGTGTAATCAGTCATCTTCGATTCTCTTTCGAATTAAACATGTCAATGTATTTTCGTCAACAAATAATGCCACTAGATATCTGAAAATGGCGAGACAGTTAATACTGTAAGGTAAAATGAGACAGTGCGTTTTTGATTTTCAGTACTGTTAAAATCCAGTGTACTGATGTCAACGTAGATGCTGCATTTATAGCCTTCAAATCAGGTTGTCCATTTCAATGTTTCAATCACAGTGCAAAGCACAAGAGAAGCATATGGTTCACTTCGTGACACATGTTGCTGGACGCGCATTGTTTACTGTGTTACCGAAATGATATCTACGCAGCCTTGCAGTTTTCCTTGGTGTTGCTTCACCTTATTAAATTGGGTAATTATGGATGCGCCTTTGCAGAAATGATGCCTGAACAGCTCGAAGTGTGTCAGAAAATGTCTGGAAGTAAATGGTCACCTTTTTGAGTACCTGCTGTAGACATGGCTGCAAATAAGTAAGAAAAAGCATTTAAAAAATCAATTTCGTCATCATCCTTTAAAATTACCTTCCATGTTTACAGAATGAAAATTACATGTAATTATTTAAACAATAATTAAAACTATACACAAAAAACGCGAATATTCATTTTTCGCGATTACAGCGCCATCTGTGAGGCTAACAGAAAAGTGAGTTAAGCAAACTATTTTTATTTTTTCATGAGGAATCGGAATCTTCAAAAAAAAAAAAAAAAAAAAAAAAAAAAAAAAAAAAAAAAATAGGGGTTCCCATTTAAAAGAATTAAGTTGACCTTGTTGTAACGACAACAGCGCCACCTGTGAAAAAACCAATATCACATAATTGTAGCCCCCTACTGTACGATTATTTTTTATATAGGTTATTGTTTGTTAAAATGCTTTCTTTCCGAAATATTTCCAGAAAACATATTAAATGCCCCACCCTGTATATATATAAAAATAATCTATTAACGCCGCCACAACGCGATTACACTGACTTTAAGCGGTTTCGAATTCAAAACCTAGAAAAATATTGTAAATGCTGTCAATCGCTTTTGCTTCCTACAAAGCTGACTGTGCTTTATGAAGTGTTCCAAGAAATTTACTTGCTTACTTTCCTCTTATACAGCAGCATCGTGGCGGACTTGTTAACCAAATTGCTCTTGCAAAGCAGAATTCTATTGAATCAGTAACCAGTGCAACGATAACAGATTGCGAAAAATCAAAATCAGGTCCAACAGTCAGTATGGAACCAAAAAATTAGTGATAAATTTGAAAGCGACAACTATCGACATAGGTGACTTATATTTCTCTGAAAAACTCTGAAAAATTAGTAACATACGAATTGTTTAACTGTTGCCACAGACCCTGCCTTTATCACGAGAGATTTAAGAGCGGAGAAGGAGGTGTTCCCAGCTTTATCAGCGCATTACCACTGAATCCAAATGTTTTGAACAAGAAGGGACAATGTTCCGTTACATAGCACGAATACAGCTGGCAAATAATAATTCTTCAAATCTCCCTGCGTGAATTTAATTTTCTAAATTTACGTTAGAGATCTGTTTACTGCAACCCTCAAATAACAGAATATTATAGTCAAGTGTATATTTGTTTGATGACTGTTATAATCCAGTGACCAAGCTGATGGAAATATTAGTATTCTCTCACAATTTAAAATTACCTACGAAAAATCAAAATAATAGGTAGTAGTTTTGTACATGTGTTGAAACAGTAGGTCAGAAAGTAATAAGTAGTATTTCCAATCGTTTTATAGAACAGGCCGAAATACTATGAGAGATACACGGGAAAAGTAAATGTATCTTGGAGGAAATAATATAAAAACCTTGGAAACTGATCACAGATATACAGTATTAGCATGTTAATTACAACATTAATTACTTGTTAAATATTTTTAAAATATTGAATGACTGTTTTATGATAGCTTAACAATTTAGCAAAGAGCTCGCTAATGGAAAGAATTGGTGAGATTGATATTAATAAATAATTTTATTTAAAGTAAAAGGACAAAAGACTTTTATTTGTTGGTATTAAAACCCTAAGATGCTTTTGATGGAGGTCTCTTTCGGAAGACGTTAGTGACACATGGATTAAATCGAGACGAACAATCCAAGAGAGAACGCGGCACCCCTTGGAAGGACGAGCGCAAACAAGCACACTCAAAACGAATGAAGGACTTTTGGGCCTAAAAGAAAATGAAAGTCGCCACCAAATTCAGGAAGGCTTATTTGGTCCTAGTTGGCCTCAGTGAATGTACAGTACATACACGTATACAAAGCTTCAACAAACACTTGGAAGAATACTAAAAGCTTATTATAAATTATACTACACAGTTAGTTCTAAGAAACGCAATCACAAATGAATTATAGATAAAAATGTACGTCTTTAGGCATAACATTAAATTTATAACAAAGAGTAAATGTATGATGATTTTTTAAACATTTAACAAAACACGTTAGTAATAACTTTGAATAGAAATTCATCTCAAGCTAATGGTTTAAGAACTATACGCGCCGGTTTTTCGTTTAGATTTTGAGTATAAAATGTATCTACCAAAGAAGAAACAATAAAGAAAGCAATAAACAACACATCATAAGTTAATTTAATTGAAAAGCTAAGTGAAATTGTGTCGTAGTTTGAAATATACGCATTGAAATTAAGCTAATGCACAATAGATTACTCTTAAAATAAGAAATAAATTTTTATAAGAATAAAAACCCGGGTAAGCACTGAATGATAAAAAGAAAATTGTCGGTGTACGCTCCAGACATTACAAGGTAAACATTTTCTTCCTGTTTATATTTGCTTCTATTTTAGGACATTACTTTTCGGGGAATCTTTTCTCAAGATATTAAACTTTTTGGCGCGATGGAGTGTTGAACGGATGAGCTTTTTTTTTAGCTCCTGCTTATTTGTTGTAACGTTATCCTGCAATAGGCCTACACCAAAATAAACCACAGCAGTAAAACTCATCTATTTATTGCTGTTTTGTGTTAGAGTATGATCGGACAGTTATTTAACAGTTATTATTTTAAATTCACTGCGCAGAATTCTGTTTTTCACCGATGTCTGACAACCGTTTTTGAATACTGACTACCTCTCATTATAACTGAAATCTGATGTTAGAATATATAATACGCAGAAAATCAATGCACAAAAATATGAATGTTTATGGGAGACTAGATTCTGAGCAGAAGTTGAAATATTGATAGTTTTATCAAATAATTGTTCTAGTATCAATATCCTATTAATATCTCTGTAATAACTAACAGACCCACAACAGAATGACGTAGAATGTCTAATTTGTAATGGATTATAAATACCCTAGCTGCCTCTTTACAGCTTGTATATGTTCTCTGACAAAGGAACTTGACGAGGTCTGATAGAATAATAATATACGATAGGCCTATATAAGCTAATGAACCTTCTTCATTTGTGTTTAAAATAGCCCATGCTACAAGGTTCTTCGCTAGAACTATTAACGCCGTGCCATAGTTCGCGGAACTACTAGTCTTCAGATCAAGGTTGATGTCTCGAAGTGTGCACAAGATAGTTTGTGTAAAAATTTTTTGTAACTATTGTAATTTAAGATAAATCCCATTACTACAAACATTTTATAGAAGGAGATTTCAAAATTGTGCTTTGAGTCAATTCTTTTTCTAGAAATTATTCGCTTTTACTTACACTTTGAAACTACAGAAAAAATGTGGTTTTGACGAAGCTTTAGGTTGTTATTTTATTTCCGAATAAAATTTGGGAGATCTAGGGGATGCAGAGGCTGCCCCATAACCAAATTATTTGTGGAAGTTCTCATTATTTCATTTTAAAGCTTAATTAGATTCAAGTTGAAGACCACCCGTCTAAATGGGATAAAGTTGTGCGCAGGGTCGCTGGAGAGAATCACCAAAGACCTTTCTACCTGGACAGATGAAGTTCTGTCTGGACTCTAAGACGCCGCACCATGATGATGGCTCAACAAATAATTAATTAACTAGAATGAAAGGTGTTTGAATAACATAATAACACCTCAAAACTCACATTTCAATTTCGCACCCAAAAACGGACACCAGTCTTTGTAATAACACAGCCTCAGGTAACCTAGAAAGGGAGAAGCTCAGTTGAAAATAATAACAAGGGTACATCGTAGTTTATGTTTTATTACGTCTGATGTAGATTTGTATTCGATGCTGAATATCTGGAAGCAGACAACTTGAGAAGGGAAATAATATAGGTGAATAAACGATGCCTTTGCCAGTTTGAAAGATAATATTTGTGTTACTGTATATTTTGATGACTGAAAGAAGGAATACGTGTTTAGTATAGTGTGTTGTGGATGAAAGAATGGAGAGAGTGAAGTTCGGTGTCGGTTCACACTTTCAAGAAATACCAAGAGAACCGCCAACGTAAACATCACCATCTGAATTACAAGTCACTATTAACGCATGCGCATTGCAAAGTGGTTAGCGATTGAACGCAAAACTTTGAGATAGTAATTTCCTAACTGTCCAGTTAATTCCCCACTAATGGCCAATATATGCTAAGGAATTTCGATTAATACCCAATACTCCTGTGAAAATATAATATCTTAGATGCAATCATATCTTACAAGCTATTACGACTTGTAACGCAAATTCCAATTCACATAAAACAAAATAGATTGTATCCAGACCAGCACTACGAAAACAATATTGCCAAACAGGCACTGAAATTATCACAAACATATTTCGCATACGGCACCACACAGGCATACACAAACATATTACTTTAGGAACTCCATTTCAGGTAATAATGCCAATCGCTATGTCAGGATGCCTAATTAATGTAGCACAAATCATAATTTAATCATACACCTTCAATATAGAGCCGAGACTTGTGACGATTGTCGTTGCAAGGTGTTTGTACAAGTCTGTGTGTGTTTGGTTCCACTACCAGGTTGCAGTACACAGCTTATTTGTAGTTACTAATTATGGTTTAGAGGCGAGCAATCTGAACAGTGCGCATCATGGATAGCACTATTCTAGGACTTTTCATCATCGGACCTGGTGGACTGTGGGTTGGTAATTTAACGACAGCTAACATGTTCATTGCAAACTCCAAAATATCTGTTATTCTCATTTGAACTGAAACGCCCTGTTTGACTGTTTAAAAAAAAAATAAATAAAAAAAAAATAAATAATAAACAGAAACTAGATATGAAATTTATACTAGCCAATTTGTGAAAAGTGATAATCACTTCAGTGGAAGTTTTATTCACTTTTACTTAGATGTACTTATAGTCCCATGCACCTTAATTTGTTGTTTGTGTGAGTGGAGACTTTCCCGGCGTAACGATACAATGAAATCCTATTGGGTGTCCAGCCGGATGCTATTGTATAAACACGACGTTTCGATTGACTAAGCGTGGTGGGTGAGTGGTTAACGCTCTGGCCTCGCATACGGGAGGACGTCGTTTCGAATCCCCGTCCGGGCATCCAGATTTGGGTTTTCCATGGTTTCTCCAAATCACTCCAGGCGAATGCCGGGATGCTTCCTTCAAAAGGCCAAGGCCGAATTCCTTCCCGTTCCTTGTCCCCAGTTCCATCCCGCCTCTAATGACCTCGACGTCGACGAGGCGTAAAGCGATAAGTAAAAAAAAAAAAAAAACGAAGTTTTGACAGCTAGCGCTGTTGTCTTCATCAGGTTTCAGGTGTCTTCTAGCTGTCGCAAGCTGACTGTCATCGCCCAGACTGGCTTAGCCTTCTATCAAAATTCCTTTATACAGTCCTGACTGGATAAAGAATTTTGAATTATACAGTCCTGATTGTATAAAGGATTTTGATAGGAGGCTAAGCCAGTCTAGGCGATGACAGTCAACTTGTGACAGCTAGAAGACACCTGAAACCTGATGAAGATAACAAAGCTAGCTGTCAGATATTTAAATATAACAAAGGCATAAGTAACACAGTTTAATTACAATAAAAATAAAAACCATCAATGAGACTTTTGCAGAGGTTTTTTGAGCTAGCATATTCTAGACAGGCTGCGGTTGTCGGGCAAATTCAATTGCGCTGTAGAGACCCTTTCAGCCATCGAGCGGACAGGGTAACTTCTACTGGGGCCGTGGATAAGGGTCGAGCATAGAACTCGACCATGGTTCTGATATGAATATTCGTCGTAGGTCCCTACTGCAACACCTGACAGCTTTTATGGCTCAGTACCTTCAGGCATTAATATAGCAATGGACGTTAAATTACTGTAAACGGCCTTATTACACATTTATTTACATGAGCAATGACTGATGGAATACGTGAATACTTACATTTTTTAATTGGATTTGTAACAAAACATTAGAGATAGGGCCAAGGACTAGGCGAGCATTTAATTGATGGGCGCCTCGCAGCCCAAACTAACTGGAATATCGATAATATCTCTACACGACTATATGCACATGAATATGACCAAATGATTGACCCTCAAACTGTCCACATCCAGCTATCGCAGTAGAGCCCACCATTGTGTTAGACGTCTGGCATCATCTTCTTGTCTGCTACCCCAGCCCCGGTGGCGCTGGTTACGACGCCCTCTGCGTCGATGTGGTACGATGAAAGACTTTCGTAGAGATACCGGCAGACCCGTGCCCCCAGGGTTTAAATAGATACTTCCCCTTCCTATCACCACTATGTGGAGAGGGCAATACTCCTCGTTAACCTGCTGTATAAAGTCACTTTACCAGCTTGCAGTACTGACAAGCGCTTGTCAACTGGCGACTTAAGACTTGCTGATTGACGTGCTACTTCTCAGGTCATAGCTCCTATTGCTTAACTATTTCATGATCGCCTGCCCTGGTTACTTTCTTTGAAAGTATGAGGTGTTTCAGGCAAGTGATCGATCTAGATCACTACAGCGCTGATGGTCCACTTCCTGGCCCACAAGCCTGGGGTTGGGCAGCCTTTGTTTAGAAAGACCTTGTACAGCGTTCGTAATTGGTCCAGTGCTCTATAATCTGTACACCTCTGATATGCAAAAAAATGACCGCGTCCACACTGCCCTATATGCAGACGACACGGCCCAGTTCACCAAAAGCATAAGAGCATCGCACGCTAGGAATCACTTACAGAGAGCCTGCACAAATATTGAAGGCTAGGCGGAAAGATGGCGCCTCGCCTTTAACCCCGGAAAAAGCCAGGCCACTTTCATCACGCTAAGGGTGGTTCCACAACAACTACGACAAATAACGTTATTCAATGAAGCCATTCCCTGGACAAAGTGTGCGTTATACTTGGGGGTCACCCTAGATAAAAGGCTGACCTGGAAACATCATGTCAGGAACATCAAGGCTAAAACTGAAGGCATAATGAAGGCGCTATATCCCGTTCTAAACCCTTCAATTACCCTAAAACCAAACCAGGCTATATACCGCACTGGTGCGCACGATCTTAGAATACGCTGCTTGGTGTGGGATAATGCTGCTACATGGCACATCCAAAGGCTGCAAACTATTCAAAATAGAGCGATATCCTTTGCTTATAAGCTTCCAAAAGACACGCCAACAACTGTACTGTACGAAGTCAGTGGACTTGACACCATTAAACAAAGATTTGCCAAAGCAGCAAACAAATTCTATGCAAACTGCTCAAGCTCGGACAACCCCCTTATTGCCCAACTTGGCAACACACCACATTACAACGAAAACACCAGGTGGCCAGTTCACCTAATTAGATAAAACAGCAACAAACCGGAGATGACAATCCTATAAAGACACACCATATAAGACAACCAACTAAACACCTGGAAGGAGATACAGCCAAAGCTGTAAGAACTTTCTCACACTCCGGGAGTGATGAGACCCGTTGAAGATCTGGCATGGTAAAGACCTTGTACATTTGCCAACGTAAAAGATATATTATTGGCACAGATTTACGCCTCATTGACGTCGAGGTCATTAGGCACGGGAAAGGATGCAATGAATAGGAAGGAATTTGGCCATGGCTTTTTGAAAGAACCATATGCATTCACCTGGGGTGGCTTCGGGGATACTATGGAAAATCTAGTTCTTGGTGTCAGGACGGTTTTCGAACCCGCGCTCTGCCGAATGCGAGGCCAGACCGTTACTGCTCACTCGTCACATTCGGTTTTAGTACGCTACTGATAAAAATGGGCCGTTCACCTCCATTTCTTCTATCCTGCTTTTCGAATGATGAAAAATTCTTGCATCAATATAGCTATATCACATACTCAAGTGTTAGATACCTTTGCGATATCTTCATCGACCTTGAAAAACACGATGGGTAAAGATCTGATGCAAATTCTTAGAAATTTGACAGTTGCGGTTACGAAGGTTAAAATCAATTGTTTGTTGTTTTGTTTTCTCTACATAAACTATCAGTTTATTTGGGTACTGGACTTAATTGTATTAGATGGTTATTTTGACTACCAGTGTAACGTAACCGACCTACGTTCTGATTTTGCGTCGTACAACTTACGTCAAATCCTTTTACTCTGAGATTGCAATTTCAGTTAAGAGGTACAGAGGACATGTTACAAGGAGAGAAAGAGATCTTTTGAAGTGAGACACTGTGGTTTCCAGTAGGAGATAGTATAATGCTGTCAGTATAATTTATCTCTCTTAAGGCGGAATATAATCGGGAAATCCACTTTGGATCTTAAGGAATTGCGTCGGCGATCTTTCTCTTTGAATGACTTACCTGAACTTGGCACAAAGTCGGTACCCTAAGAGGTTCTTTATTATTCCAAGTTGAAAGAAAATGACGCATTCTCGCTAACCAGATTTATGAGAGACATTAAAGGGGAGGTATTGTGAACAAAAAGTTCGTTGGCTAAGTTCTGGTAGACTTTCTCTAAACTAAGGAAACCATACAACGCAGCCCTGCTCGTAATATGACCTGCTGCATTCGAATACGTATTTGAAACATAAATAAATTTAAGTTCTATTAAAATCAGATAAGATTACACAGACATTATACACTTGCAACTAAGCATAAAAAATTATCACGATGATTTTCTCCTGTTTCTTGATTAATTTTAAAATAAATTAATCAAAGGGTTTCTATGAGATTTTAGCTTAAAGAATTATAGTATTTGAAAAACGTGCATCGTGGATGGTCTTAATTAGAAAATACAATGTTCGAAATTTGTTTGAATAAAATTTGTTTTACTAATTTTCTTTCGTGTGAAAAAGTTCACGTAAAAATACCGTGTTGTAAATTAAAAACTGTCAAGTACGACATAATAAATGCAGATTATGAAATGGAGATAACGCTTCATTATTTTTAACGGCCTTACTTACATCGAATATAATAATTCTTATTACACTGGACAAAGATACTACTTTATCCGAGCGACATGATTTTATATATACGAAGTACAATTCCAGGAACAAAAACAACTGTATCTGGAAATTATGTATCAGTTGTTTACATTCTGCCTTGTCTGTAGTAAAAATAACTGACAGATAATAACATAAAAAAGCAGTAACCACTACAGCTATCAATCAAGATACAGATTCTAAAATAAGTTCATACGAACAAGTTACTTAGTTCTTGTACGAATTACTGACTGCTGGCCCAACTAGAGAACTTGCTAACTAGAAGAGAGAGATAGAGAGATATGATAAGAGCTTCCATTGGTCATACGAACACGTTGTCAGGACGTAATGTACGCTGGCTTGATTATGCTGCTATTATAATTTTAAGATTCTCATAGTTGAGTCTGATTTTCTCACCGATTTCTAGGAAGAAAGAGATATTGTCGACCTTGAATGAAATTTCTAGTTGTGTATACGTTTGATTGCTGGATAGTTATGATATCCACGGTCTTCTGTGCACAATTTCCAACTGAGAAAGAACTCCATTCTTTCTTTTACTGTCTATAAGTCCTTAAAATTTTAGAAATGGCAGCTCAGGACTAAGATTTTGGAATCTGAATCCCCAACCCCTATCCGGTTCACGATTATAAATTTTATAGAACCTCATTCCGTTGCTTAAGCTATAAGTCTGCTAATGACAGAGGTGATCTTGAAACTATGTTACCCTACGTTTAAAATCACATGAGTTTACTTTCACTAGGATAATTTACGGCAATAATGAAGAAATCTTCAGAACAGCCATGAAATTCTCTTTTGGCGTAACAGTATTCAGCATTCTTTATAGATGCTAAGGCCTGCATTCTAGCACTAATACTTTTAATAGACTTTGAAGGAGGCAATTATCCACAAATTCCCTTATAAAGTGGTGGAATTGAAGTTCAATTATTGATTTCACCGAATCTAATAAGCGATTTAATAACTTTTTTCTTACGGAATTCCGGCTCGTTTACGAGGTCATCAAAACTTTTAGAGAATTAGTAGCAAGGAAAGGGAAGGAATTCAGCCACGGTCTTTCGACGTAAATAACCAAGCATTCATCTGGAATTATTTCACAAAACCATGAAAACCGCGTACTTCCAGGCACTAGCGTTAGTCGCTCGGTGATAGAAAATCGAAGTAGTTTCATTATAAACATGAGCTAACATTAATCTGTGACGATTTTTGTGGTACAGTGTTAGTCTAAATCTATTTTAATAGATGAGATAGGAAAATATGTTGGTAACGTTTTAAAACTAATGCAGAACCCTTGGGAAAGGCTACTTTGGTCATTGATGGACTAACAACAGCCTGAAATGTTACTACAAAATCAAGGTTATGAGCGTTTATTTAGTAACATTTCAATTTATTTAAGCTACTGGAAGAAATAACTTGCCGCAAAATTCCGGTCACTCCGTCATATTTGACGGGCTTAGAAGATACTGATACTATAATGTTTCCATTCAGACTCTTTTTAAATAATTCTGTTTTGTTCAATAATGCTCTGCTGACTTTCTTCGATGCTAGCAGAAACATGAATTAATATGAAAATAATAAAACAGTTTATGGGAGAAAATTTCGCCATCTGTTTTAGGGTTTACATCCCAAAGCGAAATAGAGTCTTATTGCTGTCGCTCAGCGTCTATCAACTAAACGGAGTAAATTAGAGACTTCAAATTTGTTGACCCAGAACTGAATATCATATTTAAAATTTTGTTCTGGGGGTTTACCTATGAATAAATAATTTTGAAAAAATATTTTTTATACCCCAGCGTGTGAGGTATAGACGGTTAGGGCTCTGGTCAAGGCGTCTAACTTGGGATCTAAAGGTCCTCGTTTCGAACCCATGCATTGGCGGAGAATTTCATAGGCCCTTAACCTGCCATTCACCTTTGGCCCTGCTTGTTGTGTAAAGTGAAGTACGCAGAACGCTTCCGTGACTAGGATTGCACGTAAAACTGCAGGTCCACATTACCCGGTAGGATTACCATGTTAGGTCAGGTACGGAGGAATGGAACTGGCACCGTACATCCAATAGCAGACCAAGTATACCCCCTTCGAGATGATGTACTCGGTTTAAAAATAAACATTAACATTGTTAAAAATGTTGCTCACGGCATTCAGTATGACGCTTAGTTCCTGTCGTTAGGATCAAAGTTCATGTGGCTAAAATATGAAACTTACTTGTGTCTCACCTTACGGGTTCCTTCTCCAAAATATAAATTAAATATTTTGAGTTTGAAGGGACTAGGAATGATGTAGAAGTACTAAACACTGCTAGAGACGATCTCACTAAATACCTAAAGATGGCAGAGTAAATAACGTAATGATCCCCCTACAGTGAACACTCACTAAACTCAAAAGCAAACAACACGCAATGATAAAATAATCCACGTTTTTACTGTTTATAACCTTGACATGAATTTTTTACGACTCATAGTAAAAATTATTAAGCTATCATCCTATAAGTTTATTACTAATTTTTCACAATACATTAAATTGATTTTAGTAACTGAACAATTTATTCTTCGCAATGGTTATTTGATAAGTACCCACCTACCAATGCTGTGAGCAAGCTACGAAACAAAGACTTCAACGAAAATTTACTGATATTCTCTTCCTACAAACAAATATCTTCTTATGACTTTCTGTGAGTTTATGAGTTTATTTTGTCGTTGCACAATGAAATAATGGACAAGAACTGTTTCACAGTACTAACCCGCCAGTGTGGCTCATTTTACTGAGGAGCCGCACACTGGATCGGGAACGTACAACGGACCGGGCTCGAGCCAAGGACCTCACGTACGGGCCCCTCATAAATTACACATTTCACAAGCAAAAAATACACTCATCACACGCTGCACATAGTGACCCGTTTCGCTGACAGATGGCAACCCTTCCCCTCACCCATCAGTTCTTATTACGACCTGGAAGTTGGCTTCAGCAAGGAAATGCAGCCGTAAAACCATAGCTACAAATTGACCGTGCCAACGAAGAGTAAAAGTAAGCGAAAGGACACTGACTCCAAAATGTAAGAAAAAGATGGTGAAGAAGAATAAATGTTTTACTGCACCAATGTATTAGTTCATAAACGACGTTCACGTGTTGTGGAAATGTGGGAATGGTTTCAGAATCTTACACCTGTTATAGAATGTAGTGGGGCAATGTATCGGAGAAGTGAGGGAAATGAATTACGAGGCGTTAGTCAGGCTTCTCTTGGGTGTTTTGGAATGGCATAGGATGCATATCATTACTATTAAAATCTAGAACTTGTAACGTAAACCCTTAGCGTATTCATACTTTCTTCCCATTTAAGATAGACATCATTTTAATTTAATTTAATTGCAATGGAGCACAGGCTCCGGTGGCAGTTTCCCTACGCCCCCATCTTCCTCCTATCCTGCACCCACCTACATTTGCCCTCTAAAAATTTTATCTTTAAATTCTTTCAACGTTTTCGGTAAATTATTCATCATTTCTCTTGGTAAATCATTCCAATCCCTGACACCCTTACCTAAAAAAGAGAATCTTCCTACACCCTTGCACTTGAAATCGAGTGCCAGCTTGTGGTCATGGTCATCTTTTCCCTTCCATAAACTACTTTTCATACCTACTCAAATATCTTTCCATGCCTCATCGCCAGTATTCGCCCTGTACACTCCCATGACCCTCCTCATCCTCCTCCTGTCTTGCAATGAATCCAATTCCACCTCCTTTATCATATCCGTCACTGATTGCATTCTGCGATAATTTCCAGAAACAAATCTAGCAGCCCTTTTTTACACCCTCTCCAATTCCTGTATTTGATACGCAAAAAGAGGGTCCCATACTACACTACCGTATTCGAGCAATGGTCTGACCAAAGGTTTGTAACCCAATTCCTTTACTTCTCTCGTACATCCCCTCATCACTCTCTCCAACAAGTGCAGAATTTTGAAGCCTTTTCCTACCACCTGTTCAATGTGTCCTGCCCAGTTAAGCTTGTTATCAAATGTAATGCGAAGATATTTACATTTCCAGTCTTAAATAAGAAATTCTTTCTCCACCTTGTAGTCATAATAAACCTTTAATTTTTTATTTGTGTATCTCTTTTCTGAGCTGTTTGTAAGTACCTGAACATATTACCGCAAAGGAGAACCAGTCGTAGATTTTGACAAACCATTTGGCCATGGTATCTTTGATGATAGCCCACGTTACACAAAATTTAATATGAAAACACGAAACTTCAATTGCTGATGGGAACAGTTTGAAAAATGATCTAACAGAAATCCACTTTCAACATTATTCACTAGGCATATTTCGTAGTCAGTTTGCTCTCGAGCTTTTACATTATTAGCTTTTCGGTAAACACTATTTCAAAATCACTAGAACAATATACAACTATTTTTTGTCAATCGCCTCTCAGGGATGTTATATGCCAACAATCATAATGAACTTCGACCATCTCACTTCACACAGACCTTGCCGCCTTATTGCGTCTACTACGAGTAGTATTACCAACTGCTAACATTGGAATCGTATTCTACCATCTTAAACTATTCAGTAACTAAATTAGAAACTGCTCATCGTGGAACCTCGCTTTACAGAACATGAGATATATCGTTATATCTGGAGGTACGAAGTTAAATTTTCTGTAAGGATCAACGTAGGACACACTCTATAACTCTTAGATTATGAAAGGTGTTGAGAGTGATTGGTAGATATATGGTAGAGATTACCCAACATATATTGGAGATTATACTTATATGAAGACTGGACAAAGAATTGCGACCAGTACGTTGTAAGGAGAAGATAGTGTTATTATAAATTAGCACTTGATTGCGGGTATAAGGAGATGGGAGAATTTTCACTTGTATTTAAGGCCGTCAGGGATTGGAACAAATTACAAACGCAGGTGTCGAACAATGCACACGTGAAATACTGAAAGCATTTATGCTGAAAATGTGATTAATACTCATAGCATAACTGGGAAAGTTGCCATTTGGGCTTAAGCTCCATCGCAATTTAAATTATGATAATAATCCGTTAAGCTCCTTACATTACATACTGTAACATCAACATTGTAGGTTATTACTTCGCCTCTGATTTATGTTCGGTAATTAATTTCGAAAGAGTCAGTGTATATCCTATTAATGAAAGGTATTTAAGTTTTTATGTATATCAGTCAACAGTATATCTTCGTGATAGTTATCGTTGATCACAGGTAACAAAGTTTCCAGATATAAATATGAATCTTCTGTCATTCATATTTAAGAAACTTAAAATTGTAATACAGGCGAAGCAAGTAATTTTAGGAGATTAAGCTAATGAACTAGTGTATGAATAATTTCAAAACCTCCAAATTTAAAAACAACAAAGTTCCGTCGCAGACAGGTTTCAGGTTTTTGGGTCTATAAATTGTCTCTCATATTCGGGAAAATTCGTTTTCTGGTGTTTATTACTTTGCTTTTTTTTAAAACGAGAGAGCGTCATCTCCGAATAGTTCTTCAAGAAGTACAACTACTCGTCAACAGATAGCGGGTTCAGAAATACTTGAGTCATATTCTGTGAAAAGAGCAGATCTCGATTTAACGATTGGATTTTTAAAAATATTTATAAAAATCAAACTGTGAATCACAAAATTTCATTTTTAATCGTTTCCTACGTGTTTTTTTTTTAATGAAAAATTACCTAAAATAGTAACAGAAGTTTATCATGTGTGACAGATGAAGGTTAATGAAAGCGAGCAACCAGCACATATTAACATGCGTAAAGGTTGTCAACGAAAACCAACGTTACAAGTTTCAAATCTCGTGTACTCAAGAAAGCCTGAGAATTCACAGCTGAATTCTTTTGACAATGGAGATATTACTATTAGTCCGAGAGCTATTAAAAATTTAGGGGAGGTATTTGAGGCACCGTGAAAATTGGTACAACACTTCCTTTGTAATTTCTGGCAGAAGGGTATTGGGGCATAATCCATCTTTGAATTTTTAAATTTGAAAATTTTTATTTACAAAAAATGTGCTTGAGGAATTTTGAAATTTTAATACCTTCAAATTTGGTATGTAATAAAATTAAAAATAAATAAGCCAGATTATTTAGTCGGGCTTAAAATTTTGCCAGGTCATTTCAAAATTGGATTTTTTAAATTTCGAAAAATGTATTTGAGGCACTCTGAGATTCACACAGGAAAATATTTACACCTAAAAATAAATAATTCTGAAAAGACAGGCGATCTGGGTGGGACTTTACACCTGACAGGTGATCGGAATTGTTAGACGATAGTGCGAGTGAATTGTACGGTATATTGGCAGCCGGCTGATTTGAAAACTTGTTGCGGTGCGATTGGCTCTCTCCAGGCCACGTGCAGTTGTTTAAAACGATTTTGGAGCATATTCACAGTAAAACACGTGTAGTTATAAAAGTGCCATTTTGTTTATGAATATATAAATAAAATAGTAATATACACATTTATCATGGAAGCTGAACATTTAGTTTGTCTTATTTGCTCAAAAAAGGAAGAATTATTGTTTTTAGTGAAAAAAACTTTACAAAAAAAGCGGTGAAGTTTTACAAATTGAGAAAAAACATGGGTTAAAATATAAATATGTTATTTGTCCCCCTGGATAAGGTGGTTTTGAAAAAATCTTTTATGCCGTACAAAGTGTCAAGGAAACTGAATTTGATATAAAAAAGTTCAAATTTCAGATTCTATAAATAATCATCGAATCTGCCGAAAGATTATTTCCATAATTTGCAAGAGTATCAAGAAAAACCGGAAACGAATTAACACAAAAATGTAACCCTACATCAAGAAGCTTTCGAAGAAATTTGCTGTTTTATTAATGAAAATATTCTTAAAAAAAAAACATTTTATAATTTCACTTCATTAAGTAATATTTATTTGGATATCATTACAAACATTGCTACAAAGTAGGGTGATAAATACGATAGCACATTAACTAAAGCTCATTTTGAATAAAAAAAAAATCTAACCACGAATGAGAACCTTTTAACTGATACAAAATCGTTTTAAACAACTGCATGCTCGCTATGAGTCACGTGGCCTGGCGAGAGCCAATCGCACCGCAACACGTTTCAAATCGGCCGCCAATATACAATTCATCCGCGCTATCGTATAACATTTACGATCACCTGGCAGGTGTAAAGACCCACCCAAATCGCCTGACTTTTCAGAATTATTTATTTCAAGGTGTAAATATTGTCCTGTGTAAATCTCAGCGTGCCTCAAATACATTTTTCTAAATTTAAAGAATACAATTTTGAAACGGCCTGGCAAAATTTTAAGCCCGATTAAATAATCTGGTTTATTTATTTTTAGTTTATTACATACCAAATTTGAAGGTATTAAAATTTCAAAATGCCTCAAGGACATTTTATGTAAATAAAAATTTTCAAATTTAAAAATTCAAAGGTGGATTATGCCCCTATACCCTTCAGCCATGTTTTCGATTTTGTAGTCAGAAATTACAAAGGAAGTGTTATACAAATAGCCTCAAACACCTACCCTAAATTTTTAACAGCGCTCGGACTATATTAACTTTCGCCTTAGCCCTGTTTCTATCGACTCACCCTACTCTCGCTGCTAAAGTAAAACGTTTCAAATAATTAAGTTTATAGAGACCAATTATTTACCAAAATTTAAACGCGCTCTCGGTGAAGACGTGTCGTACCAAATTCGCTACTACTGCGCTGCTTAAATCATAAAGTGTGATCTAATTGTAATTTAAAGTAACGTCTGTGACATGTGTATCCTAGAATTTTATTTTCATGATCCTTTATTACTGAACAGCGTTTCTTAAAGAAGTTGAACTGCTCGGAGCAAATGACTGGTTCATTTGATATTACCGTGTTGAGTTTGTTGATGCTACCCTTTAAACATCAGTCTTTATGCATAATATGTTGTATTTGCTGGATGGTTGTGGTGGATAGTCTGTAATTGATTATACTCGTTTCTTTATGTTTCACTAAGACTTGCGAAGCAATTGTTCTTCTGCTATACTGCGATTTTTCTTCTTACTGAAGCCGCTATAGTCCATGTTTATGGCAACAAACTAAGGCCGGCCACACACAGAACCGGGCGGGGAAGGGCGGAGCGGGGCGCGACGAGTCGCCTGACTTGCCCTATCGTGCTGCTGTCACACACAGAACGAGGCGGGGCACAACAAGTCAGACATTTAGCAAATCACCTGTCAGTGAACTTAGTGGGAGCATACTGGTGTGTAGTGTATCATTTTGAACTGGATGTAGATGAGGAGACCGTTTTGTTAATTTGGAACTATCTGCAGCTCTTGGACCACAATGTTAACAACAGAGAGATGTGGGTACACCCTATATACCTGAAAAGGAATATAGGAAGTTTTATTTCTGAGCTTCGAGCCGACCCAGACAAGTTTTTTGATTATTGTCGCATGTCAATTTCGATATTGGACTTTGTACTTGAGAGCATTCGGAGCAGAATAGAAAAGCAAAATA
The DNA here is from genome assembly GCA_031002005.1 of Vandiemenella viatica. NCBI lineage: Eukaryota > Metazoa > Arthropoda > Insecta > Orthoptera > Morabidae > Vandiemenella > Vandiemenella viatica. The sequence continues at coordinate 102,959,867 of CM061919.1, read as the reverse complement.
CCAACTGGAGAACAGCCATACCCCCAGAGGAGCGGCTTTTGATAACCTTAACGTATGTATATTGGTCCTCTTTTTCCTCAGTATTAGTTATTCAACCATATAATAACACTGTATAGTCATAAAAAATTTAAATCTTACAGTCATACATGGCACACATACAAATCAGTCGAATATTCGAAACACAACACAACCACGTGTTCAACACAACCAGACCGCGAGATAGTGGAGCCCGGGGAGGGAGGGTGGGTCCCGTGACAGCGCATGCGCAGAACGTTCTGCCCGGCAGCGACTTGCCCCGGGGCATAATTTGTTTCAGCTTCGCATTTTGCCCCGGGGCGTCTTTTCGACGTGCCCTGCCCCGCCCGGTCCTGTGTGTGGTGCTCCATAGGCGCCCGTGCGTTTCCCGTCGCACAAGACGCCCCGGGGCAAAATGCCCTGCCCCGCCCTGCCCCGCCCGGTTCTGTGTGTGGGCGGCCTTATGGCTAATCTACACAATGGCCCATGATGGGCGACTACAGGCACGCACGATTGTGTAGAGGGCATAATCGTCTGCGTGTGGCCATCATCGCCTGTGATCGTGGGTAATCGTGAACAACCCGTGCATGGTCGGTACATCAAAGGAATGCGTGCCGATAATCGTGGACGTGTCCACACAATCGCCCATCATTCAGTCGCACGACAGAGGTCCTGATTGGTGAAATTTTGTTTACACAACTATGGCGGCGTGGACAAACACTGAAACCTTTACATTTATTGAATTATATCAAAATGAGGCTTGCATTTGGAATCGGAAACATAAACATCACAAGGATAAAAACAAGGTAGGTAATATTTTTTATTTATTCATGTTATTATATGTTAAGAAAATCACTTTTGTCACATACACAAGTCAACATGAATATTCAATACAAATTAGGTATATGAAAAGCAAGGGTCTGTATTTATTGTAAACTACCAACTTTTCAGCTAATGTTTTACAAAAATGCTATGTTATGATTCACAGACAAGATGTACCCTCCATCGATTGTACCTTTGTTTCTTTTTTAAAAAAACATAACATATTACAGTAGTTTTTTTGCATTCTATAAAAAAAATTATGCTCCATATACACAAACCTTTAAATCAGGACCCCTCCCCCCCCACCCCTCACCGTCAGTGGTGTCCCATTTAACCAAAGTTGAAATCTGGTCACTTTATACATAAATTACGTTTTAATTACAGGTTAATGATGGGTGGGTCCGCATTGCTGATGCTATGGGAGTACCTGTAGCAGAACTAAAAAAGAAAAAGGAAACACTCTTGTCGGCTTTCGATTAAATAATAGTCAATAACAGACGACAGTCAACGATGATGGCCACTTCCTTAGTCGCCCATCATGGGCGACTGTGATGGCAGTTCTGTAGACAGCAACCAATGATCGCGACGATGATGGCCAATTGTTCAATCGCCCATCATTGGCCATTGTGTAGAGGAGCCTTTACAAGTAAAATACATCTATGAACTCCACGCGGCGTAATGCGAGCAACAGCTAGGTTTCTGTAAAGATAGTCGAACGACGATTGACGGGTACTAGCGGTGATCCGAGGCAGTGCCTGCCGCTTTCGAAGATCATACACGTGAGAAAAATTACAGGTTGTTCGCTGCAAGATGAAATTAGCCACATGTGCGATTTCAGCCACGCGCGGAATATTTGCTGACCTGATGGTTGGCAGTTTCCGCTCGCTTGAACCAGCGTTTTCTCGCACGTACGTCATCGAGGCTCAGACTTAGTGAAGTTAAATAAAAAACTACAATAACTAAAATATGTCCACTACAATTGCAAGTGGTGTTTCGTAGAGTCAAAAGGCCAAGTACATTGAAAATAATCTTATTATAGGAGATTTACGGTTAAGATTGAATTGCCTAAAAGTTTATAAACGTTAGTGTTAAGCTAAGCTAGGTCGATTGGGTAATATTAAAAAGTTATACGCCATTTTGACTGTGACAGCACTCAAGATGGCAGCAAGCTATTAGCTAGGAAAACTAAGAATAACGACTAATTTTAAGTTGATTTTCGTTCCATGTAATTGCACATCTGATAATTTATAGTTGTTTATAACCATAGTAATGATAGTGAAAGTCTAAAAAAGTTTTTAACACTTATACAAATATTTTGTGTTTTTAAAAATAAAGATTTCTTGTCAGAGTTAAAATACTTATAATGGTTGTATTATCTCCACTTTCTCGTATTATCTTCTCTTCCTGTATCCCCAGTGTGTTGGAGTGAGATTCTTCTAGCTTGCAGTTAAGGTGTGTGAGTGAAGGTCCCGTGCGATGCGCCTTTAGCGACGTTATTATAGTCGAAAGGCAAGCTGGCGTTGGCTCCCTTTGTGCCTCAGCTTCACCTTCCGGCGATCCAACGGCGTCTCCGACGTTATGAAGGTGACAGAGATTCACGCACTGCACACTGCACGAGTTTGACGCTATGCTGCCAAAAATATCGCAAACGTAGCCTTGTATCGAAGTTTTTAACAATTGATTTGCTTCTGGATTTTGTATCCCAAGTTTCTGTAGCTGGAAGAATATGCCATATATATATATATATATATATATATATATATATATATATATATATATATGCCATATATATATGTTTATATATATATATGTGGGGTTGTGTTGATGTAAATTTAACACTCGCATCCAGATTTGGGTTTTCGATGATTTCTCCAAATCACTCCTGGCGATTGCCGGAATGGTTTCTTCAAAAGGCAATTGCTGTATTACTTCTCGTTCCTTGTCCCCAGTCCTTTCCCTGCTCTAATGATCTAGACGTCGACGAGGCTTAAAGCTATATGCAAACAAATTTAATGCGCTAAATCGGACACAAATAGTGTTCATAGAGCGATATAAATTTAATTCAGGTAAACATTAGTTTTGTATAAAACTGAAACTTTTGATGCCCTCTACCACTTTACTCTGTAACAAAGTGGATTTTTAATATACAGAATTGCCCAAATGACAGGCGAATAAAGGAAACTGGATGGTTATGTAGCGTGATACACACTTTAATTTTTTCAAGAAATATAATTTTATTTTTTGTGCTTTACTTGTGTCTCGTTATCTAATACTGCAGATATTTTACTTTGCTAAAAAAACGTACTTCCTCAGTATGCTATCTCCATTATAAGTTCAGTTGCTGCTAGTCCTCCTCTATCCTGAAAGATAAATTTTAGATAATGTTAGTTCCAAATATTCGAAACACAAGTTCACAAACAGAGCTTGGAAAACATTTTTTTTTACATTTGTAGGGATAAAATAACAGACGAAATGAGGCGAAATTCGTTTAATTTACGACTTTTCACCCAGAAAGATTGTAAGGAATTGAGAACCTTATGTAAGCTTGATTTTTACGCGCTGTGCATATAGTTTTTGTGTGTGTAAATTAACCGTTTATATGTTCATGTCAGCTGGTATCATTTGAAGAGCATGTTCGGCTAATACAGATGACAGAAGGAACTTTAGACCATAAAGCGTGGATCAATGAAGGAGGCGGTAGACAGGCTAGGTTCCAGAATGTTCGAAGAGAAATGTGTGTTTGATGTATAGTGTGGTGGAGACCGTGACGGTGGAACAGTAAATAGTCGCAACCGTGAGAAGGAGACTGGACAGGGAGGCTGCAAGACATGCAATCAAGTTGTGTGGGAGTCGGCGAGAAGTCATAATTAGTTATCGAGACGGAGTCAAGAGATGGTTACTTGTCGGGGCATGTGTAAATACCAATATAATAACTACGATTTTGCTCATGCGTACAACCGCGCTCTCAGAGACCCATCGGAGACGGAGGATGATCCTGGAAATTGAATGTTTAACTAATAGATAATGAGATCAGTGGCATGGATTACTATTTACAGTGAAATGAAATAAAAAATAACTTTTGTTTATGAATAGTTATTGATTGAAACAGCAGAGAGGAAAAAAAAGATATCCTCTAGCGAGAGTTCAAAACATTGTTAAAATGATGGCTCGGTTTTAAATTATAATTATTTTTTATTTGAAAGGAAACGCAAAATAATTAAATTACATTCGGTTACTACAGCTTAAAAACATCTTGAGTAAAATTTATTACTATTGTCATTGTTTTGTGACGACTAGAATGAAGTTCGTTATCGAGACATTATTGATTATTTCAATTATTAATGCCAAAACTGTGTCCTAAGTCTTTTACAATTTCCTTTCACGCATACTTAGAATCACTTCTACGCTACTCATATTTTGTCAAACAAGTATCCCCTGACACCGGTTACTGATTACGGAAAGTAGAAACCGTTGCCTATGATTAAACAGTGTTACCAATCTCGCAATTTATTTATTTTTGTTAGTTCAAATTTTAGCTACACTCTTTAGCCTTTTATTGCACTTCAATGCGTGACACGAGTGTTTAATTTTTATATATGTATAATGAAACATTGGATACGAGTATTTCTCGACAACTGTAATTTTAGATCTTTTATTGTTGAAGTTTGGCAGCATATACCACCGAAATTTTTTATGCGAATAATTAGAATAAGGGGAAATTTTTGCAAATACAGGAAAATATTGAAAACGATCATCCAGTTACTTTTTATAGGTTGGGGTTCAAAGTTGCCCACTATTGCTTGGCCGCTTGATAATAGAGGACCGGACAGGTATTACAAAAAAACCTGAAATTTAGTTAGAAATAATATTTATAAATTTAGAATCATCATTCAATATTTTTTCGTGATCCATTAATGATTTATATTTTTAAATCAATAAATAAAATCTGATTTTTTGCCTATTCCTCACCGTCAAACGAAACACCAATCACAGTGCGTGACGTCATATGTAAGGAAACAAGCGATACGGCGCTGCTTTAACATATGTGTTTTTAACTGTTTCTACGTTTATTTGATTTTTTTGTCACATGACTCATAATAATTAGTTATAAGAGATGTGGTAACGATCTTCCAAGTAGACGTTGTTGCAGATTCTTTAAACCACTATTATCATGAATCCAGAAGTTGCTAAATCTGACAGTCGAAATCTCGCGAAAGTGAATATAATAATGGTTTGGAATTTCTTTGCCACTAATTTGGATTGTAGTGCTACTAGGTTTCGAAGTGTGAAAACATTTTTGCAAGTGCACGGTGTTTGCCAGGAAACGATATCCTCCTACTGTCTTGCCGACGGCATCTCACTGCGAAAGGCCAGCCCGCGCCAAACAGCAGAGTGAATGACTGGCGAGGTTAAACAACACCCCTCCACCAACAGTCAAATCACGCAATATAATGCAAACTTTTCCATTGTTTATATCGATTTATTTGCAGATTGGCTGGTTTGTGACTTCAGTCTCTTACTAATCAATACTGTGTGTGAACGTTTCTAGCCGGCCTCGGTAGCGTAGGGGCTAGAGTGCTAGCTCCGCGTACCGAAGGTCGCCGGTTCGAGTCCGGTGAAGAAAAAGCCCTTTAAAAGGTGTCGCAGTAAATTACGTCGCAAATATCCTGGCGCTTTACTGCCAGCTAAAACAACGATTCCGCGTTTAGTTTAAAAATGAAGAGAAACGCGTTATCAGCCGTGGCTTATGGCGCCAGATCACACGATTTAAACCTTGGTGACTTCTATATTTGGGGAAAGCTTAAGGGAAAGGTGTATGTTGGAAATCCTCACACGTTTGAAGAACTTGAAAACAAAATCTGTCAAGTAATAATGTCCATGGAGAGATGTGAAATCCAGCGTGTGTCTCGAAACATGTTTAAAAGACGTCAAATGCGCATTGCGCAAGACGGGCGACACTTCCAGCATCTTTTGTAAGGTAAGTTAATGAATTATGTAATATTTATATGCTTTCACATACTTATACATTTATATGATACTTAATTATTTCTAAGTAGTTCCGCGGTTGACGGACGATCTATGTGGGAAGCTGGCCGCTCGCTCGCCGCGAGCAGTTTCTTCGTTGTAGTGCTACATAGCAGCGGGTACCGCTTCCCGGCTAACATCCTGCATTACAACTATTTGCCTAATTAATTGAATTTTGAAATAAAAGAAAACATAACCTCTACCGAGTGCAAATTCAAATTTTTGTTATGAATGTCATGTAATTTTTTTTATGAATTATTATTATTTTTTTTAACTGCTTTACGTCTCTCAACAGCGAGGTCTTTAGAGACGGGAAAGGATGGGGGGCAAGGAATGGGAAGGAATTCGGCCATGGCCTTTTTAAGGAAGCATCCTGGCATTAGCCTGGAGTGATTTGGAAACCATGGAAAACCCAAATCTGGAAGCCCAGACGGGGATTCGAACCGCCGTCCTCCCGAATGCGAGGCCAGAACGCTATCCGTTACACCACCACGGTCGGCTTTATGTATTAGCGTATAGAATTAAAGTTTTGATTTCTCCTATTTTTAGATCGCCGAGACAATCCTATGGTGATGATGCCATAGGATATGCACAAATTCGTCGTGATTCTGGTACTATCAAGTGCAAGGTGTGAACGAAACGCAAAATTCGTTCGAAATCTTATCTATGGAAATTCCGTCGTATTGACGTCTTGCTAATTGCAACCACTGATTCGTATTTCTCCTTTTCGTTGTACATCAATTAAGTAATTTGTCTAGAGAAGATATAGAAGTATTCGTACTACGCACCAACGATATATCTTTCGTTTCATTACGACTATAACTTCAGGGAACGCTTAAAATCACTCAATACTGTTGGAATAACAGATAGCAGATCAAGTTGCTTTACACACGTATGACGTCACGCGCGATGAGATCACGTGATATACTGTTTGCGCGGGAATTTAAACAGTTTAACATTTACACATGATTTTATGTATTTACAAAGCTTTATTTATGTAAAGTATTATTTTTCTTCGATAAATATATCCACAAGGGACAATTTAAAACACTTTCTGAACATTTGTCCGGTTCCCTATTGTCTGATCTTGCAAGAAACTGACTTCTGCAGAGTGTCTTATCGTTGTAAATACCTATGCATCACGATATTTTTTTTTTAAAAAAAAATGAACCCTTAAATAGTTTATCGACAAAAGGTAGCTTCAACAAAGAATGATAACACCTACGCTAGGTGGAAAAAAATACTTATCTCAGTGGCCAAACAATGTTAATCTGGACATACATAATAAATTGTCCCCTACACTGCCTTTATGTGTATTTATAGAAGTCGTAACCAATCTATTACGACTTCATATTCCTTAAATGAGTAACTTCTGTAACGATTTAATTCTGGCTGAAACCAGAACTTTCAATGGCATGCTTAGAGTACACTCATTATTTCCTCATTTCAGTGATCGATCTCCATAAGTTATGGAATACTAAAATTTTCTGTTTGTGCACTTTTTCGTGTTTATTCGTTTTTTATTCTACTCATACTTGTCTTTAGCAAAATAAATAAAATAAACAAATATAAAAACAATCATCGATTTGAATATGCATCAGATTTAGTTTATACTTCATCTACACAAACCAAGAGCTAAGGTGAAATGGCTAATTGTGATGGGATGTTGGGAATGTTATGGCATACCAGAAGTTAAACTCACTCATTTGTAAGAGCTATTGTGGTGTATTTGAAATTGAACTGGGTAAAAAGCTGATGTTGCCGAGAACGAGACATGCATAATGGAAACAATAGCAAACCAACGAGTTGGTAGGCTGGTGACATGTTCGCAAACGTTTACCACCTGGTGTGTCTCTCAGACTCTCTTGAATAATACATCCGTCCCCGTAGGCCTCCATCCGGTCTCATCCAAGCGAGCGGTAGTCAGTAAGCTGCACTGCAAAGACAATAGTCCACCGCGCAAACGTCACTCCTCCCCTACCAAGAGCCGCTGCCTAAATTTGCAGGGAAGAGGATTAATAAGACTCCGAGTGGCAGACATACAGAGATAAATAAAAGGAGAAAGCTTACGCTAACAATCTTTCATTTCTCTGCTTTTCCTCAAAAATGAAATTGAGGCAGAGACTATAGAATAAAAGAGAGTAAAAGTTGTCATGAAGGGCCACAAAATTGAGAACTTATAAAAATCAAGTTAACAACCAATCAATAATACTGTTTGTTTGGCACAAAACAACATACGAGAGTCTTTCAAATTCAGATAAAATTTATTAACTGTTCAAATTAAATCCTTCAAATGAACTACTCTCGTGCGCTAAGTATTCAGTATACAGATTTTCTAATAAATTAATTTCACTAAAAATAATTTCTATTATTTTATTTTTACATATTCAATAACAAGTAATTTCTAAACATTATTCATTTTGGAAATTGCCTTTAAGGTAATACATAAAAATCAAACATGAAATCCCAAAAATTATAGCCACTTAGAAACATTTATGGGATGAGACATAGGATTTTTTTATACGGAAAAAATATCAGCTTATACAAATGGTGAAAAAAGGCGAAATCAAAATGTTTTGAAGATTTAATTTGATTACGAAGGCAATATGCATTGTCAGATGCCCAAGTTAAAATCTTTTTAAGAAAGAAATGACAAATTTCTAAATTAATGAAATCCGAAGCCTTAGACAATGTTACGGACGGGTAGACTTATAAACAGTGTAGCAGGTGCTTGTGGGAGAAAGGGGAAACATTTTAACTCTTCCTTTTATCATTAAAAAAAAAAACCCTATACCGCTCATTTATTAGGAACTCATACAGCCGTGTAAAGGTTGAGGCTTAATCATTTTTAGCATTAATACATGGAATCTAAAGTTTATGATCATGCAAAGCCTATCCTTACAATTGCTAAAATTAATAAACAAACAACAAAATTTTACCACTACTAAATTAATAAGTGAATATGAAACAAATTCAATATCATTAATTCTCGAATGATTCCGAAAGCTTCCGCGGTCACTGTATGTATTATCTTTAGACAACAAACGCTTCACATTTGGTTTAAATGAAAGGTTCCCATCAAAACAATCGGTAATAAACTTTAAAAATCAAATACAATACTAACATAAACTATATTAGATTGAAAACTTCCGGGCGCCAAGATAATTTAAATTATTCATCAAATGTGGTGATGGAAAAGCTCACAAAGTCTGCTTATCCTGCCGGGGTGTCATTAAAATTATCTTGCGGCTTTAAAAAGGTCGCTAGCTCAATTCATCGTCGGGGGTGAGAACTCTCAATCACTCAAAGTTACCTTTGAAAGGCCGTAACAGGGAAGGACTCAACGATTGTCGACAAGTACCACACTGTAATTTCCGTGGGGTAATTACTGTTACGGCGTGTGACGTTCCACAGTGGCGCGAGTGTTGTAGCGTTATAGCTACAGCGGTCATGTGCAGGGTGCCCAGAGACTCTCAATCTGCACGTGCTTCCAGGTAACGTACAGAGCTTCTGGGTAGCGACCACACTACAGGTCCAGTCTGCAGCACTGCCTCAAACCCTTGGTGGTTTGATACCAAGACAGTAAACACTCCAACGCCGGAGGCTTCGGAAAAAGTCAGTTGTTCCAACCTCGGAGGTTGGATGCCAAGTCTCGTTGTGGAGATATCCCCCGGAACAGTCTTTCTGCGGTTTCGGCGGAAGCCACGCCCTTCCCAGGACGATTTTTGAACATTCAGAGAAATTCACAGAAATTAGGATTGTGCCGAGAATAGTCCGCTGTTAGCTCCTCCTACACAAGCTATAACGATTGGCCACATTGTCTTTTAGGGATCCGTGCGAGCTCGGACGCAGTCGTGTATGTTCGCCACCTATGACCTTCAGAAGTTCCATCTTTTAGGAAAGGTGGCCGACCTTCCGTTCACCTCGGCGGGAGAATTTTCTCGGAGCCAGATTATACGCCTAACGTTCCCCTTTAGGGAAGCTACCCATTGTCCAGGGGCCGCCTAGGTAACGCCCACAAACGCGCGACGACAGTTATTGCGAGGACCCGTATCAGCCCACCCTAACATTGCCAAAAACTTAAAATCATTGATACCCGTACTATTATTATTAATAAAAATGTGCGGGATGACCCACTTTCGTCATTCCTTTACAACAGATAGATACCGAGCGTGGTGATGTAACGGTTAGCGTTTTGGCCTCGCATTCGGAACGACGGCGGTTCGAATCCCCGTCCGGGCATCCACATTTGGTTTTCCATGGTTTCCCAAATGACTCCAGGCAAATGCCGGAATGCTTCCTTCAAAAAAGGCCATGGCTGAATTCCTTCCCATTCCTTGACCCCCCCATACTTTCCCGTCTCTAAAGACCTCGCTGTTAAGAAAAGTTAAGCAGTTAAAAAAAAAAAAAAAAAAGATTGATGAGTGAATCTGCTCAGAAATTAGGGGATCCTACAATTAATTATAAAACTTACAATTAATTATATAACTTCATTTTTTAATAGTGTCGCTTCCTTTTCGCTGAATGCCATATTGACGCATAGATTACTGGTTTGTTGAGGAAAAAATCTTTTTACTTTCAAAGTTCTAATGCTTCTCATGACAATTATTGTCCATTCACGCTTCAGTGGATCTTGTTCGGTTGGTACCCGTCATCAGTAAACTTAATTATTTCCACCTGATCTCTTGGTCTTTGTTCTCTTCAACTGGTAATACTAAAATCATTAAATCATAATTTATGAACATAAAACATTATGTTACTAAGCGAAAATTAAATTCGACAGTAAACATAATTCTTTCTATTATTCGTCAATTATGCACATCTCAGACACACATACCCACAGATTAAGAAGACTGTATTCTTCCACCGGAGAAATAAACTAAATCTGTAAACAAAAGCGTGCACGTAGCTAACCATGATGCAATATTTAAAAAAAAAAAGTCTAATTTCAGAATGCCATTAAATTACTTCCTATTTAGTTGTTCAAAGTATATGTAAGGATGGATGGATCAAGCTGGGCGACAACTTGAAAATGTGGTGGGCGGAAGCAGAAGCAAAGATTGATTTTGTAGCTGTTAGCAGTAAAGTTCATCCAGAAAACAAATTATTATTATTATTATTATTATTATTACTCCGCGATTCACTAAAAGTGTGTGGCGGAGGGTGCATTGCACCTATCGAAAAGGGTTATGGTTTGGAAGGGTTATAGGGGATATGGCAGGAGGCGCCCATGGGCTATTGTGAGGAACCATCCCCGCATTCGCGTGGAGTGATCCGGGAAAACCATGGAAAACCCAGATCAGGATGGCTGGAGTGCTTTATCGAAAGCTACTCCTGTCGGATTTTAAGTTTACTCGCCAGGTAAATCCTTTCTATTCCATTCCCTAATCGCTCGTGGGAAAAATGAGTACAGAAATGAATCGGTTCTGGCCCTGATTTCTCTTATCTTGTTTTCGCGGTCATTTCGAGATATGAATGTTGCTGGTAGCAATATTTGCTGGCTGTCATTCCGAAATACGTCTGTCGTGAATTTTTCAATTAGCTTCCGTCGAGAGCAACGCCTTCGGTGTTCCAGGTCTTCCCAACCTAACTCCTTCAACATCTCACTTACGCTTTCCCTCCAACTATATATACCTGTCACGAATCGGGCAGCTCTTCTTTGGACCTTCTCTAAGGCCTCCATTAACCCCTTTTGATGGGGACCCCACACAGAACAACAATACTCTAAGTGAGGACGTACTAGTGATTTTTATACAATCGATTTAACTTCCTGAGTGCATTTATTTAAATTACGACCTAGAAATATGTAAATAAACAACATATTTATTATAAAGTGGCAAAAGATTTAAAGAATGGATGGTGGATATTATTCTCATTTGTTGAATCAAAGGGAAAAGTACTTAATACTGAATTTTTTTTGTGTTATGGCTTTACAACTCGTCGATGTCGAGGTTATCAGAGGTGGAAAAGGACTAGGGGCTAGGAAAGGGGAAGACATTTGGCAATGGCCTTTCGAAGGAACCATCCCGGCATTCACCTGGAGTGATTTTGGGTAACGATGGAAAATCTAAATCTGGGTGGCTGTTCTGAGAATAGTTTTCTTTGACAATGTGAACAAACTACAACATGTGCACATTAAATTTCATGAAATTCTTCTATCTTTAAGAGAAAACTAAAAATTCCTGAATTACTCCTACAGATACTTAATATGCATCAGTAATATATCTAGTTTTAACGCAAACGGTGATTATGGCATAATGAAATTTGCGTATGTGGATCAGGAAAAATAATAAATATTAATATGCCATGTTAAAAATAACGGCCATAAACGTTAGATAAGCGTAATTAACAGGCATTGTATATACCTGCTTATGTATAGGCAACCGTGAACATGATGTTACTTGTCCATAACCTTGATCTGGGTGAGCTATCTTTCGGCTCCGGCGTTTGAATCACCACCTTGAAGTTTCTTCAAGGGTATTCTATTAAAGAAACCACAGTGCTATTAGAGACGTTCCGACGCTGAAGGTTCATTTTGACGGGTCAATGAGCCTTTACTGGACAGATACCACAGCCAGTTGCCCCTACAGGATGGCTGCGTAACAGCCAAAAAAATGGGTGATATAGTGGAGCCAGCGTGAATGGTGTCACTGGTTCTTGTCTTTGGACGCAGTGAGCCATCAAGAACTGTTAGTTTTTCTGCTGATGGACATCACCACCGAGCGAAGACTTCTGTCTCTATCTGCCCTCTCTTTTTTCGTCTCCCCCACGTAACTACCGTCAGAACATCCTACGCGGAGAGACTTGATAATAGTGGTGATAATACCGCGAATGTCTAAATTTGGAATATTCTGAGTGCATGAAGAAGGATATTGCTAAGCTAATAATACTTCGACATTAAAAATTGCGCTTATTTGCTTTTTCGGGTTTTGCGCTGCGTTTTTATCGCTGCTGATGCCAATGTTTCGACCCAACCTGGGCCTTTGTCAGGGCTGCTTCTAGTTATGTATCCACTTCGTTTACGGGTTAACTTGATGAATTGTTCATATTTACCGGCAGAGATGATATTATTTCTCCGCCAAAGAGTATTCGTTATTCCGAAGAGTTTTACACATTATCGAGCGATCTGGCAATTGTTGCTTCACTTTGAAAAATGGTTCAAAATGACTCCTACGAAATGTGTAAAATTTTAAATAACGTACTGACATCTTTATGTCTGTGATACTCAGAGCATTCAGGCAACCACATTTCAATCGTGTTTTCTTGTTGTAATTTAATGAATCATCGATGGTCAATTTGAAAGATAGTAATGGTGTGCTTGAAACCAGTAGGTTACTTTCAAATTAATAATGTTAAATATTAATTGTTATTGTTTACCTTGATAAGTTTTCTCTCTTGTAATTGTCGATGCCATTTACAAAAGATGAATTACCAGTTATTTTTCTGAGCTACAAAATATATCTTCGGAGAAGGTACGTAGCCAAGCGTTGTGAACAGTAACCAAGGGACGCTGGCTATAGGGATATACGGATACCACTACGGATAATAACAATAAATCAGTTGTTAACAGATGTTTAATTTGAAATTACTGTGTATTTGTACTGCGGGCTAGTATAACCGACGCCCCTACTCGTCACGTGTTAATGAATCTGGATATTTTTTCCCAGAAATTTTCTTTTGTTTACAGCTTCGAATATTGCTTCTTGATCAATAAACCGATTCGTACAAAAAATTTAAGCAGAAAGATGCAGTACCAGAGAAGTAATTACAGATTTACTATTAACAGTACATGCAAGGATGAAGATACACAAACATACAGTTATCTGTGGATTGGTATAGAGCTTTAAGCAATGTTTAATAAGATAAGGTGCCAACACGCACCAACAGAGAATCGAATTAATATTCTGAGTAATCGTCGGAGTTCAAAAACAAGTAAACGGGGTTGAATTATTTTTATTCGTAGCTTGTGGGTTATCATTTTCTTTTGAGCTTGTGAATCAGCCTGTAGTGTATTCGCTGCTGCAGCTTTTACCATGTGCGTGCTAGCATAGTTTTCGTTAGCCAGTTTCAGGCGGCGGCGGCAGAACAACCGCCATTGTCCGGGCGATGAAAGCAAGGCGAGTAACTTTATACCTGTGCTGCCATTCTGAACGGAGGATTTATGGCTCCTAATGAAAGTTGGCTAAAAGCTAGAAAGTTTGGTGCGTTGGCTTTACTAATATTTATATGCCAGATGCCGACAGACAGTTTCCTGTTAGAGTGGAGAGTTGCCGAACGAGAAGATGTGCTTCGTATGATTTCTAGACAAATAACATGTGAGCGTTGGCCCGAGTGGGAGTACAGTAGATCATTGAATTTGTTAATAATGTTATAAACTGTGGTATTTCTGTTCACACGAGGGGAGCCAACCCTGAAACGGCAGCGTCCTGTGATATGGAGACGAATCACCGAGCGGCTCAAATATGCTGTGAACAGAGATTTCTTCGTTTGGGACGGACCAAGGGAAAGATTCCCTCGTCTCAGCTGCCAGCACGTCAACGTCGTCCTCCGCAGAAATCTTCGTCGTTCCAAGAGCAGTGAACTTGCAGTCACTGATCCCGCCTGGACTACAACTCTACAATGCAACGGTAACAATTGTTCCTGAGTGAGAGACTTTTGCATCATCTTTCGCCTTAGTAAACGACCTGAGATTTGAATAGTTCTTGCTCTACTTCAAAACTGTTTTATCAGTGAAAAGTTCTGTAAATTTTTTAAAAGAAAACCAGTCAGCTCTTGTTACTGTCAAATAACACGTTAAATTGCATAATTAAATAACCCAATTATGGCGTAACCCCAGTTTTCACTATATTTCATCAAGGCTAATAATATATCATTTGAATTGGTGATGAATTGTGATTTTAAGTAATTTATACCTACAATAATTTTGATGATCATAACTTTAGTATCTGGACACTGCTTCCTCGCATAGGGAACACTCTAAAGTCCTTATTGCGCTATCCAAGTTTAAATTTGAATTTTATTGGAAATTAATTATATGAATTATATTGCGCATTTTAATTACGCATTGTGAAGAGGACACTTCATGTGGGATACGATATTCCTTTCAGTTTTGTTCACTGGAAAATAATCATGTAAACGGCCGTCAAAGGTTTCAGTTTTCGACTTTGTTACCAGGTATTTATCACAAAGTGTGTGTGTGTTTTTTTTTTTTTTTTAAATTTGTACCCGAAGATAAAATGTAGTCCATTGAAAAAAAAAGTTTCTCCTCCATTATCCCCCTAGCGTATGGAACGTTAGAAGGGTAGGATTAGTAACATTTTCGAGTCTATTGTGTACAGTATTTTTGATCGTAGAGCTGTTAAGATAACTTTTGTTAAAAGGTACTGACACCCAAGAATCGCACATTACTTAATTGAAATCAAGAATTAAAATTGAATGGGCTGATGGAACTGCCACAATATTTCTCCATAGACGTTCAATTAATACACAATCACAACGTGTAGACACCCATAGAACAAGCTAAAGTACACTGATTTGGTAAACGTCCTATAATGAACTCAGTCGAAGGTAATGTAAGTTGTGAATAGCAATTTCATAGTCTCTGATCCTGTAACAATTCTCTTTGGCGCCTATATTTATATTTTGAGGCTCTGTTTAGGAATCGGTTAATTTTTACTAGGATCTGGTGGAAGTATTTAATAACTTATTAAATGCTATATTCTCATTGCTTTGGGATTTTAAGAACAGTTGGTGTAAGGTGTTAACTACTTGCAGAATGTTTGAATGGCCACTGTAATTGCATCAACACTCAACGTATCTGCTTTGATGCTTTTTTTCAAATTTCAGAGCACCTCTGAGGTTGAAATATAATATATTATGAAAAAAATTTATTAAATAGATTTATAGAAACGTAATTGTTAAGTTTTATTAATAACTTCGCTTCCTCTGTTAAGCCAGTTCAGTTCAGTGTCGGTAGACTGCTTCCATCCCGTTGCAGGAGTCGCTGGTTGAATCCGTCCAAAGCCTTGAGTGGGTTTAATAAACTATTGTGTTCATCTTGAGTTCGTCGTCACAAGGGTGGGGTAATTGACATCACATCTGTCACGAATAAAGTAATATCTTTGACCATATTTTTATGAGGGAAAACTTATCCACAAGATCATAAACAATCTGCCCTGAAGATCTTTGCGTTTAGAAAATTACATTCGTAGAGATTATGTGTTGCACTATGATATATAGAACATGAGGTAATAAAGAAAAAGTGTAAAATGTGAAAACGTGCCAATTATTACTTTATATGGAAAGATTTTCAGTAAAAATTATTGCTTTAACTACTGTTTTAATCATGTTCTAAATTCAAAATTACTAAATCAGTGATGTCACAACAGCGGAAGAGTGGGGAGGGGTCACATTTGTATGTTTTTGTGACATGGATGAAAAGGGGGAGGTAATAAAAAAAGATTAATTTTGTGTGAAGTAGTTTATGGATAGTCCCTTACCACAGAGAGGCAAATAATCACGCCGATATGCACTGGTATGAAAAACCTAAGGGTGAACGTCCTTTGGCATGCTGTGCCACTGCCAAGTAACATAACTAGATGAAATTTGAACCATATAGAAAGAACTGCTACAATATGGTTCAGTAGATAACTAAAAGAAATACGCGATTAGACGAGCAGAAATAACACTTTTATGCAAACACAATCAGTTACATTGAGCCACTGTGGCTTATTATGGTCCCATGGAGAAACATGGTTCTTAAATGGGGGTTTGATCACGATGGACAGTGAGGCACGCTCTGCAACGTGCTACCATGCTGGCCACGGAGTTGGTAAGGAATTCTTGTGTTAGGGTGTTCCACTCTTTCACCAGCTTGGTTCACAACTATTGGATGGTCGTTGCCACATGTGGACGTGCTGCACTACATCTACCCAACGCATCCTTCACGTGATCGAAGGGATTTAAATCTGGGGAACGGGCAGGACAGTTCATTCGCCGAATTTCCTCCCGTTCCAAGAGCTCGTCACCCAGCACTGTTCTATGTATACGGTCGCGGATAGTCATCAAAAAAAATTAAAGTCAGGTCCGAATGCACCCCTGAAGAGATGCACATGGAGATGCCACAATAACGTTGACCTGTGAATGTACCGAGTTAAACATTTTTAAGTCGCCAACATTATGTCTCCCCACATCATAACACTTGAACAACCAAATCGATCATATTCGACATTGTTCCTGGGTGCATTACATGTCCCCATGTCTCACCAGATGAGGGGTACGTTCAGAATCACTACTCGCATTGAATCTTCTCTCATCTGAGTAGACCTCGCGACCCCAATCCTCGTAGGACCAGTCCTGACGTTGTTGGAAACATCACAAACGGTGTCGCCAATGTGCGGGTGGCAACGGAACACGACGTAATCGTTGTCTGGCAAACGACCATCCCTAAATAATCACCATGTCACTGTGTAGCGTGAGATTGCGTGACTTACAGTCCTTTTAAATGTGGTTACAAATGCACACGCTGTGTGAGTCCCTTCTTGCCTCTTGCACAATGTAGCCACCATCTGTTGCTATAATTGACCATGGTTGACCACCTCCTCTCATGCTCCCCATGTACGTGAAACAATGCTGTGAGTAATACCACACTCTTGGGTTACACTCGTCTCACTTCCTCTTCTACCAGTTTCCCGACGATTATTTCCCGTGTGAAGTCATCCAAATGTTATATCAAAGACATGTTGTAAAGAACAGTGCATCATAACAGCTCGATGATTAACACTGTCTTGACCCGTTCTTTCAACTGCTTCCTTTTTCGGGGCCATACACATTTTGCGCTACAGTCGCGCTGACCTCACGCCATGTAATGTCCAGCTTTCTGTGCACGTGTGGGAGACCTGTAGCAACAAGCTTCAACACTTTAATTCATTTCCACCGATCAGTCAGTATGCTATGTTACTTTATCTACCTTTTCCTTATGTTTTGTATACCAGTGTAAAAGTACGCATTTAAAGAAGAACCACAAACAATTGAGCTAGGGTGGTTCCGACAAAATCTCACCAAGGGGGAGGGAGGGGGGGTCAAAGGAAATCTCACGTGAGGTTTTTGAAATTTCTGTTAGACTAGAGAGCTAAAAAAAAGTCTACAGAAGACGCGAAAGTCGATTTTAGGGGGGGGTTTCGTCGAAAAGTAAAAGTGGGGGGTGGGCGTGTAACTGGCTTTGGAAGGGTGAGACCTAAAAAATAATGTCTCCAAAAAGTTGCGAGGGCGACTTGTAGGGTCTCCCGGACCGAGGGTCAGATCAGATCTCACGAAGCTTCACCAGAGGGGAGGGGTCCGGAAATCCGAAAAAACACCTCACGTAATTTATGGATGACCCCTAGCCTAACGGATAAAATAAGCAAATACCCCCCCACCCTCTTCCGGAAAAAAAAGAGAAAACTCGACTCTTCTGCGATCCTTTCTCTGGTATCACAGATCAGAAACTGAAGGAGGAGGTGAAATTGAAGGGGAACGTGTGAACGCTCCACAGCGCTCAATGTAATATCCGTGGTTTAGATATCAAACGAGTTATAAGTGGAGACGACCAGAGTCTTCAGTTCAGGACAGAGTGCTCCTAAATTGCTTCCATCGATGCGTATAACGTTTCACAAAGCGGCTCGGTCAAATTACTGAATTCAGTGTAGCTGAAACTTGTAACAGAAAGCGAGTTTTAAGTGGCGTTATATATAACACATCACACGAGCGGGTGAACAACTGAAATTCAGCTATTTCTGGTTTAGAACATTAATTTAAGACTGCCGGTAACCAGACGTACTTCACTCGTGTCTTGCATTGATCTGGGATTACCGTGTTAAACCGACACAACAGATATAACAGTTTGTGATTCCAATTTAAATTCTTTCACTTGTGTAGCGGGCATTAGTTATTCTTTTCAGTGGGTCTCTGTAATCAGCAAGGCGAATGCTGGATGATGCTCTTAGAACTACCCAAACATCACAACTTTCAAGATTCTCAACGCAGACTCACCATTCCCCCTCCCCCACCCGTCCAAATTGAAAAAAAAATCCTTGTTTACCTTCTGTCTGGTTGCCTTTCAATACTTTACTTTTCGCCATTTATTTTTCGCCTTTCAACTTCAAAGTACCTTTTTTCCTGTAACTAAAACAAACTTTACCCGAAATACCCCTTCTCTTATACATTTTTTCGGACTTTATGCCTTGTCAACGTCGAGGTCATTAGAGACCGGGGGGAGGGGTTGGAGAATGAATGGAAAGGAATACGGCCACGCATTACGGAGGATGTGGTCTGAATACCCTTTGTACATCCAAATTTAGTTTTACCAATGTTTCCAGAAATCGCCTCTAACCGGGATGGTTCCTTCAAAATGCCATTGCCGAATTACTTCCCGCCCTTGCCCCTAGTCCCTAGATGTTAAAATCGATGAGGCGTAAAGTCCTAAGCAAAAAAAAATCTAGTTCCCTCCAGTGATACCACTCTCATCAAGCACTGTACACCAAAGATATTCTATGTCGACAAACGACTCAGACCTAAGATGTTACTATCGTGTCTCTTCAGAAAAATTCATCACTATTAATTTCATTCTTTAGATAAACCACTAAAGCTTCTTCTGTCAGTCCACATGAGACAGATAACTACAATCACTGACATCTGTTAGGTTAGCTCCTCCTTAATGATCACAAATTTCTCTATAGAATGAAAAACCACAACAAATTACTATCTTGTGTCAGGTTATTAACCTTCTATACATAATCACTTTCCTTCTGACTGCGTTACCGGTGTACTGTGAAATTCAGTAATTAGGCTCCAGAAATGAGAACTTTACGTTCCATAATTACTTTACTACGAATATAATAGTAACGGCTTATGTAACATTCCCTCGCTCAAGGTTTGCCTACTGATCTTCAAACATAACAACCGTCGCGTCGTTTACGCAACAGTCATCTCACGTTTCTGAAACGCTCTGCTACTAATTTGTCGCGTGTTGCTTGCAAGGTTAAATATTAATTTAATCTATTTGTCGCAAGTTGAGAGTTCTACACCGATTTAAAAACGCTTCTTCTTGATCATTAAAATCAAGTTGTTGATGGCCCAGCCTTAGGAATGACCCAGTGTACGATTACGGTATAATGTAGATTAATTGATTGGAGGTGGATTTTGGGGATATACTAAGTAGATTTTCTTTTACTAATTAATGATTAATATCGGTTGTCGTTATTAAACTGAAAATAATATTTACATATAAGACTTCTTTTCCGGATATATGCCTACTCAGTTATAAGACTGGAATCACACTGAACCATAGATTTTCCGAGAATAATGAACGGTGGTATGTGGAAAGGTAAGTAAGACCATGGCCAAAAACTCTGCACATGATTTGAGGTGTAAGGGAATGTGAAAATTTTCCTTTGCTATCAGGGGAACTAGAGACTGTAATAAATTATCGGGGATAAGCTGCTCAAGTTACTTCAAATATAGCTAGTATTTAAAGTGCAAAATCTACGTACTCTTGTACGTTCAATTCGAAATTTTTTTAAAAAATAATATGGTCCGCAAGCCAACCAGGAAGCAGCTTTTCTCACTAATCTCTCGGATGTTGGCAATAACTTTATGACTAAAGCAGTTCCGTATTGTTAATTTGTATTACAATTGCGTTAATGTTATTAATATTGATTAAAACATTTCTCTAATGATTCAAAACACGAACAGAAATTATTTTAAAGATTATCTGAATATATTTTGAATATAATAATCTATCCTTAATACTGGTAAATATGATGATATTATCGAAGCTGCGAAACAACACTATCAAAGTCTTTTTATCCTATCCTCCTACCCTGTATTCTCTGTAATATGAGATTGCATGATTTTCAACTAAAGAAAATTTAATTTGAATTGATTGCTGGTACTAATTATTTATTTCAGTTCCCTGTAACTGATTACCGTAACGTCTTTGAAATTAGTAGAGTAAGGAGCTCTTATTAGTATTTGGTATTCTGAGTACACTTTGTTCCAACATTACTGTTGTGATGGTTTATATTATATCTCAAGGTAAAGCTAATTTAAAACTCATATTACGTTCACGATCACAGTTCATTCCAAAAACAAGAAACCAAACTGTTTGGTCTTATCCTTGAAAAAAATTTACCGTAGACGATAAATGAAGTAGTAAACTTCCTGGCGCCGAAGTTATCGAAGAGGTCCATATAATCGCTGTAAACAATTTGATGTCACCTATTATTTTTGACTGCTCTCCGAAAACTTCTTTGGTCTTTACTGTTCTTCGCGAAATTAAACGTCAGTTTTCTTAACTCCAGTAAACTGTTGCAGTGGTCCAAATTCAGTTATAAGTTATTCGTCCACTGGTAACCATGCGTTCTAAGTAATCGCTTTTCAATTCAGCTTTATGTTTTTTGTTTGTTTTTTATTTAAATATTGACTGGCATTGGAATTATAAAAATCAATATTAATATTATGTTTATATTACACTTAGGTCCTCATTCAATCCATAAAATAATTTTTGATCTAGTTCTGTAGGCATCAAGTAGTCAAAAAACATTGGAGATATTTTTTGGCCATAATTTTAATTTCTTGTTAGGCAACAGTAACTTACTTAAAAAAAGTATTTAAGCTGGGAGTAAATATACATTGTAAACAAAAGTGATAGAATTTTTGCGACAGAAATGAGCAGTTCCTTATGTTTGCCTCGAAAGTGTACAATTCATAAACATCAAACGTTAGTAAATCCTGCTATTTAACAGAGATACTTGTAAATTCTCATAACAAAACCGTTATAACAGATACCGTTTGACTAACGGTGCTCTTCAGCAAATGAGAATTCGTATATTAATTTACCTTCCCTTCTTTGAATTGAAATGTGTATAGACCAAACTTCTTTTTCGAAGATATCAAGATTCAAGACTCAGGACTCAGGAGGTAACTTTTTCTTTCTTTCGAAGTGCGCAACATTTGCGCGAGGTGAATTTGCGCGCCCGCTTGTCCGCACGCAGGAAATGGCGTTCGGAATGCTATACTATATTATTCTCGATAACAGCCACCCCACCGTGGTATCTGGAATGTGGGTACCGGAACGTCAAACCTAACGCGCTGTTGTTAATTTGCGTTGTAACAATCCAATTGTTATTAAACCCTGCAATGTGTTGTTTTTAATTTCCACTCTAACATTCCAGTTGTAAATCTGTAGCGTGATATGCCTACCTGTTTGATATGGTGTCCAGCTAAAACTATCGAACCAATCACATCCTGAAAGCTTACGGTCTGGCTTAAATTATGTGGTATGTTTAGTGACGCGAAGTGATTGGGCACCGAAAAAAGATGTGACAATCTATTATAAGCACCAAAGAGCATTAATACAACCCTATCAGAGATTGCAAACAACATCCGAGTTAAACAATCCAATTAACCTAAAAATTCTTAACGACATATTCGTTGTATTTGGCGTTAAACAATGTTTGAGTCTTCATGAAACTGTAATTTTTCTTTACATCTGTGAATTGTAAATATGACTTCAGGAAATTAAAAATGTACAGTAATAATTCACGAATTTAATTTTTTTTGTTTTTTTCTGAGAGATTTTGATGTAGTTTTCACTGTTCCAAAGTTGCGGATTTGAATGAAAATATGCTCCGATTATTTATTACTTTAATCTTTGCCCGCCTCTGATGATGTACAAATTTTTGGGCAAATATGTTGCTAAAAACGCGAACAAAATAAAGGGAATGACTTAACGAAAATGTGTGTGTGTTTTTCGTTTAATGTTACAAAGGAGCTATATTACATACAACAGATAAAATCATGTCCAAATTTTCTGCTGTTTTTCGATAGTGGGAGATGATTTTTCTCTATGCTCTAGCGAAAGGGTCATAACAACTAGTCGGCTTCGACTGTGTTTTCTTCAACCAAATTTTCTAATTTACATCTACGTATAATGAGAGATGATCGCTTGTTGTTGTTTTTTAACTGTTACTTAACGTTTAGATTTTTTTGCCTGCTCTGGGTGAAGATAAATAAAAGCATTCTTCCACACACCTAGGGTCACGTGGGCGAAGCTACAGGCAATGTTATTATTGATTGAAACAGTAATATAGTGAATAATATAACAAAAATATTGTGCAATATGCCCTTTTGCAGCTGACGTTGCAGATAAATGTCTCTTAATTAAACGTATACAATAAAATTAATGAAAAGTAAATTAGAGATAATAATATACGATCATTAAGAATTAAAACTAAGTTTTATGTTCAGTTATTTAAGTGCGTATGTTGTTCTAAAATCAGAGGAACAACGCTGTACACTTTACGTACAGTGTATGGAAAGTAACTATTACTCGGTTGTTTAATGAAACGAAAAAGGCCGTCACTAAGTTCGGTCTTGATAAAAAGATTCGTTTAACACTAAAAATGTAATTAATCCAGGTATATATGAACCACCGAATACAAGATTTTATACAAATCTTAGAACTCCTGAAAGCGTGGCTAATCCCTGATGAATACTAGATAAGGTGCTTGCCTGTCTATGCAAGAATCTGCAGTTGCTGATTTTAATTTTGTGCTGAGTTCCTTAAGAGTTCATCCATACTGTGATTCACTCATAACACTAGAAATGAGATGCAGTGCAATGGTTTAAAAGATAAAAAATCGTAACTGCTAGCTGATTAGCTTAACGAACTTAAGTACACTTTTGTTCTTCAAAAAATTAAATGGACGTTATCAATAAAGTCTTCCAGAAATTTTCGAAATTAATTGGGGTAGGAGCCGGAATATTTAAAGATATATTTAGGTACATTTTCTTGGATTGCAGTAAGTTATCCATTCTATCGTCTGATAAGGAATTGGTATAAATAATAGAATTAAACACAGACTACATAAGCAATTTTTGAAGTATGAGATTGTTTTTAAATAGTTGATGCCGGAGAGAAGTACTGCCCGAGTGATATTACTGTTATCGGAAACAGGTTTTCAGATTTCCTCCATTATGACGAGCACGTTGCTGTAACTTCTTATAGTCTGGGAGTTGTCATTGTGTCAGTTAATGGCACCAACTCAGGTGGAGACGCGCCACTGATGGCTGCCCAATAAAACCGCAGGGAGAACATTAAGGAGACAGCGACTGGGCGTCCTCGTAAATCCTCGTTATGAGCCGTCGGCCCTCACAACCTGTCACACACACTGGCAATACTTTACTGTCGCTTGCAACGAAGACGGAGTAGCTCAGCTTGGAGACACACTCTCGTCAAAGCTTATTTTCTGCAAGTTATCACGAAACAAAACTTATCTCCACCGTCTAATGACGTCAGGCCGAACTCGTAGACGAGTTAGAAGGCAACAATTACGGAACTAATGAAACGTTCTCACTATGTCTTTACACGCTGATGAAAATTGAGAAAATCCTAGTCCTAGGTACGAGCAATTAAACCAACGCACAGAGCTATAATTTTTGTATGCTATGATAGTGTTTTTTTTTTTCGAAACTATTTCAATCTTCACATAAAAGCCCACAATATCATTACCATATGCATATTGTTTAACAGGGAAAGACTGTACTACAAACATCCACTTATGTATATTGAAGTTGTGTTAACATTTTTTTAAACTTATTTTAATTTCTTAGTGTGCCAGATTTTACAGCACTACCTACAAATTGGAGCATAAATAACTCAAACAACTCCTAAAAAACTAAGTGCTACTTTGAATCTTTTTTGAGTGCTTTTCCTTCACAGAATTTTGTTTAGTTGCTACAACATACAGCTTTTGTTCACCTGATTAATACTATATACTCATCTTTAAAAAAAATTACCTTCGTAACGCATGTTTGAATGAAGATCAGAAAGATATATGTCCCTAATATGCTGGCCAAAAGTATGGTATAGAGTCGTCTAGCCATAGGAAAGACTTCAGTTCCTCTGTATTTTTTAAATCATTTGCATGTTTTTAGTTAAAAATATGCCTGTTGAAAAATTGCACTGCGCTACTGTCGCATGAGAGCTAACACATGAGGACGCAGGATGTCCTTGACTTTCCGTCAATCACTACCAGTCGTCATCTGAGGTCATACCCGTTTGTCCCCCCCCCCCCCCCTCACCATGACACCAGGAGTAACAGCGTTGTGCGTCTCCAAAAACATTGGATGAAAGGGACATCTCTCTATAATA
This sequence comes from Vandiemenella viatica, assembly GCA_031002005.1. Taxonomy (NCBI): domain Eukaryota; kingdom Metazoa; phylum Arthropoda; class Insecta; order Orthoptera; family Morabidae; genus Vandiemenella; species Vandiemenella viatica. The sequence continues at coordinate 102,934,813 of CM061919.1, read as the reverse complement.
TCGCCATACTCGCCGACAATGGTCATACTAGGTAGTGAAGAATCGCTGAACAATAAATGGCACCGCATTGTGTTCAGCGATGAATCTCGGTTCTGAGGATTTATTTAACCCTAAAACCTGTCAGATTCTTAAAGTTTACTCGTGTACCGACCGTTGCTAGAACACGATCCTAAGAATTAACAGTCTTAAATTAAGTCACGATAGTGGTGGAGAAATATAAATATTTGACAAATGAACCGATCAGTTGTTGTGATTCATGTTGCTACATGCAGCGAAAGGTATAAATGAATAGTTTATGAAAGAACTTTCTCAAAGATTCTATCATGAATCGTTCAGATTTTACTTCTGACATTTGTCAATTATTATTTGGTTTCCAGATGATTTTACATTCAACAAATAGTAGATAGCTAGCTAGAAACGTAATACAATCTAGGGAAAAATTAAACTTGATGAATAAATTTAATTTTCTGTTTTAATTAAATTCGACATAACTTTTATTTACTGAAATGTCTGGTAATAATTAATTTTAAAGCTTGTGTTCATATGTAATAGTAATTATACTAGAGATTATTGAGAGTGATAACATTCCATTATAAAATTAATTAAACTGAGAAACATGAACATTGATTTACTAACAATCTTCTGTAAACAAAATGAAATTAACCTTGGGAAATGCTGGTGCCGTAAGAGTAAAGTAAGATGAATTCGATAGAGAATGAAGAATCAAATCGCAAAGGAGCAGCATAAAACTGTGTGGCTGAGTCACTTATTCATTGACGTTATTAAAGACAAGGTCACTGCGTGTGGAGAGAACTTTGCTGCAGGGGACAGTTCGTTTCCATTCCAAGAGGAGGGAAGAAAGCATGCTTACGATCATGCGAGCGGCACATTATTTGACTTATTTCATCTCTTCTGTCAGTATATATCAATGGGCGAAATATTTATCCACAGTTTTAAGTGTTTGTCAAATTAATTCAATCAGAAACTACATCTGTCTACCAAACAATCCGAAGTCAACCTCCGCTCGAAGCCGGTGACGATTTCATAAGGTCCGTGGCAAGCGGAAATTAATTTTCCAAAATCGCAGCTTACACTAATTCCTTGCAGCATTTCTTGATTTATCTTATCAAGAATTTTACAGCATACTCTATTATACAGATGTAAAACTTGGCGAAAGAGGTCTGATGGCTCAATGGTTAACGTGTCTGGAGATCAAAATGTCTCCGGTTCGAATTCCTGTCTCGGCGGGGATTTTCAAAGCCCTTAACATTTGTGATTTGGATTCCACTTTAAACTGTACGTCCCCTTCACCAGGTCGGATTACCGGATTAGGTTAGGTAAAGAGCAAAGAAACTAGCCATCCTATCCTGATACCAGGTTTTGTATGCCACATTCAGGAGGGTCCAACCATCCTTCGGGTTTAGGGTCATGCTTAACTTAACATGTTAAAAATCTAACTCCTTTTCATAACAATAAACTTGAGAACTGTTAACATTCTACTAAGTCACTGATTTAGTGAGAAAATATTCATAAATCGATGACAAGGTCATTACATATTAAGAACAGGCACAATGTAGTGCTCTTGCGCTCCAAAATGTGTGATTAGTTATTTAGTAGGGGAGATTCTAGAAACACAACGCAAAAAAGCCAATCAAAATACATGTTTTTACCGAAACATGGAGATCGGGACAGTTACTGAAAGTCAAATTTAACAGTTAGACATAATTAATAAGTTTCAAAAAAATAATCTATAAATTACAAATTATAATTAAAGCTATTCTGATTCAACTTCAAACTTGAAAGAAAAATATTTAAAGCCTGAAGTTTTACTGTGGGTGAAAAACATTGCTTAAAAATATGAAATACCTATGGTTTCTGCATAAATGCTTTAAAATACAGTTAATAGTAAAAAAACCAAGGATGTCACTCAGACCAAAAATCTGGTTACTCCTTGTTAGTGTGGTCGCTTCGAAAACTCAAAGACATGTTTGCAGTTCTCTGTAAATTTTGCGGCCACTAAATGTAATGTTTACCGCTGTCAAAGCTTGCTTGTTATGAGTGCTCTTTCTTTCTCATGTTTACAGCAGATCCAACCACGGCAGAGGTGAAGTAAAACTCAGTAATCACAGGAATTTACTGGAGTACTACCATGCTCATATTAATCCGAACGACTTGAATTGCACATCACTACATTTCCTCCTGGGACTTATTCAACAAATTATACACATCTACGAAGACAGTACTATACCCTGGAGGTGGTACAGTCTCACGACTATTAAAATTGAGCCACATCCACCTCCCATAAAACGAAATACATTTCCGCTTTTTAGTTTCATAAACCGAAATAGTGATTACATTTAGGCAATAAAAGAGTTATAGGAACATCGAATACGTTTCATTTACTGTATTAAAGACATTTTACAGTTATTAAGTGTTCAAACATAACACGAAAGCTACCAATCTCAAACAAAATGCTGGATAACAACAAAATGAAGATTTTATACCCGTCTACAACAACTTAAAATGACTCGAAATTTACAGTAATATTCAACGTTTGCTGTGTATTATAATTTTTGGAAACAGTACAGACTTATCTAAGATTTCAGTCAAATATATAACACGTAACAAGATTTCGGATTTGATAATTTTGGCAGTGGTCTTGTAAGTATGCTTGCCTGTAAAAGCAATTCTTTTAGTTCTGTCGTTTCTTGAACATACTTAGCGTGGAATAATAGAAAAGAATCATAACATTAATGTTCTGGCTGCCGTGAGACACTGTCAACGCAGCATGCGTGAGTAGTATTTGAAAGACACTTTTCTATTAAATTTAACTTCACCGTAGAGATTTCTGTCACTCAACATTCCCCATTTTTTCTAGTGCTCATAACAAAGTCGGGCGATTGATCATTGATGTAATACGTAATGAAAACTGTTTAAAAATAATCAAGGAACTAAATCAAACTAATGTGTCTATTGTGCGAAAAAGTTTTATATAGTTAATGTCCTTATTGTGCGACAACGATAATTTCTAGCCTGTGGTATTGGGAAGCAAATGAAAAATGAAATGGAAAGTGGCTGTTCTTATTCTCATCAAAGAAGAACATAAAAGTCAAAGCTTCCGTATTTAAAAACATGCTGCTCCGACTAGTGATAGCTAATGATATAATTGATGCATAACCCCAACTGGGCATTATTCGTGGCATGGAGTTATCTTCCCTGTCGTATCGCGTTAACTGCTATCTCCGGGAGTCGGTAAAAAATTCGTTTTGCGGTAAGGGGTAAAATCGTTACCCGTAGCACAAAACGAATATACGCTATTAAAGAAGTACAGAAATTTTAAAAGTTAATTCTGACGCATATCACCATTGACGAAAAGTTTCTTAATTTTATTTCCTAAATTTAAGATTCCAAGAAATAAACAGTAAATTCCAGGAACGAGGAAAGATAATGCCTGACTCGTTATTAGTTTCTCCTACCTCAGCTTCCGTCTCTGGTAAGCCTGACGCTATGGTGCTGTAATTGGCTCAGGTTCGGGGATGCTGATCCCGGAAGCTACGAGGTGCGATGTCTTGCGGTTCCACGGTTCGAGTCAGCCAAGGGCAAAAGTGGTTAAATGATGCATTATGTTTTTCTTGGGTTACCCATACACTGGGGCAGTGAAAACATATTTTACACCTATTGGCAAGTTGAAATTACAAATTTCTGCCTGTATCTATAGTGAAATCGAAATTTGTTGTTATTCTTCAATAAAGTCACTATTATTTCAAAGGCACGGAAGAGGTGTGAATTGACTACTGTCCACTGCCACTGATGAAATTTACCCTTCACCCAATTCGTTCAGCTATTCATTAATGTAAAATTCCGGGAAATAAACAATAACTTTCAGGAACGAGGAAAGATAATGCCAAGCTGTTTATGCGGTGCAGCTACCTCATCTTCCGTCTCTGGTAAGCCTGACGCGATGGGGCGGTAAGTGGCTCAAAATTCGCGGATGCAGATCCCGGAAGCTAGTGCGTTGTCTCGTGGTTCCACGGTTCGAGTGGCGCCGCGGGAAAAAAGTGGTTAAACGATGTGTTATGTTTTTCTTGTGTTACCCGTACACTGAGACAGTAAAAACGTATTATACACCTATTGAGACGTTAAAATTACAGATTTCTGCCTGTATCTTTTGAGCAATCCAAATTCATTGTTATTTTTCTGTAAAGTCATTATTATTGTAAAGACCTGGAAGAAATTAGTTTTTTTATTGGAAACGTAAACAAATTGGTCCACGGTTGTTGAGAAGTGGCAATTCCCCATTCCTTTGAATATCTTCGGAATTTTTTTATTTACACCGAAACTTTTTTGGCTGGATCGTGAATGTGACTTGACTACTGTCTAATGCCGCTGAAGAAACTTTGCCTATTTGTTTGATGAACAGTAACACTATCAAGATTTAATTTAATACTGCTGGTATCTGTATGTATTGACATATTAACTCATTGTATGCTGTATTGACGCTAAAGTAAATACAATCATGTTGTGGATACTGAAATTGAAATTTGTAACAATCTAGTCTTAAAGTATAAATTGTTCGTGATCATTCATTTCGCCAAAGTATAAAGTAAAAGGTTTGTTTCCTGATAGTTGTGGAAAAACTATAGGCAGTATATAGACGTCATAACATCGCCGAGGACTATAAGAAAGAAGAGTGGTTTTATAAATATCCTACATTTCATTTATTCTAAACTATCAGTTTCTAAATTTTTGAAAATTTTGTCTCAAGATAAATATCATAACTTAATAACTGTAAAATGTCTTAAATACAGTAAATGAAACGTATTCGATGTTCCTATAACTCTTTTATTGCTGAAATGTAATCACTATTTCGATTTATGAGTCAAAAAAGCGAAAATGTATTTCGTTTTATGGGAGGTGGATGTGTCTCAATTTTAATAGTCGTGAGACTGTACCACCTCCAGGGTATAGTACTGTCTTCGTAGATGTGTATAATTTGTTGAATAAGTCCCAGGAGGAAATGTAGTGATGTGCAATTCAGGTCGTTCGGATTAATATGAGCATGGTAGTACATCTAGAACTATTGGGAATAATACTCGCATACAACAAGGCCCTTGCATTTCATATGGTATCAAGAGCCTTGTTTATAACAATTACCTAAAACCAAAGAGAATTATTTTCTAAAAAGAACACCTTTCTTCCAAACCTTGAGTAAAACGAGGATAAATTAATTACATTACGTTCGAAACTGGTTATGTCAAGAACTAACCTTCCTCTTTTGGTTATCTACTAAACAGGTATTATCGTATCATATTTTTTTTAGGAATAACATATTTGAATTATATTTGCAAGCTCAGTTTTAATATATCCTTTAAATTAAGCAATAGATCAGAATAAAAGTTAAAAAGTTTTTCTTCCTAGCATACTGTGTACTTGATGTACATATTGCAGTTTTTATGATGTAACTGGATCATTGTAAACAAATAACACCATTGAAGGTCTACACTCTACAGAAAAAGTTGTGAGATACAAAGTGATTTAGTATTTATATATTCTACCTGTTAATTTGATTAACGTTTATACTATAAGGGACCGTGCACAAACTACGTGGCTTGGTCTATGGGGGGAAGGATTGGTTGGAAGGCTACGCTGGGCTACGTGGGGGGAGGGGGGTTTCCGAGCCAGGCCACGTAGCTATCCTTTCATAACATTTTTCACATTTAAATTGAGGAACAGTACTCACAGCAGAAAGTGAATATTTATTTCCCTCATTTAATTATCTCCGCATGTAATTTACAATAGTCTGACAAGAGAAAACAGGCCGGCCTCGGTAGCGTAGGGGCTAGAGTACTGGCCCCACGTACCGAAGGTCGCCGGTTGGAGTCCGGCCGAGGGCATGGGTGTTAAGTGTTGTGTGTCTGTGTGAATGTCCTGTCCGTCCTGTGGTGTGTCTAGAAGTACTTGAAAGATATATATACACGTAGAGAAACTGAAAAACACTGGATGAAATAAACACATACTTGAGCTGGCTGTATGGCGTAAGGAAGCCAAATGCCATTAAAAAAAAAAAAAATGTACAAAATGTCTTCTGGAATCAAAGGGGAATTAAGCTACGTGCTACGTGTGGAGGGGGGGGGATAGAGACAAAAGCCACGTAGGGCTACGTGGGGGGGAAGGGGAGTTCACAGGAGGCCAAAATGGAGCTACGTGGTTTATGCACGCTCCCTAATCGGACAGTCTCCGGAATATCTGTGATTTCAACTAATGTTTTACTTGTTCTTGAGTTAGCAGGCCGAGGGTGGTGGGTGAGTGGTTAACGCTCTGGCCTCGCATTAGGGAGGACGGTGGTTCGAATCCCCGTTCTGGCATCCAAATTTGGGTTTTCCTCGGTTTTCCCAAATTACTCCAGGCGAATGCCGGGATGATTCGCTAAAAAGGCCATGGCCAAATTACTTCCTGTTCCTTGTCCCATCCCGCATCTAATGACCTCGACGTGGACGAGGCGTAAAGCCATAAGTAAAAAAAAAACACAATAAAAACTAGTTAGCAGGTTATTATTGAAATATAGTTGTTTTGACAGACAGCAGCACAAGCGAGTCATGATCAAATAGAAACTAGCTGGGAGATAGACTGCGGTAACTTTATTTTTTTTAGCATTTCTCACGAAACTGCTGTCTGTGTTCTATTAGTGAAAATTTGGTATTTCGATACTCTAATAGCCATGGCCGTTTTTGAAGTTACAGAATGTTCAAGTCATATATGTGGAAACCACTCTGGTATATTTGTATAAAGAATGAATACGATCGGTGAAGGATCAAGTGATTTTGTTGAAGCAGTTGTATTACTTTGCAGGTGTTTTAGTTTGAAATAATAGTTGCTTACTGCTCTTAATTGAGGTTTCGTTTCCTTTGGTTCTTCTTTGCCTCGACAATTATGGACTGCTGTGTTAAATTAAACATTTGTGGTCACAGTATTTGAGTGTTTTTCCTGCTAGTGAACTATGATTTGTTAGATATTTTATACATACTCCTCCATTTCTTTTGTGAACATTCTACTTCTGAATACGCCCATGGCATGACGAGGTTTAAAATACGTCTGTCTCAAGGGAAAAATTAATTATCTATTGTAGTGAAGTATTGACAGGTGAATCGTGGGATTGTGTTATAAAACCACGGTATTTCAACTTAGTTATAGTGAACAGCTGACTGACAGATAATGAAAGATTATTTGTCAGTCAACAGACCACTACAGATGTTTTCGCAGCTTAGGTAGACGGTGGAGCTAGTCGTAGAAATATCTTGTTTTTACAATACAGTCCTACGTTAAAACCGTGGACTTCACTGCAATTATACGCTGGGAAAGTCTCCGTTCTTACATAGTAATATATTGTTTTTTGTCAGTATTGAATAAATAGGTTGAGATGTTCATTTATTCTATATTTTAGGCTATACGAGTCACTGCATGACGGTAACAAAATGAATAATCAATCAAGACACTTCCAAGCCGCAGTAATGTATTTAAAAATGCTGGTAGAAATATTAGAGAGATGCTGTGTCTATTTCAGTGGAGGCATGATGTATCCGGAAGTCGTCATATAACACAATGCCCATTAATGTCCAGTGGCGGATTTAGAAATTTTCCGAGCAGGGACAGAAACTGTGATTGTCCTTCAAACATTATTTTTCCACCCCCATTGTTGCCAAGCCGAGTATCGCGACCGACCCGATCCGGCACAGCTCATGGGGCACCTATTGTGGTCCAGTTGACAATACTACCCCCTGAAGACTGCAGGCACGTGACAATGAATGGTAGGGGCCGTGGGGGTAGGCTGTCCCGCGGTACCCACCGGCCGGAACAGCACTGCGCATGCGCTGCACTGTTGAGCGCGGGCCTTGGCGACGGACGGCGTCCGCCGAAGTGGTGACGGCCAGCGACCAACCAGTGCGCTGTGGTACGGCGCCGCAGACGGCAGCTCGCAGCAGGTGTGCGTCTCGGCGCTCGGAGAGACTGCTCGCCATGGCGGCGGACAACGGCACCGCCGCAGACAACTGCGACATGTAGGTCCATCAGACTTCCTCGCAGGCGCGACATCTCTAAAACATGATCTTAGCTTTATTCTGGATTTCTAGGAGACTAATTAATTGATAACTGATGCCCATTATCCAACAATATGAACTCGCACCATAACTGATGACGATTTAAAAGATCCTAGTTAGGATGTTTTGATAAGCACCGTAACTTAATCATTTTTTAAAGAATTTTAAGCTTAACTGATCGGGCGTGTCTGTAGTGTTTCATCAAGCAGTTAACAATATTCTTGGTTATGTCTTATGATTAGTTTGTGACTTTTATGGAACAATCGGGAAGAGATAGCTTTTGTTTTACTAGTCTATAGTACTACTCTATGGTGTTCTACATCTGCAAAAATGACATTACTCACTTGATCCGATCGTAAATGAAAATCAATAATAAAAGCGACAAGCAGAACAATATTTTTTCAAATAATTAACCCTAAAAATACTTGTGAGTAGAAGATGTTTGGAGATTCTTGATTCGGTATTTTAAAATTAATCAATGGAAAAGTCTATATCACCGAATCCAATAGCTTAAGTTTAATGACGCTGCTTTGATGGTTTTAGACACCTAACCGTTTGAATAATAGAAACAAAATTGATTAATGTCACAATTTACAAATGTACCGATTTACGTCCTTCATTATATTACTGCGTAATTTCTGTGCCTTGAAAGGAACAAAGCTCTTCTTAACCTTATACGTAGACCAAAGTGTTCTTCCAAATATATTACTTTCGGTTTCAAAAATCCTTGTTCTAGGTTTTTAAGTTGCTATTCCCTCCAGAACCTTCCTGGTTCGCAGGACTCAGTAACCGGTTTTGGAATGATTAACTGTTGGTCGATGAATTAAATCATGCTTTAAGAGATTGGAATTTGACTTAGTAGTGAGTTCTTAGTATAATCAGTACGAACAGGCGTTTATATCAATTCTCATTTAGTCAGTAAATCTTGTGTTGATTAAAACGTGATCAGTCTCATTTCGGAATATTAAATCAAACTGCAGCGTTTATCCATAGTAACCCTGAACCGGTTGACATATAAAGATGTTTGTCATATTACGCCATTAACTTTTAGTTTGAAAACTACTTATAAACAAAATTTATTTCACCATAAGATTAGTTGACACTAAGGTCTCAACCTCGTTCAGGCAATATACTCGAAGGATGAGAAAAGTAATACGTTCCTTACTTTACACATTTTTTTTGAACATCTACAATTTAATTACGCTATTAGAATAGTGAAAGCGCGTGCTCTGAATATTGTCAAAAATTCCGTGTAAATATGATAATATTGAAAAATGTAATGTTCTGGAATTAGACGCAATACAAATATACTACACTTCTTTTTTTTTTAAATAAATAAATTGTATCTTTGAAGATATTCAGCCAGCTCGTAACCCTTTGTTATATATGCTGCGTTACTCGTTCTCGTATGTAGTTAATATGGAGAAGAGCAACGACAAAACAACTATATCTTTTAACACTTAATTAAAATCACAAATTCTCTTGTCTGGATTCGAAACAACGATCCTGCATCGTCAAGCCAGCGCGCCTACTTCTATACTGCCGGGTCATTCATTATCTACAAGTAGCAGTTTTAGGCCCTTGGTTCACACGTAGAAGGTGTCAGCAATTGCAGTGTGAGAAGGAAAAGCTCCATTAAATGTTTCGTAGAACGGAGAATTTATTTTCAAGATACGCGAAGGCTATCGTGGATAATGAACACTGTGTGTTTTCTTTCAATTAAGATTGGAGGACTCAGCAATCAGCTAACTCTTGTAATTTGTAGTAAAGTAGAACATTTTAATTACGTGAGAAATGTATTAACTGAGGTAGAAAGTGGTGCTGAGGGAAAAGGTTTCACGTACTTATAAGCGTTTTCCTACTTTAAATATGATTCAGCGTGAGTAGCTATTCATTTAGCACAGTACAGTGTTTTTGTACTGTATTAACAAAAATATTTAGTATCCTTCGTGTAAGCTAATTTAATTGAAGACGTCAGTGAGATAGGCCGGAATCAGACTAGGTTTAGGCCAGCGCGTTAATCCTGACCCTGCCTAGAAATTCCCCACGTAAACATGACATATTGGTGCAGTTCTATATCTATTAAAACCTTTTCCTAAATTATCCAGGTAATTTATGTTGTTTAAGGCATTCTTGTGCGAAAATAGTTTTTAATTTTCTAACAACAAAATTTATAGAGTATCATCATCTCATTATTTTTATACACCACGAAGTAATGTATCTACTGAAACAATGCTAAATCTGGCTATGCAGATTTTTACCGATCTTCACGGTTTTTGTTTCGCTTATTTTTTTTTAATATTTTGCTTCGTTATATGTATTTATTTATAACAACGTTTCAAGTAGAAGATGATAAGAGCAATCATAATTATTAAATTACTCAAACTTTTTATGTATTAGAACAAATTTCTTAAATTAAATAAATGTTTCTTAGAAAGATTTTGTGTGCTGTGCTAAAACGTAGTAAGCTTACAATATTTATATTAGCAACATTACCTCAGCAAATTACACAAAATAACTCCCAGATTCAAGTTAATTTTTCCAAAGGACATTTTTTGATTGAACTTAACGCGTCAGGTAAGTAATCTTCTTCCGTGTCGAACTACTATTACCTAGTGTGTTGGGTAAGCAATAACGCTCTGGCCTTACATTTGGATCGACGTAGGTTCGAATACCCGTTCGGCCATCCAGATTTCGGTCTTCCATGGTTTCCCATTTCTTGCAACCTGTTCTTTACCATCTCTGCTGACCTCGACGAAGCTTAAAGCCATAAGTAAAACAAAACAAAAAACTTCACACTTCATAAGCAGTGGGAAGGTACAGAATCCACTGTCGCGTGGAATAACGAACTTTTCCGACTTTAACGTGAAGCTTCTCACAATACTTGAAATAATGTAACATTAACGTCTGGATCGGAATTCGAACCAGAATCTTCTTCCTGAATGTTAGTTCAGAACGTTTCAGCTTCTTCACCAGACTCTATATGGATTTTCTGAAAACTATGTTTTTAACAAATCTTTGTGGTTTAGGGAGGCTTCACATTTGCAGGAACTGCTTAACTGCTCTACTATTCAAATATTAAATTCCGAATTTCGTGAGTACGAGTGTGGTTTTGGTATTTGTTTAGGTACCAATATTGTTATATTTGATCACAGTTGTAGCTTACTCAATAACAGCTTACAAATCTTTGCGTGGTTTCGTATTATACAATTAGGATACGAGCGTTACACAGAATTCAACTCTTTTTGATTTACACAGAAGGACGGTAATCAATTTCTACCACTTTCCAAATAACTAACAGAGGACCATAGCATTTATCTACTTCTTACTAGTTAGTTGTCGTTGATGTAGGCCAGAGACACGCAACCTTTTTCTATTCGCAGCATGTTATAAATTACCCATGATTCAGCACAGCACACCACTTTAATATCAACTAAAACTAACAAAACTGTGATTAAGTAATTAACATTTAATTTCTTAGAATATGACAATATATAATAATTCGTGGCACATAAAATACAAAAACCGCGATAAAATAACTAATAAAAAGACTCCACAGTTAATACCTTACAGTAAGTGAAATTTCGCGGCACTATGGTTGCCGACCACTGATATGTGACTCAAACTAGAAATATGTTTAGTGAGTTTGTGGTTTAAATCCGTGTTTGCTGTTTCAAGGCAATACTCGTATTACTCGGAGTATATGACGAACCAATTTCGTTCAACGGTGACGCAAAACAACTCAAGACACAGATCTCTAAACGACGAAATTGAATAGCTCATATTAAAATTCATATAAAATTGCCAGCTGAATATTAATCGTTAATGATAAATACGGAAGTGAGTAACAGCTGTTTCGTTTAATTTTCTTGTTTTATCGGTTCATTAATAGCAGAAATCATAGATAAACACGTTTCACAGAAGATTAGAGAAACATCTATTAAGTTCTCAACATGCAGCGTCAAACTGGATTATGTAAACTATGAATTTGTTTTATTACTAGCCATTTTCTGGTGCACGGAAGAAAGCGAATTATGTGGTAACAAATCTTGAGTGTTATCGTCACACTACTTCTATTGCTCTGGAATCGTTGACTAGAAATGTTCAAAAAGTATTTAGTATTACAAAGGTAAAACGTATTACGTACTTGATACAGGTTACTTTCAATTTCCTTTCGATGTGGTCTATTATGCTTCTAGACCCTGTCGTATTTCCTATGTGCGAAAACGAGACGTTTTAACTGTACAGAGTAATTTCTTACGACTAAGGTTTTTGAAACATCATATACAGATGATGAAGATGTTTTAACACAAATGATGTCTATTATAAAATACTGCACTCATCTCGCCTTAATGGAAGTTAACATACAAATTTTATTTTAAAAGTAGTAAGAGCTAAAAATGTGTTAAGATGTTAGGTTGCTCCTCAGTTAAAGTTATCTGACAGCACGCACTCTTGTAAGTGTGAAATCTGTATAATCACAGCAGCTTCCGAAATAGGCGGTTAGAATAAATTAACAGTTATCGCACATATTCGACGCAACAAGCCCATTGATCTACTTCCACAGTGATTAATCTCATTCGTGAAAAGGTATTTTTAATGTTGCCTTTTGTAACCAGTAATGAACTAAATAATGAGACACTCCGATTCGCTAACAAGTGTTCTGTACTTATATAACTATTTAAATGCGGAAAAGAGGAAGGTTCCATCTTAATTGTTGCACATCGCTGCAACACATCTTCATAATCCAATTGTTAACTCCGTCCGACATTTATGCCGAAATCCATTTTGTTGTCTTGCAGGACAAACTAACTGCCGGGGCTATAATTCCTATGGGACTTTTTTTTTTTTTTTTTTAGAATAATACTGACTTAAATTTCCAAAACCCAGTTTTTCAACCGGATATGGCTGAATGGAATCTAGAGATGCGGATGAAATGATGTTAGTCCTATTCGACTGTATCACAAGCAATTGCATTTTATTTCATACCGACAACTAATTTCTATCTCAACATAAGTGGTTTTTATTGGTAGTTACTTATAACAGAATAAACATAATATTCGTTTTCTCAGCTTATAGTTTCAGCCTTAGTTTATTCGAAATGTAATCCTAATTCTGATTTAAGTGACTACAATGGTAATTTAGAAATGACTCCTTGAACTAATAAATAATTGTGTGCTATGTCTGTTCACAGAAAGCAACAACCTAATTAGTTCAGAGTTTCTGTTTATTGATACCAATATATCTGAGCGTTTTAGGAACCCTGAAGTAGTTTAGACTATTCTCAAAATGATGTCTGTTTGTAACAAATATTATAATTCAAGCAATGCACAAATCTTCCTCCTTGTACCTAGCTGCATAACCTGTGTCAACCTGATTATATTGTGAAACTCTATATTCCTGTTTTAATTATTTGCATTTAGAACCATTCGTAAAGGCATACTTTTTTTTTATTCTGCTTCCACAAGATAGATTTTCGGAAATTTTAAAATTGTGCATACCAAAATCACGGATTAAAAATTTTGGTTTTTTTTTTTTTTTTTTTTTTTTTTTTTTTTTTTTTGTGACGCAGCCAATGCAATATTTTCAATAACAGCATAACCTAAATCAGTCATCATGAATTTAATATCTGAAAAAATTCAATTGAAACGATTCAACACTGTGACGTGAAAATCACACTATTTACTCTGTTATATAGCAATTATGTGAGTTATCACATAAAAGTATTTTTCTTTTTCAATCGGTAAGACATACGTCAATGTAGATACAAAAAACAATCAAAATATTAAAAAATAAAATTAATTAGTGGCACAGAAATTTCGAGCCATTAAATAAATTTACGCTGGTAATGTTGCCATTTACTTCAAATTCTCAGAATCCGTATAATTATCAGAATATTTGTATCAAATATGGTAACTACGTTCGCAACTTCCATACTATTATTTGCTACAATAAAGGCCCAGTCAAACAGAGCGCGGACTGCCCGCGCGTTCAGAACGCGGCGGTCTGACGGCAGTCCAGTGGACGAACAAAGCGCGGGCAGCTGAGGGGCGGACCAGTGTTGAAGCAATCGTGGACGAAGGAAGGGGTAGTTCATTTTTTAAAATTATGTTATTTGTGTCTGCCCTCTCCTTATTAACGTGTCCAGCAGTTCATCCGACGAAGAAGAATTGCTTCTTCTGCTCGCTTTAAATAGTTCACGGCGATAAAGTCAGTTTATACTTCACGAAACTATCCTGCCGCCTAAACCATTACCTGATACAGACACGCCCATTCCTCACGTATTTTTAGGCGATGGAAGATTCAAACTACAAACTTATTTCATGCTCCCTTTTGCAAAAACTACAGTTGTAAATGATGAAGGGAGAAAATATTCAACATCTTTGTAAGGTACGACGAGTAGTAGAAAATACCTTTGGAAGTTTAGCTCAGACGTGGTGTATATTATTATTATTATTATTATTTTGCCTAAAGAGTTGGATGTAGATAGCGCAGTCGAAGCTGTCAAAGCTACATGTTGCCTTCACAATTTCGTAAGAAGTTACACAAAACAGTTCATTGAAATTTAACTACAAGGTGACACAATAATAACAAATCAACATGCCAATGCTTTCTCAACCGCAAGTCGATTGAGAGAAAGATCAACTGATGCTGCCTATGCGGTAGGGAACCATTTTCTAAATTACTTCAACAACGAAAATTCATTTTAATTTTATCACAATTACACCAATATATTATTGCATCTATGGGTCATGGAAAATAAAAGATGCCGTATAAAATAAATGTATACTTTCTTGTCTGGTTAAGCTTTTCAGATATTTCATTCCACGTTTTTGCTTTCTTGGCTTGTTTTTGTACTCGGGAATGCCAAGATTCTTATAAAAATGAACATTCTCTAACGCATTGAATGAGACTTTCTAACTGGTCCACCATTGCCCACCGCGGACTCTGTGGAATTCACAACCTGCCCGCCGCCCGCCGCGGACTGGGCTTCCGCCGCGCGGTAGGCCGCGCTCTGTTTGACTAGGCTGATGCAATACTATGTACCACAGAGTCCGCGCGGACTGCCCGCGCGGGCTGCCCGCGTTCTGTTTGACCGGGCCTTAATTGCACTATAAATCTGTCGGCACGACAGTGCGCCTCCATGTCGAGTCAACTGTGATACTGCCTACTCTTTTCTCGTAGCCATATTTGTCCCTCAATTTCTTCGGTCTGAATGACACTACACATCCAAAATTTCTATGTATAATAGATAACAGATAATATTTGAAAATTTCACTAAAGTTTGATGATTCTTAACAGAATAAATGCGTTAAAACCGTGTCTGCTGGATTTGGTAAAGCTAAGACCTGACATTCAGGAGGACGTGGGCTCCAATCCTCTTCCCGTTATCCATGTTTCTGGTTAACACGATTTCACAAAATCATTACAGCCGAGTGTAGGGATTGTTGCTTCAAAAGGCCATTGCCGAATTACTTCCCATTCTTTGACCCATATCCTCTGCCACCTTTAATGACCGCGACGTCAACGAGGCATAAATGGAAAAATGTGTACAAGAAAAATTATTTTTTATTAAAACTGCATCACAGGAAATCTGTTAATAAGCTTATATCTGTTATTAATTTGTAGTAGGTGTACATTAGCATGATGTCGTATAATTTGGTAAAATTCTGGCAAAATTATTTTATCAGAAACTGGTGTAACTATAAACTTTGAAAATTTGGTACATTGGTACATAATTTCGTAAGATAATCTTGTGTTAATATATTTAAACATAATTTCGTTATAAATTTTTGTGGTCTCAACGTGTGATGTTTTCACAAAGATAGAAAGAAACCATGCAGAAAAGACCCAAAATGTCATTCCATTCTGAGACCTCAAAGCGAATAGTTAAAACTTAAGAGAATTAATTTTGAACTAAAATATTTCTTTCTCTGTACCGCGTTTAACACAGCTTGTAATACTCTACTTTCGTATCATTTATTTCATTTGGTGTTAGTTGCATAGTAGCTGAGTAAAGCAAATTCGTGTTAAATAAAAGTTAAAAAGTAGCTATAAATCGGACAAATGTCGTTACCTTAAAATAATCGAATTCTTATAACATTCCAGCAATACAGGTGAAATTTATTTGATACCTTTTCAGATAACATTTGCAGTATGGAAACGGACAGTTCGGAGAAATTCAGATAAAAGTTTTACTTTGAATCTTTTTTCACATACAAATTATTTAACTGATTTTACCATAAAAGAAATTAATTTTAATTTATTACTTTTAATAAGACTAGCTGTGTCCACGACTTCGTCATGTGGGATTTTAAATTTGTATTGTTACTTCACAGATAAACTATCAAAGATAGATGGATAGGTAAAAACAGAGGAAAAGTTTTGTTTATTCCGTTTTCTTGTTTCTCCATCTTTTCGTCCGCATTTACATTGTATGCAATGCTTTGACTATGTTTGAGTGCGTCATTTGTTCCTGCCACTCCTTGAAACTACCACTAATTTTGAAAGTTTATGTTTGTCGATGACTCACAGGAATATTGCAGTAATGTTCGCATGGATTCGATATAAGAAATCTATGAAATGATGGTGCCTAGATTGTGTGCTACCACATTACTTTATTTGGATTAACGTAAACTGTGATATTAACTTCGTAATAGAATAGCAAAATCGATGACGACGACGACGCAACTATATATTACCTGGGTTTCTTTGTCCCAGTGTTTTGGGGAAGTTCTTACATAACTGTATCTCCTTCCATTTTATAATGTTGTCCTCATTGGTTTTGTCACTAGAGGATTAGTCTTATCCTGGTGTGTCATGATGGGAGCTTATGGCTCGTGTAAAAGTTTGTCAGGGCATCTCAAGTTGTCGTTGAGATGGACTGTGTTTCCCAAGCTGGCTATGAGTGGGTAGCCTGATTCGCTGCAATCTTTGTAAAATTTCGCAGCCAATTTGCGGAACCTGTCCTTAAGACGCGGTAGTATCGAAAAAATCATCGCCGCTTATATAGCTTTTATCTTGGTAGCCGTTTCTACTGTGAGAAAGCTCCGTCATGCTGTATAAAATTCCTTTCCACCTCAAAGACTTGCTGACCGAGTTTCTTACCAGCTGTGCATTGCGTCTCTATCGTAGCCGCCTAACCTAACCTGATAATCATACTTAGAGTTTAATGTGAAATCAGAACAACGAAGCGTCCTAGCATCTTCTTGGGAGATAAAGGTAATTTTAAGGCCCGTAAAAGTTCAGGGGGAGGCCGGGATTTGAACCGCGAACCTTCTATAACCCACTAGCGACTCTCAACCAACTAAACCACGAAACCGCAACAATTAAATCTATATAGAAAAATTCCGAAATTTACGGTTTTATCCTCTGTATCATGGATGAAGTTGGTACTGATCAGGATAAAAAGAAGAATCCTATATGTTAACTGATGATATAAGCTATCACTATGATGAATTTCGTTAATATTTGGTGGTTTATGCCAGAGGCGCACATAGACAAAAATAGTATGGTTTTGAACGCTGTGTTATGGGGAAGTATGTTCTAATCATTGTAAAGTTTGATACCGAGCGTGGTGGGTGAACGGTTAACATTTTAGCCTCGTATTCGGGAGGACGCGGGTTCGAATCCACGTCCGGGCATCCAGATTTGGGTTTTCCATAGTTTACCCAAATCACTCCAGGCGAATGCTTATTTCAAAAAGCCATGGCCGAATTCCTTCTCGTTCCTTGTCCCCAGTCCCATCCCGCCTCTAATGACCTTAGCTGTCGACGATGCGTAAAGCCATAAAAAAAATTGATCTATATCTTAACCAGTGACATAAGCGATCACTATGTGAAGTTATCGTAAAATCCGTCAATTAGTTTCCGTATGTTTCGGGAACATACAGAAACAGTTTGATAAAGTTATCAATTTTACAGTTTTTGGCATCTCTGAATTTTCTCTTTTTAAAATAAATTTAATATACAGACACAACTTTTCTAAAATTTTGTTGTGTAGTATAGATTTTCGCTATTAAATTAAGTCTCAACTTCATACTACCTACTTTCTTCGCCTTGATGCAAGACAACTTTCAGTTAGATTCAAAAAGTAATTTAGATTTTGTGACTTCATAACTACTGACGAAAATCACATCGCATACACAATATTTTCACAAACGTGATCAGAAATTCTTACATTTCAGAAAGTCTGTATAATTATATGTATTTCAAGGAAGCAATGGTTGTGATTATGTAGCAGAGGGGCTGGCCGGTCTCTATTTAGAGAGGTCACCAATGATCAATAATAAGTTCATTGTCAGAAATTTTAGGTTTCTTTAAACTTATCTTAATTTCTGGGAAAGCTTCCTTTGTGAATTTGAATTACACCACAAATAATCCATTGGTCTATATTCCACGTTATACTGCAGCTTCACTGATTGCAGAAGCGGAATACGCGGCAACTAGAGGTCATTACGAACACACGGAGTTAATGGAACTCCCATTAACTGAAAGTACTACTTCAAACAAAAGCTTTCGCCTTGTAAATTACAGTCGCTGAAAACGAACTCATTTAGAAATCAGTACGTTTGCACGTTTGCTCTCATTCATTTATGACAGCTCTGGCATCAATCATGAATCAGATTCGTGGAGTAAATGTCGTAAAACACTGCGTTATCCATGCGATTGTGTTTTATATTACTGTATTTTGCGTTAGTCCAACAGTTTCTAAAGCTAATTGCTACCATTCGTCGTAAACCCGTTTCCAACTGACGGCAGAACCGATATAACATGTACAGGGTGTTTCAAAAATGACCGGTATATTTGAAAAATCAAAAAAACTAAACGGGCAGCAATAGAAATACACCGTTTGTTGCACTATGCTTGGGACAACAGTAAATTTTCAGGCAGACAAACTTAGAAATTAGTTACAATTTTCAACAACAGATGGCGCTGCAGTCTGGAAAAATCTAAAGTACCATTATTCTAAGGAATAAACCATTTTTTCACAGTAAACTTGCAATCTGTGAACAGCACACGCTTACAGCAGAAAGACGACTTACAGAATGGAGAACTCACAGACTGCGTTTACTTCTATATCTTTCAAATCGCCATCTGTTGTTGAAAATTGTAACTAATTTCGAAAGTTTGTCCGCCTGAAAATTTACTGTTGACCCAAGCATACTGCAACAAACGGTCTATTTCTATCGCTGCCCGTTTAGTTTTTATTGATTTTTCAAATATACCGGTCATTTATGAAACAAACGGTATTTCACTGCACTCCGCGAAATACCTGGTTCTACTGACTCGGCATTTCCTACCACATGACACTAAAGAAGCAGAAGGATAGTTGGCAATGTCATTCTGCACTCTCGTGACTTACTATACATTTATCGGTTTTCTTCTCGCCCATTTTCATTGTTTGCCTCATTTAACCTTTACGATGGAGGATTATGGTTTTCAGATACTACCAGTTTCGACATCGAACGAGGACAAATGCTGGCGTATCACATGTTGTGCCATTCTGTATTTGACTAATCTAATCTACTGTGCAGAAATATTTTATAAGCATAAAAAGGTTGTCTTAAAATCAGTAGTTGACGTTTATTATTAAGATTCTGCCTACTGGTTATTTTTAGGATGAACAAAACTGGCAGTTTTTCAATTCAATGCGACCTTTATACTTGCTTTCGCATGAAGTACGAGTAAGCTCTATGAGGTTTCTGTAAAGATTTTTCCAAAAATTGTTGGATACTTTCGAGAAATGAATTCTAATTAGTTGTAGCGAATATAGCATTTTTGAACCAGTGGCAGGATTTTCTGAATTTCCAAGTAGTATATAAAGTTTCGCAGTAAACGCTTCTAATTAAATATAATGTCTTATTTAATTTGAAAAATTAGTAAAGCAGTATTTCTAGGTACTTACACTCCATCGCGTTTAAGCCATTATACAATGACGTAAATAACCTCTCAACTGTGGAGCGATCTTATCTTGACGTACCAAATATAAAATTTTGACATTAGCAAAAGTGTCTCGGTTTTCAAGTTTTAGCCTACTCTTTAGGCCTTACTGTCAAATTTCAAGTCCGAGTCATGTAAATTATCAGATCACACCATGACATGCACTTGATTTCTTGACTTTAAAACAGTTACCTTCGGATCAAACTTATCCACAAATATGGACAGGCCGCATAGTCCCCATTCTGTGGACTCCGAGGTCACTCGAGTTAAATTACATGGATTATCTTTTATTTGAGATGTCTCAAAAACATCATTTACAAAAGCTCAATTATAAACAATTGAGGAGCTGCGAATGCGTATCCAATAAGCCGCTCAACAAATTTATACGGCTGGTAATGTACGGTGAATTAAGGGATAATTTATTAATAGGTACAGGGCGTGTACTACGTAGGAAGGTTGCCGGTTTGAACATTTAATTTAATTTTTAAAATAAAAGTATTAGGTAATGTCTTCGTTTGCAGAAATGGCATGAAATAAATTGAACGCAGGTGTCGAATTAAAAAATTAACATATGACTTTTGCAAATATCAAAATTTTATATTTGGTAGGCTACGATACTATCTTTTGACAACTAAATCCTCATCCATTATTTGCCCGATTCTCAGTTCAAGTTTCGTTTTATTGGACTCACTATTTATGGTCTTAGCTCTCTAACGCCTATCATACGATTATTCGTTAGTGACGTCAAAATTAAAATTTTAGCTCTACGGTAATCGATGTCGGTAGCTCTGCCTTCTGCTCTTCTATTTGAATCGTTCAGCAATTCTCACGAAGAGTTTTTTTTTAGTAGATTTGAGAGAAAGGATGGCGTATAAAGCGTGTTTCAAAGAAATAGTATTAAATTTATTACTAAATCAAACATGAACCATCAGAAATTTGTGAAAGAGGTAATAGATCTCAGTAAATTATAATTTCAACGACCTGCGTAGTTCGATTAGTTTAATCTTCTTACTTCTCTGGATAATATAAAGACTTGTTGCATAACACATTATCTGATTCAGTGTTTCCCTCGAGACTGCTAATGACTTAGCAATCAAAATATGTTTAACGTTTTACGACTTTTCTCCTGCTAGTTAACTTGAACAAAATGATTAGGACTTTGATTACACAACGAGGCACCGCTCGATGGGTGAGGGCCAGATAGTTTGGAGGACGCAGGTTCAAATACCCTCTGGGCAATCCGAGGTTTTTTGAAAATTACTCCAGATGAATATCAGGATAGTTCCTTCAATCGCTTTGGCCATATTTCTTCCTGTTATTCGTCACCTATCTTTTTGTGGATCTAATTACCTTTGTAAAATTTCAATAATGTTTAGGTTATTTTCATGTTATTAAAACTCAGCCATCAGGTTGAAGTTTGATTTGTGGAACCTGTTCTGTCGTTCTAGGAAGAGTGCCAATTTTTAAATCTTTGCTTTGGGTTTTACACCCCGCTGACGTCGAGGTAATTACATCCGGGAAAGACTGGCCGCAAAACGGGAAGGCCTTTTGATGGAATCATCTCGACACTCGTCTAAAGTGATCTCGAGAATCCATGGAAAATCGAAATGTGTACGATCGGACGTGGATTTGAAGTCAAGTCCTCCGGAATAGGAGGACCCCGCACGCTCGGTTTGGACGGATTGCAATTATCCGCTATCAATAAAACAATTGTAGCCACGCCAATGGAATAAACACCAATGGACTATAGGTATACGTCACTCGTCAATATTCCAAAAAACCAGGAAACAATGTGAATCCCGAAGAAGGAGCTTCATTTCCATCCTCACTTCGCAAGTTTATTTCTGGACCAGTAAACATGTTATTAATCGCATAAAGCATGTATGGAGAAGATGAACAATGAAAGCAAGAACTGATGAGTTAAATCGTACACATGAACAGACAGTTACGGATTATCAAAATACGAATGTCCAGTTGCAAATACCCCGGAAATTATTTAAAGCGCCACTTTTAAATAATTAATTCGGAATTACTGAAGCTATAATAATGATAATTAATATGAATAGAAAATGTTTCTTAGCTGTATATGCGTTAACTAAGTGAAGTGATCAGTTGATCGGTGGGTGGAGGAAGAATTTTATTTAAAAATTATTTAATACTGATTACTCTTAATATTCTTCTGCGTGGACGGCCAACCCAAATGATCTTGTGGGCCACTTTGGAAATGCATCATAACTCCGCGGGCCGCATATAAAATTCTATATACCCATATTTGATTTAGACCCACTATAGACATTTAATTGGAGTGAAAAATTTAATATAATGAGTTATTATTTTTGTGTTTACTATTATTCTTACATGTAAACATAAATAATTTAATAATAATGATAGCGACAATATCTGTCATATATTCGTAAGAATATTATTTTAAAATCAAAGTTAATTTTTTCTCGTAATTTCGACAGTTAGTTTTTGAATATATGGATGCACAAATAATGTATTTTTTAATACATTGGTTCTCACTACATTGGCCATTATAAAATAAATATATTTTGTTAAAGTGTGATGAATCTCGCGGTCCTGAAGAACTGTTCACGGTGGGCCGCATGCGGCCCGCTAGTCGCGGGTTGGCCACCCCTGTTCTTCTATGTTATGAACATTCATCAGAGGAACTTGCAATTTTTCTGTTAGATTTGTCAACAGTGAATCAATGGCGGTTAGTCAGAAGACTACATCTTAAAGAGAGTATTAAAAGTGTGTTAAAATGTGAACTGTAGTATTGACCTATTGTTTTAATATTTGCTATTTGTTTTCAAGAATATCTTTGGGCATAACACTCAGTGATGATAGAATCAAAAACATGTGAAATTTCAGAATATTTATGTGATGAAGGGCTTATTAAAAATTTCATGTACTATTGTTTATATTATATTTAACCAAACAATAGATACAAACACTAAAAAATTTGCTGCTACAAGTTAATATGTACTCGCGATTTCCCCTGGATTATGTCGAAAGTACGTTTCGTAAGTTTTAATTTCACTTTTGGGGAAACCATCTAGGGAACAGTTTATTCGGACTAACGGCGCTATGTTGAGAGTTACTGGAAGACAGGGTTAAAGAGAGTGGTGAGTGTGTATGAGTCGTATATTAGCCACGAAGGCAGCGTGAATTTTGTGAGAAAAATTAGTTGTGGTGTCTGGAAAGGAAGGGCGGATTATGACTATAAATTAGCACTTCAGGAAAAATTTTCATTTGTATGTAAGAGATTGAGGGCTAATTTCAGAGAGTGAAAACATTTAAAATAGAAACGCATATAATGCGTAATAGCCGCTAGAGCTTATGTTGTAACCTAATTAATAAAAACGACAACAATGAAAATAATGTGGCTCCTACCGTAATAAATTTAGCCGATTGGCTTGAATTTGGATAATATCGTTCAATACCTTCGTACCTTTATTCCATTTAATAAGCAGTCTGTTGACCCAGTTTTAAGGTTACCATGATGGCTTTAGATAGGTCACAAGGTCGTATCTGTGTGCACGCATCCATATTCCTGACTTTTATCTTTTACCGAACTCACCTTATACGGCCGACTTTCATTCGGTTACTTGCCGATTAGTTAGTCCCATCTGTGAGGTTATTTTCAGATTATATTTATCATTGCGTCATCTGTCAGAGTTCATGTCAACTGCTTTACTGATGCATGAAGTTTTGTACGAAGCATTTTAGTTTTATTACACTGACGTTGTCGTTCTGCATATGGTTAGAACATACTGTTGCATTGTAATACACTTTTTACAGGAAATTTTGTATGCATCTTTAACAAAATTGCTTTCGACTAATGACAAAGGTCTCCACCAGGGATTTTTCTGTCCATTGTACGATGTTTGAGTGATAAACAAATTCAGAAAATATCAAAGAAACTTGCATTTGTTTGTAAAGAGGTGATTTTGGCAGTAAAGTGAAAATAAATGGTTATGGTATTTAATATCTTAATATAAAATATCCCAACGGGGTTTCAATTTGCCGTGAAGTACGCCTCCTTCCGGGCTACCTTAAACTAACCCGATGATACTACCGTGTAGCGTCCTAGTGTATTTGATCAAAGAGTTTGTCAAATGATTTGACCAGCTTGAAAGTTCCCGTAAATTTTCCAACCGAGTGCGCGATTCGAATTAGTGAACTCGGCAGTCTCATTTTTGCATGAGTCATCCAAATAGCTCGTTATTAAGTAATTAATAACACTTGGTAAATATCTTAACAGCTTTATTGTTTTTTCGAAAGGGAAGATTTTACTGTTCATAGTAAGGTTCGTTACTGTGGAAAATTTTTCCATTTCCAATGTAAAAAAAAAAATAAAAAAAATAATAAATAAAATAAATAATAAGTAAAATAATAATAATATTCTTGGAATAAATTCATGAAATTATACCCTTCCCCTTTAGCAAGATTACTTATTTTTTATAAATTTTATCTCTGCTGTTGTGAGTCTATTAGTTGCTTTTTCCTAGTGGTGGTACACAATTCGGTTCCAACATAAATAAATAAATGAAACAAACGATCTAGCGGAGACGAGGATCCACTGGCTAGTGGAAAGAAATTCCATTAAAACCATCGTCTAATTAACTAGTGCATACTACTCTGTCGCACGGAATAGTTCTCAACATTTTTTTTTTATCGAGATGCACTTTGAAACAATAAAAATGAAAGGAAGTTAATGAATATTCTCCGCTAATAAAGTACACGAGAAGCAGCGGTATGTTATTTCAGAGGATTTATCACGCCGCTCATTTTGGCGCTCGTGCTATTAAATAGGCTACGCTACATCGCATAGCTGCAGTCGACCTGTGTTCGAGTTATCCCCGTGGGCGAGGATATTAATTATGAGATGCAGACTGCATTCCATCCTGGATATTGAATCTTGGAATTTCACCTTGGGGCTAAAGAACTGTTCATTCCTGGATACGGTCTGGTGCAACCTTGGAAGAAGAAAATGGAATAATATTTAGTCTTTCACTATTATCAGCATCTGACCGTTAGCGTTTAATTCGTATGCGTTCTAGTGCAACTTTACTGAGGTTTCAAATTATCCTCCACATTCGTTCTTCGCTTTTAAAACCAAGCGTTCTGATCAGACGCTGAACAAAACGGTCAAAAGTGACAAAAATCATAATATTAGGAGAACTAGTAGATGTTTTTGGGAAGGTATTTGAGGCAGCGTGAACATTTGTATAACACTTCTTTTGAATTGGCTAAGTGCAAAATCGAAGGTCTGGCTCAGGGATAGTGGGTGATAACCGAATTATTAACCATGAAAAGTTTTATTTTATTTCAAAATTTTAATTCATAAATATCGAAAAGGTATATCTGAGGCATGCTGAGGTTTGCGTAGAATTTATTTATTATTATTTATCGTATGGCAATTCAGACACTTTTGAGAACATGATAAAATATATACACTGTAACTTTACAAGATTAAATACTTATATCTAGTTTATTAATATATTTTATTGATTCCTGACTTGCCAGCAGGAAGTCCACAGGATCACCACTGTAAGATGTTATATGACATTCTTCAAAATTTGACCAATAGTCTGAATCTCCCCGCATTCGCATAAGGGGGATGGTTGCTTGCCCCACTGGTATAGAGAGTGTGCGCATCTGCCATGCCGAGTTCTGATTCTGTTGAGTGTGGACCAAGTTTTACGAGGTAAATCAAAACCTGGTGGCTTTTGTGTAATGCAAGGTAAGGTGCTGTTTTGGTGTACAGTCCACTCCTGAATCCAAGCTTTGGTGATGTTAAAATCTTCACGAATAGCATCCCTTGCCGATTTCATTGGCGGTTTTCTAGAGTGAAGCCTGTTGATGTTGGCATCCTTAATATCTTGGTGGATCGGTAAGTTTCTGTTGTCCTTTATTCTCTTGTAGTCACGTGTAAGAGCATTTATCCGTCGCAGGTTAGGTGGTGGTATGTGGCTCAGTATCGAGAGCCATCTTGTGGGAGTTGTCTTGATCACGCCTGCAATCATACGCATAACGTTATTAAGTTATTAAGCAGAATAATATTTACACCTGGAGAAAAATATTTTTTAAAAGACGGGTCACTTTGGTGGGACATTTTACCTGCCAGGAATATTATACCTGAGCGCGAGTGAGCAGTATATCGGCGGCCGCACAGCCACTCTCAGGCGAGCAGTACATCGGCGCCGATATACTGCTCACTCGCGCTCAGGTATAACATTCCCGATAATCTGGCAGGTAAAATGTTCAACCAAAGTGACCCGTCTTTTCAGAAATTTTATTCTGTGCAAACCTCATCATGCCTCCGACATATTTTTTTCAATATCTACGAATCAGAATTTCAAGGTTTATAATTCGGCTACCCGCTACCCATGGGCCAGGTCTTCGATTTTGTGCTTAGACAATTAAAAAGAAGGGTTATATAAATTTTCACGGTGCCTCAAATATCTTCCCAAAAACGTCTACCAACTCTCTTATGATTTTCGTTACTTTTGGCCGTTTTGTTGAGCTCTCTGACTCACACTCTCCATGTTATTCAAACTGTTACTCATTATTGTGAATAAGACAATTAAATTTACAACAAAGCAATTAAGCTAATCGTCTGTAGGTTGTGAAATGTGACATAATATGGGCTTCTGTTTGTGAATCGTGTAGTTCTGATTGTTACATGTAAATTACCAATCATTTTTAAGATGATTCTCGTTGGCACACAAGTGGGATAAATTCGTGTTGCAGTAATAACGCCTCCAAATTCCGCCTTAAAAATGTTGCTTTACAATAACGTAGCACAAAATATGCGCCTCAATTTCTGTAACAGATTCTGTCGTGTGTGATCCTTTTTAAAATCGAAATGTCAACAAAATCGGTTCATAAAGCTTTATTTTGCAAATGGTGGGTAACGTGGTTGTGAAAATTGTGTGGTTTTTTGTCATGATAATCATTTTTAAGTATTAGTTCAAACTAATCATTTTTTCCATACGAAACAACGCAATTTTTACTAATTTCAGACTTAGGTTGAAATTTACTTCCTAAAATGTTTCATTTATTAAAAATAAGTTTGTAAAAAATGAAAATTACAAACAGCATTTAAAATTACAGTACAGTCTCTCCAGTGATGTTGCACCGACGGATGAGCGCAAATAATAAGAATTTAACAGAAATAACAGTGTGTTTAATACAGATATACTGAATTGTGAACTGAAACGAATTCTGCGTAAATGTGAGATATTTAACAAGCATGGTTACTGAACTATAATTTTTTGCCCTCCGTGGTCCAGAAAATTGATTAACCGTTCAGGACTTTTCTACTTTATCGCCGGAATGTAAAATTGATCACAGTTACAATATGTTGTGGGCATCGTATGGAATAAATCAAGCAAGAATTTCAATGTCATTTTTAAAGATAATTAAGCCGGTTTTGCTACATGATCTGACCACTGGTAGATGTTTAGTTCAGAATTTAGGAGAATAGCCACAGGCAGATAATTAAAAATAATTGTAAACGAGGGAAGAATAATTGCAACAATACGCGTAACGAACATCAGTTTCGAAAATCAAATTAATTCTCTGTTGTCTGTGAGGCAACAATACAGCTTAATTTTCATTAGCTAATAGATAAAATTCAGGTTATTACCTAAGCTCTTTCGTACCATTTTTGTGACAGATATTTTTTGCTTCGCCTGGTCACAGTACTCGCTGTGAAGCTCTCCCAAAGTTTTATACTTGGCAAAATATCTCTGTCAGTTTTTTTTTTTTTCGGTTGCCTTCATGTTTATGTCTGAACTCAAAGTTTAGAATAATAATAATAATAAAATAACTGATTTCAGTTTAACAAAGGATGTTGTGGTCCATTCCCTTGGTTGCAAATAAAACAGTTCGTAAAAATAATGACTGAAATTGCATTGGTGTGATTACTGATTTGGTTTAATAAAGGTTGAAGAATTTTGAAAGAATTTTTACGGCCATATTACAGTAGTTTCTATGGTTTTCAGTCAAAATCCCATTCATCAAATGCCGCTGAAAGTTCAAGACTAGATTTATTTACGTTGATATGTAGGTGACACTTGTGATTGGCGATGTTATTAATTCTGATGGAACTTGTTCGAAGGTGGCAATTTCTCTTACTTTTTATACGAATTCATTATTAATTTTTTTATTGTTTTAGATAGATTGTCTACCATATCTATTGATAACACTAACACCTGACATACTAATCAAAACTTTCCTTCTCTTTTACACCTGAAATCAAGTGCAAATTCATGAACATGGCCTTACTTCTCATTCGCATTATACTTATATTTCTTGGTATAAAACCCATTCAGGCTTCTTGGTCAATGTATTCTTATTAATTTATTAGTGACTGCCAAATCAGCTCCTTTATTAGTCCAATTACTGGATATGTAGTATAACGTCATTAAATAAATTTGGCTACCCTACTTTATCTAATTACTGTATGTGTTACCTATGATGTGAGTCCCACAGTACAACAACACACCCAAGCCACTATTTAACTGCGGTCTTTTGACTTAGTTATTTTGGTTCACTGGTCAGTCTTAAATTACAGTATCTAATGGATCTAGAACTTTGCTGGGACCATTGCTGTTCAATATCATTAATGATTGTATTGATGGTTTACTTTCAGAAATTAGATTGTTTTCAGATGACATAATACTGTATAAATGGATCAAAACGGCAAATGACTGTAAACAGCTGCAAGGTGATCTGGACAGGATATCTAGTTGGGTTGGTAAACATGGGATGAAGATAAATGCAAAGAAGAGTCAACTTATTAGAAACACAGATACAAAACTAAAGGTTTATTATGATTATAAGGTGTGGAAAGAATTGCGTGTTGAAAACGTGAAATGTAACTATATTGGCATTACATTTGATAACAAGCTTAACTGGGCAGATCACATTTGACAGGTAGGAGGAAAAGGTTTCAAAATTCTGCATTTGTTGGAGAGAGTGATGAGGGGATGTACGAGAGAAGTAAAGGAATTGTGTTACAAAACTCTGGTCAGACCATTGCTTGAATATGGTAATGTAGTATGGGACGCACATTTTGAGTATCAAATACAGGAGTTGGAGAGGGTTCAAAAGAGGGCTGCTAGATTTGTTTCTGGAAATTACCGCGGTACGCAGTCAGTAACAAAAATGATATAAGAGCTGGAATGCGATTCATTGAAAGACAGGAGAAAAGTGAAGAGGGTCATAGGAGTGTACAAGGCGTATATGATGAATAATTTACCAAAAACGTTGGAGAACTTATAGATTTGTAGAGGGCAAATGTAGGTGGGGCGGGAAAGGGGGAAAAGGTGTGTAGGGAAATTGCCACTGGAACGTGGGCTCCATGAAATTAAATTAAATTAAATTAATCACAGCTGAGCTTAGCATGCCAAAATACTTATATTCTATGATTTCCACTAGCAGCTCCGCCTCACAGTATAATCATGATCGAATTCGTTTCAGTCCGTTCATTTGGCTTACTTCGAAAATTCTTAACCGATTTTAAAAGGTCAGACTAATTAAACACTAAAATAACACTAATGAAGGGGAATCCCAAAAATTATTTGTGCTTATAGTATCATCCGCAGAAAGGACTATCATCATTGAAGTATACTCGCAAGTCAACTTACAGTGTATGTACACAATCGTATTTATAGTATCAAACTAATCACATTAATGTCCCCAGTAACCACGAGGCTGGCTGATCTTACAATTTTGTCTATGTGGTGACAAAAACGTTGCATGCCTTGTTTCTATTTAGGTCGAAGTTTTGGTTTCGATGAAGGTAAATTGTGAGCGTCTCTGGGGATAAAAGAAACGAACGATCTAACACAGAGGAAATATCTTGGTTTATTAACGCTCGATACCTGCTAGTATGACATCATCGAGGGGAAGACAAAATTGGTTTCAACTGTGTTATGCAGTAATGGAATCCGAGTACTGTTAATGAAACAGGAATCGTGGTCTGAAAGGAAGAGCGGGTTAATAAAAGTTCCCCATTAATGAAGTGGACGTGAAGATAACAGCCTGTAATTTCAGAGGATTTCATTAGGAGGTACATCCGGCCGGAGATACTTACGTATCATGAGAATTGTGCTATTGAAAACGACACATTGCTTTTAATGAGTATCTCTGAAAAAGCTGCGAGTGATCTGCGTCACAGAAACCATAGCACGAAAAAAGGAATTAATTTCGGAATGCAGTCTACAATTCAGCAGAGGAAATGGAATCTCGGAATTTCATCGTACTTGTCCTTTCAGTATCAAATACTTTGTCCGTTTCTAACATCTGGAATTCCTCATAAAGCGCTTGTGATTGATTCGATGCTTCGTCCTCAATATTTTCCTTTAAGTACTCATACTAAATTACACTGCATATTTTCCACCGTATTCTGTTGAACAGTACGTTCAGTCTTCGGAACCTGTTTTGTTTATTCAGTTTCTTGATTATGCGTTCAATATTTTAAAACCCTGTTTTTCAGAATACGGTATATTAGAATATATTATAAAATATTTGACATAAAAAATTTATCGCAGTGGCTGGTCATATTGCTCGCAAAAGGGATGAAAGGTGGACTACCTGAAAAGAGCAACAGGAAGACCCCCGGATCGCTGGGATAAGGATATACGTCGAGTTACAGGCGTGAACTGGAAGAGTGTGGCTCAAGATCGATCATCCTGGAAAGAACTACAACAAAACTATGTAGAATTAAATTCTAATATATAGCTCATTAGACTTAAAGAGACTACATCCTGAAATAAGGATTGATATAGCTGCAATAATAATAATAATAATAATAATAATAATAATAATAATAATAATAATAATAATAATAATAAGTATGGTATCTGAATTGTCAAGTGCCTGAGGAGACCTGGCTTATTACCGATTTGAAAGCCAGAGCTCAATCAGACTATTATCTATTGGAAAGCTTATTTTGTGTATATTCATTAAACTGTAACACTCCGGTGGAAAGGGATTGATTACTAAAGTTACTAGTCATTTTCTTAGTACGCCCCTTGTCTAAGGATCAAGTCAATTTTTCTGGTCGTGGTCTAAGACACATTAAGCTATTGCAAGATAATATAAATATGAACAGTGGCCGTCTATGTTCTGGTAGATTGTCAGTTCTCTCCATTCCGTGGAAGTATTCAGTACCGTAAGCATCATTTAGGATTCGATTTCTTACACATGTTCCTGTATGTCTATATCAAAAACCCTGTATTTACGATACTATTTCAATCTGTAGCAGGACAAATATTATTTATGTTTTAGGGATGTGGTAGTTAAATGGAAGGTGAAGCATGAATCTGTATCAGATCGCTGCTGTGCGTAAAGAATGCTATCATCATAATATTTTCCCTCGGAGCTTTATTTCAAAATTGACGAGAAAGTTAATTTTCCCCCTACCGTTTAGCTGCCAGATTTTCACAGGAACACTGGAGGTACTGCAGTAACCTGCAAGCATTCTGTTACTGAAACTTACTTCCCTTCCTAAGCGTAAATTGTTCTGAATTACTTATCTATAGAACTTAAATTTAAGAATAAAAGATTATCAAAATCAATAGACAATTCAGATAATGTTTTCGTCTTAAACTCCTGTTTTTAAAATACGAAATTAAAATTATTGAAACGACTCTGTTCAAAGTCTGTCTGCAATTAACAGCCTGAATACAGAAATTAAATCTAACTTAGAGGTATAGTAATACTTTGATTGAAGATCTGTTATTACACTAGTAAGTGTAAAGTTCAAATTTTTCTTGAGTTTAGGAGATAAAACAATATGTATCGTATATCGTCACTAAAAAAATGATAGAGCAAAAGGATAGCTAATCTTTCATTTCGTGTTTGCATATCAAGGAACTAAAGAATGTTTTAATTTGACAATCGAGTCCTCCTTTTCTCACAGATGAGCAGCTAGCCACATTCTTTTTTTAAAATTTAATTTAAATTTTTACTTTTTGTCACTATGGCACAGATATATATATAACTTATGTATTCAGGTACCTGGTATATAGAACACTAACTGAATAATTTTCTAATGCCGACCTCATAAAAATTAGAAGGTATGTGTTCCACCGTGTGGATCACAGAGTCAACGGACATACCGTCTTGTTGGACTTGAAGTTGGATATGAAGCTGCCACCGTTTTATCCGACGTATTGATAGAGGTTTTAGGAGTAACAGAGGAGGCGAAAGCAGGGCAAGTTTCTACTTCCCTGAATGCGTCCTTTGCTGACATAACTTCTTT
The DNA here is from genome assembly GCA_031002005.1 of Vandiemenella viatica. Taxonomy (NCBI): domain Eukaryota; kingdom Metazoa; phylum Arthropoda; class Insecta; order Orthoptera; family Morabidae; genus Vandiemenella; species Vandiemenella viatica. The sequence continues at coordinate 102,902,495 of CM061919.1, read as the reverse complement.
CTGTTTGTATAGGACTTTACAGCTTGTCGACATCGAGGTCATTAGAACCGGGAAAGGTTGGGAGACAAGAATCAGGAAGGAACTCGGCAATAAATTTTTTGATGGAACTATTACGGCATTCTACTGGAGTGATTTGAAATTATAGAAAACCGAAATCTGGATCTCCGGGCGGGGATTAAAAAGCGCATCTACCTGAATATCAGGTTCGAGCGTTCTGAAACTACCAAGTTGTGAAACCGGGCTAAACTGCGATGAAAAGCGGGAATTATAAGAGAACCTATGTTATCAACGATAATAATATCATTTATGATATAAAGACTAACAAAATATAGTGCAGTACATTATTTAAGTAGCAAACGTTAGCATGATGAAGATATGGGCTTTAGTGTTCATTGTAGTTGACGTACGATCAAACTTTGATACCTTAATCGATGTCCTACTTCAACTCTTAACTAACGGAGGACGCAGTTTTTTTTTCTTTCTTTCAGGTCTGTGAAGCTAACTAACTTCTTACAGGGCAATAACGATGAAGGAAATTTGAAATAAAATTGTGACCCTGTGAACCAGGAAGTTAGTTCATTAAAGAAAAGACTACTGTTAATGGAAAAACTGGTTGAGTTCGGGCAGAAGACTCTCCAATCATCTCATTTAAATTGACGAGTAAAGCGAGGAATATTTTCTTTATTATGTGCCGCAATTCAGTTAAGTTTTTCATAACGAAGCAGTGATGGTTAGAACTTTACTGCAGGTCTCCTTCCCCATACTCTTAATTTCATCTGTGTAAGTGATTTCATCTCTTTCTGGTGAAAAGATATAACTGTTTACCATTTCTTCCTGTTCGTAAAACATATGTGGACGATTACTGTAATGTACCAGATCTGATTAGTACGTTATAGTAACTATATGCCTGCCAAAACTTTAAAAAATTAATTTAATACCGGCAGTGGTAAATCAAACATGTCTTACCGAACAAAATCCATACATAATTCACTGACGTAATTTAGAGCATTTATCAGTTTAGTTCATGGGATTAGGTCGCCCGTATACCGGACTGGGCTAGCAGCTAGCGAATGTTCAATTGCTCTAAATTTCCTCTCTTTTGCTTAAAAATTTCTGCTTCCTAAATATTTTATAGATAGCGAATCTAATTTGGCGAATTCATCGGTTTGGTTGACGGCGTTAAAGAACTGCACTTTTTGAGGCGTTGAGCTGCATCGAGCTTATCTCGGCTTCAGTATAATACCTTCATCACCATTTTCGGTCACAAACTTTTCAAAAAATAGCGCCTACTTTTGTCCGTTTTGTTGATGATAAATTATTCTTATTGATCACCGATACCGCAATAATCCAGATTAGCGTATGTGTGAATTAATGTTCGGTGGAAAAGTCTGTGAAATATATACGATTAAATTTATCTTTCAACATTCTGTTATACATGTGTATGAGTAGGCAATTTATTAGAGTGAGAGCTGCTTTAATTGAAGAAAAATACGAGTCCCGCTTCTATTGACCTTGACGTCGACGAGTAAAGCCAAAAGCAAAAAAGAAAAAAGTTTTTTCTTGTTCTTGAAATTCGTTTAGTTAACGACGGGTTAATTCGACTGTTACGTAATTAGCATAGTGGACGCAGTTTGTTCGTAACAGAACTCTGATGAATAATTACGGATTATTTCTGCATTTTCACGTGTTTAAAATTCGTTTGAAGTTTACATTCACGAAGTGGTTAGGTTCCTAACCTACCTCGAACAGTGACGGACTGGTTCGCACTTTCTCCATTTCAGACAATAAAATTCTGGCTTTCGTTGAGGAACTTATTTGTTGCTTCCTAGACTACTAGAGTACTGCCACAAGTATACGGAAAATTGTTATCTATGTTAAAAAATCAGGATTTTCGTTCAAAAGTGCATTGTAACCGCATGATCTAAAAATAAAAAAAAGAACAGTGTTGCGAAGTTGTTAGATGTATATCCCATACATAGAAGAAAAACATAATTAGAAATAATTAGTAAATCCACGCCATAAAACATTTAATTTTTTCTAAAGCTGAAATTTTATACTTCGTTTGTTTATTATGATGTTGTCTCTTGTTGTCCGGTGTTGAATTACTAATAATTTTCGGCCAAGCCTCCGGATACCTTCTTGACTGAATTTACAAGCGGAATAAGAAACGACACATTAGAAAAGAAACTTGTAGTTCGCTGACAAATAGCGACACTCAATTTATTTACATCGAACGGAGCAACTGGTGGCCCCGTTGGTTAAGACGCTTGACTGAGAAGGTCCACGGTTCGAATCATGGTCTAGGCTGGAAGTTTTACGGCCTTAGAAACTGAGCTTCATTTCTGGCAAGGCTTTGCTTTGTCATGTGAAGTGCGCCAGGACGCTCCGTGGTAAAATTGTAGGACCTGTATACCAGGTAAGTGTAGGGTAGCCACAACTGAGGAGCATGCGAGGCAAATCGAAACTGTGTCAACCGGCGGCCGAAATACCCTTCGGGGTCTCCGAACCAACAGTGTCAAACGCCTTTTTATTTTTAAACTGTGAAGATCCGTAGCAGTGACAATAACCGAACCATGAGGCGCTGTCACATATAATGTAAGAGCTATCGTTTTTACTTGCCACATCGAATATAATATCTTTGAACAGGATTTGAAACTTGAAGAAGGAAGTAAGTTGATATATATCAGCTTACTGTGTGATTCACGCAACAATTTGTTAAAAAAAATCAAAACATAAAGGAACCAGCATCCTCGCGAATGTGAAGCTACAGCGATACCGTTACCAATACGCTTGGTCTGAAATAGTACCGTTGATTGCTGCACATTCATAGCTTAAAATAGCAGCGTGAACATGAAGAAATTTTCTAACAGCAATAGAGTTTTCAGCACATTTTAATAGAGTATAAGTATCACTAAAGACCGTGATGGTTGCATAAAATGCTTTTGTCTTCACCTAAATTTTCGATAACAGTTGTTCATATGTCGTTACCAATTTATAAATTTGTACGCATTAGCAAACAATTGCCCTAACGATATTTGAGTAAAGATAGTGCTGAACTAGCGCGCGAAGAATATTTAGGTCACGTCGTTATTGTGCCGAGGCATTATTTACTGCCTTCCGAATGGCTCTTTTATAGGAGCGAAGCCGGAGAGTGAAGTCGGTCAGCGCGAATCCCCACAACGATTTACGACTGCAGTTGAATAGCAATAAAGTTAACCTAGCTCTTACCTGTTTTAAACTACCACGCCATCACACTATGGAAATAGTAAACTACATAATATTCAATTATTAGGTGTCTCGTGGTTTAATTTATATAAGAAATAACTAGTCCACGAACCAGTTTTAAGATTTTAACTGTTTTTATTTCTCGAAGACATAAACAACTTCAAAGATACTAGTCAATGTATTCATAAACTCCAGCGATTGCATTCAACACTTTTCCAAAGACAATATTACCATACACTATCACAGTACACGTAAACTCCCTGAATCTCTGCCTCTCGCTTTATACAAGTTTCGTCGACAGTTCTAAAACATTATAAAGACTTCCGACAGATATTTCTCGAACTTTAACAATACTAAAACACTTAAAAACATATTAAATACAATCAGAATTAACACCAAATCATTTACAAACATTACAAAATGCTAAGAAATGAAAATTAAAAATACTTAAACACAAAATTATCCACATAAATCATTTTAAACGGTAGTAAATCATCCTTTAAACATCGTATCTCACCTTAATACTTGCCAATTACAAACATTTAATTAATTCTCTTGCATAGTTCTGTCCTTAAACATATTAAATATTATTTACATAATTTCCTTTCATAAAATAAAGTTCATTTACACTGATTTACAGTAAATTGCAAGACAAATATACAAAATCATATTCAATCAAACTTTAGCTTTCTACAAATGTTTCATAAAATACAATTCCATTTAAAGTCTAGGTTTGAGGGCTGTTACACAGTGAATTTTTGTGTTAGAACTCGGTTGAAACAGTAACTCCAGGTGCCCGAAAATCTTTTCTTTCCCCCGGGATGCCCACTGGAATCTGTTTTTGCAGGCAGTGCACTGGTCGCGTCGAGTGTTTGTTTGCAAACGGAGTACCTGGTCAATATCCGGTTTCCTCTGTTTGTAATTCTACCAGCGAAGTTTGGGCGAACACGGGATTAATGACCGAACAGGGAAGTTTGTTGCCAAGTGATCTGTGGTTTTATTTTTATGTGTAATCATACGAGACATCCGTGTTTTTTTAATACTATTACCAGTAGATTAACTTTTTTGCTCTCTTTAAACTGCCTTACCTGTTAACTAGAATAGATAAGTAACATTTATTTAAAAATTATCTGGAAGAAAACTGAAATTGAAACGAAGCTGGAGAAGTGATTTCCAACGTACATTATTCCTCTTAGAAAAGGTTTATAGAAGATTTCCTGAGTTTTCTTCTTTTCTGTATCAAAACTGTATTGAAAATATTTTTTGGTAATCTGTCGCATAAGATATAAAATCGAGCTATGAACGTTGAAATGTCAGATTTTTTTAAAAAAATTAATGCTTTCTGAGAAAGCATCAAAATTTACAGAGCTAAGTATTTAATTGAAAGTAGGTAACGTGACGAAAGTTTAACTATATACAAGATGCTATTTCGTGTTATCTCTAACTCTTTAACCGTTTAAGGTTAAAGAAATACCATTTTATTATTTTCTGTTTTTGGTGCGAGAGGACTGGGACAGGGAACAGAAAGTAATTTGGTCTTTTAAAGGAACCATTCGCCTGGAGTGATTTCAGGAATCCATGAAAAATCAAAATCTGGATAGTAAGATGGGGTTTGAACCTGTGTCCTCCAGACCTGAGCGTTATTACTCAATCACTAGGCTTGGTCTAGTTTATTCCCCTACTCAAAGTTCAGTTTGTTGCTGCAAAACTAGTGTTCTATGCCAGCGTGGCACAGGCAGTGATGGCGCATTCCTTTCCTGCATAATGTGAAATGTCAGGCATGGACCGTTCATGATGTACTTCACATACACCAAGCTATTTATCATAAGATGAAGCCCATGTTAATAACTTTTAAATCGAGCATGGTGGGTGAGCGGTTAACGCTCTGGCCTCGCATTCAGGAGGACACCGGGTCGAATCCCCGTCCGGGCATCCTCATCAGTTGAGTAATGACGTTGTATGTAATATTTTGTTCCTATAATCTATCTTCAACTATATAAAAAAAAGCAATATCCCTTTAGTACTGAATTCAAATCAAGCTTCCAGTTGAGTTTCACTACACCATACGCTATTCCGCGTAGTTTAACTTTTTTAGGCAATAAATAACTACGTCCACTAATGACCATCGTTATTTACTCACTAAGAGATATTTCATAGACAACTTACACAACAGGTTATTTAAAGACTGGAACGACATGGCTGACTGCTTCTGAAGACTGGTAAGTGTTATTCCACTGTTGTTAAAACAATAAATTGAATTCATTTTATGTGATAGCTAGACCATATATTTTAATGCAGTGTTTTAATTCTGTGAGTAACTTATTGTGTCAGCAAAGTAACACCAATAGATCACCGAGCGTGGTGGGTGAGCGTTATCGGTCTGGCCTCGCATTCGGGAGGACGCCGGTTCGAATCCCCTTCCGGGCATCCAGATTTGGGTTTGCATGGTTTCCCCAAATTACTCCAGGCAAATACCGGGATGATTCCTTCAAAATGCCATGGCCGAATTACTTCCCGTTCCTTTTCCCCAGTCCCATCCTGCCTCTAATGACCTCGCGACGAGGCGTAAAGCCATAAGTAAAGAAGAAAAAAGCGGTATTGGCTGAGGTTGAGTTTTTAATTACGGAATGATTAAATTAATTCCTATTCTTAATATTTAATATACCATGGTTTTCTAATTTCGTAAGTATAGATTGCGATTGCTAGAAATTAATTTTAATGTTAATTTTGCCGCCAGTATATATATATATATATGAGACAGATAATTTCATAAGAAGTTGCTTGGTAACACTATCGTTCTAGATTTAAAATTTATGAAGAGGACATGTTTATTTGCCATTTACTTAAACCACTGAATGAACTTTATTGGAGCATGTAAAAACAAATACACTACAGGAGACAAAAATGTAACCGAAGTTAGTAATTAAAAACGAATTCCATAACAATTCGCAGTTGTTGAGCACAATGGAACGCATGAAGTTTCTTAATGGTTTGGTGAAGCACATATAGGTGTTATTGTGCTGTTAAAACTGTATTCTTGCGCAATGTGGGAGGGATTCGTTGATTGCCGTGCACTGATGATACCTACGTGTGGAGGTATGGAATGATGGAGCTCTACCAAGCTGGTTCTGCATACAGCGTGATGAGATGACATGAAGGGTAGGCGTGCGGCAGCTCTTCATACAACGTGATGAGTATTAGAGTACCCAGAAAACAGCAATCTGCAGGTTGTAATCTGCAACCCTCTAAAGTAGCGGACAGCGACACAAGCGTGTCAGTAGCTTAGTATAATTGCATATCGCAAGTGGGCAGTAACTAGCGAGCTGTCAGTCTTCTCTTAACACACTACAAGTCAGCTGCAGAAGTTGTGGACGGTACAAGCAATGAGTTAGGTTGGAAGTTGTGGCAGCTACAAGCAGTGATGAAGTGTCTCTTTTCTGCCTCCGACCTGTCGAAGAAGATCCGGTTCCTACACCAGTTTCCATCGCTATGTCTCCCTTCATATTAAACGAATCTGTATCAATCCGAATGAAGATGAATCTTGTAAGCTATCTTAATAGCACTTTAAATTTCGGCAATTCACTACGGGCAATGTTTAACAGGTTAGATGCAAGAACCGATACTACAGTCTATATCCACATATGCGAAGATTTGAAACTAGAAAAACAGTACGACACATAAATCAAACCATAAACACACTTTAAATAAGAGAAAATAAGCTTTAAACATGCCGAAATAGGTACAATACGGAATAATTCACATGAACAGGCTTTAAACTTGATTACGAAACAATAGCACCTTTTCACCACCCTTTTGGATGCAATAAAAATTGTTCATAATAATAATTAACCGGGAGAAAGTAAAATTTGCAATAAATCAACAGTTTCAGGCAAGAAAAATTAAGAAATCACGATTTTAAAAACTTCGACAAACACACTCGCATTTTCAACACCAACGAACAACATGTTTTAAGTAGTTTTTAGAGTCAACTGATCATCCTTATATAATTAAAGAGAACGCGGCACAATATATAAATTTTTTGAAACATTCCACACAGTCAAATAAGCAGTAAATCAGTTGTAACGTAATTATGCCGTAGGAAAAATGCTTCCAAATGCAGGTTAAAATTGTGGACGATTTAACCCACGTCAGTAAGCAAAATCATTTTTAAATTCTGAAATTCTCAAAAAGGGTTCGGTCGATTTGTTTGTCTTCATTACTTGCATTTTTAGGAAATGATTCGTCCGATAGCCGATTGTAATAGTGATTTGTAATGTGAACTGGAAGAATATCGTGAAATTTTATACTTGAAATGTGCACCTCTTTTATTAGTGCAAACTAACCTTTTCTTTCCTGAGGATAATTAGGGAAGTGGCGGCCGTAGTTAATTACAGTTGATTCATTCTAGGCTTGTCAACGGTTTAACAGTTTGAACAGTTTATATTTATACAGAACTTAAAGCAAGTTGGAGGTTAGTTAAGGTGATGGAACCAATATTACAACCCCAGTATTGGTTATGTCCCTTACAATCTGATCTCCAGACTGCCGAGTCAATCCAAGTCAATCTGAATTAAATCCACTCTCTCTTGGATGAAGAACTATTTCATTGTAATAAAGAAAGTAGCTAGTCAATCCTATCTACTTCGTAGAAAAGAGCAACAAATGAAGCAATTATAACAAGAGGCCGTCTCAAAGATTATTTTTTGACCCCTGGAGGATTTCTACCTTGGAAAAAGTGAATTAGTATACTTCAAATTTAGGTTGAACGATATTTAGGAACAACTGAAATTTTAATTTTAATTTTATGATGACAATTTCATTTTGCTTTGGTACTTAAATACAGATTAAATGATGATGAAATTATAAGTTTACTTGGAATTCTTAAATCTTCCCAATTTTTCTTCCACACAGAAACAATTAAATTTCTGTTACTGGGATTTTATTACACGCTTCATAAATTGCAATATTTTTTTTTATCAATTTCCTAATCAAATGCATCGTATCTGATTGTTGATTCATGACTGCTCGAAGGAAGAAAATTCTGATCAGCTATATCACGAGCGACATTGAATCAAGGCGGATTGAAGTTGATTCTTGCCGGCATCGGTAGCGTAGGGGCTAGCGTGCTAGCTCCGCGTACCGAAGGTCGCCGGTTCGAATCCGGCCGTGGGCATGGATGTTAAGTGTTGTGTGTCTGTGTGAATGTCCTGTCCGTCCTGTGGTATCTATTACTTAGGAATCATAAAACGTACTGGAGAAATTAATTAACATGTCGTAAACACATTGAGCTGGCTGAATGGCTTAGTCGCCGAAAGCCATTTTTTTTTTTAAAAAAGTTGATTCAACTGGTGTGAAGGCGAGTTGTATTTGACTGTTAGAACACTAACGGAATTTTGATGAGTCAGATTCACCTTGGTTCTGACTGATTCAGATTCGCTTATTCTAAAGGAAGTCTAAGCGCCTCCCACCAAAATAAAGCATCCTGGAAATTATCTCAGCTCACAAGTTGCAAAATTGTTTAACATTGGTGTCTCGCAGCTAGACTTCTCAGATTCGCTAGAATTTTTCTTACCACACTCAGCTGAGTTTTGTGTACACGTTTTTGGTTCGTGTACTAATCTGCTGGCATAGCATCACTGTAAATGTCCAAGACTTCTTAAATTAACGGGCCTTCCTTGGGATTTGTAATAAGTCGTATTTACTCAATGTCATTCATGTCACTTACTATTCAAAACTTCTTCGGGCCCGTTCTTCAAAGCTTGAGGAGTATAATGATTACTTCCTGCTGGGAGCCATAAGTAGTTGACGGACAGCACCGCCACCCCTGCACCCTGTCTGCCCCATGTCCTGTACACCTTTTGCTTACTTGTTTTATCCAGCAATACCTTTCATTCACAAATTTTTTATTAATAATTAGCTTACCCGGTGAATTTTTTTTTTCTTATGGCTTTGCGCCTCGTCGACGTCGAAGTCATTAGAGGCGGGATGGTACTGGAGACAAGGAACGGGAAGGAATTCTGTCATGGCCTTTTGAAGTAAGCATCCCCTGGAGTGATTTGGGGAAACCATGGAAAACCCAAATCTTGATGACCGGACGGGGTTTCGAACCAACGTCCTCCCGAATACGAGTACTCCGTAATGCACTTTATGACATCGTTATGACAATGGAGGTGGCGTGGTCATAGCATGCATCGACATTACTCCGCCGAGGATTTTCCTTGCTGATACTCATTTGATATGCTGAACAGCCCGCGGAGACATTCAAGGAGATCAGATTTTTTATTTTTATATGCATGGTTTCGTTGGGATTGAACCGCGGCCATGCAGTTTAGATTCAGTCACTACAAGTTGAGTTACGAGGTACTGTGTTAAAAAATCTACCAGTGCACGCCCAAAGTTCTATACACAGATTGTCCTTCAGATTTGTTTTTCTTTTCTTTACTTCACAGTTCTCCCTTATACTTTAGGAGGTTACAAACATTCACAAATTTTCAAAGATTTTCCGATCAGAACTTTCAAATTGAGATCATTGTTCATTTTGCAAAGTTGTCTATAAAATTATATACGTAAATAAAAATAAAAAATATTTCAGTTGACGGGTCTTAGGAAAGCTTCGAAAATTTTCTAAAAAAGTTACTACGCCACATATTTACTATCCGATTCCTGACATTCTATACTATATGGTAGATATGATTTAATATCGAAAAAATTTGTTGAACTATTAATTTTTTTTTAATTACTCGTATAACTAATTTTGGAAAATCACGAACTTCAAAGGACAGTTATAGTTCTCCTTTATACTTTAGGAGGTTACAAACCTCTACAAATTTTAAAAATTTCGAAAGATTTTCCGATCAGTAATTTCGGACGGAAATGGTATTGCTTGGGTATTCCGTCTGAAACTTTCTCAAATCGTGGGATAAATGATGAAATCCAAATATTTGGAAGTCGGCAGGCAGAGATATTTCATTGATATTCATGAAAATAATCCCGCAAAAAACTGCATAATTATTTTAACCTGAACCCTCCATGATTTTTTTTTTGCAAAATTATCTTATAATTCTGTTACGATTACTTATTAAGAAATAAAATTGTGTGCATACGAATTTAAGGGTTCAGATGTCGAGCGGGATGCGTGAGCGTTAACGCTCTGGGCTCATATTTCGGAAGACACGGGTTCGAATCCTCGTCCTGCCATCCAGATTTGAGTTTCCATGGTTTCTCCAAATCACTACAGGTCATTGCCGGGATGGTTTCTCCAAAAGACCAATCACCGAATTCCTTCCCGTTCGATGTTCCCAGTCCTTTCCAAGAACCCTAATAACCTCAAATTGAACCGGCTGAATGTTATGTTCATATACTTGGAGAACTTTTCAGCCATTTATGGCCTTCATGTACCAATAAAGGACGACAATACGTGCCATGTCAACAGCTCAAAATCGTTTACAATTCCAGCAAATTATTTGGTAACTTATATCAACAGACATGAATCCAATCAGACATGTCTAGGACAGGATTGAAATATCAGTTCTTGTTCAATATACTGCAATGACAACTCTTTCGCAATTATGGATGGCTGTAGAGGAAACATGGTAGAATATTTCTTGAGGGACCTTCCGACAACTTGTTAAATATGTTCCTCATCGGGTTGCTGCACATAGCGGAAAAATCGGGGTTCCACACGATGTAGAGGAATCGCATGACTTTTGGCACTTCAGTGTATATTGAGAGTTTAATCAAAGATGGCTGTCTAGGAAGCAATTACCGTCATTCCTATAAGGATTTAATTTAATTAAATTGCAACGGAGCACACGCTCCGGTGGCAATTTTCCTAAACACCCATCTTCCCCTTTTCCTGCACCCAGCTGTATTTGCCCTCTACAATTTTTAACTTTAAATTCTTTCGTTTTTGGTAAATTATTCATCATTCCCTTGGTAACTTATTCCAATCCCTGACGCCCTCACTTAAAAAAGAGATTCTTCCCACACCCTTGTGTCTGGAATCCAATGCCAGCTTGTGGTCATGGTTATCTTTTCCCTTCCATGCACTACTTTTCATACCTACACCAATATCTTTCCGTGCCTCATCACCAATATACGCCTCGTTCACTCCAATGACCCTCTTCACCCTCCTCCTATCTTCCAATGAATCCCATTCCAGCTCCTTTATCACTTCTGTTACTGATTGCATTCTGCGATAATTTCTAGAAACAAATCTAGCAGCCCTGTTTTGTACCCTCTCCAACTCCTTTATTTGATACTCAAAATGTGGGTCCCATACTACACTACCATATTCAAGCAATGGTCTGACCAAAGTTTTGTTACCCAATTCCTTTACTTCAGTCATCTACAATCTGGAACCACGAAACCCTCAGCATTACTGAAAAAAGTTCTGCAGGTGGTGAGAGATTATTGTGGCACTGAAGGTACATATGACACTGTCAATTTTGGGATTTAAATATGAATGCTATAGTACTGCGGGATGACTCTCTGGAACGCTGAGTTCTTTCTTTTGCCGTATGGTACCCGGTTTTATGTCAGAAGAGTTTTAATCGGCCAACAAATGACATTGGTGGTTATATCTTCCAGCGGAGTGAATGATGCATTAACGCCACGAGGTTTTCAATAACATCTTTTAATGCAGTTGATATTTAATGGTTTATTAACATGCTTAGTTGTACCCAAGTTACACACGTTTCTTACGCAAATTTGTCATTAAAAAATATTTAGACTTCATTCATTTTATCCTAACATGTTCCCATTTAATGTAATTTATAAATCTGAAATTCAATCAATTCTTACAATTCATTATTTATCGATATTATTTCAATACATACCAAGTTTTGTCTCAAATTTTTAGTATTGATTTTCCAGCGGAATCCAATCTTTGAAGTGAATGATTAATCGCTGAAAATAAAGTGCAAATTGTTATTCAAATTCATAGTCACCAATGGTTGAGTAGAAGTGCCAATAAATGTACGAACAGGATCACGTAAATTGCTTCGCCAGGATCTTTTTGGACATTCCTGTGCAGTTGGAGTTTCAGTTGTGTTGTGACTCATTGTAGCTTCCTTTGTGGAGTCAGTATTCGGTGCAGGTAAAGAAATAGGGAACTCATTACCGTTATCCTCCGGATGATCCTTGGCTCAGGCCGCTCTTAGAGGGACAAACAAATTCATTAGTGGTTGCTTAAAGGATTATGAAATGTTCTGCTGTGCTTGTAATACTGGTCGTTATTTCATTTCCAGCTATGCCACAAAGTGGGTTTAACAAGGTTAAATGCGATTTGACTGCGAATAACACGGAAAATTTCCCCACTGCTTTCAGCATGAATTTGACAGCAGATATTTCGGGGTAACGGCAAGCGTTGGATGTTATTTGTTTTACAGAAGTAGCTGTGTTGTAGAAGCCGCGTTGTGGACGCACTTACCAGTAGAAGGAAACTTTTAAATCGTAAATGTGCTCAAAGCTGCTGCAAATAACTTTTGAAATATATGTTCTACTTGTTGTTACCCGCGACTGCGTACGCGTGGACTTAGAATCTTATGGCTAGAATTGAATATAGAAACATGTAAGTTACGTAAAAGATGTAAAAAAAAAGAAAAAAAAAAAAAATCAACAGGAAGTCAGGATAATATGATGGTGTGGCCATTACTATACTATTTTATCATCGAACATGTCTCATGAAGAAAATCATTTTTCCAACATATTTTAAAAATATAAAAAAACTAAAGGGCACCTTGTATTTCAGCTTGATCTTGTCTTCTTTCTTAAGCATAAGCATAAGATTCTTAGTTTCTAATAACTTTAGCTGCTCGCGTTCTGCGAATCTTGCAAAAAAAGAATAAAAAATATTCTGATGCCAGAAACTTTTAGGTAGATACAAAAGAATAGTCTGCCGCAGAGAAATCAACATCTGTCAAGGAAAGAGACGAACATAAATTAAAGTATCACCTGACTTCAGGCATCAGTTAATAAGAAAATTCATTTATAGGCGAGGGTGACAGAGACTTAAATAAATAATCGAGGGACATACAGAACAATTTACCTGATATTTTGGAAGAATTTGTGGTTAATATTGATGTAATGTCGTATTAAGTGCAAAGGGAATTTGAGATCAGATCACATGCTGCATCGCAGATGCGTAATTTACAGTAATAATTTGATATTTCTGGTCTGATCATTAGAAACAAATTTTAAGCTTATACCAGAAGAGAACAGAATGTTTCAGACATTATGAAATAGTAATAACGTAGATACAAGTATTTTTCTTTTTGTTTTTTAAACTACGGGTATCTGCTGATGCTTTCATACAGATATCGGGTAGTGAATTGAAGAAACAAGAGTTTCTTTAGCATAATTTTGTTGCAATGCTGAATTTACTATCAAGAACTAAAGTAAGAGGTTCCAGAATAAAGGGGATATACAGTACATCTCGTAGACAGCTAATGTTTTATACATTTGGAATCAATAATCGAATGAAATATGAAGATACAACAGCAATACACAGTATTATTTCTTCTTGACCGAGATTTTTTTATATACAGTTGATAAAGATAATTATCGTCTATTACAATATCTATCGGTAAAAAAGATTGCCAGTGATGAGTCTCGTTTCCTACATTTAGTGTGGATTTGATTAGTATTTTAGATAACTAATACGGTTACAGAAATCATATTTCCAGTCTCCACCTACGAATTGCTGTGACGCAAAATTCAAAACCCAAAGGTTCACCTCAATCTCTTTTTCCCAACACCAATATGTAAAAAAATTTACACCGCACAGGTTTGACAATGTTTTTATCTGTCTTTTTTCTACTACATCCGCTCTGCCAATTTTGGGGCTTATCCTCTTCGTCTGATTGGAACGTGCGTGACTAAAAATCCGTTGCTTTTAATCGAAAGATACGAAAGGCAACACGCGTTGATGAATTTTATTCAGTTACCGTCCTTTGTAAATGTGTTACCGAACTGCATTTTTCCAGCGGTGAAGGATCAAAGCGTTTTATCACTGGGTAACTACTAACATGGATTTTATTTTGAAATTTTCATTTTTTACTGAATTCTGTTTGTTAGTCACCGACCGAAAACCGTGGTTCATCAGAAAGAGGGAAAACAAAAGTTGAAAAAAAGTTAAAATGTTAGACTTGTGGCCGTGGGTTATTTCCTTAATAAATACAAATTCAGGAAACTGTTCGTATAACAGTAAATGAAAGAAAAATTATGATTTACTCTATCATTGTAGTTGATGAGAGACAAAATAAGCTTAAATGGTTGAGTGCTGATTAGTCCTAATGTAGAAGTTTAGAAGAACACAGTGTGACGGATATGAGTGTACGAGTGGCTGTTACGTAGGTTCAATGATTACTCGTGATGCCATATGACCTGCGTAGACTGTATTCTGCTCTTCAATTCATATTTATTGCCCTCTTCTACACTTTAACCTGCTTCCTGACTATTATATCCTGGGTTTAAGTACGCATCGTGGAGGCTAGTAGGAGAGGGAGGGACAGCTAAGGGTTACTTGTAATTAAACAAGCAATTAAGGAAACCTCGTTTAATCTGAACTAAAAAACCGGAACACAATTAGAGACGATGATGTACATAAACGTTGAGGTATCTCGTTACCCGTGCTAATTGAACAGAGGGCTGATTCTTGGCCCTACTCAATACCTACAATTAACAGAGAATGGCAAGGTTGATGTAGCGAATAACTATTCCGAGACCTGCATTATTACTTGCTGCCCGTGAGTGAAGAAGATAGACCGATCCATACATACATTCTGGTTCTCTGGTATACTACTGAGTTGGGCGCACAGCAATGCACGTGTTACTTGACTTTGAACTGTCGATTGGCAGATTCTATGCTGAACAAACAGGACGTGCTGGTTCAGCGTCTGCGCCAATGTGAAACTTAACAAAATTACCATATTCTGATACTAAAATATTAAACTAAGCGACGTCCTGTTACAACAGTACGCAAGTTGGACGGCCAACCAAACACATCAACTTAAATAAAAAAGCCTTCAATTATAAACACTTTGAAATATTTGTGAGAACGAGTAACAGATATGAGAGGATAAATTTTTCCTAAGCAAAAACTTGTAACTTAACTATATGCATCAGAAATACCTGTTTCACTTTTCACAAACTAACCGCTTTGAGACAGGAAGGTACGAAAATCTACAAAAAAATTTCCTACCAAAACTTCTTTATATATCTGCTTTGTGATTACCGACGCAGTAAAACGTCTTCTAATTGAAAGAAAATAGTAACCATAGGAAAACAAGAGAAACTTACTTTATATCATAAATGGGAAACAGGCAGTATGAGAAATAAAAGAATATTGTTAATAAATAACCGATGACCGAAGCAAGGATTATTTCAGACGTTGATTAGCTCGGATATGATAAAATATCTAATTTTGGACACCGAGTTCGAAATCAGAAAATGCTTTTTGCAGTATCGTACATTGTTAACAGCTCTCAATGGAATTAAAGTTGAGACAATAGGGAGACATGATAGGGAAAAGACTGAAACATGTGAACCATGGTTATGAAAGCTACTGGAAAATAAATCGAAATGATGGGAAAGAAATTTATTGTAGAACCATATAACACGGAACAAATAAAATGGTGGCTTAGGGCGCTAGTGGTTAGCTAACGGATGTTTCAAGGGAAGTGCTGTAAGGCAAAATTAGTTTCCGTGTTTGAAGGAGGTGACTGATCAGGGAAATTTTAATGTGCTTAAGGACAGAAAGGGGAGATGGAAAAGCGAAGGGTGGTATTAAATCACTAAAAAAAACCAGCAAAATTGGGACTATAATACTTTGAAATATTAATGGTCTTGAGTTAAACTTTGAGTTTCATAACAAGTGTTTCTACTGCAAGTTATTGAGCGCATTGACATCGAAACAAAAACGCTGATATTATAATAGAATTCAGAAGACTTAGAAGAATGTTTGTGTGTTTTTTTATCAGCCATTTTCAGTAACGAACTGATGATGCCTCTTAAGGTCATGAGTACTTATGGCCAGGGATTTAAGAAGGTGAAGCGTAGTCATCCAGCCTAATTCAGTAGGTGATTGGTTACCCTCCATCTTGCCGGGAAGAACCTATTTTAATTGGGAGAGTTTAACTGTCACCCACCATCTGTTCACGATACGTGACGTTAATGTTCTCCATCATAGTGTAATTCTGTTTGAAAATGAGGGACCGTTCCAGCATTGCGCTAAGACGGCCAGTAGGTGTGGATCAGCTCGCGAACCAAGTCTTATATCCCAATGTAAGTCCCCGGACCAGCGTGGTGGCGCCTTCAGGCGCGTAACCACATTAACGGGTATTTGTGTAATTATTATGGTTAGCTAATGTAAACCCGTGACCGTTTTTTTGCGTATCGTTACGGGTCTAGAATACTTCCAGTTTTTAGGGTCAAAGATTACAAAAGGTTGACCTGATCTGACAAAATGAAGTTGACCTGTGTTTCACCCTTAGGGTGAATAAAATCTCTTGACCTTGAAGAACTCGGAAGTATTATTAAATGTAGGTATTAAACACGGACGGGTAAGATCGTGCAATCGTATAATTGTTTGATAGGTTGTAGACTCTAACTTGCTTAAATACAAACTTGACTTGGTTTTGATCCTTCAAGTTCACTCTGCAAAATTTAAAAATTTCCTGTTTGCTTCGAAAGCATCACGTTGTTTTTTACTGAGACTGGGCAAACACTCATAACGTAATCATTGGTCACAGTATCTGTAACGGCCAGAGAACTTAATACACGTTCCATACTATTAAACAGTAGAGCAACTCCCAAGAAATCAATTGCCAGAATAGTTGATTAGGTAATATATTTGGTCTGATGTCCACTTGATATAGTCTAATAACTTACGTACAGCGAACATGAAGAAAGACCATTAACCAAAATTGTCAGTGAAATACCTAAAAAGCAACTAAACCGTAATGCATAAACTTTGGTCAAGCAACAACATTAGTGAAAGTTTTGATTAAATTGAAATTAATGCTAAGCCGTAATGACAATTAGCATTCATAGTTACAGCAGAAACCGTAAGTACTTTTTTTAAGTTAATTTCATTAGCAACATGTTACTCAAAAACAGATCCACGTTTTTTTTAGACGTAAAGCTTATCGATATTTTATAAATTATGAAACGCTACGAAACGCAAACTTAATGTATGTATTATGGCAATTAATTTGGTAGCAGTTGCTATTAAATTGTGGACATAACCACGAATTTCTTCTAATGATATCTCTGGTCGCTGTTTTGCGAGGGCGAAGGCTGACGTGAGACACCGTTCTCCAGCCAATAGCTATCGAGGTCATTGCATGAGTGACCTTATGAAATTATATAGTAGATGCTAACGATATCTTTCTCACAGAAATGTATAACACGCAGATACGTTAGATATACTTACTATAATCATGTTAGATTTGATTTTCGTTAATTTTGCTGCCAAAAACCGTCTGTCATCTAGTAATGAATGTCAACACATGCAATCACCTATACGTTTTAAATTATTTTGTTGCTTTACTAATACAAATTTAATCGCTCTTATGTAGTGTAAAGCTTTATAATTATTACCCAAATTATTATTGGCGAAGTAATACATTTTAATGCTAGCTGGTGCAGTTACTTGCTGTTCGTAATACTTGCTCATTGTTATATTAGATAACAGGACATTAATATAATTAATATAATTTGTTCAGTAGACGCGAAGTAATTACGATCTCTACTAACTTATTTATCTCATTAAGCAAATCGAACATTATCTTTAAGTTTATGACATTAATTCGCAAACCTAGTCAATCACTGTAATACTAAAAATGTTGGGAAACAATTAGTTGATATAAATTTCGGTGCCATATGTTTACGAGTAAAATTAATTTTGCACGCTTATTAATTTCGCAGCTTGTTTACTCATTCAGTAATCTGTCTGCAGAAGGAAAATATTCTGCCAGCAGTGTGAACGCATACATATCAGGAATGACAAATTAGCTGTAATACTCTCCACATGCTAGTGAAATTATTCACTACGTGGTCAACTCATTTTAGAATTTTATGATTAAATTGACATCGGAAATGTTACATAAAAAACTGATTGAAAAACCTAGAGGAAATTCTTAGGTGTCACAACATGAAATATCTTGGTTTTTTATGATTTTCCATCCACAAGTTATCAGAAACATTTTTATTAATCTCTACATGAAATTCAAGAATAATTTTTATTTAAATTAGTCATTGATACTTGGTTTCTAAATTAATTATTAAATTTTTCATTCAAATGGGAAAGTCGTAGTTAAGTTTACACACTCTAATTACATGAAACGAATGAAGCGAGCAAAATACTGACGTAGCAATTTTTCCGTTAAAAAAGGAAAAATAAATAATAATAATAATAGTAATAATAATAATACATAGTCAGTGGTACTTGAAAATTAATCCTGATAAATTTAAATTACTATTATAAAAACAGCAAGGAACTTGGCCATACAAAAATTTCTATCAGTCATTAACATTCCCGGCTAGGGAGAGCAAAAGAATAGATTTTAGTTTATCAGTTCGATAATTGTTCACAGGGCGTAAAACTGGGCGAAAAAGGCTCGTATAAAGAAAGAGCTTCGCTTATCAGTTTTTCTTGTAGAAAGTGATTTCGGCGACTGCTCTCTGCACCGAAACAAAAACTCGTAATGTTGTCTTCTCCACAGAAAACAGTCACAGCACATGTGAAAAATCCGACGACTCACATCAGACGAGAACGTAATAACGTGATGGTTCCGCACTTAAGCAGAACACAAAGCACTGGCGAATGCCGTTGAAACTTGGCATCTACTCGCCGGACACCTATCGACCGCGTCTTCTCTTTTCGGGATATCACCCACGAGCGTCCTGCAGCCTCGCGTGTAAATCTCCAGGTACCGTTATGTCCATCTGCAGGCAAAACAAACGTAGACAGTACCCTTACCGTTCACTATGCCTACAAATCGACTGCACTCCAGAATTCCACCGCCACACACAACTTCGGGGCGTCACCTGAAATGTCTTAAAATATACCGAAAAGTCACGAAATCAAAGATTACAGAGGCAGGACATTACAAACATATATATGTCGTATTCGCCATATCTGTCATATTTGAAGTATCCTGTACATTTGAACCAGAAAATTCTGATTGCAATCTGTTATTACTATATGTAACAATCATCTGCTGTCAATTATTGAAGGCAACCTAAAAATACTCTTGTGGTAGGCCTATCAGCTTTGTATTTTAATCATGGTAACCTAATTTCTTATGTCTTTTAGGCTAGTCGACATTGAAATCATCAGCTTCTGTAGAGGACGGGGGAAATAAATAGGACTGAATTCAACCGTGACATTTTGAAGAAAACATCTCATCTCATCACTTGGCTGATTTCTGGAAACGATGTAACACGGAAATCTGTATGACCGGACGCGAATTAGAACCCCATCTCTCCAAATGTTAACCGTTAACCAGCCAGGTTTGGTTATAAATTCTCATCGTTCCAATAACGTTTAAGAATTCCCAAGGGAAATATCGTAAAGTTATCACGAAATTTTTAGTACCGGAATGTGGAGCTTATTAAACCAATTAACAGGGCTATGTGAATAATCTTCGGTACATTTACAAGCGATATTGAGGTTGAGTGCTGAGTTGTTCGTGTTTTAGAAATATCTTTTTTAAGTATCTTAAACATTTACTTTACAACATCAGAATCAGGTTGAACTTAGAAACAAATTTCGAGAATTCGCTTAGTAAAAACGGTGTAAACAAAATCAGTTAGCCTTCACACTCCATCTTATTTTTATCATTATAAACCGAAGACCTCTAAAGGCAAAAAAAAAAAAAAAAAAAAAAAAAAAAAACATAAGTTGGCTTGTGGTTAGAACGAGAAGTAAGTATGGTATATCACAAATCCGTGGGCAATACACTTCACAATCAAACAGAGGAAACAAGATTGACTTGTGAATTATTTGTAAAATTCAAATGCAGCATTGAAAAAGGCAACGAATTATACAGATTAACGAAGAACTCGAAACAGACGAAGCAATAAACGGAAACGCATGCTCCGAACTCTGTGCGAGAGCGGTAACGCTCTGTCATCTAATACGGGAGGACGTGGGTTTGGAATCGGGTAATGCCATCCATATTTGGGTTCTCTCCAATCACTCCAGTTTAATGATAGAATGGTTCCTTCAAAAATGCCACGGCCGAATTCCTTCCCGCTCCTTGTCCCCCGTTGTTAGTTGTATTGACCTCGATGTCAAGGAGGCGCAAAGCTAGAAGCAAATAACATGAAATCCTGAAAGATGGTAAGAATTTTAAACGGAAGTAAAATACTTGGCCTAAGAGAGGAAGAATTAGACATAGTGAAAATATTATTAAATTATTATTGGCAGCTGAGTGTCCAGTAAGTTGTCTGTGGTAAAGATATTACAAGGAAAACACAAGAAAAAATAAATTTAGTTTTGAGGGCTTGTTGAGTTTTTAACAATAAAATAGCTCATTGGACTCTACACTGTACTGTAATTGAAGTAAAAAAAATTATTTATGAATAACTCAAATTAACAATGACAATGACCGTTTTTGTTTTGAAGAGTATTTCACCAGACGCTGAGAAGAAATTATGATTACTGTGGAAGCCAAAGGTTTACTTCCTTCCTGCTCCGAGAGTGGTGGTGTAACGGATAGCGTTCTGGCCTCGCATTCGGGAGGACGGCGGTTCGAATCCCCGTCCGGGCATCCAGATTTGTGTTTTCCATGGTTTCCCAAATCACTCCAGGGAAATGCCGGGATGCTTCCTTAAAAAGGCCATGGCTGAATTCCTTCCCATTCCTTGCCCCCCCATCCTTTCCCGTCTCTAAAGACCTCGCTGTTGAGAGACGTAAAGCAAAAAAAAAAAAAAAAAAACCTTCCTGCAGCCAACACATCATAAATGCACTGGGAACGGATAACTTAAATGTGGATTTGGAGATAAGGGCCCCGCTCTGGACAGCTGTATCAAAGTTTAGTCAACGTTTCGGCTGCTTTTCATTGATTTGCTACTCAAGTGTTCACTGTAATGTACAGCTTTAGGGCCCTCTAAGGGTAGCAGAAGCTTCTGTTTCGCAGTTAGAGCCTTGCTCACCATCGATTATAATTATCTTCGGATAGTCGTTATCCGTTTCTGTCTAAGTAGCTTAATTAGTAAATGCAGCGACCTCTCTTCAATTTCGCCAATTGTTTGTCGGAACAAGCCTAAGAGCAAGAATTAATTGTGCTCTTTGCCGTGATTGTTCTACTGTGGATCTTGTGGGTTGAAAACTTCCTTAGAACAATATGTTTAATACGGATATTACTGTTTGCAGAAATGAATATCAATTGTTTCGCAAATACATTTATCTAAGCTTAATATCTCTATTTTATTTAGTTGAAAACAAAATTTACTTAAAGACAGCCAAATATAATTGATGATAGCTGGATTCACGAAAGTATACATCTCAAAAAGTTAAAAAAAGTATAAATTTTAACATCATTAGCTGTCAGAACTGTAATGTATGTACATCTGATTTTTTGTTGTTTTACTTTTTAATTTTATAGCTACAAAATGTGCGATGATTGAATGTGACCTTGAAATATGCAGTTTTAAAAACTACTTATACTGGAACTCTCTGAAGCATAAAAGAAACCTTGATTTCATATCTCAAATTGTAGTCACTAAATTGATAAGATTTTTAACAATCGACAGCTGGATTACTTCTCGACCGTTACTCATTTTCATACCACTAACCAAGAATTTTGTAAATTCTTATAACCTAAGTCTTCTGTAAATACAATGTTTCATAAGTCGTTAATAAAGTTAGCACAATATCTTGATTAATTTCGACTGCACATCAATACAAGTAGAAGAGGAACATGGTCACTGTGTCAGTTACGTTGTGATGTCATGTGCCCGGACATCTTCAGCGAGCTAGTAACGGCCAGCGATGTTTTCGCTCTCTCTCCATAGGTAACTCTGATATAGTAAAATATCAATGAAGATTACCTTTTTCTGTTTGTATGTTGGTTTAATCTACTTTAAGCTGCAAACAAACGACGAAGAAAAGTATTTATTTCGTTTGAATCGACATATTAATTATTAGTTGCTTATTCTTGTTTATTTAAGTTTGTTCGTAGATGTCAATTAATTAAAGAATTTAGGTTACTTAATTATGTTTTCTATATTAGTGCAGTATTTTATCCTTTTAAATTAGTATTTGAAACCAACCATATTGTGTTTAATCTATATGTTAATTATGAAAAGAATTGTGGAATGGAATAAGATGGGGCCGAAATATTTATGACATTACGTTGTCACAAAATAAAGATTATGAGCTTAGTTTAGTAACAATTTTGTTTAACTAAGCAACTGAGAAGAAACGGGTTTCCAAAACACTGTGTTCAACCTATCGTTTTTGACAGCCTTAGATGCTATTTATATACAATGGAGGTTTTTTGCTTTACTGCCCGAGATCCGGCCGCATGATTTCTACTTCCATCTGTTTTTTAATAGAAATGCAATTTTTATACGTAATTATTAATAGCAGAATATTATTCTGCCTATCAAAATATGGCCACAAGTACTTTAAGTTAAAATTTCAAAAATTATTATTTTTTTCGTTAAAATTCATTTCTTTTATATAAAAATTATAATTAATTAAATTAAATGATAAAATGACGCCAACGCAACTGTTTTTGTAGCTTTATTGCCGTACGCGTTTCGCCTCTCATCGAGGCATCATCAGCGATTAATCTATTTTAAAATTTACATTGGGCTTAAAAACTTATTTGTATCATGTTTGACATAATTCTAAATTGATACACTTTCTGATTATTTATACTTACTATTTACATTAGTGATTCTCAGGTTCGTAACCATACATCTCTACTTTTTCTTCAAAGCATGTTTCTGCCTAAGCCATTTGTTTTAGCTGCTGCGCACTGGATTGTTTAAACTGATAAACATACAATAACCCTACAGTAAATAAATAAACCTAACAGATACATGCGCTCACACACTTACATAAAATTGGAATAAAAATATGAATCACCCACGCAATTTCAAAACTGGAGCTGTCAGCGCACCACCACATTTAAAATTAAGAAAACAAGAGGCCACCGAAAACAAGTGAGTTGTAGTAGACGAAATGTTTACATCCAGTACGTAGCAGCTAAGACAAATGGCTTTAGGGGAAACATGCTTTGAAGAAAAAGCAGAGATGTGTGGTTACGAACCTGAAAACCACTAATGTAAATAGTAAATGCAAATAATCAGAAAATGTA
>CM061919.1:102798288-102877934 GCA_031002005.1 Vandiemenella viatica | reverse complement strand
TGATATAACACAATGCCGACTAATGTCCAGTGGCGGATATAGGAATTTCTCGAGCAGGGACAGAAACTTAGATTTCCCTTCGAACATTATTTTTCCGCCTCCATTGTTGCCAAACCGAGTATCGCGACCTACCCGATCCGGCACAGCTCATGGGGCACCTATTGTGGTCCAGTTGAAAATACTACCCCCTGAAGACTGCAGGCGCGTGACAATGAATGGTAGGGGCCGTGGGGGTAGGCTGTCCCGCGGTACCCACCAGTCGCAACAGCACTGCGCATGCGCTGCACTGTTGAGCGCGGGCCTTGGCGACGGACGGCGTCCGCCGGAGTGGTGACGGCCAGCGACCAACCAGTGCGCTGTGGTACGGCGCCGCAGACGGCAGCTCGCAGCAGGTGTGCGTCTCGGCGCTCTGAGAGACTGCTCGCCATGGCGGCGGACAACGGCACCGCCGCAGACAACTGCGACATGTAGGTCCATCAGACTTCCTCGCAGGCGCAACATCTCTAAAACATGACCATAGCTTTATTCTGGATTTCTAGGAGACTAATTAATTGATTACTGATGCCTATTATCCAACAATATGAACTCGCACCATAACTGATGATGATTTAAAAGTCCCTACTTAGGATGTTTTGATAAGTACCGTAACTTCACCATTTTTTTAATAATTTTAAGCGAGAAAACACATGCTTAACGGATCGGGCATGCCTGTAAAGTTTCATCAAGCAGTTAACAATATTCTTGTTATGTCTTATGTTTAGTTTCTGTCTTTATATGGAATCATTGGGAAGAGATAGTTTTTGTTTTTCTAGTCTATGGTTCTACTCTATGGTGTTTTACATCTGCAAAATGACATTACTCACTTGATACGATCGTAAATGAAATCAATAATAAAAGCGACAAACAGAACAATATTTTTTTATATAATTAATTCTGAAAATGCTTGTAAGTAAAAGATGTTAGGAGATCTAGATTGGGTATTTTAAAATTAAAATAACCAACATAAATTACGATAAATTACCGAATCAAATAGCTTACATTTAATGACACCGATCCAATAGCTTAAGTTTAATGACACCTGGTTGATGGTTTTAGACACCTAACTGCTTGAAGCATAGAAACAAAATTGCTTAATGTCGCAACTTACAAACTTAACGATTTACGTCCTTTATTATATTACTGGAAAATTTTTGTGCCTTGACAGGAAAAAAGTTCTTCTTAACCTTATACGTAGACCAAAGAGTTCTTCCCAATATATTACTTTTGGTTTCACAAATACATGTTCTAGGTTTTTAAGTTGCTATTTCCACAAAATCTTCCTGATTTGCAGGAATCATTAATCGGTTTGAGAATGATTAACTGTTGGTCGTGGAATTAAGTCATGCTTTAAGAGATTGGAATTTCACTTAGTAGTGAGTTCTAAGTACAATCAGTACGAAAACGCGTTAATATCAATTCTCATTTAGGCAGTAAATCTTGTGTTGATTACAACGTGATCAGTCTCATTTCGTAATATTAAATCAAGCTGCAACGTTTACGCATATTAATCCTGAAACCGGTTGACATAGAAAGATGTTTGTCACATTACGCTATCGCCTTTATATTGCAAACTACTTATAAATAAAATTAAGATTAGTTGACACTGGAAATATATTCGAAGGGTGAGAAAAGTAATACTTTCCTTAGTTTACACATTTTATTGAACATCAACAGTTTAATTACGCTATTAAAATGGTGAAAGTGCACGAATGAGCTCTAAATATTGTCAAAAATTTCGTGTAAATATGATAATATTGAAAAATGTTCAGGAATTAGAAGCAATCGAAACATACCACAATATTTTTTTAAAAATAAATAAATTGTAATCTCTGAAGATATTCAGCCAGCTCTCTACTCTTTGTTATATATGCTGGGTTACTTATTCTCCTATGTAGTTAATATAGAGAAGAGCAACGACAAAACAACTATATTTTTAGCACTTAATTAAATTAACAAATTCTCTTGTCTGAATTCGAAACAACGATCCTGCAACGTCAGGCCAGCGCGCCAACTTCTATACTGCCGGGTCATTCATTATCTACAAGTAGCAGTTTTAGGCCTGGGTACACACGTAAGAAGTTGTCAGCAATTGCAGTGTGAGAAGGAAAGCTCCATTAAATGTTTCGTAGGACGGAGAACCTGTTAATTTTCAAGATACGCGAAGGCTATCGTGGATAATTCGCACTGTGTGTTTTCTTTCAATTAAGATTGGAGGACTCATCAATCAGCTAACTCTTGCAATTTGTAGTAAAGAAGAACATATTAATTACGTGAGCAATGTATTAACTGAGGTAGAAAGGGGTGCTGAGGGAAAAGGTTTCACTTATAAGCGTTTTCCTACTTTAAATATGATTCAGCGTGAGTGGCTATTTATTTAGCTCAAAATATTTTTGTACTGTATTAATAAAAATATTTAGTATCCTTCGTGTAAGCTGTATGAGCTATAGGAATGACCAAACAAAATTTAATTAAGACGTCAATGAGATAGACCGGAATCGAACAGGGTTTGGGCCATCGCATTAATCCTGACCCTGCATAGAAATTCTCCACGTAAACAAGACATATTGGTTCTCTATCTACTAAAACCTGTTCCTGAATTATCCAGATAATTTCTGTTGTTTAATACATTCTTGTGCGAAAATAGTTTTTAATTTTCTAACAACAAAATCTTATACAGTATCTTCATCTCGTTATTTTTTATACACCACGAAGTAATATATCTACTGAAACAATGCTAAATCTGGTTATGCAGATTTAAACCGACTTCACGTTTTTTGCTTCGCTTGTATTTTTAATGTTTTGCTTCGTTATGTGTGTTTATTTATAACAACGTTTCAAGAAGAAGATGATAAGAGCAATCATAATTATTGAATTACTCAAACTCATTATGTATTAGAACAAATTTCTTAAAGAAAATTTTCTTAGATTGATTTTGTGAGGGACTTTTCATTAAAAGCAGTGCTGAAACGTAGTAAGCTTATAATATTTATATTAGCAACATTACCTCCGCAAATTACATAAAATAGCTATCAGATTCAAGTTAATTTTTCCAACGGGAATCTGTTGATGGAACTTATGGAAAGGTTATTTTTTAACGCGCCAGTTAAGTAATCTTTTTCCGTCTCGAATTATTATTACGTAGTGTGTCGGGTAAGCAGTATCGCTCTGGCCTTCCATTTGGATCGACTCAGGTTCGAATCCCCGTTCGGCAATCCAGATTTCGGTCTTCCATGGTTTCCCGTTTCTTGCACCCTGTCCTTTCCCACCTCTGCTGACATCGACGAGGCCTAAAACCGTAAGTAAACCAAACAAAAAAAACACACTTCATAAGCAGTGGGAGATTAAAAAGGAACAGGGTACAGAATCCACCGTTGCGAGCAATAACGAACTTTTCCGACTTTAACTTGAAGCGACTCACAATTCTTGAAAAAATGTAACATTAATGTCGGGACCGGAATTCGAACCAGCATCTTCCTAAATGTTAGTTTCGAACGTTTCATCTTCTTCACCAGACTCGATATGGATTTTCTGAAAACTATATTTTAACAAATCTTTGTCGTTTAGTGAGGTTTTACATTTGCAGGAACTGATTAGCTGCTCACTACTGTTCAAATATTACATTCCAAATTTCGTGAGTGTGGTTTTGGAATTGTTTTAGGTACTATTATAGTTATATTTCATCAAAGTTGTAGCTTACTCAATAACAGCTTACAAATCTTTGCGTGGTTTCGATTATACTATCATGATACGATCGTTACACAGAATTCAAGTCTTTTTGATTTACAAAATAATGACGGCAATCAACTTTCCAAATAACTAACAGAGGACCGTAGTATATATTTTGCCTGTTATCTATTTCTTACTATTTGGTTGTGATTGATATAGGCCAGAGGCTCGCAACCTTTTTCTACTCGCAGCATACTATAAATTAACCATGACTCAACCCGGCGCACCACCATAATATCAACTAAAATTAACAAAAGTGTGATTATGGATTTTAACGTTTAATTTCATAGAATACGACAATATGTAACAATTCGCTACACAAGAAACACAAAAACTGGAATAAAATAACTAACCAAACAACTCCACAGTTAATTCCTTACAGTAAGTAAAAATTCGCGGAACTATGGTTGCCGACCACTGATGTGCGACTGAAACCATAAATATGTTTAGTGATCTTGTGGTTTAAATTCGTATTTAATGTTTCAAGGCATTACTCGATTTACTCCGAGCATATGAAGAACCAATTTCGTTCAACGGTGACGCAAAACAACTCAAGACACAGATCTCTAAACGACGAAATTGTATAGCTGATATTAAAATTAATACAATAGTGCCAGCGGAATATTAATCGTTAATGATAAATACGGAAGTGAGTAACATTTGTTGAATGTGCTTGATTTATCGGTTAATAAATAGCGGAAATCATAGATAAATACATTTCACAGAAGATTAGCGAAACATCATATTAATTCTATTAGGTTCTCAACATGCAGTGTCAAACTGGATTCTGTAAACTATGAATTTGTTTCTACATATTTAACACGGAAGAAAGCAAATTATATGGTAACAAATCTTGAGTGCTATCTACATCGCTAGAAATACCTCAGAACCGACTATTACTTCTATTTCTCTGGAATCGTTGACTAGAATTGTTCAAAACGTATTTAGTATTACAAAGGCAAAACGTATTACGTACTTGATACAGGTTACTCTCAATTTCCTTTCGAAGGCTTCTAGGGCCTGTGGTATTTTCTTTGCGCGAAAACAAGAAGCTTTAATTGTACAGAGTAATATCTTACGACTAAGGTTTTCGAAATCAATATCTTCAATGTTGCAACACAAAGAAATTTAATACGTTTCAAAGAGCCAATTGGGAGTAAGTTTTACCATTTCAGTATTAGAATTATTGCGTCTTACCATCATATACAGAGGATGAAGATCTTTTAACACAAATGATGTCTATTATAAAATACTGCACTCATCTCACCTTAATAAAAGTTAACGTACACATTTTATTTTAAAAGTAGCAAGAGATTAAAATGTGTTAAGATGTTAGGTTGCACCACAGTTAAAGTTATCTGATAGCACGCACTCACTTAAGTGTGAAATCTGTAGAATTACAGCAGCTTCCGAAATAGGCATTCAGAATAAATTAACAGTTATCGCACATGTTCGACGCTACAAGCCCATGGATCTACTTCCACAGTGATTAATGTCATTCATGAAAACGTATTTTTAACGTTGCTGAATGGAATCGAACATTAATTCAGAGACGCGGATGAAATGATGTTAGTCGTATTCGATTGTATCATAAGCAATTGCATTTTATTTCATATCGACAACTAATTTCCATCTCAACATAAGTGGTTCTTATTGCTAGTTACTTATAACAGAATAAACATAATATTCGTTTTCGCAGCTTATGGTTTCAGCCTTAGTTTACTCGAAATGTAATCCTAATTCTAATTTAAATGACTGTAATGGTAATTCAAAAATGACGCCTTGAACTAATAAATAATTGTGTGCTATGTCTGTTCACCGAAAGCAACATCCGAATTAGTTCAGAGTTTGTGTTTTTAGATACCAATTAATCTGAGCGTTTTTGGATCCCTGAAGTAGTTTAGATTATTCTCAGGATGATGTCTATTTGTAACAAACATTATAATTCAAGCAATACACAAATCTATCTTCTTGTATGTAGCTGGATGCATAACCTGTCAACCTGATTCTATTGTGAAACTCTATATTCCTGTTTTTATTCTTTGCATTTAGAATAATTCGTAAAGTCATTTTTTTTGCTTCCACTAGAATTCTGATAGTTTTTCGGAAATTTTAAAATTGTGCATGCCGAATCACAGATCAAAAATTATGGTTTGATTTTTTTTTTTTTTTTTTTTTTTTTTTTTTTTTTTTTGAGCCAGCCAATGCAATACTTTCAGTAACAGCATAACCTGAATCAGTTACCGTGAATTTAATATCTGAAAAATTCAATTGAAATGATTCAAAACTGTGACGTAAATATCACACTTCTTTCTCTGTTATATAGAAATTATGTGAGTTATCACATAACAGTATTTTTCTTTTTCAATCGGTAAGACATACGTCAATGTAGATAAAGAAAACAATCAAACTATTTAAAAGTAAAATTAATTAGTGGCACAGACATTTCGAGCCATTAAATAAATTTACGCTGGTAATGTTGCCATTTCGTTCAAATTCTCCGAATCGTATAATTATCAGCATATTTGTATCAAATATGGTAGCTACATTCGCAACTGTCATTATATTATTTGTTACACTAATTGCGCTATAAATCTGACTGCACGACAGTTCGCCCTCCATGTCGAGTCAACTGTGATACTGCCTACTCTTTTCTCGGAGCGATTCAGGCCATTTTTGTCCCTCAATTTCTTCGGTCTGAATGACACTACACATCCCAAATTTCTATTGTATATAGATAACAGATATTAATTGACAATTTAACTAAAGCTTGTTGATTCTTAACGGAATAAATGCGTTAACCACGTGCCTTCTGGATTTGGTAATGTTCAGACCTGTCACTCGGGAGAATGTGGGCTCAAATCCTTTTCCGGTTATCCATGTTTTGGGTTAACCTGATGTCACAAAATCATTACAGCCTAGTGTAGGGATGGTTGCTTCAAAAGGACATTGCCGAATTACTTCCCATTCCTTGTCCCCTATCCTCTCCCAACTTTAATGATTCCTACGTCAACGAGGCATAAAGAGAAAAATGTGTTCAAGAAAAATTATTTTTTTATTAAAACTGCATCACAGGAAATCTGTTAATAAGCATATATCTGTTATTAATTTGTAGTAGGTGTACATTAGCATGATGTCGTATAATTTGGTAAAATTCTGGCAAAATTATTTTAAAAAATCTATCAGAAACTGGTGTAACCATAAACTATAAAAATTGGGTACATTGGTACATAATTTCGTTAAATAAATTTACATCAAATTAATTCTTCTGTTAATATATTTAAACATAATTTCGTTATAAATTTTTGTGGTCTTAACGTGTGATGTTTTCACAAAGATAGAAAGAAACCATGCAGAAAAGACCCAAAATGTCATTCAATTATGAGACCTCAAAGCAAATAGTTAAAACTTAAAAGAATTAATCTTGAACCAAATATTTCTTTCTCTGTACCGCGTTTAATACAGCTTGTAATACGCTACTTTAGTATCGTTTATTTCATGTGGTGTCAGTTGCATAGTAGCTGAAAAACCCGAGTGAAACAAATTCGTGTAAGTTAAATAAAAGTTAAAAAGTAACTATAAAATGTCGTTACCTTAAAATAATCGAATTCTTATAACATTCCAACGATACAGGTTCGTGATAGGTGAAATTTATTTGATACATTTTCAGATAACATTTGCAGTATTGAAACGGACAGTTCGGAGAAATTCAGATAAAAGTTTTATTTTGAATCTTTTTCTCATACAAATTATTTAACTGATTTTAACATAAAAGAAATTAATTTTAGTTTATTACTTTTAATAAGACTAGCTGTGTGCACGACATAGTCACGTGGGATTGGAAATTTGTATTGTTACTTCGCAGATAAGCTATCAAAGATAGATGGATAGGTAAAAGCACAGGAGTAGTTTTGTTTTTTACGATTTCTTGTTTCTCCATCTTTCCGTCCGAATTTACATTGTATGAAATGCTTTAGCTATATTTGAGTGCATCATTTGTTCCTGCCACTCCTTGAAACTACCACTAATTTGGAAAGTTTATGTTTGTTGATGACTCAAGGGAATATTTCAGTAATGTTCGCAAGGATTCTGTATAAGGAACATAAGAAATGGTGGTGCCTAGCGTGTGTACGACCATATTACTTCATTTGGATGTACGTAAACTTTGATATTAACTTCATTATAGAATAGCAAAATCGATTTATATATATATATATATATATATATATATATATATATATAAATATTCGCTGCCTCAAGGGCATACTGTAGCCCCACTACTATATGTAGCTTTATCTACAGTCTCAGATAAGTTGTTTTGGGATCATTTTGGGGGGTACACTTTAGGGAAAAACCTGGCTTTGACCATTATATACATATATAACAGCTTTTAGGGAAACCCTTGAGTATTCTTATTTGCTGCAAAGTCGAACAAGTTATCGCCGCTTATGTAGCTTTTATCGTGGTAGCCGTTTCTACTGCGAGAAAGCTGCGCCATGCAGTATAGAATTCCTTACCGCCTCAAATACCTGCTGACCGAGTTTCTTACCGGCTTCGCATTGTGCCTCTATCGTAGCCGTCTAACCTAACCTGATAATCATACTGTGAAATCAGAACTATGAAGCGTCCTGGCATCTTCACAGGAGAGGAAGATCAATTTTAAGATCCTTAAAAGTTCAGGGGGAGGCTGGGATTCAAACCGCGGACCTTCTATAACCCACTCGCGACCCTCATCCAACTAAGCCACGAAACCGCTCACCCGGTACAATTATATATATATTGAAAAATTACGAAATTTACGGTTTTATCCTCTGTAACATGGATGTAATTGGTACTGATCAGGATAAAAAGAATCCTATATGTTAACTGATGAAATAAGCTATTACTATGCTAAATTTCGTTGAAATTTGGTGGTTTATGCCAGAAGCGCACACAGAGAAGTATGGTTTTGAACGAAGTGTAATGGGGAAATATGCTTTAATCATTGTAAAATTTGATCTATATATTAAGCAATGACATAACCCTTTCGTGACCAAATTATTTACAGAAGTTGTGGAATTCTTATGAGCACTTTATTGCGCTAAGGAACCACACTTAAAATTATAGTTTCATTCTTGAATGTGAATAATTAGTCTATAATTACAAAAAAATTAGTGGGAACTATTGTTCCCACTGAACTCTGGACTAACTCAACTCGGGAATTTGAAAAAAAGTTTTATTTATTTTTAAGTGCAAAAAACATCAGAAATATTACATTTATACATGTATTAAATTGTGTTGTCATTTGAGTTAACTATGGTTATGTACTATGGAATATAGAAAAGCATGGTGCTATACATAAAGGTACACCACAGCTGCTAAACATTAATTTTGTTCTCTTTTCTTTGTCCTTTGTGCTACATTGACTGCATCTTCTGTTTGACATGTTTCCAATTTCGCTAGCTTCTATTGTCAAATTAAAACCATTCTCATCACTTTGCACAATAATGTTACAACTAACATCGTTCAAAATTTGTGAAGTATTCGCTGAATCTTCATCAGAATCTGAGTCAGCATCGAAATCTGAATCTTCTACATCTTCTGGTAAGGAGTTCAAAATTCTCAGAATCGTTTCTGGTGTGAGCCCAGGCATTCTAAACAATGGGAAACACAAAATAAACAAAATGACGATTTTACAGCTACATAGTTTGCACATCCCAGACAGTTCCGTGGGATAAATAGTTTCCACTAACTTTCCATGCAATATTTCTGTGGTTTTCAGTGAAATTTGCTAAATAGTGTCATATACTCTCTCCTTAGTAAATATGAAAGTAGAAAAATATAATAGAAGTCACTTCACACACAACAGAAAAGCGCTGAATACAAATATAGCTGTTGTGGTCAAATTATTGGGTCCCTTACTTTCAGAAACCGCGCCACTGCATTGATTGTCTAAAAACGTAGAAATACAACAGCTACTGTGAGACAGTTGATAAACTACACGTAGTTATCACACTATAACAGAGATGGGAGCACAAGTTAGATGTGGAAACAATGATTACCAGTGAACTTACGCCGAAAACAAAGAAGTGGGAACTATAGTTCCCACTGGTCACGAAAGGGATAAGCGATCACTATGTAAAGTTACCTTAAAATCCGTCTATTAGTTTCTGTATGTCTCGGGAACATACAGAAACAGGTAGAAAAAGTTATAAATTTTACAGTTTTTGGCATCTCTGAACATTCTCTTTTTGAAATAAATTTAATATACAGACACAATTTTTTAAAATTTTTGTTGTGTAGTATAGATTTTCGCTCTTAAATTAAGGCTCTACTTTATACTACCTACTTTCTTCGCCTTGATGCAACACAACTTAGATTCAAAAATTAATTCAGATTTTGTGACTTCATAACTACTGACGAAACTCACGTCGCATACACAATATTTTCACAAACGTGACCACAAATTCTTACATTTCAGAATGTCTGTATAAATATATGTACTCCATGGAAGCAATGGTTGTGATTATGTAGCAGAGGGGCTGGCATGTCTATTTAGAGAGGTCACCAATGATCATTAATAAGTTCATTGTCAGAAATTTTAGGTTTCTTTAAACTTATCTTAATTTCTGGGAAAGCTTCCTTTGTGAATTTGAATTTCACCACGAATAATCCGTTGGTCTAGATTCCACGTTACACTGCAGCTTCACTGATTGCAGAAGTGGAATACGCGGCAACTAGAGGTCATTACGAACACACGGAGTTAATGGAACTCCCATTAACTGAAAGTACTACTTCAAAAAAAAAAAAAAAAAAAAAAAAAAAAAAAAAAAAAAAAAAAGCTTTCGCTTTGTAAATTACAGTCGCTGAAAACGAACTCATTTAGGAATCAGTACGTTTGCACGTTTGCTCTCATTCATTTATGACAGCTCTGGCATCAATCATGAATCAGATTCGTGGAGTAAATGTCGTAAAACACTGCGTTATCCCAGCGATTGTGTTTTATATTAATGTATTTTGCGTTAGTCCAACAGTTTCTAAAGCTAATTGCTACCATTCGTCGTAAACCCGTTTCCAACTGACGGCAGAACCGATATAACATGTACAGGGTGTTTCAAAAACGACCGGTATATTTGAAAAATCAATAAAAACTAAACGGGCAGCGATAGAAATACACCGTTTGTTGCAATATGCTTGGGACAACAGTAAATTTTCAGGCAGACAAACTTTAGAAATTAGTTACAATTTTCAACAACAGATGGCGCTGTAGTCTGGAAAAATCTAAAGTACGATTATTCTAAGGAATAAAACATTTTTTCACAGCAAACTTGCAATCTGTGAACAGCACACGCTTACAACAGAAAGACGACTTACAGAATGGTGAACTCACAGACTGCGTTTACTTCTATATCTTTCAAATCACCTGCAGCGCCATCTGTTGTTGAAAATTGTAACTAATTTCGAAAGTTTGTCCGCCTGAAAATTTACTGTTGTCCCAAGCATATTGCAACAAACGGTGTATTTCTATCACTGCCCGTTTAGTTTTTATTGGTTTTTCAAATATACCGGTCATTTTTTAAACACCCGGTGTTTCACTGCACTCCGCGAAATACCTGGTTCTATTGACTCGGCATTTCCTACCAGATGACACTAAAGAAGCAGAAGGATAGTTGGCAATGTCATTCTGCACTCTCGTGACTTACTTCTCGCCCATTTTCATTGTTTGCCACATTTCACCTTTACGATGGAGGATTATGGTTTTCAGACACTACCAGTTTCTACATCGAACGAGGACAAATGCTGGCGTATCACATGTTGTGCCATTCTGTATTTGACTAACCTAATCTACTGTGCAGAAATATTTTATAAGCATAAAAATTTCGTCTTAAAATCAGTAGTTCACGTTTATTATTGAGATTCTGCCTACTGGTTATTTTTAGGATGAACAAAACTGGCAGTTTTTCAATTGAATGTGACCGTTATAATTGCTTTCGCATGAAGTGTGAGTAAGCTCTATAAGGTTTCTGTAAAGATTTTTCGAAAAATTGTTGGATACTTTCGAGAAATGAATTCTAATTAGTTGTAGTGAATATAGCATTTTTGAACCAGTGGCAGGATTTTCTGAATTTCCAAGTAGTATATAAAGTTTCGCAGTAAACGCTTCTAATTAAATATAATGTGTTATTTAATTTGAAAAATTAGTAAAGCAGTATTTCTAGGTACTTGCACTCCATCGCGTTTAAGTTAAATTAAACTATCCTTATGCGAGAATTTGTTTGTGAGTGTTTCTGCTTTAGCCATTATACAATGACGTAAACAACCTCTCAACTATGGAGCGATCTTATCTTGACGTACCAAATATAAAATTTTGACATTAGCAAAAGTGTCTTGGTTTTCAAGTTTTAGCCTACTCTTCAGGCCTTACTGTCAAATTTCAAGTCCGAGTCATGTAAATTATCAGATCACACCATGACATGCACTTGATTTCTTGACTTTAAAACAGTTACCTTCGGATCAGACTTATCCACTAATATGGACAGGCCGCACAGTCCTCATTGTATGGACTCCGAGGTCACTCGAGTTAAATTACATGGATTATCTTTTATATGGGATGTCTCAAAAAAAAAAAAAACATTTACAAAAGCTCAATTATAAACAATTGAGGAGCTTCGAATGCGTATCCAATAAGCCGCTCAACAAATTTATACGGCTGGTAATGCACGGTGAATTAAGGGATCATTTATTAATAGGTGCAGGGCGTGTACTACGTAGGAAGGTTGCCGGTTTGAACATTTAATTTAATTTTTAAAATAAAAGTATTAGGTAATGTCTTCATTTGCTGAAATGGTATGATATAAATTGAACGCAGGTGTCGAATTAAAAAAATTAACATATGACTAAAACTATAAAACCGCGACACTTTTGCAAATATTTTATGTTTGGCAGGCTACGATACTATCTTTTGACAATTAAATCTTTATCCATTATTTTCATGATTCTCAGTTCAAGTTGCCTTTTATTGGACTCACTATTTATGGTCTTAGCTCTCTAACGTCTATCATACGATTATTCGTAAGTGTCGTCAAAATTAAAATTTTAACTCTACGGTAACCGATATCGGTAGCTCCGCCTTATGCTCTTCTATTTGAATCGTTCAGCAATTCTCGCTCATTTTTTAGTAGATTTGAGAGAAAGGATGGCGTATATAGCATGTATCGAAGAAATAGTCTTAAATTTATTACTAAATCAAACATGAACTATCAGAAATTTGTGAAAGAGGTAATAGATCTCAGTAAATTATAATTTCAACAACCTGCGTAGTTCGATTTGTTTAATCTTCTTACTTCTCTGTATAATATAAAGACTTGTTGCATAACGCATTATCTGATTCAGTGTTTCCCTCGAGACTGCTAATGACTTAGCAATCAAAATATGTTTAACGTTTTACGACTTTTCTCCTGCTAGTTAACTTGAACAAAATGATTAAGACTTTGATTACACAACGAGGCACCGCTCGATGGGTGAGGGCCAGATAGTTTGGAGGACGCAGGTTCAAATACCCTCTGGGCAATCCGAGGTTTTTGAAAATTACTCCAGATGAATATCAGGATAGTTCCTTCAATGGCTTTGGCCATATTTCTTCCTGTTATTCGTCACCTATCTTTTTGTGGATCTAATTACCTTTGTAAAATTTCAATCATGTTTAGGTTATTTTCATGTTATTAAAACTCAGCCATCAGGTTGAAGTTTGATTTGTGGAACATGTTCTGTCGTTCTAGGAAGAGTACCAATTTTTAAATCTTTGCTTTGGGTTTTACACCTCGCTGACGTCGAGGTAATTACATCCGGAAAAGACTGGCCACAAAACGGGAAGGCCTTTTGATGGAATCATCTCAACACTCGTCTAAAGTGATTTCGAGAATCCATGGAAAATCGAAATGTGTACGATCGGACGTGGATTTGAAGTCAAGTCCTCCGGAATAGGAGTACCCCGCACGCTCGGTTTGGACGGATTGCAATTATCCGCTATCAATAAAACAAATGTAGCCACGCCAATGGAATAAACACCAATGGACTATAGGTATACGCCACTCGTCAATATTCTAAAAAAACAGGAAACAATGTGAATCCCGAAGAAGGAGCTTCATTTCCATCCTCACTTCGCAAGTTTATTTCTGGACCAGTAAGCATGTTATTAATCGCATAAAGCATGTATGGAGAAGATGAACAATGAAAGGAAGAACTGATGAGTTAAATCGTACACATGAATAGACAGTTACGGATTATCAAAATACGATTGTCCAGTTGCAAATACCTCGGAAATTATTTAAAGCGCCACATTTAAATAATTAACTCGTAATTACTGAAGCTATAATAATGATAATTAATATGAATAGAAAATGTTTCTTAGCTGTATATGCGTTAACTAAGTGAAGTGATCAGTTGATCGGTGGGTGGAGGAAAATTTTTATTTAAAAACTATTTAATACTGATTAGTCTTAATATTCTTCTGCGTGGACGACCAACCCAAATGATCTTGTGGGCCACTTTGGAAATGCATCATAACTTCGCGGGCCGCATATAAAATTCTATTTACCCATATTTGATTTAGACCCACTATAAACATTTTTTGGAGTGAAAAATTTAATATAATGAGTTATTATTTTTGTGTTTACTATTATTCTTAAATGTAAACATAAATAATTTAATAATAATGATAATGACAATATCTGTCATATATTCGTATGAATATTATTTTAAAATCAAAGTTAATTTTTTCTCGTAATTTCGACAGTTAGTTTTTGAATATATGGATGCACAAATAATGTGTTTTTTAATACATTGGTTTTCACTACATTGGCCATTATAAAATAAATATATTTTGTAAAAGTGTGATGAATCTCGCGGTCCTGAAGAATTGTTCACGGTGGGCCGCATGCGGCCCGCTAGTCGCGGATTGACCACCCCTGTTCTTCTATGTTATGAACATTCATCAGAAGAACTTGCAATTTTTCTGTTAGATTTGTCAACAGTGAATCAATGGCGGTTAGTCAGAAGACTACATCTTAAAGAGAGTATTAAAAGTGTTTTACAATGTGAACTGTAGTATTGACCTATTGTTTTAATATTTGCTATTTGTTTTCAAGAATATCTTTGGGCATAACACTCAGTGATGATAGAATTAAAAACATGTGAAATTTCAGAATATTTATGTAATGAAGGGCTTATTACAAATTTCATGTAGTATTGTTTATATTATATTTAACCAAACAATAGATACAAACACTAAAAAATTTGCTGCTACAAGTTAATATGTACTGCTCGCGATTTCCTCTGGATTATGTCGAAAGTACTTTTCGTAAGTTTTAATTTCACTTTTGGGGAAACCATCTAGTGAACAGTTTATTCGGGCTAACGGCCCTATGTTGAGAGTTACTGGAAGACAGTGGAAGAGAGTGGTAAGTGTGTATGAGTCGTATATTAGCCACGAAGGCAGCGTGAATTTTGTGAGAAAAATTAGTGGTGGTGTCTGGAAAGGAAGGGCGGATTATGACTATAAATTAGCACTGGACTTCAGGAAAAATTTTCATTTGTATGTAAGAGATTGAGGGCTAATTTCAGAGAGTGAAAACATTTAAAATAGAAACGCATATAATGCGTAATAGCCGCTAGAGCTTATGTTGTAACCTAATTAATAAAAACGACAACAATGAAAATAATGTGGCTCCTACCGTAATAAATTTAGCCGATTGGCTTGAATTTGGATAATATCGTTCAATACCTTTGTACGTTTATTCCATTTAATAAGCAATCTGTTGACCCAGTTTTAAGGTTACCAAGATGGCTTTAGATAGGTCACAAGGTCGTATCTGTGTGCACGCATCCATATTCCTGACTTTTATCTTTTACCGAACTCACCATATACGGCCGACTTTCATTCGGTTACTTGCCGATTAGTTAGTCCCATCTGTGAGGTTATTTTCAGATTATATTTATCATGGCATCATCTGTCAGAGTTCATGTCAACTGCTTTACTGATGCATGAAGTTTTGTACGAAGCATTTTAGTTTTATTACACTGACGTTGTCGTTCTGCAGATGGTTATAACATACTGTTGCATAATAATACATTTTTTACAGGAAAATTTGTATGCATGTTTAACAAAATTGCTTTCGACTAATGACAATGGTCTCCACCAGGGATTTTTCTGTCCATTGTACGATGTTTGAGTGATAAACAAATTCAGAGAATATCAAAGAAACTTGCATTTGTTTGTAAAGAGGTGATTTTGGCAGTAAAGTGAAAATAAATGGTTATGGTATTTAATATCTTAATATAAAATATCCCAACGGGGTTTCAATTTGCCGTGAAGTACGCCTCCTTCCGGGCTACCTTAAACTAACCCGATGATACTACCGTGTAGCGTCCTAGTGTATTTGATCAAAGAGTTTGTCAGATGATTTGACCAGCTTGAAAGTTCCCGTAAATTTTCCAACCGAGTGCGCGATTCGAATTAGTGAACTCGGCAGTCTCATTTTTGCATAAGTCATCCAAATAGCTCGTTATTAAGTAATTAATAACACTTGGTAAATACTTAACAGCTTTATTGTTTTTTCGAAAGGGAAGATTTTACTGTTCATAATAAGGTTCGTTACTGTGAAAAAATTTTCCATTTCCAATCTCAAAAAAAAAAAAAAAAAAAAATATATATATATATATATATATATATATATATATATATATATATATATATATATAATACTAATAATAATAAAAAATAATAAATAATAATAATAATATTCTTGGAATAAATTCATGAAATTATAGCCTTCCCCTTTAGCAAGATTACTTATTTTTTATAAATTTTATCTCTGCTGTTGTGAGTCTATTAGTTGCTTTTTCCTAGTGGTGGTACACAATTCGGTTCCAACATAGATAAATAAATGAAATAAACGATCTAGCAGAGACGAGGATCCACTGGCTAGTATTACGCGTTGTTTTTTTACCGTGGTGGAAAGAAATTCCATTAAAAGCACCGTCTAATTAACTAGTGCATACTACTCTGTCGCACGGAATAAAGTTCTCAGCATTATTTATCGAGATGCGCTTTGAAATAATAAAAATGAAAGGAAGTTAATGAATATTCTCCGTTAATAAAGTAAACGAGAAGCAGTGGTATGTTATTTCAGAGGATTTATCACGCCGCTCATTTTGGCGCTCGTGCTATTAAATAGGCTACGTCGCATAGCTGCGTCGACCTGTGTTCGAGTTATCCCCGTGGGCGAGGATATTAATTATGAGATGCAGACTGCATTCCATCCTAGAAATTGAATCTTGGAATTTCACCTTGGGGCTAAAGAACTGTTCATTCCCGGATCTGGTGCAACCTTGGAAGAAGAAAATGGAATAATATTTTGTCGTTCACTATTATCAGCATCTGACCGTTAGCGTTTAATTCGTATGCGTTCTAGTGCAACTTTACTGAGGTTTCAAATTATCCTCCACATTCGTTCTTCGCTTTTAAAACCAAGCGTTCTGATCAGACGCTGAACAAAACGGTCAAAAGTAACAAAAATCATAATATTAGGAGAACTAGTAGATGTTTTTGGGAGGTATTTGAGGCACCGTGAACATTTGTATAACACTTCTTTTGAATTGGCTAAGTGCAAAATCGAAGGTCTGGCTCAGGGATAGTTGGTGATAACCGAATTATTAACCATGAAAAGTTTTATTTTATTTCAAAATTTTAATTCATAAATATCGAAAAGGTATATCTGAGGCATGCTGAGGTTTGCGCAGAATTTATTTATTATTATTTATCGTATGGCAATTCAGACACTTTTGAGAACATTGATAAAATATATACACTGCAACTTTACAAGATTAAATACTTATATCTAGTTTATTAATATAGTTTATTGATTCCTGACTTGCCAGCAGGAAGTCCACAGGATCACCACTGTAAGATCTTATATGACATTATTCAATAATTTGACCAATAGTCTGAATCTCTCCGCATTCGCATAAGGGGGATGGTTGCTTGCCCCACTGGTATAGAGAGTGTGCGCATCTGCCATGCCGAGTTCTGATTCTGTTGAGTGTGGACCAAGTTTTACGAGGTAAATCAAAACCTGGTGGCTTTTGTGTAATGCAAGGTAAGCTGCTGTTTTGGTGTACAGTCCACTCCTGAATCCAAGCTTTGGTGATGTTAAAATCTTCACGAATAGCATCCCTTGCCGATTTCATTGGCGGTTTTCTAGAGTGAAGCCTGTTGATGTTGGCATCCTTAATATCTTGGTGGATCGGTAAGTTTCTGTTGTCCTTTATTCTCTTGTACTCACGTGTAAGAGCATTTATCCGTCGCAGGTTAGGTGGTGGTATGTGGCTCAGTATCGAGAGCCATCTTGTGTGAGTTGTCTTGATCACGCCTGCAATCATACGCATAGCGTTATTAAGTTATTAAGCAGAATAATATTTACACCTGGAGAAAAATATTTTTTAAAAGACGGGTCACTTTGGTGGGACATTTTACCTGCCAGATTATCGGGAATATTATACCTGAGCGCGAGTGAGCAGTATATCGGCGGCCGCACAGCCACTCTCAGGCGAGCAGTACATCGGCGCCGATATACTGCTCACTCGCGCTCAGGTATAACATTCCCGATAATCTGGCAGGTAAAATGTTCAACCAAAGTGACCCGTCTTTTCAGAAATTTTATTCTGTGCAAACCTCATCATGCGTCCGACATATTTTTTTCAATATCTACGAATCAGAATATTCAAAGAAAATAAAACTTATTCAAGGTTTATAATTCGGCTACCCGCTACCCATGGGCCAGGTCTTCGATTTTGTGCTTAGACAATTAAAAAGAAGGGTTATATAAATTTTCACGGTGCCTCAAATATCTTCCCAAAAACGTCTACCAACTCTCTTATGATTTTCGTAACTTTTGGCCGTTTTGTTGAGCTCTCGGACTCACACTCTCCATGTTATTCAAACTGTTACTCATTATTGTGAATAAGACAATTAAATTTACAACAAAGCAATTAAGCTAATCGTCTGTAGGTTGTGAAATGTGACATAATATGGGCTTGTGTTTGTGAATCGTGTAGTTCTGATTGTTACGTGTAAATTACCAATCATTTTTTAAGATGATTCTCGTCGGCATACAACTGGGATATATTCGTGTTGCAGTAATAACGCCTCCAAATTCCGCCTTAAAAATGTTGCTTTACAATAACGTAGCACAAAATATGCGCCTCAATGTCTGTAACAGATTCTGTCGTGTGCGTTCCTTTTTAAAATCGAAACGTCAAACAAATCGGTTCATAAAGCTTTATTTTGCAAAATGGTGGGTAACGTGTTAGTG
Source organism: Vandiemenella viatica (assembly GCA_031002005.1). NCBI lineage: Eukaryota > Metazoa > Arthropoda > Insecta > Orthoptera > Morabidae > Vandiemenella > Vandiemenella viatica. The sequence continues at coordinate 102,858,819 of CM061919.1, read as the reverse complement.
AAAATTGTGTTTTTTTTTGTCATGATAATCATTTTTCAGTTTTAGTTCAAACTAATCATTTTTTCCATACGAAACAACGCAATTTTTACTAACTTCAGATTTAGGTTTAAATTTACTTCCTAAAATGTTTCATTTATTAAAAATAAGTTTGTAAAAAATGAAAATTACATACAGTGATGTTGCACCGACGAATGAGGCAAATATTTACTCTGAGCGCAAATAATAAGAATTTAACAGAAATAACCGTGTGTTTAATACAGATATACTGAATTGTGAACTCAAACGGATTCTGCGTAAATGTGAGATATTTAACAAGCATGGTTACTGAACTATAATTTTTTGCCCTGTTAGAATTAATTGATTAACCGTTTAGGACTTTTCTACTTTACCGCCGGAATGTAAAATTGTTCACAGTTACAATATGTTGTGGGCATCGTATGGAATAAATCAAGCAAGAATTTCTATGTCATTTTTAAAGATAATTAAGCCGGTTTTGCTACATGATCTGACCACTGGTAGATGTTTAGTTCAGAATTTAGGAGAATAGACACAGGCAGATAATTAAAAATAATTGTAAACGAGGGAAGAATAATTGCAACAATACGCGTAACGAACATCAGTTTCGAAAATAAAATTAATTCTCTGCTGTCTGTGTGACAACAATACAGCTTAATTTTCATTAGCTAATAGATAAAATTCAGGTTATTACCTAAGCTCTTTCGTACCATTTTTGTGACAGATATTTTTTGCTTCGCCTGGTCACAGTACTCGCTGTGAAGATCTCCCAAAGTTTTATACTTGGCAAAATATCTCTGTCAGTTTTTTTTTTTTTTTTTTTTTTTGGTTGCCTTCATGATTATGTCTGAACTCAAAGTTTAGAATAATAATAATAAAACAACTGATTTCAGTTTAACAAAGGATGTTGTGGTCCATTCCCTTGGTTGCAAATAAAACAGTTCGTAAAAATAATCACTGAAATTGCATTGGTGTGATTACTGATTTTGTTTAATAAAGGTTGAAGAATTTTGAAAGAATTTTTACGGCCACATTACAGTAGCTACTATGGTTTTCAGTCAATATCCCATTCATCAAATGCCGCTGAAATTTCAAGACGAGATTTATTTAAGTTGATATGTAGGTGACACTTGTGATTGGCGTTGTTATTAATTCTGATGGAACTCGTGCGAAGGTGGCAATTTCTCTTACTTTTTATACGAATTCATTATTAATTTTTTATTGTTTTAGAAAGATTGTCTACCATATCTATTGATAACACTAACACCTGACATACTAATCAAAACTTTCCTTCTCTTTTACACCTGAAATCAAGTGCAAATTCATGAACATGGCCTTACTTCGCATTCGCATTATACTTATATTTCTTGGTATAAAACCCATTCAGGCTTCTTGGTCAATGTATTCTTATTAATTTATTAGTGACTGCCAAATCAGCTCCTTTATTAGTCCAATTACTGAATATGTCGTACAACGTCATTAAATAAATTTGGCTACCCTACTTTATCTAATTACTGTATGAGTTACCTATGATGTGAATCCCACAGTACAACAACACACCCAAGCCACTATTTAACTGCGGTCTTTTGACTTAGTTATTTTGGTTCACTGCTCAGTCTTAAATTACAGTCTCTAATGGATCTAGAACTTTGTTGGGACCATTGCTGTTCAATATTATTAATGATTGTATTGATGGTTTACTTTCAGAAATTAGATTGTTTGCAGATGACATAATACTGTATAAATGGATCAAAACGGCAAATGACTGTAAAAAGCTGCAAGGTGATCTGGACAGGATATCTAGTTGGGTTGGTAAACATGGGATGAAGATAAATGCAAAGCAGAGTCAACTTATTAGAAACACAGATACAAAACTAAAGGTTTATTATGATTATAAGGTGGGGAAAGAATTGCGTGTTGAAAACGTGAAATGTAAATATCTTGGCATTACATTTGGTAGCAAGTTTAACTGGGCAGATCACATTTGACAGGTAGTAGGAAAAGGTTTCAAAATTCTGCATTTGTTGGAGAGAGTGATGAGGGGATGCACGAGAGAAGTAAAGGAATTGTGTTACAAAACTCTGGTCAGACCATTGCTTGAATATGGTAATGTAGTATGGGACGCACATTTTGGGTATCAAATACAGGAGTTGGAGAGGGTTCATAAAAGGGCTGCTAGATTTGTTTCTGGAAATTACCGTGGTACGCAGTCAGTAACAAAAATGATATAAGAGCTGGAATGGGATTCATTGAAAGACAGGAGAAAAGTGAAGAGGGTCATAGGAATGCATAGAAGGGAAAAGATGGCCATTAACATGAGCTGGAAGTTCATTTCAGGCACAAGGCTGCCGGAAGATTCTCTTTTTTAGTGAAGGGGGTTAGGCATTGGAATAATGTACCAAAAGAAATGATGAATAATTTACCAAAAACGTTGGAGAACTTAGAGATTTGTAGAGGGCAAATGTAGGTGGGAGGGAAAGGGGGGAAAAGGTGTGTAGGGAAATTGCCACTGGAACGTGCGCTCCTTGAAATTAAATTAAATTAATCACAGCTGAGCTTAGTATGCCAAAATATTTATATTATATGATTTCCACTAGCAGCTCCGCCTCACAGTATAATCATGATCGAATTCGTTTGAGTCCGTTCATTTGGCTTACTTCAAAAATTCTTAACCGATTTTAAAAGGTCAGACTAATTAAACACTAAAATAACACTAATGAAGGGGAATCCCAAAAAATAATTTGTGCTTATAGTATCACCCGCAGAAAGGACTATCATTATTGAATAATACTTGCAAGTCAACTTACAGTGTATGTACACAATCGTATTTATAGTATCAAACTAATAACATTAATGTCCCCAGTAACAACGAGGCTGGCTAATCTTACAATTTTGTCTATGTGGTGACAAAAACGTTGCATGTCTTGTTTTTATTTAGGTCGAAGGTAAATTGTGAGCGCCATGGGGATAAAAGAAACGAACGATCTAACAGAGAGGAAGTATCTTGGTTTATTAACGCTCGATACCTGCTAGTATGACATCATCGAGGGGAAGACAAAATTGGTTTCAACTGTGTTATGTAGTAATGGAATCCGAGTACTGTTAATGAAACAGCAATCGTGGTCTGAAAGGAAGAGCGGGATAATAAAAGTTCCCCATTAATGAAGTGGACGTGAAGATAACAGCCTGTAATTTCAGAGGATTTCATTAGGAGGTACATCCGGCCGGAGATACTTACGTATCATGAGAATTGTGCTACTGAAAGCGACACATTGCTTTTAATTAGTCTCTCTCAAAAAGCTGCGAGTGATCTGCGTCACAGAAACCATAGCACAAAAAAAGGAATTAATTTCGGAATGCGGTCTACAATTCAGCAGAGGAAATGGAATCTCGGAATTTCATCGTGCTTGTCCTTTCAGTATCAAATCCTTTGAGTGTTTCTAACATCTGGAATTCCTCATATAGCGCTTGTGATTGATTCGATGCTTCGTCCTCAATATTCTCCTTTAAGTACCCATACTAAATTACATTGCATATTTTCCACCGTATTCTGTTGAACGGTACGTTCAGTCTTCGGAACCTGTTTTGTTTATTCAGTTTCTTGATTATCCGTTCAATATTTTAAAACCCTGTTTTTAAGAATACGGTATATTAGAATATATTATAAAATATTTGACATAAAAAAATTTATCGCAGTGGCTGGTCATATTGTTCGCAAAAGGGATGAAAGGTGGACTACCTGAAAAGAGCAAGAGGAAGACCACTACCTATCACCACTACCGGATCGCTGGGATAAGTATATACGTCGAGTTACAGGCGGTTACAGAGGGTGGCTCAAGATCGATCATCCTGGAAAGAACTACAACAAAACTATGTAGAATTAAATTCTAATATATAGCTCATTAGACTTAAAGAGACTACATCCTGAAACAAGGATTGATTTAGCTGCAATAATAATAATAATAATAATAATAATAATAATAATAATAATAATAATAATAATAATAATAATAATAATAATCATGATAATAATGATGATGATGATGATGATGATGATGATGATGATGATGATGATGATGACGACGACGACGATGACGATGACGATGATGACGATGACGATGACGATGATGATGATGATGATGATGATGATGATGACGATGATGACGATGACGATGATGATGATATCTGAATTGTCAAGTGCCTGAGGAGAGCTGGCTTATTACCGATTTGAAAGCCAGAGCTCAATCAGACTTTTATCTATTGGAAAGCTTATTTTGTGTATATTCATTAAACTGTAACACTCCAGTGGAAAGGGATTGGTTACTAAAGTTACTAGTCATTTTCTTAGTACGCCCCTTGTCTAAGGATCAAGTCAATTTTTCTGGTCGTGGTCTAAGACACATTAAGCTATTGCAAGATAATATAAATATGAACAGTGGCCGTCTATGTTCTGGTAGATTGTCAGTTCTCTCCATTCCGTGGAAGTATTCAGTAAGCATCATTTAGGATTCGATTTCTTACACATGTTCCTGTATGTCTATATCAAAAACCCTGTATTTACGATACTATTTCAATCTGTAGCAGGACAAATATTATTTATGTTTTAGGGATGTGGTAGTTAAATGGAAGGTGAATCATGAATCTGTATCAGATCGCTGCTGTGCGTAAAGAATGCTATCATCATAATATTTTCCCTCGGAGCTTTATTTCAAAATTGACTAGAAAGTTAATTTTCCCCCTACCGTTTAGCTGCCAGATTTTCACAGGAACACTGGAGGTACTGCAGTAACCTGCAAGCATTCTGTTACTGAAACTTACTTCCCTTCCTAAGCGTAAATTGTTCTGAATTACTTATCTATAGAACTTAAATTTAAGAATAAAAGATTATCAAAATCAATAGACAATTCAGATAATGTTTTCGTCTTAAACTCCTGTTTTTAAAATACGAAATTAAAATTATTGAAACGACTCTGTTCAAAGTCTGTCTGCAATTAACAGCCTGAATACAGAAATTAAATCTAACTTAGAGGTAGAGAAATAGTAATACTTTGATTGAAGATCTGTTATTACACTAGTAAGTGTAAAGTTCAAATTTTTCTTGAGTTTAGGAGATAAAACAATATGTATCGTATATCGTCACTAAAAAAAATGATAGAGCAAAAGGATAGCTAATCTTCATTTCGTGTTTGCATATCAAGGAACTAAAGAATGTTTTAATTTGACAATCGAGTCCTCCTTTTCTCACAGATGAGCAACTAGCCACAGGCTTTTTTTTTTTAAATTTAATTTAAATTTTTACTTTTTGTCACTATGGCACAGATATATATATAACTTATGTATTCAGGTACCTGGTATATAGAACACTAACTGAATAATTTTCTGATGTCGACCTCATAAAAATTAGAAGGTATGTGTTCCACCGTGTGGATCACAGAGTCTTATTGGACTTGAAGTTGGTTATGAAGCTGCCACCATTTTATCCGACGTATTGATAGAGGTGCAAGGAGCAATAGAGGAGGCGAATCTGGGTAAGTTTCTAGGTCCCTGAATGCGTCTTTTGCTGACATAACTTCTTTCTGTTTGTATAGGACTTTACAGCTTGTCGACATCGATGTCATTAGAACCGGGAAAGGTTGGGAGACAAGAATCAGGAAGGAACTCGGCAATAAATTTTTTGATGGAACTATTACGGCATTCTACTGGAGTTATTTCAAATTATAGAAAACTGAAATCTGGATCGCCGGGTGGGGATTAGAAAGCGCATCTACCTGAATATCAGGTTCGAGCGTTCTGAAACTACCAAGTTGTGAAACCGGCCTAAACTACGATGAAAAGCGGGAATTATAAGAGAACCTATGTTCTCGACGATAATAATATCATTTATGATATAAAGACTAACAAAATATAGTGCAGTACATTATTTAAGTAGCAAACGTTAGCATGATGAAGATATGGGCTTTAGTGTTCATTGTAGTTGACGTACGATCAAACTTTGATACCTTAATCGATGTCCTACTTCAACTCTTAACTAACGGAGAACGCAGTTTTTTTTTCTTTCTTTCTTTCAGGTCTGTGAAGCTAACTAACTTCTTACAGGGCAATAACGATGAAGGAAATTTGAAAGAAAATTGTGACCCTGTGTACCAAGAAGTTAGTTCATTAAAGCAAAGACTACTGTTAATGGAAAAACTGGGTGAGTTCGGGCAGAAGACTCTCCAATCATCTCATTTAAATTGACGAGTAAAGCGAGGAATATTTTCTTTATTATGTGCCGCAATTCAGTTAAGTTTTTCATAACGAAGCAGTGATGGTTAGAATTTTACTGCAGGTCTCCTTCCCCATACTCTTAATTTCATCTGTGTAAGTGGTTTCATCTCTTTCTGGTGAAAAGATATAACTGTTTACCATTTCTTCCTGTTCGTAAAACACATACTGTCTGTTGTGAAAACATTTATGAGGACGATTACTGTAATGTACCAGATCTGATTAGTACGTTATAGTAACTATATGCCTGCCAAAACTTTAAAAAATTGATTTAATACCGGCAGTGGTAAATCAAACATGTCTTACCGAACAAAATCCATACATAATTCACTGACGTAATTTAGAGCATTTATCAGTTTAGCTCATGGGATTAGGTCGCCCGTATACCGGACTGGGCTAGCAGCTAGCGAATGTTCAATTGCTCTAAATTTCCTCTCTTTTGCTTAAAAATTTCTGCTTCCTAAATATTTTACAGATAGCGAATCTAATTTGGCGAATTCATCGGTTTGGTTGACGGCGTTAAAGAACTGACTTTTTGAGGCGTTGAGCTGCATCGAGCTTATCTCGGCTTCAGTATAATACCTTCATCACCATTTTCGGTCACAAACTTTTCAAAAAATGGCGCCTACTTTTGTCCTTTTTGTTGATGATAAATTATTCTTATTGATCACCGATACCGCAATAATCCAGATTAGCGTATGTGTGAATTAATGTTCGGTGGAAAAGTCTGTGAAATATATGCGATTAAATTTATCTTTCAACATTCTGTTATACATGTGTATGAGTAGGCAATTTATTAGAGTGAGAGCTGCTTTAATTGAATAAAAATACGAGTCGTGCTTCTATTGACCTTGACGTCGACGAGTAAAGCCAAAAGCAAAAAAGAAAAAAGGTGAAATTCGTTTAGTTAACGACGGGTTAATTCGACTGTTACGTAATTAGCATAGTGGACGCAGTTTGTTCGTAACAGAACTCTGATGAATAATTACGGATTATTTCTGCATTTTCACGTGTTTAAAATTCGTTTGAAGTTTACATTCACGAAGTGGTTAGGTTCCTAACCTACCTCGAACAGTGACGGACTGGTTCGCACTTTCTCCATTTCAGACAATAAAATTCTGGCTTTCGTTGAGGAACTTATTTGTTGCTTCCTAGACTACTAGAGTACTGCCACAAGTATACGGAAAATTGTTACCTATGTTAAAAAATCAGAATTTGCGTTCAAAATATTGTAACCGCATGATCTAAAAATAAAAAGAACAGTGTTGCGAAGTTGTTAGATGTATATCCCATACATAGAAGAAAAACATAATTAGAAATAATTAGTAAATCCACGCCATAAAACTTTTAATTTTTTCTAAAGCTGAAATTTTATACTTCGTTTGTTTATTGTGATGTTGTCCTTGTTGTCCGGTGTTGAATTACTAATAATTTTCGGCCAAGCCTCCGGATACCTTCTTGACCGAATTTACAAGCGGAATAAGAAACGACACATTAGAAAAGAAACTTGTAGTTCGCTGACAAATAGCGACACTCAATTTATTTACATCGAACGGAGCAACTGGTGGCCCCGTTGGTTAAGACGCTTGACTGAGAAGGTCCACGGTTCGAATCATGGTCTAGGCTGGAAGTTTTACGGCCTTAGAAACTGAGCTTCATTTCTGGCAAGGCTTTGCTTTGTCATGTGAAGTGCGCCAGGACGCTCCGTGGTAAAATTGTAGGGCCTGTATACCAGGTAAGTGTAGGGTAGCCACAACTGAGGAGCATGCGAGGCAAATCGAAACTGTGTCAACCGGCGGCCGAACTACCCTTCGGGGTCTCCGAACCAACAGTGGCAAACGCCTTTTTTATTTTTAAGCTGTGATGATCCGTAGCAGTTACAATAACCGAACCATGAGGCGCTGTCACATATAATGTGGGAGCTATATTTTTTACTTGCCACCTCGAATATAATATCTTTGAACAGGATTTGAAACTTGAAGAAGGAAATAAGTTGATATATATCAGCTTACTGTGTGATTCACGCAACAATTTGTTTAAAAAAAACAAAAAAACAAAAACGAACCAGCATCCTCGCGAATGTGAAACTACAGCGATACCGTTAACCCAATACGCTTGGTCTGAAATAGTACCGTTGTTTGCTGCACATTCAGAGCTTAAAATAGCAGCGTGAACATGAAGAAATTTGCTAACAGCAATAGAGTTTCGGCACATTTTAATAGAGTATTAGTATCACTAAAGACCGTGATGGTTGCAATAAAATGCTTTTGTCTTCACCTAAGTTTTCGATAACAGTTGTTCATATGTCGTTACCAATTTATAAATTTGTACGCATTAGCAAACAATTGCCCTAACGATATTTGAGTAATGACAGTGCTGAACTAGCGCGCGAAGAATATTTAGGTCACGTCGTTATTGTGCCGAGGCATATTTACTGCCTTCCGAATGGCTCTTTTATAGGAGCGAAGCCGGAGAGTGAAATCGGTGAGAGCGAATCCCCACAACGATTTACGACTGCAGTTGAATAGCAATAAAGTTAACCTAGCTCTTACCCGTTTTAAACTACCACGCCAATGGAAATAGTAAACTACATAATATTCAATTATTAGGTGTCTCGTGGTTTAATTCATATAAGAAATAACTAGTCCACGAACCAGTTTAAGATTTTAACGTAAACAACTTCAAAGATACTAGTCACATGTATTCATAAACTCCAGCGATTGCATCTAATACTTCATCCAAAGACAATATTGCCATACACTCTAACAGTACACGTAAAATCTCTGAATCTTTGCCGCTCGCTTTATACAAGTTTTGTCGAAAGTTCTAAAACATTATAAAGACTTCCGACAGATATTTCTCGAACTTAACAATACTAAAACAATTAAAAATATATTAAAAACAATCAGAATTAACACCTAATCATTTAAAAACATTACAAAATGCTCAGAAATGAAAATTAAAAATACTTAAACACAAAATTATCCACATAAATTATTTTAAACGGTAGTAAATCATCCTTTAAACATTGCTTCTCACCTTAATACTTGCCAATTATAAACATTTAAGTAATTCTCTTGCATAGTTCTGTCCTTAAACATATTAAATAGCATTTACATAATTTACTTTCATAAAATGAAGTTAATTTACACTGATTTACAGTAAATTGCAAGACAAATATACAAAATCATATTCAGTAAAACTTTAGCTTGCTACAAATGCTTCATAAAATACAATTCCATTTAAAGTCTAGTTTTGAGGGCTGTTACACGATGAATTTTTGTGTTAGAACTCGGATGAAACAGTATCTCCAGGTGCACGAAAATCTTTTCCTTCCCCCGGGATGCCCACTGGAATCTGTTTTTGCAGGCAGTGGACTGGTCGCGTCGAGTGTTTGTTTGCAAACGGAGTACCTGGTCAATATCCGGTTTCCTCTGTTTGTAATTCTACCAGCGAAGTTTGGGCCAACACGGGATTAATGAACGAACAGGGAAGTTTGTTGCCAAGTGATCTGTGGTTTTATTTTTATGTGTAATCATACGAGACATCAGTGTTTTTTTTAACCCGGGATCACTCGCGCCTATTGTTTTCGCGCGATAACTCACGTGTTACATTTTTTCTAACAAAGATATTTTTTTACGTTTTTGGCTGTAGGTCCCATACAGAGATACAATTAGCAAGTAATTACTTCTTTATTATCACCAACACATTATAATTACATATAAACACTAAATTAAACATATTTAATTTTGAATTCGAAATTTTTGCTTCCCCTTTTACACCTGGAAGCTGTGTCACAATATTCTGACGAGTTGTTTTTTGATGGAGGGGCTTTGTGCTTGAACCATTTTGTTTTACCATCCCTACCTAGGTACATATCACGATTTGCAGAAGTCAGGGCTACAGCAGACGCAGTTTCCGAATCGCTGCCAGACTGATCTGTTGCTGTGTCTATCTCTTCATGCTCAGACTGTGCATTGGTATCTAAAGACAAGACTTCTAAGTGGATATATTAGTGCAGTGGTTTCTCTAGCCACATTAATATCTTCTCGTTTGACATGACGTTTTCCTGTAAAATTTTATATATTTTCACGTCTGACATAGTATGTCATGTACTTGGTGTACACAATTGCTTCATTCAATATATAAAACCCAATCAGTATACTTTTTTTTATAAACCACGTAATACGTGCAGAATACGTCCAGGAGAAGAAATGAACCTAATCGCACGTCACTAGCACAGAGAAACAGACTAAAAGAGAAGCAAGATGGTGCTTCACGAATGCACAACGCATTATTACGCGAGAATTCCCGTGTGAGAAATAATCTTACAATGCACGCCGCTTCAAACAAAGCCGTTACCAGCAGGCTTTACTTGTACTTGGTTCGACGAATGCACGTGGAAAGAAGGTAGAGATATCAAAGAAAGCATTGCTAGATCAACACTTCAATATCTTTGAAATATATTGTAATATTTCAGTAAAATCATCAATGTTAGGTTTTTTCTCACGCGCGAGCGATCCCGGGTTAATACTATTACTAGTAGATTCACTTTTTCGCTGTCTTTAAACTGCATTACCTGTTAACTAGAATGCATAAGTAACATTTATTTAAAACTTATCTGGAAGAAAACTGAAATTGGAACGATGCTGGAGAAGTAATTTCCAACGTACATTATTCCTCTTAGAAGTAAAATGAAAAGTTTCATAGAAGATTTACTGAGTTTTCCTCTTTTCTGTATCAAAACTCTATTGAAAATATGTTTTAGTAATCTGTCGCATAAGATATAAAAAGTGAACTATGAACGTTGAAATGTCAGATTTTTTTAAAAAAAATTATGCTTTCTGAGAAAGCATCAAAATTTAAGAACTAAGTATTTAATTGAAAGTAGGTAACGTGACGAAGGCTGCACTATATACTGTACAAGATGCTATTTCGTGTTATCTCTAACTCTGTAACCGTTTAAGGTAAAAGAAATACCAATTTTTTTCTGTTTTTGGTGCTAGAGGACTGGGAAAAGGGAACAGAAAGTAAGTAATTTGGTCTTTTAAAAGAACCATTTGCCTGAGTGATTTCAGGAATCCATGCAAAATCAAAATCTGGATAGTAAGACGGGGTTTGAACTTGTGTCCTCCAGAATGCCAGACCTGAGCGTTATTACTCAATCACCAGGCTAGGTTACTCCCCTACTCAAAGTTCGGTTTGATGCTTCAAAACAAGTGTTCTATGCCAGTGTGACACTGGCAGTCATGGTCCATTCCTTTCCTGAATAATGTGAAATGCCCGCCATGGACCATTCATGATGTACTTCACATACACCAAGCTACTTATCCTAGAGATGAAGCTCATGTTAATAACTTTTAAATCGAGCGAGGTGGGTGAGCCGTTTAACGCTCTGGCCTCACATTCGGGAGGACGCCCGTTCGAATCCCCGTCCGGCATTCAGATTTGGATTTTCCATGGTTTCCCAAATCACTCCAGGCAAATGCCGGAATGCTTTCTTCAAAAGGCCATGCCCAATTCCTTCCCATTCCTTGTTCCCGTCCTATCCCGCCTCTAATGACCTTGACAAGATGTAAAGCTATAAGAAAAAAAAATTAATAATAAAAATATAAAAATAATTATCAAGGTACTTAGATTGATGCTGGGATGTCTGCATACCCAGTTGGCTGCTAAACACGGTGTTATCACAAAGCTCATCAGTTGAGTAATGACGTTATATGTAATATTTCGTTACCACAATCTATCTTCAATTATCAAAATATGTAGCAATATCTCGTTAGTACTAAATACAAATCAAGCTTCCAGCTGAATTTCACTACACCATAAGCTATACTGCGTAGTTTAACTTTTTTAGGCAATAAATAACTACGTCCACTAATGACCATAGTTATTTACTCACTAAGAGATATTTCAGAGACAACTCACACAGCAGGTTATTTAAAGACTGGAACGACATGGCTAACAGCTTCTGAAGACTGGTAAGTGTTATTCCACTGTTGTTAAAACAATAAATTGAATACAGTTTAAGTGATAGCTGGACCATATATTTTCATGCAGTGTTTTACTTCTGTGAGTAAATAAAATTTTATTATTGTTTCGGCAAAGTGACACCAATAGAGCACCGAGCCTGGGGGTTGAACGGTTAACGTTCTGGCCTCGTATTCGGGAGGACGCCGGCTCGATTCCCCGTCCGGGCATCCAGATTTGGATTTTACATGGTTTCCCCAAATCACTCAAGGCAAATGCCGGGATGCTTCCTTCAAGAGGCCATGGCCGAATTCCTTCCCGTTCCTTGTCCCCAGCCCCCTCCCGCATCTAATGACCTCGACGGCGACGAGGTATAAAGCCGTAAGTAAAAAAAACAAAACAATAAAGCGTTATTGGCGGAGGTTGTGTTTTTAATTACGGGCTGATTAAATTATTTCCTATTCTTAATATACCATGGTTTTCTTATTTCGTAAGTATAGATTGCGATTTCTAAAAATTAATTTTAATGTTAATTTTTCCGTCATTGTATATATATATATATATGACAGATAATTTCATAAGGAGATGTTTGGTAACACTATCGCTCTAGAATTAAAATTTATGAAGAGAACATATTTATTTGCCATTTAGTTAAACCAGTGAATGAACTTTATTGGAGCATATAAAAAAAATGCAGTATAGGGGACAAAAACGTAACCGAAGTTAGTAATTAAAAACGAAGATCATAACAATTCGCAGTTGTTGAGCACAATGGAGCATGAAGATTCTTAATGGTTTGGTGAAGCTCATATAGGTGTTTTTGTGCTTTTAAAACTGTATTCTTGTGCACTGTGGGAGGGATTCGTTGATTGCCGTGTACCGATGATACCTGTGTGTGGAGGTATGGAATGATGGACCACTACCAAGCTGGTTCTGCATACAGCATGATGATATGACATGAAGGGTGGCCGTGTGACAGCTCTTCATACAACGTGATGAGTAACAGAACGGTACCAGAGTACCCAGAAAACAGCAATCAGCAGGTTGTAAACTGCAACCCTCTAAAGTAGCGGACAGCGACAGAAGCGTGTCAGTAGCTTAGTATAATTGCAAATCGCAAGTGGGCAGTAACTAGCGAGCTGTCAGTCTTCTCTTAACACACTACAAGTCAGCTGCAGAAGTTGTGGACGGTACAAGCGATGAATTAGGTCGGAGGTTGCGGCAGCTACAAGCAGTGATGACCTGTCGAGGAAGACCCGGTTCCTCCACCAGTTTCGGTCGCTATGTCTCCCTTCATATTAAACGAATCAGAATCAATCCGAATGAACATGAATCTGATCCACAAACTTTCACTCGAGCCGAGTCAAACCAAGTCAATCCGAATCAAATCCCCTCTCTATTGGATGAAGAAGTGTTTCCTTGTAATAAAGAAAGTAGCTAGCCAATCCTATCTACTTCGTAGAAAAGAGCAACAAATGAAGCAATTATAACAAGAGGTCGTCTCAAAGATTATTTTTCAACTCCTGGAGGATTTCTACCTTGAAAAAAGTGAATTTGTATACTTCAAATTTAGGTTGAACGATATTTATGAACAACTCGAGCATATCGAGAATGTAATGGGAAAAGCAAATCGTATGCTCCGACTTCTAGGTCGTAATTTAAACCAATGCACTCAGGAAGTTAAATCGATTGTATACAAGTCACTAGTAAGTCCTCACTTAGAGTATTGTTGTTCTGTATGGGGTCCCCATTAAAAGGGGTTAATGGAGGCTTTAGAGAAGGTCCAAAGGAGAGCCACCCGATTCGTGACAGGTATATATTGATGGAGGGAAAGCGTAAGTGCGATGTTAAAGGAGTTAGGTTGGAAAGATCTAGAACACCGAAGGCGTTGCTCTCGACGGAAGCTAATTGAAAAATTCACGACAGACGTATTTCGGAATGACAGCCAGCAAATATTGCTACCAGCAACATTCATATCTCGAAATGACCGCGAAAATAAGATAAGACAAATCAGGGCCAGAACCGATTCTTTCTGTACTCATTTTTCCCACGAGCGATTAGGGAATGGAATAGAAAGGATTTACCGGGCGAGTAAACTTAAAATCCGACAGGAGTAGCTTTCGATAAAGCATTCCAGCCATCCTGATCTGGGTTTTCCATGGTTTTCCCAGATCACTCCACGCGAATGCGGGGATGGTTCCTCACAATAGCCCATGGGCGCCTCCTGCCATATCCCTTATAACCCTTCCAAACCATAACCCTTTTCGATAGGTGCAATCCACCCTCCGCCACACACTTTTAGTGAATCGCGGAGTAATAATAATAATAATAATAAAAAACTGAATTTTTAATTTTAATTTTGTGATGACAATTTCATTTTGCTTTGATACTTAAATACAGATTAAATGATGATGAAATTATATGTTTACCTGCAATGCTCAAATCTTAAACATTTTTCTTCCACACAGAAACGATTAAATTTCTATTATCGTGATTTTATAACATGCGTCATAAATTGCAATATTTTTTTTTTCAGTTTCGTAATCAAAAGTTCTACATGCATGATCAGCTGTATCACGAGTAGAGATGGGTAGTTCACGAGTGAATCAGTTCTTTAGAGCAATTCATTTAAAAGAGTGAGTGAGCAGTCACCCACTAAAACGTGAACGGTAGTTCTTCTAGGTGAATCAGATCATGAAGAACTAGCTCACGTGGATTTTGTGGACTGGAGAGCTAAAAAAAGGTCTACTATTTGTATTGAAGTCGACATAAGGGGGTATAACCGGATTGTGAGGGGTGAGACCCAAAAAAAAAAGGTCTCAAATAAAACTGAGCTACTGAGCAAGTGAACCATTCAAAAGAACTAGTTCTTTTCATTGAGTGATCAAATGAACAACCGCTCTTTTTAGTGAATCACTTTGCCCACCTCTAATCACGAGTGACATTGAATCAAGGCGGATTGAAGTTGATTCAACTGGTGTGAAGGCGAGTTGTATTTGACTGATAGAACACTAACGGAATTTTGGTGAGTCAGATTCACTTTGTTTCTGACTGATTCAGATTCGCTTAGTGTAAAGGGAGCCTCTAAAGGCTTCCACCAAAATAAAGCATCCTGGAAATTATCTCAACTCACAAGTTGCAAAATTGTTTGGCATTGGTGCCTCGCAGCTAGACTTCTTTGATCGGCTTGCATTTTTCTTTCCACACTCAGCTGAGTTTTGTGTGAACGTTTTTGGTTCGTCTCCCAATCTGCTGGCAAGCATCACTGTAAATGCCCAAGATTTCTTAAATTAACTGGCCTTCCTTAGAAGTTGTAATAAGTCGTATTTACAAAATGTCATTCATGTCACTTACTATTCAAAACTTTTTCGGGGCCGTTCTTCAAAGCTTGAGGAATATAATGATTCCTTTCTGCTGGGAGCCATAAGTACTTGACGGACAGAACCGCCACCCCAGCACCCTTTCTAGCCCATGTCCTGTACACCTTTTGCTTACTTGGTTTATCCAGCAATACCTTTCATTCACAATTTTTTTTATTTATTATTAGCTTATCCTGTTAATTTTTTTATTTTTTACTTATGGGTTTGCGCCTCGTCGACGTCGATGTCATTATAGGCGGAATGGTACTGGAGACAAGGAACGGGAAGGAATTCGGTCAGGGCCTTTTGAAGGAAGCATTTGCCTGGATTGATTTGGGGAAACCATGGAAAACCCAAATTTGGATGACCGGACGGGGATTCTAACCGACGTCCTCCCGAATGCGAGTACTCCGTAATGTACTTTATGACAATGGAGGTGGCGTGGCCATAGCATGCGTCGGCATTAGTCCGCCGAGGATTTTCCTTGCTGATACTCATTTGATATGCTGAAAAACCCGTGCAGACATTCTAGGTGTTCAGATTTTTTAAATGTTTTTTTCCTAATGCGTGGTTTCGTTAGGATTGAACGGCGGCCATGCAGTTTAGATTCACTCACTACAAGCTTAGTTACGAGGTACTGTGTTAAAAAATCTACTAGTGCACGCCCACAGTTCTATTCACAGATTGTCCTTCAAATTTGTTTTTCTTTTCTTTACTTCACAGTTCTCCCTAATACTTTAGGAGGTTAAAAACCTTCACAAATTTTGAAAGATTTTCCGATCAGTACTTTCAAATAGAGATACGTTTTGTAAAGTTGTATAT
Organism: Vandiemenella viatica; assembly: GCA_031002005.1. NCBI lineage: Eukaryota > Metazoa > Arthropoda > Insecta > Orthoptera > Morabidae > Vandiemenella > Vandiemenella viatica. The sequence goes on along the minus strand of CM061919.1, from coordinate 102,842,389 downwards.
AAAATTATATATGTAAATAAAAATAAGAAATATTTCAGTTGAAAGAAAACATGATCGGTCTTAGAAAAGCTTAGAAAATTTTATAAAAAAAGTTATTTCACCACATATTTACTATCCGATTCGTGACATTCTCTACTATATGGTAGATATGATTTAATATCGAAAAAATGTGTTGAACTATTAATTTGGAACTATTAATTTTTTAAATTACTCGTATAACTAATATCCGAAAATCATGAACTTTAGGAGGTTACAAATCTTTACAAATTTTAAAAATTTCGAAAGATTTTTCCAATCAGTAGTTTCGGACGGAAATGGTATTGCTTGGATATTCCGTCTGAAGCTTTCTCAAATCGTAGGATAAATAATGATATCCAAATATTTGGAAGTCAGCAGGTAGAGATATTTCATTGATATTCATGAAAATAATCCCGCAAAAAACTGTATAATTATTTTAACCTGAACCCTCCATGATTTTTTTTGCAAAATTATCTTATAATTCTGTTAAGATTACTTATTAAGAAATAAAATTGTGTGCATACGAATTTAAGGGTTCAGATGCCGAGCGGGATGCGTGAGCGTTAACGCTCTGGCCTCATATTTCGGAAGACACGGGTTCGAATCCTCGTCCTGCCATCCAGATTTGAGTTTACATGGTTTCTCCAAATCACTACAGGTCATTGCCGGGATGGTTTCTCCAAAAGACCAATCACCGAATTATTTCCCGGTCCATGTTCCCAGTCCTTTCCAAGCCCCTAATAACCTCAAATTGAACCTGCTGAATGTTATGTTCATATACTTGGAGAACTTTTCAGCCATTTATTGCCTTCATGTACCAATTAAGGACGACAATACGTGCCATGTCAACAGCTCAAAATCGTTTACAATTCCAGCAAATGATTTGGTAACTTATATCAACAGACATGAATCCAATCAGACATGTCTAGGACAGGATTGAAATATCAGTTCTTGCTCAATATACTGCAATGACAACTCTTTCGCAATTATGGATGGCTGTAGAGGAAACATGGTAGAATATTTCTTGAGGGACTTTCCAACAACTTGTTACATACATTCCGCATCGGGTTGCTGCACATAGCGGAAAAATCGGGGTTCCACACGATGCAGAAGAATCGCATGACTTTTGGCACTTCAGTGTATATTGAGAGTTTAATCAAAGATGGCTGTCTAGGAAGCAATTACCGTCATTCATAAAAGGATTTAATCTAATTAAATTGCAATGGAGCACACGCTCCGGTGGCAATTTTCCTAAACACCCATCTTCCTCTTTTACTGCACTTAGCTGTATTTGCCATCTACAAATTTTAACTTTAAATTCTTTCAACGTTTTTCGTAAATTATTCATCATTTCCCTTGGTAACTTATTCCAATCCCTGACGCCCTCACTTAAAAAAGAGATTCTTCCCACACCCTTGTACCTGGAATCCAATGCCAGCTTGTAGTCATGGTTATCTTTTCCCTTCCACGCACTACTTTTCATACCTACACCAATATCTTTCCATGCCTCATCACCAATATACGCCTTGTTCACTCCCATGACCCTCTTCACCCTCCTCCTATCTTGCAATGAATCCCATTCCAGCTCCTTTATCACTTCTGTTACTGATTGCATTCTGCGATAATTTCCAGAAACAAATCTAGCAGCTCTGTTTTGTACCCTCTCCAACTCCTGTATTTGATACCCAAAATGTGGGTCCCATACTACACTGCCATGTTCATGCAATGTTCTGACCAAAGTTTTGTTACCCAATTCCTTTACTTCAGTCATCTACAATCTGGAACCACGAAACCCTAAGCATTACTGAAAAAAGTTCTGCAGGTGGTGAGAGAATATTGTGGCACTAAAGGTACATATGACCCTGTCAATTTTGGGATTTTAATATGAATGATATAGTACTGCGGGATGACTCTCTGGAACGCTGAGTTCTTTCTTTTGCCGTATGGTACCCGGTTTTATGTCAGAAGAGTTTTAATCGGCCAACAAATGACATTGGTGGTTATATCTTCCAGCGGAGTGAATGCTGCATTAACGCCACTAGGTTTTAAATAACATCTTTTAATGCAGTTGATATTTAATGGTTTATTAACATGCTTAGTTGTACCCAAGTTACACACGTTTCTTACGCAAATTTTTCATTCTATTTAGACTTCATTCATTTTATCTTAACATGTTCCCATTTAATGTAATTTATAAATCTGAAATTCAATCAATTCTTACAATTCATTATTTATCGATATTATTTCAATACATACCAAGTTTTGTCTCAAATTTTTAGTATTGATTTTCCAGCGGAATCCAATCATTGAAGTGAATGATTAATCGCTGAAAATAAAGTGCAAATTGTTCATAGTCACCAATGGTTGAGTAGAAGTGCCAATAAATGTACGAACAGGATCATGTAAATTGCTTCGCCAGGATCTTTTTGGACATTCCTGTGCAGTTGGAGTTTCAGTTGTGTTGTGACTCATTTTAGCCTCCTTTGTGGAGTCAGTATTCGGTGCAGGTAAAGAAATAGGGAACTCATTACCGTTATCCTACGGATGACCCTTGGTTCAGGCCGCTCTTAGAGGGACAAACAAATTCATTAGCGGTTGCTTAAAGGATTATGAAATGTTCTGCTGTGCTTGTAATACTGGTCGTTATTTCATCTCCAGCAATGCCACAAAGCGGGTTTAACAAGGTTAAATGCGATTTGACTGCGAATAACACGGAAAATTTCTCCACTGCTTTCAGCATGAATTTGACAGCAGATATTTCGGGGTAACGGCAAGCGTTGGATGTTATTTGTTTTACAGAAGTAGCTGTGTTGTAGAAGCCGCGTTGTGGACGCACTTACCTTTAAATCGTAAATTTGCTCAAAGCTGCTGCAAATAACTTTTGAAATATATGTTCTACTTGCTGTTACCCGCGACTGCGTACGCGTGGACTTGGAATCTTATGCCTAGAATTGAATATAGAAACATGTAAACATGTAAAAGATGCCAAAAAAAAAGAAATAACAGGAAGTCAGGATAATAAGATGGTGTGGCCATTACTATACTATTTTATCATCGAACATGTCTCATGAAGAAAATCATTTTTCTAACATGTTTAAAAAATATCAAAAAACTAAAGGGCACCTTGTCTTTCAGCTTGATCTTGTCTTCTTTCTTCAGCATAAGTATAAGATTCTTAGTTTCTAATAACTTTAGCTGCTCGCGTTCTGCGAATCATGCAAAAAATAATAAAAAATATACTGATGCCAGAAACTTTTAGGTAGATACAAAAGAATAGTCTGCCGCAGAGAAATCAACATCTGTCAAGGAAAGAGGCGACCATAAATTAAAGTATCACCTGACTTCAGGCATCAGTTAATAAGAAAATTCATTTATAGGCGAGGGTGACAGAGACTTAAATAAATAATCGAGGGACATACAGAACAATTTACCTGATATTTTGGAAGAATTTGTGGTTAATATTGATGTAATGTCGGATTAAGTGCATAGGGAATTTGACATCAGATCACATGCTGCATCGCAAATGCTTAATTTACAGTAATAATTTGGTATTTCTGGTCTGATTATTAGAAACAAATTTTAAGCTTATACCAGAGGAGAACAGAATGTTTCAGACATTATGAAACAGTAATAACGTAGATACGACAAGTATTTTTCATATAGTTTTTAAACTACGGGTATCTGCTGATGCTTTCATACAGATATCGGGTAGTGAATTGAAGAAACAAGAGTTTCTTTACCATAATTTTGTTGAAATGCTGATTTTACTATCAAGAACTAAAGTAAGAGGTTCCAGAATAAAGGGGATATACAGTACATCTCGTAGATAGCTAATGTTTTATACATTTGGAATCAATAATCGAATGAAATATGAAGATACAACAGCAATACACAGTATTATTTCTTCTTGACCGAGAATTTTTTATATACATTTGATAAAGATAATTATCGTCTATTACAACATCTATCGGTAAAAAAAGATTGCCAGTGATGAGTCTCGTTTCCTACATTTAGTGTGGATTTGATTAGTATTTTAGATAACTAGTACGACAACAGAAATCTTATTTCCAGTCTCCACCTACGAATTGCTGTTACGCAAAATTCAAAACCCAAAGGTTCACCGCAATCTCTTTTTCCCAACACCAATATTTAAAAAAAATTACACCGCACAGGTTGGACAATGTTTTTATCTGTCTTTTTTCTACTACATCCGCTCTGCCAATTTTGGGGCTTATCCTCTTCGTCTGATTGGAACGTGCGTGACTAAAAATCCGTTGCTTTTAATCGAAAGATACGAAAGGCAACACGCGTTGATGAATTTTATTCAATTACCGTCCTTTGTAAATGTGTTACTGAGCTGCATTTTTCCAGCGGTGAAGGATCAAAGCGTTTTATCACAGGGTAACTACTAACATGGATTTGATTTTGAAATTTTCATGTTTTACTGTATTCTGTTCGTTAGTCACCGACTGAAAACCGTGGTTCATCAGAAAGAGGGAAAACAAAAGTACAAAAAAAGTTAAAATGTTAGACTTGTGGCCGTGGGTTATTTCTTTAATAAATTCAAATTCAGGAAACTGTTCGTATAACAGTAAACGAAAGAAAAATTATGATTTACTCTATCACTGTAGTTGATGAGAGACAAAATAAGCTTAAATGGTTGAGTGCTGATCAGAATGTACAAATGTCCTAATGTAGAAGTTTAGAAGAACACAGTGTGACGGATATGGAGTCTACGAGTGGCTGTTACGTGGGTTCAATGATTACTAGTGATGCCATATGACCTGCGTAGACTGTATTCTGCTCTTCAATTCATATTTCTTTCCCTCTTCTACATTTTAACCTGCTTCCTGACTATTAAATCCTGGGTTTAAGTACGCATCGTGGAGGCTAGTAGGAGAGGGAGGGACAGCTAAGGGTTACTTGTAATTAAACAAGCAGTTAAGGAAACCTCGTTTAATCTGAACTAAAAAACCGGACCACAATTAGAGACGATGATGTACATAAACGTTGAGGTATCTCGTTACCCGTGCTAATTGAACAGAGGGCTGATTCTTGGCGCTACTGAATACAAGTACCAGAGAATGGCAAGGTTGATGTAGCGAATAACTATTCCGAGACCTGCATTATTACTTGCTGCCCGTGAGTGAAGAAGAGAGACCGATCCATACATACATTCTGGTTCTCTAGTATACTACTGAGTTGGGCGCACAGCAATGCACGTGTTACTTGACTTTGAACTGTCGATTGGCAGATTCTATGTTGAACAAACAGGACGTTCTGGTTCAGCGTCTGCGCCACTGTGAAACTTAACAAAATTACCTTATTCTGATACTAAAATATTAAACTATATGACGTCCTGTTACAACAGTACGCAAGTTGGACGGCCAACCAAACACGTCAACTTAAATAAAAAAGCCTTCAATTTTAAACACTTTGAAATATTTCTGAGAACGAGTAACAGATATGAGAGGATAAATTTTTCCTAAGCAAAAAAATGTAACTTAACTATATGCATCAGAAATACCTGTTTAACTTTTCACAAACTAACCACTTTGAGACAGGAAGGTACGAAAGTCTACAAAATTTTCTCCTGCCAAAACTTCTTTATATATCTGCTTTGTGATTACCGACACAGTAAAACGTCTTGTAATTGAAAGAAAATAGTAACCATAGGAAAACAAGAGAAACTTACTTTATATCATAAATGGGAAACAGGCAGTATGAGAAATAAAAGAATATTGTTAATAAATAACCGATGACAGAAGCAAGGATTATTTCAGACGTTGATTAGCTCGGATATGATAAAATATCTAATTTTGGACACCGAGTTCGAAATCAGAAAATGCTTTTTGCAGTATCGTACATTGTTAACAGCTCTCAATGGAATTAAAGTTGAGACAATAGGGAGACATGATAGGGAAAAGACTGAAACATGTGAACCATGGTTATGAAAGCTACTGGAAAATAAATCGAAATGATGGGAAAGAAATTTACTGTAGAACCATATAACACGGAACAAATAAAATGGTGGCTTAGGGCGCTAGTGGTTAGCTAACGGATGTTTCAAGGGAAGTGCTGTAAGGCAAAATTAGTTTCCGTGTTTGAAGGAGGTGACTGATCAGGGAAATTTTAATGTGCTTAAGGACAGAAAGGGGAGATGGAAAAGCGAAGGGTGGTATTAAATCACAAAAAAACAGCAAAATTGGGACTATAATACTTTGAAATATTAATGGTCTTGAGTTAAACTTTGAGTTTCATAACAAGTGTTTCTACTGCAAGTTATTGAGCGCATTGACATCGAAACAAAAACGCTGATATTATAATAGAATTCAGAAGACTTAGAAGAATGTTTGTGTGTTTTTTTATCAGCCATTTTCAGTAACGAACTGATGATGCCTCTTAAGGTCATGAGTACTTATGGCCAGGGATTTAAGAAGGTGAAGCGTAGTCATCCAGCCTAATTCAGTAGGTGATTGGTTACCCTCCATCTTGCCGGGAAGAACCTATTTTAATTGGGAGAGTTTAACTGTCACCCACCATCTGTTCACGATACGTGACGTTAATGTTCTCCATCATAGTGTAATTCTGTTTGAAAATGAGGGACCGTTCCAGCATTGCGCTAAGACGGCCAGTAGGTGAGGATCAGCTCCCGAACCAAGTCTTATATCCCAATGTAAGTCCCCGGACCAGCGTGGTGGCGCCTTCAGGCGCGTAACCACATTAACGGGTATTTGTGTAATTATTATGGTTAGCTAATGTAAACCCGTGACCGTTTTTTTGCGTATCGTTACGGGTCTAGAATACTTCCAGTTTTTAGGGTCAAAGATTACAAAAGGTTGACCTGATCTGACAAAATGAAGTTGACCTGTGTTTCACCCTTAGGGTGAATAAAATCTCTTGACCTTGAAGAACTCGGAAGTATTATTAAATGTAGGTATTAAACACGGACGGGTAAGATCGTGCAATCGTATAATTGTTTGATAGGTTGTAGACTCTAACTTGCTTAAATACAAACTTGACTTGGTTTTGATCCTTTCAGTTCACTCTGCAAAATTTAAAAATTTCCTGTTTCCTTCGAAAGCATCACGTTGTTTTTTACTGAGACGGGGCAAACACTCATAACGTAATCATTGGTCACAGTATCTGTAACGGCCAGAGAACTTAATACACGTTCCATACTATTAAACAGTAGAGCAACTCCCAAGAAATCAATTGCCAGAATAGTTGATTAGGTAATATATTTGGTCTGATGTCCACTTGATATAGTCTAATAACTTACGTACAGCGAACATGAAGAAAGACCATTAACCAAAATTGTCAGTGAAATACCTAAAAAGCAACTAAACCGTAATGCATAAACTTTGGTCAAGCAACAACATTAGTGAAAGTTTTGATTAAATTGAAATTAATGCTAAGCCGTAATGACAATTAGCATTCATAGTTACAGCAGAAACCGTAAGTACTTTTTTTAAAAGTTTTTTTAAGTTGATTTCATTAGCAACATGTTACTCAAAAACAGATCCACGTTTTTTTTTTAGACGTAAAGCTTATCGATATTTTATAAATTATGAAACGCTACGAAACGCAAACTTAATGTATGTATTATGGCAATTAATTTGGTAGCAGTTGCTATTAAATTGTGGACATAACCACGAATTTCTTCTAATGATATCTCTGGTCGCTGTTTTGCGAGCGAAGGCTGACGTGAGACACCGTTCTCCAGCCAATAGCTATCGAGGTCATTGCATGAGTGACCTTATGAAATTATATAGTAGATGCTAACGATATCTTTCTCACAGAAATGTATAACACGCAGATACGTTAGATATACTTACTATAATCATGTTAGATTTGATTTTCGTTAATTTTGCTGCCAAAAACCGTCTGTCATCTAGTAATGAATGTCAACACATGCAATCACCTATACGTTTTAAATTATTTTGTTGCTTTACTAATACAAATTTAATCGCTTTTATGTAATATAAAGCTTTTTAATTATTACACAAATTATTATTGGCGAAGTAATACATTTTAATACTAGCTGGTGCAGTTATTTGCTGTTCGTCATACTTCCTCATTGTTATATTAGATAACAGGACATTAATATAATTAATATAATTTGTTCATTAGACGCGAAGTAATTACGATCTCTACTAACTTATTTATCTCACTAAGCAAATCCAATATTATCTTTCAGGTTATGACATTAATTCGCAAACCTAGTCAATCACTGTAATACTAAAACGGTTAGGAAACAATTAGTTGATATAAATTTCGGTGCCATATGTTTACGAGTAAAATGAATTTTGCACGCTTATTAATTTCACAGCTTGTTTACGCATTCAGTAATCTGTCTGCAGAAGGAAAATATTCTGCCAGCAGTATGAACGCATACATATCGGGAATGACAAATTATCTGTAATACTCGTGAATTTTATGATTAGATTGACATTGGCAATGTTACTTAAAAAACTGATTGAAAAACCTAGAGGAAATTTATATGGGTCACAACATGAAATATCTTGGTTCTTTATGATTTGCTATCCGCAAGTTACCAGAAACATTTTTATTAATCTCTGCATGAGTTTCAAGAATAATTTTTATTTAAATTAGTCACTGATACTTGGTTTCTAAATTTAATTATTAAATTTTTCATTCAAATGGGAAAGTCGTAATTAAGTTTACACACTCTAATTACATGAAATGAATGAAGGGAGCAAAATACTGACATACTATTGACTTTATAGCGATTTTTCCGTTAAAAAAGGAAAAATAAATAATAATAATAGTAGTAATGATAATAATACATAGTCAATGGTACATGAGAATAAATCCTGAAAAATTTCAATTACTATTATAAAAACAGCAAGTAACTCAGCCATACAAATTAATTTCTATCAGTGATTAACATTCCCGGCTAGGGAGAGCAAAAGAATAGATTTTAGTTCATCAGTTCGATAATTGTTCACAGGGCGTAAAACTGGGCGAAAAAGGCTCGTATTAAGAAAGAGCTTCGCTTATCAGTTTTTCTTGTAGAAAGTGATGACGGCGACTGCTCTCTGCACCGAAACAAAAACTCTAAATGTTTTCTTCTCCACAGAAAACAGTCACAGCACATGTGAAAAATCCGACGACTCACGTCAGACGAGAATCCGCACTGAAGCAGAACACAAAGCACTGGCGAATGCCGTTGAAACTTGGCATCTACTCGCCGGACACCTATCGACCGCGTCTTCTCTTTTCGGGATATCACCCCCGAGCGTCCTGCGGCCTCGCGTGTAAATCTCCAGGTACCGTTATGTCCATCTGCAGGCAAAACAAACAAAGACAGCACTCCTTCCGTTCACTACAAATCGACTGCAGTCCATAATTCCACCACCACACACAACCCCGGGGCGTCACCTGAAATGTCTTAAAATATACCGAAAAGTCACGAAATCAACGATGACAGAGGCAGGTCATTACAAACATATATGTCATATTTGAAGTATCCTGTACATTTGAACCAGGACATTCTGATTGCAAGCTGTTATTACTATATGTAACAATCATTGAAGGTAACCTAAAAATATTCTTGTAGCAGGTCTATCAGTTTTGTATTTTAATCATGGTAACCTAATTTCTTATGTCTTTTCGGCTAGTCGACATTGAAATCATCAGCTTCTGTAGAGGACGGGGGCAATAAATAGGATGGAATTCAACCGTGACATTTTGAAGAAAACATCTCATAACTTGGCTGGAGTGATTTCTGGAAACGATGTAACACGGAAATCTGTATGACCGGACGCGAATTAGAACCCCATCTCTCCGAATGTTAACCGTTAACCAGCCAGGTTTGGTTATAAATTATCATCGTTCCAATAATGTTTAAGAATTCCCAAGGGAAATATCGTAAAGATATCACGAAATTTTTAGTACCGGAATGTGGAGCTTATTAAACCAATTAACAGGGCTATGTGAATAATCTTCGGTACATTTACAAGCGAGATTGAGGTTGAGTGCTGAGTTGTTCGTGTTTTAGAAATATCTTTTTTAAGTATCTTAAACATTTACTTTACAACATCAGAATCAGGTTGAACTTAGAAACAAATTTCGAGAGTTCGCTTAATAAAAACGGTGTAAACCAATTCAGTTATCCTCCACATTCCATCTTCTTTTTATCATTAGAAACCGAGGACCTCAAGATAAAAAAAAGCAAATGTACCTTTTGTTCAGCTATATGCAATCTGGAAACAATGTAACATTTCAGCAAGAACTCATCATAAATCTGAGGACGCTTTACTGGGTAAAACGTGGAAATCACCATTTCTATCATTTTCAACCCTGTGATAACAGTTACTTGCGCCCAAATCTAAACATAAGTTGGCTTGTGGTTAGAACGAGAAGTAAGTATGGTATTTCACCAATCCGTGGGCAATACACTTCAGAATCAAACGGAGAAAACAAGATTGAGTTGTGAATTATTTGTAAAATTCAAATGCAGCATTGAAAAAGGCAACGAATTATACAGATTAACGAAGAACTCGAAACAGACGAAGCAATAAACGGAAACGCATGCTCCGAACTTGGTGCGAGAGCGGTAACGCTCTGTCATCCCATTCGGGAGGACGTGGGTTTGGAACCGGGTAATGCCATCCATATTTGGGTTTTCCCAAATTACTCCAGTTGAATGCTTGAATGGTTCCTTCAAAAACACCATGGCCGAATTCCTTCCCGTTCCTTGCCCCCCGTTGTTGGTTCTATTGACCTTGATATCAAGGAGGAGTAAAGCTAGAAGAATATAACATGAAATCCTGAAAGATGGTAAGAATTTTAAATGGAAGTATAAACTTGGCAGAAGAGAGGAAGAATTAGAAGTCATTATTTGATGATCTATGCTTCATACATAGTGAAAATATTATTAAATTATTATTGGCAACTAAGTGTCCAATAAGTTTTCTATGGTAAAGATATTACAGGGATAACGCAAGTAGACAAAATAAATTTAGTTTTGAGGAATTGTTGCGTTTTTGACAATAAAATAGTCATTGGATTCTACACTGTACTGTAATTGAAATAAAAAATATTATTTATGAATAACACAAATTAACAAGGCAATGACCGTTTTTGTTTTGAAGAGTATTTTACCAGACTCTGAGAATAAATTATGATTACTGTGGAAGCCAAAGGTTTACTTCCTTCCTGCAGCCAACACATCATAAATGCGCTGGGAACGGATAACTTAAATGTGGATTTTGAGGTAAGGGCCCCGCTCTGGACAGCTGTATCAAAGTTTAGTCAACGTTTCGGCTGCTTTTCATTGATTTGCTACTCAAGTGTTCACTGTAAAGTACAGCTTTAGCGCCCTCTGAGGGCAGCAGAAGCTTCTGTTTCGCAGTTAGAGCCTTGCCCACCATCGATTATAATTATCTTCGGATAGTCGTTATCCGTTTCTGTCTAAGTAGCTTAATTAGTAAATGCAGCGACCTCTCTTCAATTTCGCCAATTGTTTGTCGGAACAAGCCTAAGAGCAAGAATTAATTGTGCTCTTTGCCGTGATTCTACTGTGGATCTTGTGGGTTGAAAACTTCCTTAGAACAATATGTTTAATACGGATATTACTGTTTGCAGAAATGAATATCAATTGTTTCGCAAATACATTTATCTAAGCTTAATATCTCTATTTTATTTAGTTGAAAACAAATTTTACTTAAAGACAGCCAAATATAATTGATGATAGCTGGATTCACGAAAGTATACATCTCATAAAGTTAAAAAAAAGTATAAATTTTAATATCATTAGCTGTCAGAACTGTAATGTATGTACATCTGATTTTTTGTTGTTTTACTTTTTAATTTTATAGCTACAAAAGGTGCGATGATTGAATGTGACCTTGAAATATGCAGTTTTAAAAACTACTTATGCTGGAACTCTCTGAAGCATAAAAGAAACCTTGATTTCATATCTCAAATTGTAGTCACTAAATTGATAAGATTTTTAACAACCGACAGCTGGATTACTTCTCGACCGCTACCCATTTTCATACCGCTAACCAAGAATTTTGTAAATTCTTATAACCTAAGTCTTCTGTAAATACAATGTTTCATAAGTCGTTAATAAAGTTAGCACAATATCTTGATTAATTTCGACTGCACATCAATACAAGTAGAAGACGAACATGGTCACTGTGTCAGTTACGTTGTGATGTCATGTGCCCGGGCATCTTCAGCGAGCTAGTAACGGCCAGCGATGTTTTCGCTCTCTCTCCATAGGTAACTCTGATATAGTAAAATATCGATGAAGATTACCTTTTTCTGTTTGTATGTTGGTTTAATCTACTTTAAACTGCAAACAAACGACGAAGAAAAGTATTTATTTCGTTTGAATCGACATATTAATTATTAGTTGCTTATTCTTGTTTATTTAAGTTTGTTCGTAGATGTCAATTAAATAAAGAATTTAAGTTACTTAATTATGTTTTTCTATATTAGTGCAGTATTTTATCCTTTTAAATTAGTATTTGAAACCAACCATATTGTGTTTAAATCTATATGTTAATTATGAAGAGGATTGTGCAATGGAATAAGATGGGGCCGAAATATTTATGACATTACGTTGTCAACTAAGCAACTGAGAAGAAACGGATTTCCAAAACACTGTGTTCTATCTATCATTTTTGACAGCCTTAGATGCTATTTATATACAATGAAGGTTTTTTGCGTTACTGCCCGAGATCGGCTGCATGATTTCTACTTCCATCTGTTTTTTCATAGAAATGCAATTTTTATGCATAATTATTAATAGCAGTATATTATTCCACCTATCAAAATATTGCCGCAAGTTAAAATTTCAAAAATTATTTTTTTCGTAAAAATTTATTTCTTTTATATATAAAATATAATTCATTAAATTAAATGATAAAATGACGCCAACGCAACGGTTTTTGTATCTTTTTGCCGTACGCGTTTCGCCTCTCATCGAGGCATCATTAGCGATGAATCTATTTTAAAATTTACATTGGCCTTAAAAACTTATTTGTATCATGTTTGACATAATTCTAAATAGATACACTTTCTGATTATTTACATTAGTGGTTCTCAGGTTCGTAACCATACATCTCTACTTTTTCTTCAAAGCATGTTTCTGCTTAAGCCATTTGTTTTAGCTGCTGCGTACTGGATTGTTTAAACTGATAAACATACAATAACGCTACAGTAAATAAATAAACCTAACAGATACATGCACTCACACACTTACATAAAATTGGAATAAAAATATCAATCACCCACCCAATTTCAAAACTTGAGCTGTCAGCGCACCACCACATTTGACATTAAGAAAACAAGAGGCCACCGAAAACAAGTGAATTGTAGTAGACGAAATGTTTACATCCAGTACATAGCAGCTAAGACAAATGACTTTAGAGGAAACATGCTTTGAAGAAAAAGCAGAGATGTGTGGTTACGAACCTGAAAACCACTAATGTAAATAGTAAATGCAAATAATCAGAAAATGTATCAATTTAGAATTATGTCAAACATCATATAATAAGTTTGTAAACCCAATGTAAATTTTAAAATAGATTAGTCGCTGATGATGCCTCGATGAGAGGCGAAAGGCGTACGGCAATAAAGCTACAAATACAGTTGCATTGGCGTCATTTTATCATTTAATTTACTGAGCAATTGCGGAAAAAATGGCCTACAACAACACTGAAAATTGTAATTCATTTCAAAGAGAGACATATAAAGAACTAGAAAAGTCTAGGTTGCCTATGTAAAAGTGGCTAGATTTGTTTGTGTAAATTATCGCAGGATCCAGTCAGTATCTGACATGATAAAAGAGCTGGATTTGGAGTCTTTTAAGGACAGGAAAAGAATGAAGAGAGTGCTGGGAATGTACAAGGCGTATGTTGGTGATGGTGTTTGGAGGGATATTGGTCGAAGAATTAGGAATAGTGCATGGAAGGGGAAACATGACCATGATCACAAGCTGGCACTTGATTTCATGCATAAGGGAGTGGGAAAATTTTCTTTTGTAGGTAAGGGCGTCAGGGATTCGTACAAACTATCAAGTAAAGTGATATAATATACAAAAAACTCTGAAGGAATTTAAAATTAAAATTTGTAAATCCCAAAAGTAGATGGGGGAGGATTTTAACACTTTAATTATATAAGATATTTAAAAAAAATAAAAAAAGGGTTAATTATATTAGTGAGGGAATTGCCACCGGAGCATTACATTAAAAGACAATATATCTTTCTGCGGGAACAAGGGCTTCACCTGTCGACTGTATACTTTGTCACATAAATAAAAATATACTTCTGTGAAAACTTTTTTCTCCGTGTTGTGTACGAAGATTTTCTTTAAACTTCGAGGGTTTATGTGTTCCCAAGATCAAATTGATTTTCGCCGTTGATTTTCGCTGTCATCTTTGCACACGTGTGTTTGAGCCATCGGGCCTGATCCAATCACCCTCATCCCCCGTTTACGAGGCAAGCGTTAAAGCCGGTTCACTCCCAATAGAGCAGTTTAATAAGTACTGTGCGCCGCTTCAGTCAACCCCCGGCCTTTCATCCTAATTAACTTTATAGTCGTCGTAAACAGGAAATTGGAAGGGTCTCTTGGGCTGTCAGAGAATCGGGTAGAGCCACGTGGATCGCTGTTGTCGAAGTGCTACGTAGTTTTCTTGCGTTAATTACCGGTATTTTTTTGATTGTGGTGCAGGTTTCCCTGTCGGTTAGAGTTGTTATGATATTACCATGCAAATTAGTCATGTACATATTTAAACGGCTTTGTAGTTAGGACGTTGTTTATTGAATTCGTATGTCGTTTCCTTTATTAATGAGAGTTAAATATTTTTTATTTATGTACCTTAACCAAGATCGTCTAATGATATGTGGCAATCTGCTTTGCCAAACGGAAGTAGTAGGAGACATCTATATATCTATATAAATGAGAAAATGAGAAAGTTTGGATGTGTGTTTGGATTTACTTCTGGAATCAATCACGCCTTAGTAACTCAACATATTTAAATGAAATTTGGCATGAAGTTATTTATGTGCGAAGTAACATAGGATAGATTTTATCCCGCAAAAACGCATTGTTCTTTTAGAAATTGCCATTAATATCAATTCGCAAACAACAAAGAGTTTCCTACTTCGTAGACAGCCGTGTCACGTTTACTTTTTGCTGGTTACGTAAGTCGGAAACACTACTTTTCAGAAATAAAAGCAAAAACCTTAAAAGCCATAAAACCGATACACTTGACAAATAATAGTTTGGAAGCAGGAAATATCAATCTGTACTTAACCTTAAATTTAAAAAAAAGTAAGTACTGTTGTTAAGTTTGCAAAGAGATGTTTTCATCTGCGTACATAAAATAGTATGACATCTCAAATATTACACCATATTTCGTTCGTAATATATGCGTCATAGTAAATGTGAAAAATTATTCCTTGGAAAATAAAAAAAAAAAAAAAATGCTACGAGTATACAAAAGTCGGTTCACTAAAATTGCAAAATAGTCGTGCTTGGAAATGTCGTATTTATAAAATTGTAAAGGATTCCATTCTATCTCGGTTTAATTTATTTCCTGTGCATTTCTTTTTTGGTACTATACACTCTCTGTATTACGAATAATTTTTGCCAAAATTTAAAACTTAACTAACCCTTTTTATTTTTTGTTCAAAATTTTTGTACAAATAATAGAGACTATGACTCACGAAAGTGCTTTTTACTTACTCTTCAATATTCTGAAAATATCTATCGAATCATTCACTTAAAACGAATGTATTCAATGGGCTAATGTAGAAACATATTGTTTCACGAAGCAACACTGGATGTCGTTTACAACACAATAACCTCATTTACACGGAGCTTATTGATTACTTATAATAACTAAATTCCTTCTGCTTTATGCTGTAACAAAAACATTCTGGTCCAGGTAGCATTTCAACCTAACCACTACCTCTGATTATATTACCGTTACTAAATCAAACGATATGGACACACCTAAACACATTAAATGCATTGGAACTACATTCCAAGTAGTAACAGAATTGTCTATATCAAGATTCCTAATTAGTGTAACACAAATTAATATCACAATCAATTTCATTATACACGTTGCTAAATCACGAGCAATAACAGTCACTTTATCACGATGTGAACTTGACCAGCAATATTAACGTCTTAGCGTTGTGCAGAATTATGGACTTACCATTGAACACTGTAAGTTACAAGCATTTTAGTATAAATGTTCATACGGCTGAATGTAGTTTCAGATGTATTCAGTAGTATTTAATTTACTGCGTTTTTACGAGCCCCACATAGCCTGTGCCTCATTATTCGGGTTCATTTAGTATCGCGAGCTGAAATAATAAATCAAGTTTATTTCAGCATTCATGACGTCACTAACATACAATATACTGAATGTATTAATGTGCGAGTGATAGAAGCTTTGATTTTTTAGCGGTAATTTTAAAAATGCAGCCTGGGCCAGTATGAGAACTGAAACATTATTAGTTATTTAAGCTTCTTTCATGAGCGCCATTTTAGTGACATCATGTATCGCTGTGTACCGATATTATATAAAAAGATCTATAGTAAGCTTGGATGATTTAGCAGAACCACGCGGCGTTGCCCGAAGTAAATTTTTGAAATTTATAAATGTTTTATTCAGATGGCGGAGTGGCAGACAAGCCGAGTAGTAATTCACCGGTAGTCATTCAATTCTGTTTGCAGAGTGAGACACCAATTATGAAGAAACAGTCAACTACTGCTTTAACATTGGAACATATTTTAGCGCAGAATTAATGGTTCGAAACCAACGAACAATAGTAAACTGGTCTAAAGGTATTCAACTGCTTCCACAGATAAAGAAACAAACATTAACAGATAATCTTATATATATATAAAAATTGACGTGTTTTTTTTCCTATATTTCACTTTTCAGCCACCACTACCTAGCACAGATCACTGATGTTTGTGGGTGGAAGTAGCATGGAGTTTTCTGTCGTGCACAACGTTGGCCGAATGCCGATAGCTGTGGTTTTTTTTTTTTTTTTTTTTTTTTTTTGTAACAGTTTAACGGCCCTTTTTAACAACGTGGTCTTTAGAGACGGGAAAGGATGGGGGCAAGGAATGGGAAAGAATTCGGCCATGGCCTTTTGAAGGAAGCATCCCGGCATTCACCTGGAGTGATTTGGGGAAACCATGGAAAACCCAAATCTGGATGACCGGACGGGGATTCGAACCGCCGTCCTCCCGAATGCGAGGCCAGAACGCTATCCGTTACACCACCACGCTCGGTGATAGCTGTGGGGATTTGGGAGATATAATGATTAAAGTTGGTCAGTGCAGGGCGTTTTCATATTTCGACCAAAAATTCGTATCTCCGTATACTTCTCTTTCCTGCCACAACTACATAACACAGACCTTTGGTGTTTGTGTGTGGTAGTAGAATCGTCTTTCCTGTCGTGCACTATGGTTGTTAGATGTCGGTAGCTATGGGGGTGTGGGAGAAATGGGGGTTGAAAGTGGTCGACCTGTGGCAATTTCATACTTCTGCCAAAGACAAAAGTGTCATGGTGTATCACTTTTCAGCGAAAACTATAGATCACAGATAACTGTCGTTTGTGTGTAGTAGTAGCACAGAGTCATCTTTCGATCACAACAGCGGCCGAATTTCAGAAACTGTGGTACTGTGGTAGATATGGTGGTTGTAAGTGGCCGACCAAGGATATTTTCGTATTTCGACTGTCTCCGCAAATGTCACTTTTCTGCCACAACTACATAGCATAGAGCATTGGTGTTTGTGTTTGGTAGTAGAATCGTATCTCATGTAGTGCACTATGGTTGTTAGATGTCGGTAGCTATGGGGGTGTGGGAGAAATGGGGGTTGAAAGTGGTCGACCTGTGGCAATTTCATACTTCTGCCAAAGACAAATGTGTCATGGTGTATCACTTTTCAGCGAAAACTATAGATCACAGATAACTGTCGTTTGTGTGTAGTAGTAGCTCAGAGTCACCTTTCGATCACAACAGCGGCCGAATTTCAGAAACTGTGGTACTGTGGTAGATATGGTGGTTGTAAGTGGCCGACCAAGGATATTTTCGTATTTCGACTGTCCTCCGCATATGTCACTTTTCTGCCACAACTACATAGCATAGAGCATTGGTGTTTGTGTTTGGTAGTAGAATCGTATCTCATGTAGTGCACTATGGTTGTTATATTTCGGTAGCTATGGGGGTGTGGGAGATATGGAGGTTGAAATTGGTCGTCGTGTGGCAATTTCATATTTCTGCCAAAGACAAAAGTGTCATGGTGTATCACTTTTCAGCGAAAACTATAGATCACAGATAACTGTCGTTTGTGTGTAGTAGTAGCTCAGAGTCACCTTTCGATCTCAACAGCGGCCGAATTTCAGAAACTGTGGTTGTGTGGGAGATATGGTGGTTATAAGTGGACGACCAAGGATATTTTCGTATTTCGACGAACGGCATGTCTCTCCGCAGATTTCACTTTTCTGCCACCACTACATAGCATAGAGCATTGGTGTTTATGTATGGTAGTAGAATCGTGTCTGTTGTCATGCACTATGGTTGTTAGATGTCTGTGTAGCTATGGGGGTGTGGAAGATATGGGGGATGAAAATGGTCGACCTGCGGCAATTTCATATTTCTGCCAAAGACGAATGTGTCACGGTGTATCACTTTTAAGTGAAAACTATCAATCGCAGATCACTGGCGTTTGTGTGTGGTAGTAACACAGAGTCTCCCATCGATCACAACGGTGGCCGAAATTCGGTAACTGTGGGAGTGTGTGAGATATGGTGTTTGAAAATGGTCGATCATGAATATTTTCGTATTTCATCCAAAGACTTGTGTGTATCCGTAAATTTTACTTTGCTGCCAGAACTACATAGCGCAGTAGACTGGTATTTGTGTGTGGTAATAGTATCAAGTCTCCCATCGTGCACTATGGTGGTTAGATGTCTATAGCTGTCAATATGAATTCTATACATTCACGAACGAAGTCGTGGGTACCAGCTAGTTATGAATAAAAGAATCAATTAATACTGTAATACGAATATTTCTATTTTAAGGTAGAATGAATTTATGGCATCAATATATCCTCAAAACAAAATCAATATGAGCAAAATAAATTCTCATTTTAAATAAACAAATAATTTTTTTTTTTTAAAAAAAATCAGTAATTGTCAGATACCCAGTGCAAATAAAAATATTCATTTTTAGTTTCGCAATTTTTAACGGAAATGAGCGTACGTGAGCCACTTAGGTATTTATTTGCTATTTGAATATTTTTTTTGTTTTGATATTTAGTCGATTCAATCAATTTATTGCTAATGTTTTGAGTTTCCATTAGTAAAATCTATATTCATTTTTATTCGCGAGACTTGAAATTAGTAATTTTAAGAGATGCCGGGTAAACGAAAGGCAAATATTTCAAAGAAATATTAGGAAACTATGGCTATGAAAATAACCAAAACCCAGGAGACAAATCGTCAAGCGGACCTGCAAAGGATTGAGCAGTTGGTTCGTCTTGGGGCTTCTGCGGCTGATGAATTGCCGCAGCAATCGAAAGTTGGGCGACGACAGCAAACTCAACACTTGGTGTCGGGACGATCTGCCGAGAACCCAGGAAATACATGAGCTGAGTGCAAAGAGCAATAGATCCAAGAGCTGCTGAAACACCGAAGCAAACGAAAAGGTGAAGACAAAAACACGTCGTATATTTGGCATTGCAGCGAGTTGCTGAAACACCCGAAGAAACGCAAACTCGGCTAGAAGAATAAGCCATCCGTCAAGTGCTACTGAAACACCGGAGCAAACGAAAAATCGGCGACGACAGACCGCCGCATATTTGGCATCACCACAAGTTGCTGCAACTTTTGGAACAATCGCGAGTTGGCGACATCAGCATGGCAGGTACGGAACCATTGAAACAGCTGTTTTCTAACAACACAGATGAATCGCGGCGATTTTTTAATCTTATCAGAAAGTATAATTCCGGCTTTCACATGACGTCTTTTGGAACCGATAGAATTGTTGCAATGCAAGGATTTTCACCGACATTTACTATCCAGCGGCAAGTATATAACGGAATTGGATCTATGTTTCCTTCGTCGAATACGAAACCACAGTTTTTACAGATACATTTCATGGGCGATGAAAAAGCAGAAACTGAAAGACGTTATAGAATTATTGAAGGGACTGAGAAAGAGACCATACAAAAACTAAAACGGGTATTAGGCCCTACACGACAACAATGCCTTCATTAGGGAATTCAAAACGGCTTTGGAGAACATGCCCGAAGTTAGGGCCGGCATTAGGGGGAGGGGAAGGTAAGTGGGTTAAATGTACCCTGGCCCCTAATCACTGAATAACAAGACCTCTCAAGAAAATTTTATATAACGACACTCTTCCTCGCGGACGAAGTCGGGGGAGACTGCTAGTTTTAAATAAGTTGTAAAATTCAATCTTACATTTTTATTTACGTTCGTGAAAAAGTCGGTAAAATGAGTTCTAAGATTAGTAGCTTCCACTGTAATTTTTGGCAAACAGAATATTTTTATTTTTTTAACTGCTTTACGTTTATCAACAGCGAGGTCTTTAGAGACGGGAAAGGATGGGGGGCAAGGATGGGGGAAAGGAATGGGAAGGAATTCGGCCATGGTCTTTTGAAGGAAGCATCCCGGCATTTGCCTGGAGTGATTTGGGAAACCATGGAAAACGCAAATCTGGATGCCTGGACGGGGATTCGAACCGCCGTCCTCCCGAATGCAAGGCGAGAACGCTATCCGTTACACCGCCACGCTCGGTTCCAAACAGATTAAAGGAAATAAGTTGCGGATTTCGAAACTGAATTTCATCTATTCATTATTAAAAATAAAAAAATAATTTATACACTCATCCGTTTCATTGAAGCAATGTTTCTGATAGTCTATGTTATCTCTGAAATTCTTCTATTTTCATTGAGTTTTTTTTTTTTTTTAGTTTTTCTGTTTTTTTCTATTGTCGATATTTACGAGTGTGCAATTTATTCTCTACCTTCTATGGAAACCTACAAACGCTTACGCATGAAATAGTTATCCCTCAAAAACTTCATTAAAATCTTTCAAAAATTTTAAATTTTAACAGCTCGGACATCTGGAAGTGAGTCAAAGTGGAGTTGTAAAATTCCGTTCCATTCATTCATACATACATACATAGAGGTCAAGCTAATATAAAGCGTGTAAAAATATAGCAGGTAAGCTATTAAAAATGAAGCTTGCCTGTAGTTTAGCTATGATTAGTAAAATAATAACTCAGCAGTATTCCACCACTCCCTGCAACATGGATCTTCTTAATTCAGTGGAACGTGCTTAACATGAATTTACAAAAATATCAATTTAAATAACCACTACTTAAAGTGTTACGAAGAGTTTATTTGCTGCATATGAATGCTGCATTAACATCGTGTTGAATGTTAAATTGTAATCAGCAGTATATGAAAGGTTTATAGTCGAATTATTTTACAAAGAAGTGATGTATGAAAATCTATCAGGAATTAAAGGAAACTAATTACAACTTTTTTTACATCGGATTTCTTTACCTTCCTCCAGTTAAATAGGATTCCAGA
Source organism: Vandiemenella viatica (assembly GCA_031002005.1). Taxonomy (NCBI): domain Eukaryota; kingdom Metazoa; phylum Arthropoda; class Insecta; order Orthoptera; family Morabidae; genus Vandiemenella; species Vandiemenella viatica. The sequence goes on along the minus strand of CM061919.1, from coordinate 102,820,742 downwards.
ATTCATTTAATTAGTTGGGTGAAAAATACTTTAATAACTGAGTCATATACATATACGCAATGTTAATATCCCTGACACATTTCATATATTTTATGATACAGCATTCATTAAAGTTTGATGAAATGTTGTCTAGTACGGAAATGTATTTGAAACAATACTTTCATGTGTAAATTAAGTAACAAATCAAACAGAGGCCACTAAAAAGTTTTAGTAAGTTACAATATAATGTATATTTTTCTTTCCGAATTGCTCCCTAATTGTTTATAAGCAATATCATGTTCGTTTGATGTTTTCTTATAAAATAAAGAACAGATTTGAAAGACAAGGAAAGAAATTGAATCGAACAGTAGTAAATCCATAGAAATAAATCCTTCATTGCTTTAAATACATTAAATTTTACTGGTCATTTGACAAGAAGTATTTTCACCAATTTTTAAACACATTTTTTGTAACATTATATGAACTTCTCTGAAAAGCAAAGGCCAGTATTATTTTAATTCATATTAACTTTACAACAAAAAGTACGTCGAAAGAGAGATTTTTTTTCTTCAGAAAAACTACATGAAGCCTAAGATTAAGAAAATTAGCTGAGGAAACTTCAATTTAGAAAAGAATAACATTTATTTTACTAGCGAAAACTTAAGCTATCAAATGAAGTGTAAAGACGAATTCATTAAATCAACCATAATCATCTTATTGTTCTAGAGCTCCATATCATATTCCATTCAATGATGAATTAAAATTTTAAAAACTTATTATTTATCTTCATGATCTACGTGTAAATTACACAGTCACTAACAGCGACCTAAGCGGGCTCCTCGTATTTGAACACAGCTCTAATGAAACTGTTACCAGTAGCGGGCGTATACAGTAATTAGCTATGTGGGTACAGTATACAGTGACTATCGACCATATGAAATGCAAATATTTTGTGTACTCAGAAATTCCCATATGTACTGATTTTGAGCACACGCCGCTGTTTACAGAACTACCAAGTCACAACACTTCCAACAAACTATGATTTCCCCGTTTCGTTACATTATTGCTCATAAATATTGACAGGGATAGCTTTTTGAGGGTTTGTCTTTAATTCAGTTATGATGGAGCATATTTCCTTCTCTCCTTCTTTAGCATTTCACAAACTTGTTTTTTTAAATTCCTTCAGTACAATTTTCCTACTAATCTACTTTCGGATTTTATGAATATATGCATGAAATTTGAGAAATTTTTCAACATTTTCATAAGTAATTTGTGCTTTGTGCCTGAAATGAAGTACTTCTATATGGGAAGAGCAAGGAAAAGATTCATATTTTGCATTCTTCTCCTGCACTTCACTGTAGACAGGAATAACAGATCCTGTTTAGGTGGTTTTGGTCCACCCCGAGGATTTCATTTCTTCGCTACCTTCCATATCTGGGAGGCATTTCCCAAACCAAACGGAGTGAGAGTAACAAACCCTAAACGAAATTTTTATATGAGTTTTTTTTTTAACTGCTCAAAGAACTTTTTTTTTTACGCCTCGTCGACGGCTAAGATCATTAGAGGCGGGATGGGACTGGGGACAAGGAAGGGGAAGGAATTCGGCCATGGCGTTCTTGAAGGAAGCATCCCGGAATTCGCCTGGAGTGATTTGGGGAAAACAATGGAAAACCCAAATCTGGATGCCCGGACGGGGTTTCGAACCGGCGTCCTCCTGAATGTAAGGCCAGAACGTTAACCGTTCACCCACCATGCTCGTTCTCAAAGAACTAATAGAATGTCTCTAATAAGAGGAAATTTCAGAAAGAACAGGCAGAAATGCCTTAAAAGGATATGATTTTATCAAAAGAAAACTATTTTTAAGATATATAAACAAAAATGATGTATGAAGACGACTGTATGAGTATCATACCGCAGTTTCTACAGCCCACGCAGAACGTTTGAAAGTAAACATTATGGTTGGCTAGAACAGCTCACGCTGTGGATTCGTTCCGGTAGTCACCTAAAAATTTCCTTTCAGTGAGTGCTTTAGTATTGAGAAAGAATGATTGGTTACATTTCGAGACATGCGGATTGGTTAATTTGTTAGCCGATGGAACAGTTGAACGAAAGAAATTTAAAGGTAGAAAAGGCTAAAATACATGAAGCGGCTAATTTAGGAAGTATGTTTTAAGGGGTATGTTGAGATGAAGAAGTTAGCACAAGATGAAAAGAGACGGAAGATAACAACGCAAAAAAAATATTCGTCATATTTGTTAATTTGTCCTCCAATCAAAGAAAAACTAATACAAGAAATATGATAATATTGTATAGAGAAATGGTAAAAGTCATCTGTTTTCATGTCGTCTGTGCTTATTCGAGAGAAAAATCTGTTCATTATGGCATCTTTCTTGGTTAAAATACGGTTGACGTTTGCAGTTTTGCAGTCTGAAGGACAGATATCCTTAAAAACAAGCGACCAAGTTAGCGACGAATAATTTGTTTGATTCACTGTCAGTGACTCCATCGGCGCTACATAATTGTGTGGTTTTGGAGACAACCATGATTGGATTTAAATCTCGCAACGCACAGTAGGCCAGAATCTTGAAAACCTGTAAGTGAAACGAATATTTTAAATATGGACGGTGTTCCAGGCAGTATCTACTAATTAAAATATATTTATGTCATTATTAAATCAGTAATTACAGATATTTTTTTAATTAACTTAATACCAGAAAATGCGCGAGAAAATTTTAAAATATGTTTAAAAAAATAGAGACAAGTTACGAATTCCACGATATTCCACTTTCTTTTGTACTGTGTCCGCAATTATATATTATTACCTTAGTAATTTAACCTTCAAATCCACCTACTAGTACCAGCTCCGGCTTTGAACCACGTTTTAAGCAACGCTTGTAAAATGTTTGGTTATTTTTTAAAAATGAAATTATTAATATTAAGTTAATTTTTTCATTAATAAGTATAAAAAATAATTTTTTTTTGAAACACAAATATTCTACATACTTTGTGAAGTTACTTTTTAACGCTTTCAAACACGTTTTAAGAAATAAGTATTAAATAAGTTAATAATAATATGAACTGTCGGAGGATGCTCAAGATTCAACCAATAAGTTGATAAAGTAATATCGCTTAAGATTTTCTCGAAAGTTTTCCGGACTTTAAGAGTATGTAAGACGTGTTCAGGAGATTGTTGGCAACCATAGAATTCAACATTTCTTATCTGCGCAAATCATCAACAAACTGAAGAGTTTGTCGGCAGAAGCCATTGCCCTCTTAGTTCCTGTGCCGGAAGATTATGAAGATTCCGATGTAGATGATGAGGAAACAGTCTTTGAAGATGATAAAGATTCAGCTGAAGATGCAGAAGAAGATTTGAAGATAAAAAACAAGAAGAAAACGACAACTTTTAATTATAGTCACAAACAATTTAGTAACTGAATAACTGTAATAGAAATAAATTTATTTTTTGTAATATTTATACTTTCTTCTATCCTCTATTTTCTATTTGGTACTTTTTTCGAGCTTTCCATTTTTTTGGGCTTATATCTTTAACCATTAACTACAACAACCTCTAAATATGACTTTTATATAAATAAAAAGAATTTAACCAATTTTTGCCCGCCATCTTGGATCCACCATTTTGTTTTTTTAAATATTTGAAGATATAATCTTCATCATCAATCTCGATAAATCCCAAAAAAATTACTTTTATATAATAAAAGCCTTTTTTATCAATATTTTTCCGCCATATTGCATCCGCCATTTTCTTTTTTCACTTTTTGATACTATATTCTTAATCACCAACTTCGATAACCTTACGTACTAACTTTGGTACAAATAGAACATCTCTAGCAACCTCGATAATTCTAACAAAAATTACTTTTATATGAATAAAACGGCTTTTAATAATATTTGGTCTGCCCATCTTGGTTCGCCATTTTCTTTTTTCACTTTTTAAAATTATATTCTTAATCAGAAACTCCGATAACCTTTACATACTAACTTTGGTACAAATTGAACAACTTTTTATATTTTGGCCAGCTTTTTGCGATTCTGGCCCACTGTGCAACGGTGGCAATTATTTTTCTCTGTGTCCAAGCGATTGTGTCAATAGAACCATGGGGTAGAATAAATCATTGTGGCTACCAATCCTTTTGAATGAATCTTACTTCCCTGTTTCGGAACATGATTTGAACCTATAGGCGTGGTGGTTTAATTAGATATCATTATGATTTTAAGACCCTCAGGATGGACGATGTTGTTCTAATCGTGTGAGAGGGAGATAACGATGGCTTCAACATGGAAGATAGGTAAAAAGCTCTAAAATTTCCTTAAAATATTACGAATTCGCTACAGTAAAATCAAATATGGTACTGCAAAATCTAGTCTCTGAAATGCTATACAAAACATTTTTTGAACGTAGTAAACATTTTTTGGAAGGTAATTATTATACTTCCGTGATGTAGCAACGTAAAGGCGCGTTCCCCCAACGATCCCTTGTAATGAAGGCGAGACGAGACGGGACGGGACGAATACTCGACCACACGCCATGGGAACAGGGCCGCCTCTGCTAGCGGAGATGAGGACGCAGCTACCCACTCTGAGTCGGTAAACATCACAGGCGTGGTGTAGCGGTGCGCTGTTGCCATCGGTTTTTCAGCAGCGGTGTGAACCCCCCTTCTGTTGCTGTAAAGTGGCTCCTGTGCCAAACGACACTAGGCAACGTGGTGGGGAGGTGGCGGCCAGTTAAGCGAGGACTAACCTGCGGCGCGCGGTCATCCCTACACTTCGGCTAATGAGGTCCCGTCTCGTCTCACCTTCGTTACAAGGGATCGTGGAATGCTGCCCTTAAGAGTAGTTGCACAACCCAATCAAAAGAGCGTATCTGCGTTTTTGCTATGTTGATGGACAATCATTGTAAAGAAAAGGAAAATGGGAAATACAAGGCAATAAGGAGTTATGCCGTACAGTTATACTATGCCGAAGGGGACTCAAAAGAAACATAATAACAACAGAAAAAGATAATCGAAAAGGAATGGCGCTGGCTTGTTCGTTCACCGTTACTTTGGTCACGTCATTGTTGAAACCTGCTTGCATTTGGATAAATGTGTGAATGAGGAGTGTAAACTAAATGCCTCAGCTTCCTGGTAAGCTTGCTAATCGCTTGTGAGGTGCTAACTGTTGGGCGCCAGATGAAATAAAACATCATTTTCGTGTAGAAAGTCTGACGCGTTATCTACGGGAAGAATCAAATCGCGTCAAAACGCTTTCTGAGAAATTTGGTTTGAATACACATTGTTATAAAATGTTACAACCGTAAGAAATCAATCCTGTATTAACGAAAAATGTAGTAATCAAATGTATTTTTTTAACATTCAAATACCTGCGAAAATTGTTTCATTTTATTTACGCAACGATTACTGTGTACTTATTTGCCAAGTAGTATTTGAACGTTTTTCCATCGCAATTTCAACATTTAAACAATCAATGAAAATTGCTACCGAAAATTAGGAATAAAATTTAAAATATTTTTAATGCTTAAAGTTTATGTAGCGTAACGATGAAAATACGTTGATAGCAGCTACACTTTAAAAAAATCGAGAGAGGATATCAACAAAGAAATGATTTTTGTCATGGAGATCCATATTACCGACGTCAAAAGTTTCGGTATTAGTGATGAGAAGTTTAATTGACGTAAATGTTAACGATCCTAGAATTTGATGAAAATCCCTCTAAATAAAGATAAGCATACGGTCTTAAATGAAGAAAATGCGAACGGAAAACTGTACGTGCTGATCATAAAAGCAGCTACGTGGAAATGCTATTTTTATTGGTTGCACAAAGTCGAGCTAATCAAAGCCGAGACAAATTAGGGTAAGAAATGGGAAGGTATCCGGTAATTGCCTTTCCAAAGAACTCCAGGAAGGAATTCTCCCGGAGCGTTTAGGGTAAACCATAGAAAACAATTATCGGAGATCCCGCGTGTTTAAATCGAATTATCAACGTAACACTGTACTGAGTTTATCTGTCTGCAAGTAGAGTGTACAGCCATTATTTGATTTTACCGTTTTGCACCATTAGCGCTGTAATCCGATGAAAGTGATAGGAAAATTGAATTCCGACAAAGTAATATTCTAAACGGAAAAAAGTCTATACGAAGCCTCTTAAAATGGTAATTGCTCCAGGTTGTCACACTACAATATTTTCAGTGCACTGGTATCAACTTAACCGTAACTTACAAATTAGACGAAATAATAATTCTTACTTTCTGTTGTCGAGAGTACGGTTAGTATTGGACATGCTTTCTGCCATTTGAAAACATTATTCCACTTGTAGATGGTAATATCTGATAACATTTTCTATCCGAACAGACTCTAAATTGTTCGATAAACTTAATTTAATTGCGGTGGAGCGCACGATTCTGTGACAATTTCCCTACACACTAATTTTTTCATTTTCTTGTACCCGCCTACTTTTGACCTCTAGGAATTTTGATTTTAAAATGCTTCACAGATTTTTCTAAATTTTCATAATTTGCTTTGGTAATTAACTACAATCCCTGACACCTTTACTTACGAAATAAAGTTGTTCCTCACTCATAGTATGTCTTAGATCAAGTGCCAGCTAGTGGTCATGGTCATCTTTTCCTTCCCATGCACCACTGTTAATTCTTCTACCAATATATTTCCACTTCTCATCACCAATATACGCCTAGTATACTCATAGCAACTCTCTTCAGCCTCCTCTTGTCTTCCAATGAATCCAGTTTTCGTTTCTTTATCATGTCAGTTACTGGTTGTGTTCTGCAGTAATTTTTGGAAGTGAATCTAGCAGCCATTCTTTGCTTCCCCTCCAACTCATCTATTTGATATTAAAGTGTGGGTCGCAGGCTACACACAATATTCCATCTAGATATCATGTCTACGACACATGCAGGTATACATAGTAAAGTCCTGTTAAGGTACTATTTTATACCATTATGTCATCTGCAAACAACCTATCTTCAACCAGATGGTTTCACGTTTTCTTTTGTAAGAATTTTAATGGCGCTTTGTTGGGTGCATTTGTACATGATTCACAACTGTGAAAAAATTACACTACATGTACATTGGCTGCTGAAACAAGTGATACAGGTTATTACTTTTTTATTCCCTGTTGTTGTACCAACGTCTATGCTTGTTTGGAGCTAAATTTTAATTTAAACTCTCTCTGCAACATTTTTTTTTTTAAAAAAAAGAAGGAATTTGACCGACTAAGCCAAACGTCCAATTTCGTTTTGTTTCAATTCATTTTTTCACATTTTTTTTTTTACCTTCCAAATGTAAGACGAGACGTACACAACACATAATTAAAAAGATCCATGCCCTAGGCCGAAGGGTAGCACTGTTTGAACCTGACATCTATCGATAATACTGCATGGGGACATGTCTAACAATATATTTCGGCCGGCAGTGAAGTTTGACAGAACTGCGTGTTTCGCGGATAAACAAAGCTTGCAACATGTTTATAGCGTTTATTTTTCATCTATTCTTAGCTTGACTGTTGGTTGATTCAAACAGATATTGTAACGTTCGGACCTTATTACACGATTTAAAAAAAAAAAATTTTATTATTGTTATTGGATTTACCATTAATAGGAAGAACTTGCGTGAACTAAAATCATCAATGGTTTTATTTAAATTACTGACATTACATTTTAGTACAAAATATTAATTAAAATTAATCAGCTATCTTTCTGTGAGCGCCAGGGTATTTTATATAAATACACAAAATTAAACAATAAACATTTTCATAATGTTGAATGTAAATTTGTGAAAGAAATGTGTGTTCCGGGCTATGAGAGTTCTTACCTTGCAGGGTCGTAGCTGGGCTATGCTATGAAATAGAACAGAGTCCTTTACTGGTGATGTATAATTACCAAATTTAGATGTCTGGCGCTACATATTGCAGGACGTTGTCTACTATGTTGTAGGCCACTGAGGCACAGATCCTCAAAAGACGCCCTTTGCCTGAGCTCATTTGCACAAACAAAAATAACTGTTGTACAGATTCAGGCAGCAGCATTTCCACTATCAAACGGACAGTGCATATCGACTGGCTTGACTGACGACCGGCACAGAACAGACCACCTCTCCTCTCGTTCGTCGTGCCACATGAAAAACAGAAATTCCAGTCCATCACACTGTTCATCTGACTGGCTAGCACAACTCTCCCCTCCATCAGGGACACTCACGCTTCTCCCCTCGCCGCTAGTTCTAGGAAACGGGCCGGCGTGAATTCCTGAGATCTGCCGCTCCACACCTGTCTACAGCGCCCACATGCGAAACAAAATATTCCACTTCCCTGAATAACCCCAACGTTTATGAATGTAACTAGCGGTCTCAATTCACGTTCGTTACAATATACTAAACATAGCGGTTACCAAGGAACACAACTATCTTTTGTTTAGTTTTATTCTATAATACGCGTTCCTCATTAGAAAGAAAATGGAAGTTTGCTATTCTTACCAGCAAAGACATTTTAATGTGGTCACTTGACGAACACTACACTACATTGTTACCGGACGCCACATCCTTAAAATTTGCTTATAGAAGGAATTTACATAGCTATATAATCCATTCGTATTTGTCTTCAAACATTCCTTCAAATTCCACATAGTCATAGAAAGTCCCATCCATATCCGTTTTGTGACTTATTTCACTGAGTAATTATTCCATACATAACTAACCCGCCAGCCAACGACATTAGTAGCCTAGTTTGTAACAATGATTCCTTTAAAAAACATTCTCTACGAATAAACAACCTTGCACTTTGTCAAGGAAGTATAAATGAAAATATTAAAATCATTAATGTGGTCAGAAACACCATACATAGCGTGTTGGGTGAGCGGTAACGCTGTGGCCTCACAGTCGGGAAGATGCGGGTTCGAATGCCCGTCCGGCCGTCCAGATATGGGTTTCCCGGGGTTTCCTCAAGTCACTGCAGGAGGGTTTCTTCAAAAGGCCATGGCCGGATTCCTTCCCTTTCCTAGCCCCCACTCCTTTCCGGCTCTATTAACCTCGACGTCGATGAGGCGTAAAGCTCGAATTAATAAAAAGATAATATAAGAGGCTTTTAGTGGAGATTTATGCGAACGTTGTAATTCGTCGCATTAAGGTACGCTTAAAAGAAGCAAGTGCTCTCTCTGCACTTGACTCTTCCTTCAGCCTACCACTAAATTATTAACGTGTGTAGTTACTAATATTTTTGTAAATTGTTGCATGTCAACGAGTGAATGATTTTGTGTTGTCTTGGCATTGCCAAACCTACGTTCCTCCACACTAAATGGCAATAACTGCGCCGAATTCGTTGGACTTACTGCCGCCAGTTATCGTGAGGGCAACTGATAAACTGGAGGTATGGTTACCTTTTACGTCACGAGAAAGCTTGATCAAGGCATCTACCTTGGCGCTCCTACCACCAGTCAAAGATCCAGATTTGGGTTTTCCATGGTTTTCCATGTCACTGCAGGCTTATGCCGGGATGCTTTCTTCAAAAGAGCATTGCCGACTTCCTTCCCGTTCCTTGTCCCAAGTCCCATCCAAACTCTAATGACATCGACGAGGCGTAAAGTCATAAGTAAAAAAAGAAAAAAAAAACCGGTCAAAGTCAGCCACTGCCGATCAGCTGATGGGGGGGCCGCATTCGGTGGTGACATATTGAAAAGCGGCGATCGACCTAGGCCCAAAGACTGGGGCATATGTGCCGCCGGCCAGGTTGTAACAACCATCAGCAGAATGTGATAACCTTATTTCATCATTCCATTGTGGTCCGAAAAATGCAACCTGAGTTCAAGGCACGACGGAGACTGTGCCTCATGTTCTGTAATCCCCTTTGATGATTGTGGTGGATCACAGTCCAGTTTAATTCTTGGAATTAATAAATCATCCGATTACTTCGAGATTATTTAAATTGAATTTCTGTACGATGTCAAATTTATCTGGTGTTGCAGATATATGTTATGCTAACTATCTTTGCTTTTCCTTTCATATGTCAATACCAGGTTGAACTAAAACTATCACATTTATTCCAAGTTTTAAATATATCTTCACGACCTCTAACATCACCACTTCATCGTTTGTGACATTATACGCGGTAGATAACATACAGGCGACAATTAGGAACTGAAAATTTAATATTAAGTAGTTAATTGGAAATTAATGAAGAAATGCTGTGGCGAGAGTGAGGGGGAGCACGCTTTGAGCAATAAAAGATATTTTATTCTGAAGGTAAGGGTACGCAGCAGGATGGAAAACATTGTAGGCTGGAAAGGGGACGGTTAGAAGTCATTCATCTTAGTTACTGCCGCCTGGCTGGAGCCAAGGGTAGAAGTCTTCAAGCCAGTTTCAAGGAAACAGAAAACTAACCTGCAGGGAGGAGGGATAAAGGGCGCCATTAATCACGTGCGGTGTTTTTAATTTTGAACTCCCACTTGTTGACATCTGGCAAGAATATCATAAGAAAACGCCCCGGCCAATCATACTATAGTAAGATTTACCTTATAATTTGTAAATGATTAAATTTATTTGATACTTTCGTGCCACCAAATACCTAAGCGATATCTTCTATGTTAATGTACATTCTGATATCAGCGGGAGATTTTATTGATCCCCGTTTTTTAGATGAGATTTGGTGAGATTTTGCGGGTCCTCTCCCTCCCCCTCCCTCCCCCTCCCTCCCCATTTTAAGCTCACGTAAGTAAGGGACGCCCGCATAAGACATGGAATATCTGTAGGATCTTGTATAAGTTTCCATATGCCTGATATGTTGCATGTCTTACGCCTCCCTTCAGGTTAGATTTTTGTTTCGGCGAGGTTGGTTTCATGATTCTTGTTCTTGGCTCAAACCAGGCGGTCGGTAACTAAGTTGAATGGCTTCTAAGCATTACCTTTCCAATCTACAATGGCTGCCAACCTGCCGCGTACCATTAGCTACAGAATAAAATATCTCTTATTGCTCATTTTTTTAAACTGCATAACGTCTCTTAAAAGCGAGGTATTTAGAGACGGGAAAGGATGGGGTGCAAGGAATGGGAAGGAATTCGGCCATGGCCTTTTGAAGGAAGCATCCCGGCATTTGCCTGGAGTGATTTGGAAAAACCGTGGAAAATTATTGCTCATAATGTGCCCGTTCTAACTCCCACCACAGCAAAATAGATTTCTTCCTTAATTTCCTTTCAACTACTTAATTCTAATTCTTGCAGTATCTAATTGTCTTTTATCTATTACATGTAATGTCATACTTCAACAATATTTATATTTCAAAAGCAAATTCGCACGATTATAATACTTCTTATGTAATAATATGTTGTAAGAAAGTAAACATACATTTAAAAAAGCCAGTTTTACTAAGTAGATGATCATGTCAGTAACCAATATAACGGAAGATTACCGAGTGGCACGGAGATGGTTTCCTGTATCCTAGTGTTTGCTTGACCTCTGGTAAGACGGGATGTATAATGCAAGGCGCAACAGACTGGCTTTTCAGAAGTCGACACTTCATTGGCGTTCCAGGATTTCGCTGAAAGGAAAATAAACGGAAAAGCTCCGGTCTTCCTGTTTCCAGAGAACCAAACCTTTGGAGTAGTTAGAGGTACAAAGGTCACGAGCATCAGTTTAATTTCCCTCTGGGTCGCCAGCAAAGGCCTCGAGGGCCATTCACTTTGGCCCGGGGCTTTTAGCTAGCTCCTAATCACATTGGGAGTACATTATCTTAGCGTTCCACGGTACCAGCGTATGACTTTGACACTAAGAGAAGTAGTTATTCAGACTGTTCAGGTTTTAAGAGCAGTCAGTACAGTTAGTGTTGGAATACATATTGCTGGTATTGAGTGGTATAATCTTAGTAGCGGCAGTTAACTGTTGGCGTTGAAATGCACCTGTCCCGGAAACTCAGTTTCGTTTATTGAAATCCACTGAAGCGTATCGATTAGGTGTACCATCCTTTTATTCTTTAACAAAATTATATAGTTATTTGAATAATTGATTAAGGGAAGGAGTGGGACTTTTTTTTGTATATTTACACGGCTGCCGCATCTACATTTACACAAGTCTCAGATTTGTTTAGAAAGAAATTTCAACATTCGATCACCTTTAATACAAAGAAATCTAAATTAATCTCTCTTTTGGCGGTATAATTTCTCAGGATGACATCTGGTAAACAGTGTATTCGACTATCGTACAGTTATTGTTGCGGTGAGCAGATGTCTGCACTTCAGTACAGTGGAAAGTTGTTGTCAATAAAATCTTTTTTGAAGGATATATACTCGATAGCTGCATATAATCGTCACACTAGAATCAACTCTTTATTCAATACCACACAATGTCAGTGTTTTCACACTGCGTCCCTCTCCATGGAAACAACTGGAAACCAAAAACAAAACCACATTAACACCACCAACATCACTCTCTATACCAGCTGTCCCAAATCACTTGACGCGGTTGGTGGAGACATCTGTCAGCATGCACGAGAAGTTTTGTAAAATCCTCCTCTTCGCTAAGTCTGCAAGTACTTTTTTCACTTACTTGTGAATATTAAAATGAAACGTATCACTCGTTACCCTATATTACACCATAGACATTATTACACTTGTATTTCACATGATTGTAATGGTGTCTATGTGTATGTACGAGTTGATCAGTTTTGAAAACTGTATTGTTCTCTGACCTGGTAAATTCATTATGTTTTGCCTTCCTTCGAGCTATGGCTTTGTCATAGGAAGAGTCGTCATTTAGTGCCACGATATGAAACTCCAGCGCTAGTGTTGTAACCATTGTGATTGTGCCTTCGTATACAAATTTATTACATTTTAATTATAAAATGCTGAAGAAATATACTAGCACGTTTACAAAAATATTTTTTAAAATCTTCAACAGCGGACCTCATAATTACGGAGAAGGTCTCACCAAACAAGTCATAATCTAAAAAGAAGGAATATATAAACATTTCCAGAATGGCGATGAAGTGAAGTGACGTTAAAAATCAAATTAATATGTACTTTACGACATGAACAAGTTTTGGGAACGAATGGCTGAAGAAAGACGTTTGTGGAATAAGCTTGGGAAATAAGAGCTAGGAATTCCAGTGGACTGCAGCCAAAACTGGAGGGAAACAACAGGACCTGCATTCTACAAATTTTCAGTTGGAAGTTTCCAATACTTTTGGGTTGTTGGAGAATCTAACTGAGGTTGTATCAGATACTACAGTAGGGCTGTCTCATTGCAATAAAGTTGTAAAAAAGCACACATTGTGCAAAGCTCATAAAAAGAAATCCAAGAAGCTGTTATTGCTTGGATGTAGTCACGGTAGGGGATTAAGTGCAATGCTACAGTCAAGCTTGGGCTCTGATGTTGAGGTGTGTAGTATATTTAAGCCTAATGCAGAACTTGACAATGTTGTGGATGAAATTTCAAACCTGGGGAAAGATTTTACTAAAGAGGATCATATAATTGTATTTGGGGGTCCTGGAAATAGTCTGTCCAGAAATCTCAATTATTGTGTTGAAACAGACATTGACAACATTGCTAAAAACACCACTCACACCAATGTTGGTTTTGTTTACCTCTTCAAGCGTTATGATCAACCCTGGATGCGTGGTCATGTACAGCGTACACAGGCAGATCTGAAGCGTGCATTGTGTCAGGCTGACCGAACACACATTGGTCTGACAGATGTTTCTTGCATAACACGGAGTGACCATACCTCCCATGGACTCCACCTCAATGTTCGGGGCAAGCAGAGGCTAACGCAAATGATTGCCAGTAGCATCAGGAGAGGCAGGTTGGATGTGAACCCCATCCCAGTGGTAATTGGTGGTAGGACTCAGTCTTTTTTAGGCCAAATTTCAAGAGTAGGAAGAGTTATTTAAGAAATGTACATAATGATATTACAGGCAAAAATAAAGAATGTCAGTCTAAAATAGCTTTGTTCCATCAGAACATTAGGGGTAACTCAAGCAAACTTGATGAGTTGATAATATCTATAGAAGAAACCCAAAAATCATTGAATCTTAGCATAAATATCAATCTAAAGAATTATGAAATATGTTTCCTCCCTTTTATTAGATATAGATTAGCTTCATGTTATTGCAGGTCAGAGATGAGAATGGGTGGTGCAGAAATATATGTAAGAGAAAATACTGAGACAAAATCGTTAGATGTAAGTAAATACTGTACAGAACAAGATTTTGAATGTTGTGCAATACAATTAGAATTAGAAAACAAATATCTTATAGTGCTGACAGTTTATAGGGCTCCCACAGGAGACTTCAGTAAATTTTGTAATAAACTTGAAGCGGTTCTAATAAATTTATCACGAACTAAAAGGGAAATTATCCTCTGTGAAGACTTCAACATAAATTTTGCTGTAGAATGTAACCAGACAGATTATCTTCTAGGAATGCTTAGAATATTCAATCTCTATCAAACTGTAAATTTCCCAACTAGAACACAAAAAATAGTAGTACCATTATTGATAACATTTCTGTAGAGCCCAATAAATTAGAAATACATGGAACAATTCCAATGAAAAATGGTTTGTCAGACCATAATGCTCAAATAATTACTTTGGATGTTGTGGGAAATGAAAATAACAAAAAGAAAGGATTTGTCAGAGTTAGGCCATTAAAGAACAATTCAATAAAAACATTAAATGATGAACTTCTCAATGAGGACTGGAGCACTGTTTATAAATTAAAAGGGGTAAACAATAAATTCAATTACTTTCACCAAAGGTTTTTGGAAATTTACAAAAGGTGTCTCCCTACAAAACTAGCTCCAATTAGTCAAAAACGAGTAAACAAAAATTGGGTATTAAAACATCTTGCAGACATAAAAGGGAATTATATGTAAAAGTTAGGAATACTGATAATAGGCTTCTCAAACAACATTACAAAACATACTGTAGAATTTTAACCAAAGTAGTAAAAGAATCTAAACGTTTGGCCATAAACGATGAGATTAGTAGTTCAGATAATAAGATAAAAAGTGTTTGGAACATTATTAAAAGAGAAACAACAGTATCATCCCCTGAACACAAACCTATATCTATAAGCGTTAATGATAAACTTGCAAATGACCCCTCTTATGTAGGAAGTGCTTTCAATAACTACTTCTTAACAGTTGCTGAAAAAATAAAAGGAAAATATAATGGGAATATGGATGCTATAGCAATACTTAAATCCTTGTCACCAAAAACAGCACCTATGTCTCTATTTCCCACCAGTCAAAATGAAATTGAAAAAATTATTAAATCCCTCAAAAATAAAAAGTCATTTGGTTATGATGAGGTTTCAACCCATGTAGTGAAACAATGTAACACCAGCATTAGTAGAGTTATTAGTCATATTTGTAATTGTTCTTTTGAAGAAGGTATCTTCCCTGACTCACTCAAGAAGTCAATAATCAAACCGCTTTATAAAAAGGGTGATAACTCAAAAATTGAGAATTACAGACCCATTTCACTTCTACCAGCATTTTCAAAAATCTTTGAAAAAGCAATGTACAGAAGGGTGTATGCACATCTACAAAAGAATGACCTACTCAGTAAAGTACAGTTTGATTTTAGACAAGGCATTTCAACAGATTCAGCAATTTTTGCTTTTGTAAACAACATACTGGAATCAATGCATAAAAAATTAAATTCCCTAGGTATATTCTGTGATCTTGCTAAGGCTTTTGACTGTGTTGATCATGAGATTCTACTAGGTAAATTAGACCACTATGGAGTTAGTGGTAAGCCAGGACTTAGGTTTAAATCTTACCTGGAAAATAGAAAGCAATGTGTATCACTGAAAGATGCTAATACAGGAAATGTTATAAACTCAGAATGGGGTATAGTTAAATGTGGTGTGCCTCAGGGCTCAATTCTTGGCCCTCTGCTGTTCTTAATCTATATAAATGATCTCCCACAGATACTAGGTAATAATGAACACATGGTGCTCTTTGCAGATGATACCATCATATCGTTGAAAGACCCATCAGCACAAAACCTCGAAAACACAGCAAATGATGCTATAAAGAAAATTAACAGGTGGTTTAGTGCCAACAAACTAATACTTAATGTAGAAAAGACACAGTTACTTCAGTTACAAAAAATAAAACAAAGGACAGCTATAATGTGATATCAGAAGGAAAAACAATCAATGAAAGTAATTTCTCAAAATTCCTGGGTGTATGTATAGATAACAAATTGAACTGGAAACAGCATATTCAACAACTTCTTAAAAAACTGAATTCTGCAACATTTTCACTTAGGGTAATATCTAGAATAGCTAATATAGAAACCAGAAAGTTAGTATATTTTGCATATTTTCATTCCCTGCTCACTTATGGCATCTCATTCTGGGGAAACTCGTCACAAGCACAGGGGGTATTTAAATTACAAAAACGTGCTATAAGAACTATTTGTGAAGCAAGCCCACAGACGTCGTGCAGAAATCTATTTAAAAACCTGGGTGTACTAACAATACCAGCACAGTATGTATACTCTGTACTATCATTTGTAGTGGAAAATCCTGAACACCTCAATCTTAATGATGACATACATACTAGGAATAAATATAATATTCACAAGGATTACAAATCACTGTCAATTGTACAGAAAGGGTTAACATTTACTGGAGCTTCCTTATTCAATTTCTTACCAACAGAAATTAAATGTTATCTACAAAACCCCAACTACTTTAAGTCCAAACTGAAAGAGTTTCTGCTTCAGAATCCATTTTACTCTGTGAAAGAATTTTCTTCTTGGAATTTAGTAACTAAGAATGACTGATAAAATAGTATATATGGTGTATGGAAGGGAAAGGTGACAAAGTTGTCCACAATTACTAAAATGATATATGGTTTTTCTTTCTGTTGAAACTTTTGACAAGGGTCATAACTAACTTCTTGTCATTATATAATATTATCAATTATATAGTAATATTGACATTACTAATAAGTGTATGTACTGTTCCACATCCCCGAGATTATTCTCACATGGGATCAAAGTGAACATATCTATCTATAGATGATGTACCACATTCTGAACCATGTGCCTTCAATTTTGTCTAATTTCTTAGTCAAAGGTTAAGTTGAAGGGAAGAATCATGGACGAATGAGAAGAATAGATATGTCAGGCAGGACGTTAGTTGTAATGATGTTTTGGAATGAGCTACTTAAAATGAGACGGAAAAAAGAGGTTAGTGAACGCTAAAAAATTATGTTTGCACTGTGTCAATTATTTATATTTCGCCTTTATCTTTCGTTTTATTTGAAGGTGTAACTTTAGGCACCAGCTGGGCTAGTTACCATTTTGTCACTTGAAATACCAACAATACATGTAAGTCGAATACAGCGATGAAATTCACATAAACTTTGTTTATAAGGTGTGATAAAGAAATTTTCTAATTAAAATTACTGTAGATTTTGCGCATGGAATTCATTTTCGGTAACAAGCTTAGAATAACGATTTATTGGAGGATTTCCAACGGTACTGCTTCTGGGGAATATCTTTCGGTAAGTCTGTCGTTTCTTGCAACCAGAACAACTATCATAGCTATTTGTGCAAAGTAGGACTTCTAAAAAAACAAGTTCCTTGAAACAGGTAATGGCTACAGCTCCTTCGACGTCAGAATGGTTTCGTTGAAGTATAGAATGTTAACTAGCGGATTTACCGTTTCTCACAATGGAATAAATGTAAGCAAAGGGATAGTAGAAGTGAAGATTAATTCTGACGATAAAATAATTTCGTCGGTAATAAGTCATCTTCACCTTCAGGGTTTGCACCATTGATGGCTTGTTCCGCCGTCATACATTTTGTTGTGTCCACCTCTTCTTAGGACGACCTATCTTACTTCTTCCCTGTTTTTGCTTGTAATTTAGCTGCACCTTTTGTGGTCTGGTGTCCACCATGCATGTTAATGATCCATCCATTTCTTCCCATGTCTACTTATTTCCCTATTCAGATAAAAAAAATTCAATTCTTTCCTTGTTTCTTCACTCCTTTTCTTATCTTGTAAAGTATACCCAGCCACGACTCTCAAAAATCTCATCTCAGTTGCTTCTATCCGTTTTCTTTGTTGTTTAGTAAATGTACACGATTAGCATCCATATAGTAACGTTGGTACAGTCAGTACCTTGTAAAATTTCACCATTATATCGCGTCTGGTGTTCTTAAAATGACTTTTGATTACTTCACACAGGTATTGAAATTTCTGTAATTTGGTACAGTCATCGTCATTTCTGGTAAAATTTATGTCATATCCTAAATATACAAATTTGTTAATTTGTTCTATTATTCTGTCATTAATAACAACCCTACCCCATATTGGTTCACTTCCCTTGAATGCGATTACCTTCGTTTTTTCCGAGGAGATTTTCACATCGTAATCATTTGATATCTTCATCATTAGGTATGACCTCCGCTGCAAGTCATCTTTTGTCTCAATTAAGATCACCTGATCATCAGAGAAAAGCATTGTATCTAATACAGTGTTATCAACTTTAAAATGATTAGGCATATATTTCAACCTTTTCTCAATGGCATTAATTTTAAAAAGCCAAGGAGAGAATGGCCAACCTTGTATTACTCCTCGTGTTGTTTGAGTCTGATCGCAATCTTGTGAAATTTTGATGTATATATTGTAATACAAACTTTGTATTACTCCTACTATAAGCTTGGGCTAACCTTTGTCGAACAGAATCTGAAACAATTTCTTTCTGTTCACCATATCAAATGCTTTTTATAATCAGTGATTAAGTAAATGCTAATATTGGGTTGGAATGATTTTACGTCCGGTTAAATGCCTGTAATGCTACAAACGGCCACAAATGCTTAAAAAGCGTAGATCATTTATTACCAACGATTTTTTCTCATATTCTTTCCAAATCAGTTCCCAAACGTGTAAGATCCACATTATTACACTTCCAAGAACGACACGAAACGCATTGGGTTATACACTGTAATGATCTTCGCAATATGGATGTGATAGGTCAGGTGGCGGTCAGTTGGTGCAAAAATCATTACTTAACATATTTTCAGACTAAATTTTGCTGCAATTCACACAGAGTTAAGAGCAATTTTAGTAAGTAGTATTAATGTAGGGTCCACCCCGTTGTCTCAGTTGGCTGCGGTCCCATGATGGTGTCCGGTACTGACAACTGGTTAGAGTCCTGATCGTAGAAAAAAGTTTCCTCATTAGTTCTTAGCTAGGAGGGTAGGAGATGTGGTGGCGCACAATTCGCAATCAGCGGATTAAATCCAAAACCTCTAAAGGGTGTATGGAGAGAGGGAATACGACACTGTTGAGGGTGATTCTTTCGTCAGATGGGGATGTTTAGCTTGACGGGTTCGGTATCTTTCGGAAGAGTAGGCCTAAATGGGGCGGCACCTGTTTTCACCGTCTTCCTTTTTATCATCTCTGACGCAGAGCACAAACAATATTTCAGTCTGATCACGCACACAGTCATTCACACTTGCAATAACATATAGAAAGGCAACGGGAAACTATCCCAGTTCATCTTCCCAAAAAGAGTTCAGATGGAGGGGGTTCAATATCCATGGTAACCGCATACATCCGGATTCGGGTTTTGCGTCACAAGAAGATTAATACAGATGAAAATAATCTCTTGCTTGCTTTTCTCGCGGCTTACAAACAATGTAAGTAGTAACTGATATGTGAGTGGAGACTTTGCCGCCGTACGGATGCAATGAAATTTTCACGGCAGTTCAGTCGGATGGCATCGTATAAACACGTCCCTGAATGGTTGGTACTGCAAGCATCAGTAAACGGAATTTAGTTTTTGCCGAGCAGCTGTTTGTCATATCCAATCAGGCGGTGACAACCAGTTAGCAACATTTTAAGCTACACGACACCTTATGAAGACAGCAGAGCCAGCTGTCGCAACGTTATGTTTATATGACGCCATCCGGCTGAACTGTGAAGTTTACATTGCATAAGTAGTAATTTTTTTTAGTGTTTGAAATTTAAATAGAGCACATGAATGATATTGGGTGCAGATAAATAACAACGTTTTTGAGTATACGTGGCATCAAAAATGTACGAAAATTTACAAACTGACTGCCCCTCACGTCTTAAAATAGTCCTTCACAGGACGTGTTTTAACCATGTACAACATTGCAACAGAAAAAAAGGTTATTTTCAACGACCTTTAATTCAGAGAATACAATTTTACTAAATTTTAAATACAATATTCCGTTTTGGGTGAACGATTTACATAATAAATGTAAGTTTAAATCCGAAGCTTATTCCGTTTAGGAGCTAGAGGTGCGAGACTGACGGACAGGCGAATAGGCAGTAAAATGACGTCACTAGGGTACAGTTTCGTTTTGCGTACGGTATTCTAATACCGGAATATATACGAATCGAGCCTCGCACAGTAAGGGTTCTCTATCCTGATTAACTTCATGGTTCTTTCGTGAGCGCGAGGTTACAAAAATCAATGGTTTACTAGTTTTCAGTTTGCACAGCGAACTTCGCACCACGGTTCCTGTCGTTATGCGCTCTTACTACGTTCCTATAAAATTTATGATGTTACATTACGGTGTACTACAGTCTGAATGAAAAGCACTTTCAATAAAATAATATTCACATGTATGCAACATATAAAAGCAACTAACATTAGATCAGTCACAAGGGTCTCAGACATCTCGGAGAAGACAGTCTCTCTGAAGTGGCATCAAGCTGGCCAAAATTCTGCACTTGTTGAAGAGAGTGAAGAGGGGATGTACGAGAGAAGTAAAGGAACTGGGTTACAAAACTTTGGTCATACCATTGCTCGAATATGGTAGTGTAATATGGGACCCTCATTTTGCGTATCAAATACAGGAGTTGGAGAGGGTGCAAAAAAGGGCTGCTAGATTTGTTTCTGAAAATTATCGCAGAATGCAATCTGTGACGGATTTGATAAAGGAGCTGAAATGGGATTCATTGCAAGACAGGAGGAGGATGAGGAGGGTTATGGGAGTGTACAGGGCGTATACTGGCGATGAGGCCTGGAAAGATATTACAGTATGTATGAAAAGTAGTGCATGGAAAGGAAAAGATGACCATGACCACAAGATGGCACTCGATTTCAGACACAAGGGTGTGGGAAGATTCTCTTTTTTTAGGTAAGGGTGTCAGGGATTGGAATGATTTACTAAGAGAAATGATGAATAATTTACCGAAAACGTTGAAAGAATTTAAGGATAAAATTTGTAAAGGACAAATGTAGGTTGGTGCAGGATAGGGGGAAAATGGGGGTGTAGGGAAATTGCCACCGGATCCTGTGCTCCATTGCAATTAAATTGAATTAAATTAAATGTGGATCTGGTGAAAAACGATAGATGGACAAAATCAGTGCTAGAGTGGAGCTCAGGAGATCATCACAGACCGAGAGGATGGACACCAGACCAACAGGACAAGGACATACGCAGGGTTGTTGGACTTAACTGGCAGAGAATCGCCCAAGATCATTAGACCTAGAAAAGGCTGCTCAAGCTGTACTTGAACTAATAACTCTAAGAGGCCACATCATTTAATAATTGAACTGGCTGATGTTGATGATGATGATATGTAATCTAATCTCAAGATAAGAGTACTTTCTCATTTAGCTTGCAACTTAGAAATTATTATGGTGTTAGTGTTTTTGCTATTTGTCGTTACAAAAGCAGTATATGGTCGATATTGCATGAATTTCATGTTCGTATGTAATATCATTTAATAGTCTAGAATGGGCTGCTCACGTCTTTATTTCCAAGTGAAAAAACTGAAAAAAGTATCACTCGGTGAGTTTTAAACAGCTACATAATACACTCTGGAAGGACGCCCTTTACTTGTATGTAATACCTTATAATCTAGTTTTAGAAATTTTTTAATCCGACAAACGGGTTTGGATCAATGAAACCGACAATACGAGCAAATTTAAAGGGTGAAATTTCCTTTTTCAAGACAAAGGTCTGTGGCAAACAGTACTGCGACAACAACAGATGTCCGCTTACCGAATTTTGAGAACCACTTCAACTGAAACACTCGCAGTTTAATTCTTCTATTTGTGTTGCTCTGTTTGATTAAATTCCACGAAGACCCCGACTTGACGCAGTGGGGTATCCGTATTGACGCGCAAAGCATTAGTCAGACGACGACAAGTGGCCTCTCTGGTGTTTTGCCAAGTCAAACAAACGTTGAATCCTCATCGGACTATCACAGACGTCATCTGGCTGAGAACGTCTGTAAGCATTCAGCACATATTGCGACCGCCTCATAAACATGCTCCCTAGAACAGATGGCACGTCAGGCGAATGACACGAGTCTCTTCCTACATGACGTGGCTGGTGTCAGGGTATTCATTACAAAAGGATCGTCCGTTATAAATGACAGACGAGTTTGGCATTTTTCATTGTTCACTACGAGCACTTGGAAAGAAATACGTAATGGTCAGTGGTATATCGAG
>CM061919.1:102677289-102797288 GCA_031002005.1 Vandiemenella viatica | reverse complement strand
AAGGATAATTAATGCGCTTGTACAGAATAAACAGTGATGTTTTTCTTTATGGATATAATGTTACATCCTGCAGTATTATTTGTTACTATTAACAAATACGCAGAATCGAGTCTGTAACAAAATATAGGCGCTAGGTGGTAAGACATTGCGTAGTAATAACAAGCTAGCTGTTACAAATATATCATCTTGTGGAAAAACCCAAATAATATCAGTTTCACATGAATGTTCCTACCAACAACCAACAAAATAATCCACAGCTTTTTCTTTCAGTGTCAAAATAATTATTGAAGCTTCGCTTTTAATCACAGATTAATCCTGTGCGTCTGATTCCGCGTCAATTTGCAGCCAATGTAACGATAATTGAAAATTTCGATGCTCAAGTTCATTTGTTGTTCTACTCTCATTTCCGGCAATATTTTATGCTGGCGAATGAATAAAAAATGGAAGTGTTTACGAGATCCGGAAATCAGATGCATTTTTTCCAAAATGTAATTACAAGAAATTAATGTGCCAGTTTCCTCAGGGGAAACTGAGAGGCAAACGAAAATACCGTATTTTCTGTCTGTGATTTGTACGTAACATTTGTTTATGTTGTTGCCAGAAAGCTGTTATAAATAGTAGAAGAGATACGATTGTTTCTGAAAAGAATTTTCTTTATCGCCTACGTCAAGTTAATGAATGAACTCACCTCATTTTAAGAAATGAAATTGCGTGTCAGAAGAATCAGTGTAATTTAGTCTTCTATTCATACCATTAATTCACTGCTGGTATCGCGTGGCGTCAGCTCTCTTTTCATCGAATATTTATCCTTTAGCGGAGGAAATATCGTGTAATAACAATAGGACGGAGCTTAGAGAGCTGCACGTTCAGATTTCTTACTTTCTCCTCGTACGAGCACATATAGAAAGTTTTACTATTGTTCCAACATTCATACTCAGATAAAGTTTTACCTTATTTGCATGAATGATAAAAATATACTCAAAGTATCATAAAGTTTCCGATATTAACAAATTTTAGAACTCCAAATCGTCCGTACTAATAATGACCCTTATCCAATATTTTTCTTCTAAATACTTATGCAAAAAAAAAAAAAATCGACATTAAACACCATAATTTTCATATCAAATGAGGTAAGGGAAAAATATATTGTGTTGTGGAAATAGTTACTTCTCATAAGTAACAAAACAGCAGTTTTAAAGTACTTCCTAATTCTTTACATAGAGAAACCGATTTTACAGAGATTCTAGAAATTTAACTAAGGTATTGCCTTAGTAAATGCAGAGAACATTTTCGTGTCCAATTTTTGCAAGCAATCGTCTCCCATCTTAAAAATGTTGCCAAGAGCCCTAAATTTCCCATTACTTTTTTATTTTAAAGAAAATTAAAGCAAAAATGATTCGTTGCGGTTACTCTATACTTTAAACGTAGATTAAAAACTATTATCTTCAGCCAACGTTGCTAGTTATATTGAAGAGAGTATTTTCGGACCATGCATCGTATTGAAATGATGAATTATATTTTGTCTACGGGTTTGTGTAATCAGAACTATGTGAAGATGCAAATTTTCTACATTCACTGTTACATGTGAAGATTAATATTTTTAATGTGAATGTGTACCAATCTATCCAAAACTCAGTTTCGTTATCCGAGTTATGTTTTCACTTTTACCTTGACATGAAGAAAGAAATCATAACTGTAATTCTGTTACCATACGATCATATAGCCGGAATTATTCCTTTAAAAGGCCTTGGCCGAATTCCTTCCTGTTCCTTGCCCCGCATCCCCGTCTCTAGTAACCTCACGTCGACTAGGCATAAAGCCAGATTTTTTTTATTTTTCCTCCAGGGACCAGTTGTAATAAGGAGTGACAGGATTTTACAAAATTTGATGTATTTTATCCGGTGACATTGTATCGTCGTTTATATGACGAATGTAGCAGTTTTTTTATTATATTTTATCTGCAAAATTTTATAATGGGCTCCACAATTCGTTGGATCACTGAAATCGTCAATTTCTATACAAGTTGGATATTTTGTAAGAATAGATAAAATTAACATAATAAAGTTTTATCTCTATTTTAGTCATTTTCATCTAGATAAACGTTGTATGAGGTGATTAATGCCTCTCTTCAATCCCTCCCCGCTTTCCCAGTTCGTTACGGCCCCTTGATGGAATCCGGCTCCTGCGATCGCGTTAGCTAGTGCTAATCCCGGTGGTGGTAGAAGTTTATACTATTCGGGAGTTGGACAGAAGAGTTGGTAGTATAAAATTCCTATCACCAACTTGTGTACCACACGCCTGCGCTCAAAATCTTTCCGCAGTGTTGACGGTGATTTACCTGGTGGAGACAAACTTTATGGCCCTTAGGTTACCTTAGGAAGAGTATGCAACATAGACAACTTACTGCATCTACTGGGCTAGCACGAATTGTGCGGTGCCAGCCAACAGACGCGTCGGTTTGATGACCATCCAAGAACAATGAAAGGCACATTAGAATTTGATGTGAGAACGAAGGCTTTCACGGCGTATCGATGAAATATAGTCTTCGCGGGTTTTCCGCCGTATGTTGTTGAAGAGAGACAACAACGAGCTTTCGGCGGCTGTCTCTGCCGCCATCTTCAGGTTAGATGTGTGCTGCAGGGAGTACCAGCGCTGCACTAACCGTTAGTGCAGCGCTGGTACTCCCTGCAGCACACATCTAACCTGAAGATGGCGGCAGAGACAGCCGCCGAAAGCTCGTTGTTGTCTCTCTTCAACAACATACGGCGGAAAACCCGCGAAGACTATATTTCACATTAGAATTTAGTTTCGGGCCAGTGTGTTACATACTTGTACCAACTGATAAAACTGATGTTAAACAATTACTCAGCGTATGTTGATAGTTTTTTTTTAAAAAATCTTTATTTAGAATCATCTTAGGTAATACTAGTACATTATCTGCCTTAGCTCCAACAAAACAGTTTTCACATCAGAAAAACTGAAAACATTTTATCAAACCTATGTACACTGTGAATTTAATAATTTAGAATAAATTTTCTTTAGTGGCATCAACGGTAGAAGAAAGAAAGAAACAAAATCGGTATCCAATCACTGAAATAAAGTACCACCCTATCAACTTTTTTTTTACATTTAACGATTATTTAATACAAAGTATTAGTGCATTGGGTTTAAGCACGAATACAAAAGACATCTTCCGTGGTGGTATTTCGTTCAGTTGATAATGCATACTGCGCTTTAAAGAATTCACCTGTAAATTAAAATACTGTTCAATTATGAAATAATATTACACTTATCTTTGGTAGATGTTTGTAGACAGAGTGTGCCGATGCTAGAAAAGAAGTCAGTTAGTGCTGATCTCTGGATTTTCAAGGATCTAAAAACAATAAATTTGTATTAACTTGGAAGCATGTTAATGAACTAGTAAATATTTTCTACCATTCCCAAGATTGCAATGTTAAAGAAGAGTTAACAGTAATCAGAAACGACACTAAATCAATCACTTTTGCTGCGGAGCACGTATGGAACCTAGGTCGTCGTTATGGATATATCTGTCACTATTAATGGATAATAGGATCACCGGTTTCCAGTTACGATGAGAAGTGAATGGCTAAATCACGGAGGTTGTGACGTCACATTCAGACGAGAAAAGAACTTGCGACTGGCCATCTACTGAACCACAACATATTGCTGACATTGATAGTGGAAGGCACTATCGAAATCCGAAACCGGCGAGGAAGATACGCCTGGCATATGTTAATCAAATTACGTCATATATTTGATGCATTTTGGACAGTGAGCTGGAAAGGTGCAAATCAACCTTGGGGAAGATAACTAACACAAGGCAGAAATAGAAGTAGCAACATTATCTATATAATCACAAAAAAGTACCAAAAGCGAAAAGAGAAATGCAAGGAACCTTTAAACATATACATTCGGTAATACTTCGAAATTGGATTATTAAATTGAAGTAGTTTTTACTCAATATTAATTTTTTTATAATTATTCTCTCGACTGGTTTGAATCCTTCATTTTCTTAACCCATCTCTGAATCTCCATAAAGCAGTTATTACCTACATCTTCAACTATCTGTTTCACATCTTCAAATTTTCGTTTCCGGGTTCAGTAATTGCCTTCATTATCCCATTGCAGCATATTAGCTATTCCTGCATTTATCGAAATCTTTTTCAGTGAGTGCTCCTCTCTTCACCCAGTATTATCAGTACAAGTTCATCTTGTACTTTACCTATCCAGTTAATATTCAATATAATTCCGTAGCTCTGCATTTCTAAAGCGGCTTTGTCCTTTTTCGTGACCACTCAAGTATACAGATTTCCCTTTCATAAAGCTCTGTGCTTCAAACAAACAGCTTTAGGAAGTCCTTTTTTGAGTTCTCTATCAAAAAGGTTTCTCGTTTTGATGAAGCCTCTTTTGCTGTCGGCATTTCTGGCTATTGTGATGAACGTAAAAGCGTTAAGGATAATTTAATGAGAACCGATTAACGGTGTTTTCGAAGTGAAAATTAGTCCTCAACAGTCAGCATTTATTTATTTAAATATGTGAACTTTGGGAATCTTTTTAACAACGACGACGCTAGCCGCTATGCTCTTTTCACTGTTAAGATAAAGCTGATGGATATACCTAGTGATGTGTGACTTATTTTACCTAATAAACAATGATTACACGGAGATTGGAAATTTGCGGCAGCTAGTATCCACAGTAATGACAATAACACATCGCCACAGTGCAGCTTAATATACCTCAAAAGCATTAACGCAAACAATAAGTCTTCAACGTTGTGAATATTTATCACCAATTAGAGGGATTGAAAGATGAATGTATTGTATTTTTCTCTCTACACATTAAACAAGAATTATTTCAAAAAGGGCAGATTTAATTAACACCCTTTATTGAACATTCCTGATTTAGCCAATGTGTGCAGGTATCCTCCATGGAAAAGGCGTTCATTTACGTAAAAGAAAGTGCAGGGAGAAATCTTAGTTGAGATCGTTTACCCTTGCGTTCCTAAAGTGGAAATTTGTTACCAAGTCTAACTGAATGTGTTGTAGCGTATCACTGGGAGTGATTATCGAACCTCATTAACAATAATAGTGATAATTTTGCCTATGGACGTATTATTAAAGTTTTCGCCAACTTAGTGAACCGCAAGTAATCGTGCGGTCTCCCACTCGTTCCCGCCTAAGGTTGGACAAGCGACGCAATTCCCACTGCTTACTGTTTGTCAGAATGTATGAACAATGGACAGGGATAACGGATATTTACTCCGCCTGAGGGACCCTTCGACTAAAAATTTAAACAGGTTTGCCAGTGAGAAAAGTGGATATGGCTAGTTGAGATTCTATTTACACATCAAAAGAGAGCTCCGAGCCTTGTGGGTTAGTGATAATGTTATATCCCTGCATTTTGGAGCCGACGGATCCAATTTCCGGTCCCAAAATTACAATTTCTGTTTTGTATGATTTACTGAAATAACTCTAGCGAATGTTCCTTGAAATGTCCGTGGCCGATTTTCTTTCCGGTCTTTGTTCATTATCCTCTCCTTTCTTGATTAATCCTACTGTCGACGATTCTAAGAGCTCCCGTGGAAAAAGCAACCTGTTCATGAAGACACCACACCTGGAATGATCTTGGCAAACACTTGAAAACAGAAATCTGTACAACTGAATCGAGAATTAATTATTTCACAGAGTGATAATCACCATTTGTATTTGTGCTTTGCTCCTGTTCTTAATCTGTCCATAACCTAGTTAGCACTCCGTGGAACTTATGAGATAGGAGTCACTTCTATTTTACACTGAAAAGTACTTTACCTAAGGCGAAGCGCTAGATGTCCCAGTTTTCTCAAAATTTGCTACAGGAAATGAGACAGCAGTTCTCGAAAATATTCTGCAGTTGTGGAGGTGCTCCTTGCCTCTTACGTAGTTTCTGCGAGGAAAATTATTTCGCAGAATTTAGTTTTCTCATTCTCGGTGAAGCGTGGCGTTTGAGCGTAGCAGTTAATTTTTTTTTTGATTCATGGGGCAACGTTGTTTGAAAACGAAAGCAAAGTTCACAGTGAAGCATGCTGTTAGGTCATAGTGTAATCAGATTAAGGACCATTGAAGACTATCTAAATGATGACATCTTCCTGCGAAGTGTGTAAACTTTCTCCAAATATATTTAACTTTATTTCAATTATGAAATACGTATTTCTGATTGAGGAGGTAGAGATATGTCTGCAAAGTTACGAAAAAATATCGAAAAATAATAATCATGATGTTCGGTTTTACAATACATTATTGCCACCGTGCGTGGTGGATGAGTGGTTAACACTCTGGCCTAGCACTCGGGAGGACGTGGGTTCGAATCCCCGTCCGGGGGATCCAGATTTGGGTTTTCCATGGTTTCTTCAAATAACTCCACGGGAATGCCGGGATGATTGCTACAAGAAGGCTATGGCCGAATTCCTTCCCGTTTCTTAACCCCCATACTTTCCCCCCGCTAATGACCTCGACGTCGACGAAGCGTAAAGCCATAAAAAAGTTATTGCCAATCAGCTAAACTGCTGCATGGGTCCACTCTTCCCGGTTCCAATCTGATCTCTTCACCGCTGATTCTATCTTTGCTTTCTGAATGTTAATTCGAGAAAAAGATATGCAGAAACGTGAACTGCTGATCCGTGATTCTAACCAAGGGCGTACCGAATGGGAAACAGTAATGACTTCAGATAGGAATCACAGGAGGCCACATACGTACTCGTACTTGCGGAGAGATGTGCTGTCCAATTTGAAGGACCTTCCATTGTTCTATTGAATGACAATGGACATTTTCACTGGGAACAGCATATGACGGCTTACTTCTGTCTTTTTATTATAGATTTACGTCGAGGTCATTACAGGCGGGATGGGACTGGGAACAAAGAACGGGAAGGAATTCGGCCATGGCCTTTTGAAGAAAGCATCCGGAGTGATTTGAGGAAACCATGGAAAACTCAAATCTGGATGCCGGGACGGGGATTCGAACCCGCCTTCTCCCGAATGCGAGGACAGAGCTTTAACCGCTTACCCTGCACGCCGGTTTACTTCTGCTAGGAGGAAAGTTACTTTCACATACAGTTACCTACTCTAACCCAAAACTCGTCATAATGACTGTCTATTATACTTGTACCTTTATCGATTTCTTTGGTTCCTTTTAGCAGGTGGAATACATTATGCGTCCTCGACTATATTTTAGACGAAGTCTGATGCAGTCTCTTCCGTTATAACTATCACCTTATTCTACCTGCAAGGAAAATATAGTGAGCCTTTTCTCTCGTTTCAACTTTGTGGCCATTATTAAACAACCGGTCCTTCACTTGAATACACATTTATTTACAATTCTGTCTTCTCGGACTCGATCTTGACAATACTTATTATACCCATCCTTCGGGCAGCTAACATCCCAACAGTTCAACATTACTTGTTTTTAGGGGTAATTTCTCACCCTAACCATTTTTAACCTCTATTGTTTCATAGTATCTCCTTACTAGAGGGTCTCCCAAAGCCAGATTTACTCCTTGCCTGCCAAGGATACTCAAACACAGCACTTTAGTATTCGTATTTACAACTCTTATCATAAATAACACAGTAAATTTTTATTTATGATTGCTAGCGTGGCGCGATGTACGATACGCAGATTTCCTCGAGTTGTATTTTCATCCAATAGGGCTGGACCCTGGTAAGAGCAAAGACGCGGTACTTTGAAGGGTTTGGAAGAAAAAGCCAGTAGCGATGTCACCCGATGGTATATGAGAAAAAAAGAGGAATACCTGCGAGCGCGCAACAACACGATTAAACGGCATTTGTTTGTAGGTGAACATCGAACAATTCAGGGTTTGGCGGCCATACTGTAGGTGTGAAATAGTTCTGCAGCTGGAACGACTTCCTCCTTTCACGGAGCGTAGTGGGTGAACGTTAACGTTCTGGTCTCTTATTTGGGAGGACGCGGGTTTGAATCCCCGTCCGGACATCAAGATTTGGATTTCTTCAAATCGCTCCAAATCACTCCAGTCAAATGCCGGAATGCTTCCTTCAAAAGGCAATGGCCGAATTCCTTCCCGTTCCTTGCGCCAATCCCATCCCGCCTCTAATTACCTCGCCGTCGACAAGGCGTAAAGCCCAAGCAAAAAAAAAAAATTCTCCTTTCAGTCTGGGAGACATTTCTTCCACGGAGTCCAAGCATCTATACCCACTAAAAAACTAATCTCAAATCGGACGGTTTAATTTTTTTTATTCATGTATACAGTTGAACGTGCAGGGTATAAGGAGAATAAACACCATCGAAAAACGATTTCATTACAGGCGAATGAAAGAAATACCTCCGACGGCACTGTTAAATTGAAGCGAACATATTGTCAGTGATTCAGTAAATGTCTTCAACATTACCTCATCTCCATCGCCGAGTGACTATGTGTGGTAACTGGCGTTGATGTTATGGAAGATGTTCTTCAATTCTCAATGATCGAACGTTTAACGTCCACTTACTCGCTTTGGAGCTAGTATGAGATTCTCCCATTGTAACCTATAGCAGTTAGTCCCTAGAATGTCCGATATGATGGCCCAACAAATAGCAGAAGTAAGTCTTGTGCTAGGTCATAAATCTCTCTCTTCTTCCCTCTCATCTGGAGACCTGACTTTGTTTATCCAATCCGTTGGTAGTACCACCACCGAGCGTGGTGGATGACTCGTTAACGTCCTGGCCTCGCATTCGGTACGACGCCGGTTCGACTCCCCGCCCGGGCATCCATATTTGGGTTTTCCATTGTTTCCCCAAAGCAATCCAGGCGAATGCCGGGATGCTTCCTTCAAAATGGCCTTGGTCGAATTCCTTCCCGTTTCTTGCCCCTAGTCCTATCTCGCCTCTAATGACCTCGACGTCGACGAGGCGTAAAGCCATAAGTGAAAAAAAAGAAAAGAAGAAAAAAGGTAGCATCACCAGGTTCTCAGCACCAAATACTGTCCTTCCCGGTCGCGTCAGCTCACGACTTAGGGAAATCTGCGGCTGCAGTTCGCATAAGGAGGAACAGGTCACTGTCCGATGTGATTCGTCGTTGTAAAGGTGGGTCCTTATGAAAGGACGGCAACTCCCGTTCACCTGTATGTATGTTGTCTCCCAAAAGTTGTACCCATAGTTACGATTGTTCTGCTTGTTTTAGGGTGTGATTATCTTTTGCTGTTGCCATAGTTGGTTTTTCTTCTATCAGTTCCTCAGAAACTGTATTTTTTAATTATAATCGCAAAGTTACTTATATATTCGGATCTAATATGGTCATCATAATCGTTGATCCTTACCTGACAGATGTAGAGTAAATTTCCTACCACATCGGGTTTACTGTTTTTGTAATTGGTCTTGCAGCTAAACAAAATGCTTTTTATGACAAACGTGTTTCATCTTCATTTTGTGACATCTTTAGAGCCTTAGATAAATACATATCCGGCAGGTATCAATCAGTAAACAGCATGATTACAAAAACTGAGGCCTTTAGTTCCTGACGAAAGATAGGTATACATCATGCAAATAAATTTAAACGGTTTTTGGATCAGGATCGCTAAGTTAATGCTGATGACATTCTCTCTGAATAATAGATTCTTCCTCCGAATCCGTCTAAAACAGAATCAAAACGTTTGTAGGTAGTAATTAGTTACTCGTTAATGAAGCTGTTAGCAGTGGCCATTAGAGCGCAATTAATAATGGAAACGAAAGATTGTCTGATGTTTTATGCAGGAGATTTCGCTACAGTGAAGTCTATTATATAACAACCTCGTTCGAAAGGATAAAAAGTTTTAACATGTGTGAAATGGTAAGCTTTTACAAATAAATTTTTAAAATCCTACTGCATCATTATTTGTAGAGCCATCTTCCATTTTTAACCGACTTAAAAAAAAAAGAAAAAAAAAAGAGGAGGTTCTCAATTAGTCTTTTTTTTTTTGTATGTATGTTCTGCGATATCTTCGCCAATTTTGAACCGATTTAAATAAAAAAAAATTTGTGGATAGGGTATACCTCCAAAGTGGTCCCATATGAATTTCATTGAGAAACCACCCCTTCTACCCCCCTCCACCCCATTAATTTTTATACAAATCCACATTTTTTTATCCGATTTCGATGAAACTTTGGTCATGTATTGTCAAAAATAAAGAGAAAAATACTACCAACTTTTGGATTAAAAAAACTGAACCGCTCTCCTCCTATCCACCCCCTTAATTTTTGTCAATTTTCTTTATTCAAAGCTACAGTCTCCATTAAAGTTGGCAATTACATATAGTTTTTCATGGAGAAGTTATCTTTACACTCCTTATTTTATAGAAACCTACATTTCTTATCTGATTTTTATTGAACTTTGCACATTTATACTTTAAAACAAAGAGAAAAATCCTGCCAATATTTGGTCTGCCAAAGCTCAACCGCCTCCCTCCTTCCACCCCTTTAATTATTGTCAATGTTCTTCATATAAAGCTACAGTCGACACCGTTTGACCGATTATAATCAAAGTTGACATATACATGTAATTTTTTATGGAGAATCCGACCAATAAACAAAAAACCACCCCTCTCCCACTTACACCCCTTAAATTTTTATACAAACCCACATTTTTATCCGATTTCGATGAAACTTTTATCATGAATAGTCAAAAATAAAGAGAAAAATACTGTCAACTTTTTATTTGAAAAAAACTGAAGCCCTCTCCCCCTATCCACCCCCTAAATTTTTACCAATGTTCTTTATACAAAGCTACAGTCGACACCATTTAACTGGTCTCCATTAAAGTTGGCATATACATATAATTTTTCACGGAGAAGGTTTCTGACAAAAATTAAATAAATAAATAAAAAAAACACCCCATGTCTCCCTTTACACCCCTTAATTTTATAGAAATCTACATTTCTTATCTGATTTTTATTGAATTTGCCCATGTATACTTTAAAACAAAGAGAAAAATCCTATCAACATTTGGTTTGCCAAAGCTCAACCACTTTCCCTCCTTCAACCCCATTAACTTTTGTTTGTCAATGTTCTTTATAAAAAGCTACATCGCGATCGTTTGACCGATTACCATGAAAGTTGGTGCTTATATGTATTTTTTCACGAAGAAGATGTCTGACCAGAAGATCTAAAAACGACCCCCTCTCCCCACTAAACCATTTAATTTTTATACATAACCACAGTTTTCATCTGGTTTAGACAGAACATAGCAAATTTTTACTATAAAACAAAGAGAAAAATAATGGCAACTCTTGGTTTGCAAAACATGAACCCCTCTCCCCATTTACAACCCCCAGATTTTTGTCAATATCTTTTTAGAAAGCTACAGCCGACACCATTTGACCGATCGTTATGAAAGTTGGCACATAAATATGTATTTTTTTTATGGAGAAGATCTCTGACCAAAAAATAAAAAACTACCCTAACTCTCCTTCCCTTAATATTTGTACAAAACACACATTTTAGTCCGATTCGGTGGAACTTCGCATGCGTATACTTTAAAACAAATAGAAAAAGAAAAATACTGTCCACATAACTTTCACAAAAACGCAAACCCTATCCCCCTTTCTTCCCCTTTAATTACTGTCAATGTTCTTTATACAAAGTTACCGTTTCTTTCCAATTTTGAAGGAAGTATGCACATGTATACTGCAAATCAAACAGAAAAATATTGTCTACATTTGGTTTCGAGAGTCCAAACTCTGCTCCTTCCTTTCTATTATTTAATCCACAGTTTCTAACAGATTCTGAAGGAAATTTGAACACATATACTTTAAAACATACAGAACAATTGTGTTTAAATTAGGTTGCAGAAGCCCAAGCCCTCTTCCTTTCTACCCCCACCCCTCCTAAATTCCAATGTTCTTTATAGATACCTACAGATTTATCAGATTTCCATGGACCACTGCACATGTATACTTAAAAACAAAGAGAAACATAGTTTCTACATTCTGTTTACAAAACCCTACCACTCACTCCCTTACCCCATTTAATATTTGCGATTGTTCTTTACTCAAAGCTACAGTTTTTATCTGGTTTCTATGGAAATTTTCACATGTATACTTTAAAAACAAAGAGAAAAATACTGCACACACTAGTTTTACAAAAACCAAACTACTCTTCATCTCCACACCCCTTAATGGTTTTTTTTATACGTACCTACAGTTTTATCTGATATCAATAGAAATTTACACATGTATACTTTAAATCAATCAGAAAAGGCAGTCTACATTTGGTATACAAAAGCCCAATCCCTCTTCCCCTTTACCCTCACCCCTTTTAATTTCCAATGTTCTTTACAAAAATTCACAGTTTTAAATCCTGTCAAAATCAATTATGCTATTTTTAAGTCATGACGTAATATTTAGAAAATAAATGTGTCATAATGTCTCAACATGTACTTCAGATTTCAACTTGGATCCCAAGCTTTCACGTTGTGAAAACCAATTAAAAATCTATATTTTCTGTGTGATGCCGGAGCAAACAGATTTATCCCAGAGACAGATTTCTGTATGTGGTATGTATTAATGCCCAGATGTTATATGTTTGGGCTATCGACCAGCAGCTTTAACAGATGTTGTGATACGATCGAATCATAGCCTGAACCTAAATGTAAACTGACATTCCTTAACACAACACCCAATTCACCCCGTTCTGGAAGTTGCTGTCGTATATTAAGACAGATTCTTCTTTGAAAGCAAGCGCTTTAATCCCTAAGCTACCAGAAAGTTCGCAAAATTCGACCTGTTGCGGCATATTTAAAATACAACACAAACTATAATACCACTAAAAATTTAAAAATAAAATAATTATTTTTTTTAAAAAAAACATAAATACCACCTTTTTTTTTAAAAAAAAAAAAAAAAAAAAAAAAAAAAAAGCACTAAAAATTTTAAAATAACTTGGTACCTTGCTTAGGAGAAAGTAAATCTAAATGGTCAATATTTTATATTACTGTCATTTAAATTTTTACATTAATTAGTTAGTTTTGGAGTCGGTGCCAGCGGAAGCCTGAAAAACAAAAAGATAAAAACAATAATGAATAACAATTATCCATAAAAATCATGTTACTGCTTACCTACAATTAATGCTAGAAACATGTTTCAACAAAACTGAAACATACAGATGATTCGCCGATATTATGCTAACTGTAAATCGTTTACTGCATGATGCAGCCTACCAACTAACACTGTAGCGCCAGAGATATGCCTGGATGACCAATAAGGCCGGGCCACAGATTAAAATACTGTTAATTTGTTTCCCTAAGCGGTCTCACACCATAACACTATCTGCCTCACGACATGCTGTAAAATATTGGGAATTTTTGTTCGTACTCCCCGTTTCGCCTCTAACACCAAAAGAAGTTCAGTAATTCGATCTTCGGAATGTTACATCTGGCACCGACTCCAAAAATAACTAATTAATGTAAAAATTTCAATGACGGTAATGTAAAATATTGTCCATTAAGATTTACTTTCTCCTAAGCAAGGTATAAAGTTATTTTAAATTTTTTGTGCTTTTTTTTGAAGGCGGTTTTAATGCTTTTTTAAACAATTATTTTATCTTACTACCCAACTATCTCCATTCAAGTATCTTACACTTTCATACTTTGTATACTAATGAGAATGTAGATAAAATATTCGTTCGTTTTTCAAAGTTGTAAGATATTTAACCTGAAATTCACGCATTCGGTTCCGCTTTTTTTAGCCTCGTGAAAGATTTGTATGAATTTGTTAGTTAAATGGTATTAATGAACTAAGTCTGAAAATGTTTTGTATTTGATAAACGGTATTGGTAACTACGAAAACAATACACATATGTGAAATCACGTACATTACCTTTTTTTTTTTTTTTTTTTTGTTCTGGTGTTAATTTCAGTCTCTTGAACATTGAGTAGGTTCTCAATCTCTGATGATATCTTTGACCATAAACTAAATACAAAGAAACTTATCAAAATAAAAAAAATAGCCATTTGAATTTATTTTCACTTGTATTACAAAGTAATTTCTACTTTTAGCAAGCCTTGACTCTATTAAAACGTAATCGGTTAGAGGTAAGATGTTATTAACGAGCGCGGAATAATGATGGAATCGTAAACAACTGACCATTAGTTTCGTAGGCACCTACCGGAAGTCTTTCTTGTCTAGTTTAGTAATCGTTTGATTTTCGCGATATTTCCTATCTACTGCTTATTACGAAATTTTTCATTCTATCAAATATCTCAGATGATGCGTCGCTGGAAGTAGTTACTTAAAATTAAATTTGTAAATGCTTTCAGTCTGTTCATTATGCACAATATACATTGTTATGTGTGAGTCAGGTAGTTGTTTACTATTGTTATAACCGAAATATCTGAATAACGAATGAAAATCAAATGAAACAGAAATTAGCACATTGATCAGCAAGTACAATTAATAATCACAACGGTGAATCACAAATAAAAACTGACTGTATTATGCGTTTATTTATAATAATTTGAAATTTTTGCTTGAATGAATTTCCATTTTGGAGTATTATATAAACTTTTCATTTTTATTTTGTACATTTTAATATAGTTATACCGATAATTGAAATACTAATGAGGATTTAATAAAAATGAATATAAACAAAAATGTCGGAAGCATATTGTTTATCTTTGTAAAACAGTTACTGGAAATAGTCACGACTTGTCAATATATTTATTATTCAAAAACAAGCTGTATGCATGCCAACAAACCTGAACCAATCAGACATAAGGTCAGCCTTTACCACAGCTCCTGAAATGATATTTGTTTTACCATTAACTTGTCAAATCGCTTGACTGACCAGATATTTTGACATGTACGTACTGTTACACTATGAATTATTTAACAACTCCCTGTCTGTACACTCAGCCAATAGTGGTGTGCTGGTACAGTGTGTTGATCCCTGCAATCTGTGCTGATGCCCTTGTGAATGGTATATACCCGCCTGTCTGCTGTAGGAGTCCATCTGCCCTCGATGGACTAACTACGACACCACAATCTGATGTGTTCCGTAGTGCGTCCGCATCTTGATTACTGTTGTGGAGTTTGGGATCCGCATCGCAAGGGCCTGATCGATTCAGTGGAGAAGGTGCAGAGGAGGGCCGCTCGATTCGTGACTGGTTGCTACAGAACTTATGAAAGCGTCACAGAATTGATACATAAATTGGGCTGGGATAGTTAGGAAGACAGACGACGTAGTTTGCGTCTCAATTTATTGGTGAATATGTGAAAATCTTTAAATTACGAGTGCAATGAAATACTTCATTGCAACCTATTTAGGTCGCAATGACCGGAAGGATAAGCTTCGAGAAATAAGATGCCATACTGATGCTTTTATGCATTCCTTCTTTCCTCGTGCTATTCGGGATTGGAATTCACGGGTTTAGGATTTGGTGCTTTGCACCCTCTGCCACCGATAATGTTTGTGATTTGCAGAGTATGGATGTAGATGTAGATGTTCCGTATGTTCTATCATCTCCTTTGATTTTATGTGTTCCAACCACCTTTCTTTTCTGGAAGGCTTCACTTATCCCACAGCTCACATAGTTTAAACTGAAAACAGTCAATTCCTTGGTGTACGTGAGCTGGAAGATTGTTTTTGACACTGACGATGGCGAAATTTGAATGATGCTTGCTTCACGCTTCCATATGTAAATAAATTACAGCGCCGAAAGTCGTTAGATACCTCGTAATATTGTGTGAAACTCCCGTTTTCCCGAAGTGCAGCAATCCGACGTGGCATTGACTCAAAAAGTCGTCGAAAGTACCCTGGAAAAACATCCATCGGAGCTTGCTGAGCAACCATCCATAATTGCGAAAGTATTGCAGGCGCAGAACCGTGTGCACAAACTGATCTTACAAACGTATCTCAGAAATGCTCAATTGGCTTCATTGCTTGTGATCTAGATGGGCATAAATTTCGTAGAAAAATTCCGGAATGTTCCTCAAAACAATCGCGAACGATTTTGGCCCGGTGACTTGGAGTAGTGTCGTCGTCAAAAAGTCCACCGTTGTTTGGGAACATGAAGGCCACGAATGGCTGCAAACGGTCCCAAGTAGCTGAATATAATCATTTCCAGTCAATGGTTGGTTCAATTTCTCAACGGTCACAGTCCGTTTCATAGAAAGGTAGCTTCTACCAGGAAGGAGCCACCACCAACTCGCACAGTGTCTTCCTGACAACCCGAGTCCTCGGCTTGCGCCGCACTCAAACCCTACCATAAGCTCTTACAAAATGAAGTCGTAAGTCTTCTGGCCATGCAAAGTTTTTTCAGTAATCTGGGTCCAACCGATATGTTTAAGAGACCAGGAGAGGAACTGCAGCCGGTGGCAATTTGCTAGTAGAGGCAGTAGCGTCGGTCTTCTGCTGCTATATCAAACCAACGTTAAATTTTGATCCACTGTTTTCATGTCCCACATTGAGTGTTGCTGTTCTTTGAGGAAATGTTGCCTGCCTGCCAACACTGACGCATACGTCGCTGGTCTCGATCATTAAGTAAACGCAATCGGTCATTGGGTTGTCCGTGGTGGGACGCAATGCTAGAAATTACATATTCTCGGCACACTCTTCACACTGCGGATCGATGAATGTTGAATTCACAATCAGTTTCTGAAATGGAATACACCAACTACCATTCCGCGTTCAAAGTCTTTCAGTTCACGTAATGCGGGCACAGACATGTCAGAAAGCCTTCCAGACGACTCACGAGAGTACAAATGGAAGCCCGACAATGTACTGCACATTTATACGCCTTCTACAGATGTCCACCAAAAATAATTGCTAAATTTAATACTTTATTTCCAAATAATTAAAAATTAGGGGAAAATTTAAAATAATTCTAGGAACAAGAATAAAAAAAACAACCAATCATCTACACAAAAATGCAGAGAAAAATTAAAGTGCAAATTTGTTTATTAGTGGTCTAATTATTATGTCCACTTAATGGTTGCACAGTAAGCTAAAAATAGAACTCACAAGAAATCAGTTTTAAGAAATCCCGGTATGAGAAAAACCTTCCGATGCTTGCTGGAGTTAAGTATTTTGTAATTTCTACCGATTCAGGTGGATATACACAGACGGAAAAAAAAATCCCAACACCAAGAAAAAATTATTGTAGAGTAATGAAATTTGGACAATGCATTTGTCAAGTTAACATGTTTAATTGATTAAATTTTCAAGATCACAGGTTAATTTAAGCTCAAGAAAATGCATTTCAAATGTGAAATACTGTTAAATTAATAGCCGGTGTAACCTCCAGAATTTTGAATGCAAGCCTGCAAACGTGAATGCATTGTGTCATACAGGTTTCGAATGTCACTTTGTGGTATGGAGTTCCATGCTTGTTGTACTTGTGCTGTCAATACTGGGACGGTCAGTGCTGGCTGTGGATGATGCTGGAGTTGTCGTCCAATGATATCCCATACGTGTTCAATTGGAGACAGATCTGGTGATCTCGCAGGCCAAGGTAACATGTCGACACTCTGTAGAGCACGTTGCGAGACAACAGCGGTATGAGGGCGAGCGTTATCCTGTTGAAAAACTCCCCCTTGAATGCTGTTCATGAATGGCAGCACTACAGGTTGAATTACCAGACTGACGTACAAATTTGCAGTCAGTGTGTTTGGTATAACCACAAGAGTGCTCCTGCTGTCATAGGAAATTGCTCCCCAGACCATGACTCCAGGTGTAGGTCCAGTGTGTCTAGGCCGCAGACAGTTTGGTTGCAGGCGTTCCCCTGGCCTCCTTCTGACCAACACTGGAGATCTGTTGTGTTTTCTGATGAAAGCAGGTTCTGCCTTGGTGCCAGTGATGGCCGAGTGTTGGTCAGAAGGAGGCCAGGGGAACGCCTGCAACCAAACTGTCTGCGGCCTAGACACACTGGACCTACACCTGGAGTCATGGTCTGGGGAGCAATTTCCTATGACAGCAGGAGCACTCTTGTGGTTATACCAAACACACTGACTGCAAATTTGTACGTCAGTCTGGTAATTCAACCTGTAGTGCTGCCATTCATGAACAGCATTCAAGGGGGAGTTTTTCAACAGGATAACGCTCGCCCTCATACCGCTGTTGTCTCGCAACGTGCTCTACAGAGTGTCGACATGTTACCTTGGCCTGCGAGATCACCAGATCTGTCTCCAATTGAACACGTATGGGATATCATTGGACGACAACTCCAGCATCATCCACAGCCAGCACTGACCGTCCCAGTATTGACAGCACAAGTACAACAAGCATGGAACTCCATACCACAAAGTGACATTCGAAACCTGTATGACACAATGCATTCACGTTTGCAGGCTTGCATTCAAAATTCTGGAGGTTACACCGGCTATTAATTTAACAGTATTTCACATTTGAAATGCATTTTCTTGAGCTTAAATTAACCTGTGATCTTGAAAATTTAATCAATTAAACATGTTAACTTGACAAATGCATTGTCCAAATTTCATTACTCTACAATAATTTTTTCTTGGTGTTGGGATTTTTTTTTCCGTCTGTGTACGTAAACCTCTGGGTCACCAGTTTTTTTAATGGTTTTACGTGTCTTCAACGTTGATGTCATTAGAGACTCGAAAGGACTGGAGGCAAAAAAACTCCAAGGAATTCGGCCATGGATTTTTGAAGGAATTATTACCACATTTGCATGGAGTGTTTTGAGAAACTATGGAAAACCGAAATTGGCATTGCCGGACGGGAATTTTACAATGCGTCTTCGCGAATGCTGAGGCAGAGCGTTACCTTTCACCCACCACGCTCGGTACAATTCTGTCATTATGAAGAAGGTCCTATGATTCTCTACAAATTTATAATTTAATGTCTACAATAAAAGGGGAAATAAAAAGATAATACAATCGAAAATTGTGTTAGCTGATATAATAATATTCCTTTCTTTAAAGATAGATGTATGCATCGATTAATTTCGAAAACGTATTTGCTATACACTTTAAGATAAATCTGTTTTAGTTTCCTAAAAATGTGGCTTCTTGCCTTTAGCAATAAGACATCAAAAAATACATTGTAATCTTAAGAATGGAAAGTACAGTTTGACAGCCTCTTGGATAAATATGTAAATGGAATGTCAATTATCGAAATATGTGTAGATCAGCATTACTACCATATTTCGAAACATGATTTCACTTCAAATTTAGGTTGTTGCTTTTTAAAAAAAAATAAAGAATAAGAAATTTTGACATTTATGATTTCTGATTTACATACTATCAAATTTACATTCATACACATAACTGTTCAATTTTAATGCACATGCAAAATCTTTCAGAGGCCTGTTAGCGAACACATCTTCCTTTTTCAAACATTCCATGAAGTTAATTTAAGCACGGTATCACAGCGGCAAGCGGAGCGGTGTTGTTTATTTAGGAATAAATAAAAATTTGCCAGTTGCTGGGTCGAGGACGTCGTTTGAACGTACACGTGTCAGCGTTGTATCCGGTGGCCGGCTGTGGTTTTCAATTATTTGTTTTTTGTTTTTGTTTTTTAAGTCATCTCACTTGATTTTAAGAGGTCACTGCATTTGATCTGTTCTACAGACATATTTAAATAAGATTTTAGTGGTATTATTCGCGCATACGTTAGACCAACAATTTAAGAAGCGAGCCTGGTGGTAATGGGCTAAGGACTCTCTCACGGGAGGACGCGCGTTCGAATCCCCGTCCTTCCATTCAGATTTTGGATTTCCGACATCATTCCAATGTCTGTATGATTCCTTTTGAAAAGGATTGGTATAATTTATTCCTATTCTTCCCCCCTCTAATAAGCTCAACGTCGACCAGTAGTAAAGCCCTAAGCAAAAACAGTAATGTGGGACAGAGATCCATTTCCAACGACTGTAATGAATACCGATGGTCTGAATGTACGATAACTTCAACGTCAAGTAGTACCTGGGATAATGATCAATTTTATGGAAATGACTTAACTACACATAACCGAGTTCATTTATAAAACATTGTTTCCATATGCGTGCAGATAATCTTCCACGAAATCGTGCAATGCCAGTGCTGAATTACGTTAGCATCCTTCCAAAAGTGGTCAACAACACTTCATTCTTTTGCCGCTGAAATGAGTTTATAAATAAGTTCATAATTTATCTGACGAATTAGTTGCCAGGTTTCTTGTTACGAAACTATCAGTCGAGGATCTGTTATGGAAACAATGCTTGAAACTGTTTAATTTTAGAGCCAATTTCTAATATATATTGGTATTAGAAAAATAACAAGCTACGGGTCTAACTAACAACAACAGATACGTTCCATGTTTCCATTTGTTCTGCCTTCCTTCTCAATCCCAACAAATATAGTTCACCCGTACACAGAGGAACGAAGTTACCCGCAGCTAACGAAGTAAAGACTTCCAACAGAGACTGAAATAACAGTTAAAAATTCCTAACAGTTGCTTTTATTGGGGACTAATCTTTCGTCAATGACAAAGTGATTAAAACGGGAAACTCAGACTTAAAGATCTTCTGTTTAATTGTTCACGTTACTATTCAAAATACACATTTTACCTGAAAGTTAAAAACGGACAAATATGCAAGAATGTCATTTACGTTTGGTTTTGCACTAGTTAACAGAAACAGTATATGTGTTCACGTGTATGTGTGGGTTTCATCCTTTCTGTTATTAAAAATTATTGTTAATAATACCTTTATGTTTTGTGATTTACCACCGCCGTTAATCAATTAAGCGCAGTGAATGAAAATATTCCTGTTACTGAGACAGGTATATAACAGTTTTGTATTTCTATCCAGTTTCTAGTTGTTTATTAGTGTTCGTGTTTAGTAGTTTTCGTTGGTATAATGCTTATCGCTACACTGGGACTGAGATAGAAGACTTAACATTTTATTTATTCCACTACCACGGGGAACATGCAATTGTAGTTTCCCACCATACGATTTCTGTTTAAGATATCCACCATTCGGCCCTAACATTTCCATTGCATTCACATCTTTATGGATGATTATTGCATGTAATTATTCTTGCATAGAGCAAACTGGTTTCTGACTGTTAAGGTGCCAGACTGAAGATGTCAATATCCTTAATTCGAAATTCAGTTCCAGCCGAAATTTTTACGCCCTTTCCCCGATTATGGCTAAATCTGCTTGATTATGATTTTCCGTAACAGTCTAGGCAAATGAGTGTATGCTCTCCAATTTACGCTTAATAAATTACAAATTTCTTAAGTGGACTGACAAAGTAAGAAATGAACGAGTTTTGGAAATGATAGGCGAGTAAAGAAGTTTGTGGAAAAAGCTTGCAGAAAGAAGAGACAGGCTGGTAGGTCATATTTTGAGACATGTTAGTAGAGGGAACAGTCGAAGGTAAGAACTGTAGAGGCAGACAGAGATTAGAATATATGAAGCAGATAATTGAGGACCTGGGTTGTAAGGGATATTTAGAAATGACGAGGTTAGCACAAGATAGGAGGGGATGGAGAATTGTATCAAACCAGTCAAAAGACTGACGACAGCAAAAAAAAAAAAAAATTATGAACATCGATTACCTGTTTAACAGGGGAATTACGATATAACTGATATATGCAAACAACGTGCAACCACAGAATCTATATCAAACTGGAGAAATAAGAGTTGCGACAACTACAATGGTACCAAATCCAACCCTGATAAATAAGCTCTGATCCTAGACTCTGTAACACCATTTCCTGGATTCAATCTACCAGGAAAATCTGGGCGTTCATAGAGAACAGACCGTAGTAGATGCAACTTAAGGATGCTCAAATGGTGAATAATTCAGAACATTTCTTGTAATCTTGAGAACAACATAGTCTATTATATCACTACGGAATGCCTTCTTAGAAGGTACTACGACAATATTGAGCAGTTTCACAAAGCAAGGTTGGGTTGCTGTGTTATTGCGGCATACCGAGAAGGAATTGGACT
The DNA here is from genome assembly GCA_031002005.1 of Vandiemenella viatica. Classification (NCBI taxonomy): domain Eukaryota; kingdom Metazoa; phylum Arthropoda; class Insecta; order Orthoptera; family Morabidae; genus Vandiemenella; species Vandiemenella viatica. Next base: position 102,775,351 of record CM061919.1, on the reverse strand, counting down.
TTTGGTATGAGATTTAGTAGTTCCTTAGGCGATACCATTATACAAAAAGTGTGCATTAAGGCCAAAAGAAAAGTACCTAATATTTTAGACATAACGTCACAGGAAAGTTACCAATTGCGACATCGCCGATTGTTCAATAGCGGCATCTGCAAACACATCTTTGATGCTAACCGTAGCATCTTCAAATATTTTTGACATAGACAGGAAGCAGCAAAGTTGAATGGTTGGCAAGATTTCTTGGTTCGATATAAATATTTTCCTATGTCGTGAAAGTGAACTTAACATAGAGGCCAAATTTTCATGAATGCGATATTTACTTCGACAATAAACGTGAGTTTTCATCGTATATTACGACTTAACCACAGTCTCCGTTAGTTTATTGCAGCTCGAAAATAATAAGACCTTTGGTATAAAAGATGTTGTAACAGTCATACGTAATGTTAGCTTGTAAATGAGCGATAAGCATAGAAAAATGTTTATTATATATATTGTAGTAAAATACCATTGTGGCGAAAAAGGGAGGGGGGAATTATTATTAATAATTCTGAAAATTAATATTACATTATAAATATAATAAAGGGGAGCTAAAAGGGAACCAGAACCATGAATATTAGACACAAAATAATATCCCATTTATTGATTCTTATGGCTTATACAAGGCCGGGTAATAATTAACTTTACGTTAAACATAGTTCGACCAACAAAAACAAGCAATACCCGACGTTTACAATCCGCCGATGAAAGCAAACAAAAATTGAATGAAATATTTCAACAAATAAAAAAAAACAGCAAAGTTAACATTGAACAACGTGGCAACATAGGCCATCAAATTGAAGCTAACATTTTACTGTAACAAAGGGTTATCCCAGGGGCGCCGTATAAAGTTAAAGAAAAGCATCAAAAATGAATTTACAAATAGCAAGATGCTTGAAATTTTACAGTGAAACATAAAATCAACTAGCTCAGTAATTTAGTGGCGGGAGCAGACAGATTCTTATCCCAGTGCCGCTTAAGGGTTCACAAGTCCGTTAAAACCCAATGAATAGTGACCGTCTGTATCCGGTACATTACCATAAAAGCATCGCCGTGAAGTAGCGTGACATGCTCAATGTCACTGCAGCCGTGGAAGCCAAATAAGCGGGTACGAACGCGTTATTAGAACGACTTCCAGATATGGCAGGCATGCCATATAACCTCTCGCTTCCCAAAGCAAGAGTGTGATCACAACCAGACAATGATCACCAGACGAGAGCGTGTCGGCTGACACGTCTGTTCATCAACTCGTCCCGGCAGCAAGTGTCGCTTAAGATGGCTTCTTCCCTCTTCCTCCGAAAGTCGCCGCTCCACATGTAACAAACTCCCTAGAATTAGTATTGTGGACCCCAATAAATGTTCATGATTGGCTATCTACACATGTCCGTCGTCACGTGTATTATCTCGCGCTTCGCATTCGCTGCATCCCTCCGCGCGTTTTCTGCATGGCCTTCAGTGCAGTAGCGGAGTGGGGTGAGGTCAGCGCCCGCCTAACGGAAGATAGCCGTTGTGAAGCTGTGGCGCCGCCAGGTCGGCGAGGTCCCCATTGTCCCACTCTCGAGCGTCCGAAAATGGCAGTTTCCAGCCTCCAATATTCACCACCTTACTGAGCCACGAGTTTTACAGAAAATAAATTTACAACAATTCTACCTCTGGCTGCCCTGGTTTAACATATGTTTAATCTATCCAGACAACCCCCATTATTTACGCTATTTACACGTCACAAGATTGAATATAATTAATAAAATTGAATATAATTAGTAAAATTATGAATATAATTAATAACAATTTAATTATATTCATTGTGGGTGACGCTGTCACACCACAATATATATATATATTGTAATTTGTGAATATAAAATATTAATGGCATGTTTGGTAGCACAATAGTGGAAGTCCTAAAACCATTGAGAAGAAGTTAAACAAAGGTTTTAAGGATACGCCTCGTGAAGGATAGAAGTTGGCTTATTTAAAAGTATATTGTTCATACAAAAGTTATGTTGAATTGATTATATCACGTGGCAGAAGTGATATAATGATTGTGTGGTTCAATACACATGATACTGAATATATAATCCATGGTGTTACTTTTTCTGAAGGAAGAAATTCAGGTAGATTATATGGTTTTCTTATAGATAAATAAAAAGAAGGTGATAAATTCATAACCAGATGGCTATCGTTAAAAAACATCTTAAGTTTAAAAGATGGTAAAAAAGTGATTATTTCTATTGGAAACCACCAAGGAAAGTACTTTAAGTAAACAGGAATAGTTCAGACTTAAAAGACAATATAAGAAGTAAACCTGTTAATAAACATTGGTTAAGTAACGAGAGATAAGAGCTGAATAGCGACTAATAGAATAAAGGTTATAAAGTAGTCAAACCAGGAGAATTGGAGAGGGTACAATGTGGTAACGAACTTGACAGGCTTACAACGAGTGATAGGATGGTTATAACGTATACAAATAGCCTTCAGTGATCTACCTTTATTGTCGCTATCGTGTGACTTTGTGTTTATGGTACGATTCGTTTAATGCGTAATTTACTGGAATCTTACTACCTAAGGAATGTATGTAACAGATTTCAGAATAAAAGCTCGATTCCTTCTGGGTACGCCGCTTCTGCTCAGGGTTCCCAACGATTAACGTTTTATGTCCGGTTCGTTTCAGTCAGTTTTTATGTGTTACTTATCCTTCCGTGAAAAGCATCTTCCACAGTTAAGTTGGATTTTCTGTAATGGTACATGCTTTTGAAATGTAATTAAGACAGCAGGACTAAAAAGGAAGGTTAAGATGCTTCGAAAAATGAAGTCCCTTCTGAGACACGATTAAAAAATAAAATAAAAAATAATAATAATATATATGTAACACTCGGCCTTATAGGCCTTTCAGCCATTATTCCTCAATGTATTTCCGTGTATTTTTAAATGCGTCTTCCAAGCTTTATCTGATAAATCAACTGGAGGACAACACGTGACACACACAACGTATAAAAAAATCACTTCAAAAACCCATGTCATCGGCCGTTGACCATAGGCGTGTGAAGCTAGCTAGCACTAGCACCTACCGATCCGGCAACGTTAATATTCTTCACGTAACAATATAAATACACATTTTATTTGATTTCTGTATTTAACTATAAGCCTTGTGACACACAAGATATACGAATGAGTACCCAAAAATACCTGAATAGCATTGCCGTGGGTGGAGTTTGTGTAGTACGCGTTTCTGCCGCTAGGCGTTTATAGCCCAACTCATTGTCAGTTCAGTGCCGCCCGCGTTTTCAACCTGGCTTAATCTGTTAATCTGCAGTGATTGTTTTTGCTAGCGCTGTTTTGATATTATTTCGTTTTTGATGATGGAAAGTTTAAGTGAACAACATGCAGCTGTGAAATTTTGTTTTCTGCTCATTAAAAATGCTGCTGAAACTGTTTTAATGTTTAAAACAGCTTACAAAGATGATGCTAGGGGAAAAAACTCAAGTTTACGAATGGTTCGTTCGGTTTAAAAATAGCGACATGTCGATTGATGACAAACCTCGTCCTGGACGTCCATCAACTGCCCGAATTGCAAAAATGTTGAAAAATTCGTGAGCTTGTGCTCTCAGACCGTCGACAGACAACTGATCAACTGTCAGAGATTAGTGAGTTGCCTTGAAGTTCGGTTCAGCAAATTTTAACCGAAGATTTTGGAATGAAAATGGTTGCTGCCAAGTTTGTTCCTCGGGCTCTGACTGACAATCAAAAAGAACGTCGAGTTGAAACACGTCGTGCTTGAAACAACAGTTTTAAACAGATCCATATTTTCTGTCATAGGTCATTACTGGTGAAGAGTCATGGAGCTATGATTACGACCCAGAAAAAAAGGAACAGTCAAGCCATTAGAAGACGTTATTGTCACCTCGTCAAAAAAATGTCATGTCAAATCAAACATCAAAACATTGCTCATTTGCTTTTTTGATGCCAAGGGTGTAGTTTATTCAGAGTTTGTTCCCCCACATCAGACCCGTCAATCAAATCTTTTATTTGGAAGTTTTAAGAAGATTATGCAAAAAGACTCGATTTGTGGCAGACAGGAGACTGGTTCTTCCAGCACGACAATGCGCCTGCACACACAGCTGTCTCTGTTAGGCAGTTATTGACTCCGCTGCCACACGCACCTTACTCACCTGTCCTGGCTCCGTGGGTACGTTTCTTATTTCCTCGCATGAAAAGTGGCATGAAAGGACACCGATTTGACAACATTGAAGAGGTCAAGAAAAAACGAGGGAGGAACTTTCAGCCATTTCTAAAGATGACTACAGAAAATGTTTCGAACAGTGGAAGCACCGGTGCGACAAATTTATTAGTTGTAATGGAGAGTATTTTGAATGGGATAAGGTTGTTTTGTAAAAAAAATTGAAAATATATAGCTCTTAAAAAATAATTTCAATTTTTTTGGGTACCCCCTCGTAAAAAAGAAGCTCTATGTGGCAAAAGATCGGGAAAACCGTTAAAAGAAGTTAATCCGATAATCCTTCGAACACGAGTCCCTTTTTTTTCTAGAATCTGCCTCTTATTCAGTTTTAAATTGGCTCATTTGGCCATTATTTACTAACTAGCCAAAAAAAACCGTCAAAAATGACGGGTTTAACGGACTGTTCTGGCAATTGATTTATTTTTGTTGTTAACCTAAATAGAAATTTTATAAAATAAAGCTCACTATGCTGTAATTTCTCGTCCCTTGTGATGTAGCAAAAAGTTTCAGTTATCAATTTGGTCCAGGTTGCGTTTCAGCCTCACTACAATCTTCGCCAATATAGCTGGTAGAAAATCAAAGCTTCATTCACACGCGAATTTATACATTCCCTGAATCGCATGTCAATGTCATCATGCATCTATACAAATCATGCATCATGCGATACAAACTTGATCCAAAATCTTCACAGTTTCTTACAACTTTCTTATTGTCTATGATGAAGATCGATGTTTTAACGCCTGGCACAGCTTACATTCGGCTGAAATAATGACCCTAGTGAAAACGAAGGATGCTAAAAATAAATCTTAACTTCTTACGTCATGTAATATTAGTTTCAATTGTGGTATAGGTTGCATAGATCGCGAACAATTTGGAACTTCTTTCATTCAAACCAAGTAATCATATCACTAAAAAAAGCAACTAATAATCAATATGACAATTTAAACAAAATTTATACTTTTCTTTCAGTATTGTAGCAATTCCTTTCTTAGCAATTGTTGACATAAATTGAATTGTTATAAAATAAATGCAATTCCTATTACCTGGCGCTATGACAAAAGGTTTCGGTTGCTATCCTGGTCCAGGTTGCATTTTAAAACTAACCACATACGGGAGTAGTTTACATCGTGATTCATGATATCAAAACGTGACATAGTGCTTATGAAACCTGCTTAAATAACTGATAATAGCTATATTCAACATGTTATTGCTGTGATAAGGTTCTTTATTTATTTTTGTCCAGGCTGGATTTCAACCTAACCACAATCTCGGGTAATACTGCCGCTACAAAATGAAAGCTTTAATCGCATGCGCATTGATGGTGATGTCATGTATCGCGACATAAGTATAAAATAAGTTGTTGTAAGAAGTGAATTATACAACGCAGGAATATATTTATATCCTATCAAGAAACGTTGCCAGCGTTTTTACAGTTGTTGCTGTACAGATGCTATCTTTGACGTGAATATTTGAATTGGCGGTTTAGTGTTGTGTTAATTCGTAATTTTCATGTTGCTTCATGTCTAACGTAAGCTGCCTTTTGCTTTCATGTACACTTTTTCTTAAAAGGTATGACCAAAGGAACGTATGTGGTAAATTTCAAACGAATAGCACAATTCTTTGGGCCTAGTTTTTATTTTGCCATAGCCAATAATATCACAAAACGAACGTGTGCAACAGTTTTCCGACCAAAACGACAATTCATTGATGAGATACATTACGCAACAATATAAATTTCATCAAAAACATTCAACAAAAAAGAAAGGTAATAAACCAAAAATCTGCAACGTGATTCAGACCGATATTACAACGTTCGAATAGCTGTCATAGTTACACATTGCGGAAATACGTAATAGCCTCAGTAATATTACTCAGTGAAATCAAAGAAGATTAAAATAAATCTGATAAACTTACATTATTAATTGTAGTGTAGGCTGCACAATTCGAGATGAGTGGGCAACTATTTCGATTCAAACGAATTAATAATTTCAATAATAGGGTACAGTTTAAATTATTTTGAAAAAAAGTTAAATTATTCATGCCCTCTGCCGTAGCGTCAAATGCCAGTTGTAATTCTGATCCATCTTAAGTAATACTTTAACCAATACTTAAGTAATACTTTTCTCAGCATTTATGCTCGAAATACAAAGTTTTTATCTTACAATATCTATGAACAAAGAATTTAAGGAATACTTCAATATATCAAAAGAATATTACGTAAATATAAGCATCTAATGATTGATATATCGATTTTAATGCAATACATACTTATTTCAATGTTCTGTGAGTTAATTTATTCACTGTTGCTTGGAAATGATATTAAATAACGCGCACTCCCACGTCGTATCGCAACGTCATAGCTTGACGTCACCGCGTGACATGACGTAGGTGCGACACGCTACATCTTGTCTATTATACTAATATATTGTTTCTTAATACAGGCTACAAAAATTGATGGGATCCTTAACATTAACCTTTCATACCCGAAGACGTACCCGTATTACCTGCTGTTTTGTTGTATATTGTAGCAAGGAAGCTAGTCGCCACTCTATGGCGTCCAGCAACAAGGTCTTTGACGAGAGATTCTGCACAGTCTGGTGAGCACAGCGTTGTTTACGATTGACTCCGACGGGCGAGAGACGACGCCACGCCAGACAGGACGCTAACAAGCGCTGAGACCTGAGTTTCCGGCACGTCTCATTAGACAACACGGGCAGCGTGTCTGACCTGACCTTTGACCTCAACCTTCACTGAGTAGTGAGAGTTTCATTACTTGTCTGTTATCCTGATTGTACTCTGAATTATTTCACTATTTGATTAAAATTGTTCAGCACCTCTCTCGATTTTCATACCCTGATAACATTACATACAAATTAAATTTTTCCACCTCCCTTTTGCCTGAAAATACCACGGTTATGGTCATTTCAATCCTTCCATACATTACTCCTGATTCTTTTCCCAATATCCATCCAGGCTACACCGCATATGTATGCTCAGAACTCTCTTCACTTCCTTCTTTTTCCCAATGACTCCCTGCCAATCTTCTTTAATTCTATTACTTATTATTTTCTACGTGCATTTCCAAAAACGAATCTACCTGCCTTCCTTTACAACATATCCAATTCCTGTATTTGATAAAGTGGATTCAATTCTGGTGCACCAAACTCAAACAAGAGCCTGGACATAGTTTTCGCGTCCAAGTTGGTGATCCTCCCTGGCCCATCCCCTCATCCAGTAAATGCTGAATTTGTAAACATTTCAGTATAAAGTACTCAATGCGACCTTCCAACTGAGTTTATTAACAAATGATATGCCACTCCTGGTACAGAAATCATACAAAATCTTTATTTCTCTGCTTGTACGAGTTTTATTGTTATTTATCTTTATTACATGTTTACCGTCCAGATTCATCTGTAGTTAAATGCAGTCATCTCCCTTTTTATCCAACTTTACAACGTTACGTTATCCTTAAAGATGTAATTTCTAACTGTAAACCAACGACAGAAACATTCATCAAATAGTGAACATCATTGATTTCTTCTATTCAGTACTCCGTAGCGCTGTTGTTACCGTCTTTGTCAGAAGTGCGATCATAGCGTTGATATAAAACAGATCCAAAGTTCGCAATACTGTTGTGAGATTATTTGAGAACGCACGCATTTGCATAAACAAAACTTGATTTGGAGATTTTGTGAAGTGTGTTTTTAAAATATTTCACATCCGTAATTGTCCTATTAGCCTGCTCAGATACACCCATTATTTTTTATCAATTTCTCTGGCACATCATATTTTTTACTAACAGAGCGTTGCCTTGTATGGTTGAAGTTGATTTGACTAAATTTTAGTTGCAGAATATGAAACATGTGTCAAATTATTCTGTCTTTCAAAAAAATAACAAAACTTTTTAGAAAGTTCGACAGGTATCCCATCCTGCTGGGAGAGGGGAAGAGGAGAGTTCTCATTCTGAGTATTAGGGAAGAAACCCTCGGTTTTCCATGAAAAAAAAAAAAAAAAAACCTCTGCATTGACAAAGAACATTAGGACAAGAAACGTGAGGTGTCATATTATTTCCTTGTCCACATTGAAGACGTGTTATATTGTATATTTTTTACAGAAATGAGTCAAACACGACGCTATAAAAATTTGAGATTATATACATATTTTCATTTCCTCCACCGGCAGAGCCTAACTTTCAGATTTCCTAAGTCAGAATATATGGTTCGTTACTGTGAAAATGCCGTCAAAATCGATTCAACAGTTTTTAAATAATGTTATATTATTTGTTAAAAAATGTTGAAGTTCATAACAAATTTCAATGTTCTGTAGCTGTGAATCAAATTTCATGTCAATCGCAAAATCTTCTATATTTATTTGAACCCTTAGTGTAGCCCAAAGGAGATGGGTTGAGATTGGTTTATTCCTATAATATTTTTAGTCTCGCGATCAGAAAGATGTGCACCAAGCTTCATCAAAATAAACCCAGCCATTCTGGCAGCAATAGAAACAATGCTTCTTTTCAGGAAATGTGGAAAAAGACCAAACCGTTAAACAAAAATATTTTTGAAACATCGGAAATGGATTACCGAATAACATAATTTATTGTAAAATGAATATTATATGAGAATCTGGCACGTGCATAATGTAGAATGTGTGGCGATGTACTACCAAAGTACCATAAGCTTCAGTTGAATAGCAAGTATCCAGAATTAATTTCCTAAACTTCTTTTAATGCCGACACTAAAACTTTCAAACAGTTCACTTTCATGATGTAACCCATCAAGTACGCATCAATCATTGTTAGAGGTGAATGTATGGTAATTTCACTTCTAAACGGAAGAGATTGTAGTTGTGGGGCCTGAGATCGTAGATTCAAGAATCAAAGAAGATCTCTGGCGTTTTTTACATAATATTATTAATTCACCTTGTCTTAATTCAGAGGGTTTAAACACTGAATAACCAAAATCTTGAGGAAGGAACCGGTAATTGACGTATTATTTTTTACGAAGTGTGACGTATGCAACTTTTGTGTTTCCCGCGAGGCGTTCAGAATTTCATTTACTGTTACGGCGTCATGTAACACTGAAACATGACATATGCCAAACAATTCAAATCCGATTCTAAGCCTTAAAACGTTGAAAACAACGTCGAAACCATCACAGTAGTTTTTTTCAGTTTTTTCTGGAACATACAACATACATACACTGGTTTCGTTTTATAGATATAGATAGATAAATAACGATGGGTGTTAAAGGCCTTCTACTTTAGTAAGACCGCTTTCTCTTTCATTTTCATATTAAGCTCATTATTAATCACTATAATATATTCCCCATATTATAATCAGTCTGAAGGTTCTGTATCACCGACAGTTTGGTTGGTCAGGCCTCTTCTTTCGAAAGACACCAATGTGGTCTTTGAATTTAAAGCCGCTAACAGAAATGACATACGTTCTCACGGCAGTTGGTGCAAAACTGATGGTTATGATTCGTGTGCCCTAATCTACTAGAAAATCCCTGAATTAAGAAAACGCCACTACCGGGACTCAAATCGACTAACCCACACAGACACAATCACAATGTCTTAGCAGTTTGTCGTATTAAATCCAGAAATTGGAGGTAAAAAATCATTGATTTAATCTGTTCTGTCTTTATACAAAATACTTACTAATAATTTATTGAAATAATTTATTGAAACGTACATGCGACTGATGGCCCAGCGTGTTATGAAATTGCATTAAAAAATAAATCTCAATTATGCTGTTCTTGATTTCAGTGAAAGATGCAGCTGCCGAATGCTACACACACACACACACACACACACACACACATAATGGCTCGTACTTTCGAGAGTCCATCAAGTATAAATGAGATCTGGAAATTAGTGCTGGTTGTTTAAACGCTCGCTAAAGTTACAACAGTGCCTAGCTGGTAAGAGTGCATTGGCGTGCTGAATAATGCACGACTGGTTCCACAATATTTTGTTTACATATTATTACGAGCAAGATGTGTTGATTGCGTAGAGCATGATTACTAAGTTTCTGATATCTAGAAGCGTTGAAATGTACAAGAGGCTTATGTTCTGCGGACTGCAAATTGTAACCTCTGCCGATAGCTTAGGGGCTAGAGTACTGGCCCCGCGAGCCGAAGGTCGCCAGTTCGAGTCCGGCCGAGGACGTGGGTGCTTAAGTGTTGTATGTGTTAATGTCGTGTTACTCCTGTGGTGTCCATACTTGGAAACAACAATGTACTCGTGAAACTAATACAATGAAAATAGTCATCATATTGAGTAGGCTGTTTGACCTTAGTTGTCGAATGCCACTAAAAAAATTTGTAACCTCGCTGACGTACATCGTCCCAGAACGAGCAGTACGCCGCAGAAAACTTCAATTTAAGATTTTATTCACGAAGACGCGCGCATACTGTTTGTGTTGTTATTACATCAAAACGTAAATTGTACAGATAATAATTAAAAACGAGTTATAGTTACGCAAAGCCACTTAGTGTTGATTCAAGAATGTAAAATACCAATAATAAGGCTGTAAGACATGAAATTTCTTATAGGCTTTTGGAATCCTTAACATCAGATGGTAACATATACTAAAAGGACATTCTTACATACTGTATCACGGGTCTACCAAAGTGCTTCCGAAACAATGATTTTAAGTATGGGACAGCATGCAAAAGAGAAATCTTGTTTTACTGCTGGCAAGATCGCGTTTTCGCATGATAAGTATTCTGTTGTATTTCTCCCTAAATGATTCTCAGCGCTGCATACGACTGCAAACTCTCGAGCAACCTAAGAGAGGTATATCGGTCCAGAAGACAAAAAATTCCCTTGGTCCTCCTTCTAAGTGGTAACTCTTGGTCCCACAGTGCTTCTGCGTTGGCGAAATAGGAAGAATAACTTTGGACAGCTTTGGATCATTCCCACCTAAAGTAGAGATTTTCACCGTGAGTCTATCATTTTTTGTATTTGGACCGGACAAAAAAAAAAAAAAAAATAATAATATAATGGCAAGAAATTATCAACTGTCGAAAAATTGCAAGACTACTTGCGCAATTGTCTATGAATTCGTTCGAGGTTTTTCTTAAACAACCAATTTAAAATTCACACAATAGTGGAACCTCATGTTGTTTTTCCTGAATTAATTACTCATTTTCGTATAATTTCCATAATAACATTTCTTTTTTATGAATAAGTGTTTAATTGTGAAACATAATTATTTCGATCATTGTAAAATGCAAAAGTATCGCATCATAAATCATATGAATAATGATCCTAACAGTCTATAGCTTTCGTCAGGTAAACGGTAGCATTCTTTCATATTTATTTCATATTATTCCAAAGGAAATACAGAAAAGATAACGGATTAACAAATCGTGTCAGAAATTTAAAATTCAAATTACAAAAAGTATTTACGATTTTTTAAAAGAAACTGTCAAGTTAAATCCTGGCACCCAAAACAATAGAAAAATACGCTAAACTCATTCTTTTACAGATTTAACGTGAGCGTCGAATAATAACAAAAATGATAATGTTTTGTAATTTCTAGACATTACGACAGTTCGGCCAGTGTGCAGTAGTATTCTGTATGTATAGTTGTGATCATACAGTTTTTGTGTACATGCCTATGATGAGTGCGTTTCAAGTCTGTGTTGTTTATGTTATGCATGAGAAGTAAAGTATATCAAGGTACAGAATTAAATTCTGAAAAGTGTTTAAGTCCTGTTGGAGACATATAGAGCTCAGACATGTAATTCTCTTATCGAACTGTGATGTGAATGGGATTATCGGAAAAGAAATGGTGAGAAAATCTGCCATATCTTCTATTAACGAATCATCCCGAATTTGCTTGATTTCGGGAAACCGTAAATATGTAGCTGGTTAGAGAATAGAACTGTAGGCGTCACTAATATCTAACCCTATCATTAACGTATGTCCGTTAGTCTCGGTAGTAAACAAAGAAATCAGAAATAGAGCTTATTTAGACATATAGCAAATCATGGTTCGAATTGCAGTCGGTGTCACGTTATTTCGCGCCTTGTAATGAGTAGAAAATCACGGAAACAGCAAGCGCTGAGCACTCGTACAGTCAAAGTCTTAATATTTATTAATTCATTAGTGTTAAGGAGATTTTTTTTTTTGGTTGAATAAAAACAATATACGTAACAAAGTCAGTTGTTAACCTAAACAGGCTCCTTAATGATACGTATGCTGCCAGCTACTGACAAAAAATTCAAAACAATTTAAACGTTCTAATGGACTTTGTCGAGACGGTAAAAGGAAATTTAATAACTGGACGACTAACTTTATAACTGATTAATATAATAATTAAGAGCGTTTCTTTGTATACCTACGTGTCTTTGATTGTGATACTTGTAAAATGCGACCCTTGCAAAGCACATTGTAATGTCATATATAATGAGTCGTTTACGGTATACTACCACATCAGTCCAGTTGCGGCAGCTCTTTTAGATATTGACGCGTGACCTACTAAGTCCCCACTCATTAATCATCCGGACTGATGGACGCATCAAGCAGGAACATTTTGTCAGCAATCTCGTTCGAGGAACCGGGTTTTTGCTTGCGAGAAAGTATCACTTCAGTCTAAGCTGACACTTAACGATAGCTGGTGTCCTATCACAATTAATGTTTCCTACATGATAACAAATGTTTCTACTGTCAGAGGGAGATACTGAATATATTTTAATATAGGAATTAAGATGTTATAAAAGAACAGTATACGTATCAAACACGTATTTCCTGATGAAACAACAGCTGGAGTGGTTTTCTAAAGAACGAACCCAGAGCTAATTATTGATAAACCAACTTATATTGCCCATTAAACAAGACTTTCAGTACCTTACGTGCATGTATTTAGTAATATCATACTTAAAATTTCATTGGACTGGTCTCTGTGGGATGTGAATACAAGTCAGTTTCTGTTATTAGGGTTTTGCGACTCGTCGACGAAAAGGTCTGAAGAGCCGAGAGAGATTTCGGGGCAAGAAATGAGAAGGAATTCGTCAATTGTCTTTTGAGCGAATCACCCTGGCATTCTTTCGGAATTACTTCAGGGTATCACGGAAAACCGAAATCTATATGAGAAGAACCATACCCTCCAAGCTTGGTAAAAGTAACGTTATGGTATCGTTATTTCCTTAGAAAAATACCTGTTGCTAAATATAACAGTTCCCTAATTTCATTTAATAACCTCACTGACTGGTTACTAGCTTCTAAGCTCGTCAAAAATGCGGCGTAGAGCGCAATATTTTTGTAATTTATTTCTTCGCATTTGCTGAACTAAATACAATTGTTATTAAATAATGCTCAAAATCTTAAAAATTATTTAATTTTGTGGATATCTCTCAACTTACTGTAACAGTAGTATCCTTGGCCAAAAAATATAAACAAATAAGAAAACATTTACATTGAACGAATATAAATAAATTTGAAGCAACTAATAATTAATAGGTTGATTTAATGGAAATACATACTTTTCTTTCTGTATTCTTCCAGTTCATTACTTCGCAATGTATTGAAACTGAATAAAAATTGTTATTAAATAAAGCCCATAACCTAGGTATTTTGTAGTAACACCTCTGGCCGTATTTAGTACCAAAAAATGTGGCATCACAGTGTGAAGACATTGTTATGAGACTGGCATTTTAAAGAACCCTGCTGTAAATCTTGTCTCAAAAATTACTCGGTGTCATATTTTAGGAAAAATATATCATTTTTTTATTTCTCGTATATAAAAATGATAAGAATTTTGATGCTTAGAAGAAAGGGTCACGATATCTTCCAACCGATTTAAATCAGCTTCAGTATAATGGTTGAAAGCCACCATTGATGGTCCGAAAGTGACTAATTTCAATCCGTCAAATACTGACATTTTTAATGAAATATATATCTTCCCAAGCACACATTTGTGGTAATGTGTACTAAGATTTGTGTTACAAAACATGAAAATCCGGTAGCGACTAATAATAAAGGCTCTAAAGTTGATGTAAATGAATTCCATACGATCAACATCTCCACTGAATTGAAATGAGTGCAATGAGATATTTCTCTCATCCCCCCTCTGTCATTCATATTCACTCTGGCTCTAATTTCACTTTTCGCAGGATGAAATTTGTAGAAAAAATCGCGGGAAACAGAGAAAGTTCTGCACCACCCTCCATGAATGATACATATCTGGTTGGAGGAACATTTTTCGCAGCCGATAGGAAATACTGCTCATTCACACCCAGGAGCACATTTCGCACTGGATTTAATTTGGCTGCATGCCGCGTGTAAGATAATATATAAAAATCGATGGACTTTAAAGCGCATTTCAAGAAGATAACAGAATGGAAATAAAAAAGTTGTAGACCCACGTGACCTATATATTTACAATAATATACATTATCCGAAATGTTTGCGTATGAAAAAAAAAGAAGTTTCAGTGTGGGCGGAATTGCCACCACTAGACTACAGACCGCGTTGCATAAGACTGAACATTATTGGAATATAAGCCAATAATTACATTTTCTGTAATTTCTAAAAAAAAAAAAAAAACTATTAGATTTTGTACCCTATATGTATTTATGAAAATTTCTCATATTTATATTATCTTTCGATTCCCCCTATTGCGAATGTGATACGATTTCATAATATTTGACCACGCTTTGTTTTGTAGAACTAAGTAGTGTTAACCAAAAGCCCTTTATAGGACTCTTGTTTTGGATGGTTTTCAACGACAGTGATGAAGCTGATTGAAATTGGCTGGCCGGAAGTTGTAGCATCTCCTTGTTAGTGTAAATACTTTTAGCCCTTTTTATAGTACGAAACGAACGAGTTTTGAAAATGATCGGTGAGAAAGGAAGATTGTGGATGAGTCTTACAGAAAGAAGAGGCAGGATGGTAGGACATATTTGGAGACGAGCAGGACTGGTTATTGGTTATCTTGTAACAGTCGAACGTAAGAACTGTAGAGGAAGACCAGAGATTAGAATATAAGAAGCAGATGATTGAGGACGTGGGTTGTAAGGGTTATGTAGAGATGAAATTGTTAGCACAAGATAGGAAGGGATGGAGGATTGCATCAAACCAGTCGAGAGACTGATGACAGCAAAAAAAAAGTGATTATATTTCTATGTGAAATCAGTGAGTGGTATTTTTCTGATTTTGTCTCTACATTTGACTAAACAGTAATGACTAAATCATCAGGACTTAAAAAACATCACAAGATATTCAAAATAACTGTAAAAATGGTATGTTATCCAATAAACGTTGTAGACAAATGAACGAAATAAGTTATTGCAAGCCAATAGCACATACACAGCGTTTAAGATATAGGCATTCAAGTGGAATTGAAAAGTTTCAATTGTGAACAAGTTGTGCGACCGTTTTCTTATAGTGTTTCAGAAATTTTCAGTGTGGGGCAAGTATGGCGAATTGGTTCACGACGAATGTTGCATTTTTTCTACGCAGTTAATGGAATTTAAAATCACAACGTCTTCCTTTGGAGGAGTTTCCTTCGGTTAGATGTGTATTGTCGTGGCGCATCCTTCCAGGACACTCCCTTAAAAACAAAAACCCACAGATTTCGTCGCAACACAGCGTAAGCCATCGGAAGAGGCGCTGTTCTGTCGTCGCCGCTTAACATCTTTGTTTCAGAGATACGTTCGGAGCACTAAATTTAAAAAAAAAGATACCTAAAATTTGAAACGAACTCGCACATTATTTGGATTCTTATTGCCTTTTTTTTTAAAAAGCTGTTAATATTTATAGCGAGAAGACTTGTTTCAATTCCAGCTGGCACATGTCGCTAAATTGCTCCATAAAAATTAATGGAGGAAAAAATGTCGATGGTTGGGAAAAAAACGTAACATGCTTTTCCTGTCATGTAATAAGTACTGTCTGCCATGCCGTACGCAAATGTTTGATCTCGGAAATTCCGTTGTATCATGATTGACAACGGAACGCAAAGGGTACAGAACAAAGTGCAGAAAGCTTCAATGAAGGCAACCATGTATGTCCTTTGACGCACTATTTGTATTTATCGGTTTGCAGCTTCTGTGATCCGTGTGTTTTGTGTAAGGTCTGAAGTTACACATAAAATCTCTTACGGAAATACAGTTGGGTAGAAAATCTATCGTTAAACATTTCTGCGGAAACTGTTCCAATAGCCTTTAATCGCGGCTCCGCAAGCAAAACCGCAGGCTCTCGTGCGCTTGTCTGCAAATGGGACAGAAGGTATTAACTTCGGAATTCGATAACTGTCTAGCACTGGATCAGTAGAATAGTTAAGCGTCTGTCCCGTTAGGCAGTGTGGCATCCGCTTGTGAGGGAACAAACAGGAATTTCACGTCGTCCTAGGCTTGCTTTTGGACGTCCACCCATCAAACAGCTAGATCGACAAAGTATTCCTGTGAGTACAGGCAGCGTACATATTTGTTACGAAAATGACAGAGGACTGAACCAAATACTTGTTCCTTAGGTAAACTTAGCGCAGTGGATACTTCCTTGGTTGTTTGTCATTTTCCGATGCTGGTTTTCAAATGGTTTTAAATTACGAACCACTGCTAATAGCTGCTTTTCACTGATTTTTTTATTTCCATCATCCTTATGGTTTGTGTATAATATTCGTATAGATATTGTTAATAAAATAGATGGTACATTTTTTATTATATAGCAGTCCACCTAAATACTCATTTCTTTTCAGGGATTAACATACTTTTGGATGACGTAAATTGCTTCTCTACTATGATAATAGCGTATTTTATTTCCATTTCCCAATTCAGTTAATATTTTAAATTCGTCCGCACACCTCGGTCTACGAAGCCAAAGCTACAGGCTTCTTGTTATATTAATACATTTCACATTCAGGCATGATTGCAGTATTTTAATGTCGATCAGTAACAACGTTTCACATTCGTTTCCACTGTTTTTACAATGTAGTTATTCTTCTAATTTATATTATTTCACTGTAACACTACTTGTACATTAATATTATCATTGTTATATCAAACTGCGGATCTCAGTATCCTCTGTATAGTTTATGTTTTAATTTTCTCAGTGGTGTGATCTTACACTCTCTGACTTGTTTAATGTATATATGTTCTAGTGTGTTAGAATCTTTTTTCCCTGAGATTGATTCTACCAGCTACTCTGATTTGTTTTTCGTGATTATTCCTTCATGTTGTATGGTTAAATTTGGTGAATTCACTAAGCACTGTCTAAAACAAAATCCAATTGTACTATATGGTGCAAAAGAACCCGCTAGAGCCATAACAAACCAATCAACACTTACTAGTTCGCATACATCATCCCACCCTTAATGACACAGACATTAACCATATCCTGTCCTAAAAGTCATTTTTTTTATACTTATGGTTTTACGCCTCGTCAATAGCGAGTCGTTAGAAAGAAATGGAGTGAGTAATGGGGAGAAAGTGGTCTTTTGTAGGAACCATCTCAGTATTGGCCTGGTGTGATTTTGGAAAACTGAAATGAGGATAGTCGGACGGTTATCGAATATTCGTCCTACCGAATGCGAAACGAGTGTTACCGCTAACCCACTTCGTTAGGTCGACTTGTTTTATAGTCACCGAGCGTGGTGGGTGAGCGGTAACGCTCTGGCCTCACATTCGGGAGGACGCATGTTCGAAACCCCGTCCGGGTATCAAGATTTGGGCTTTCCAAGGTTTCCCAAAATCACTCCATGCGAAGGCTCGGATACTTCTTTCAAAAGGCCATGGCCGAATTCCTTCCCTTTCCTTACAACCTCCCCCATCCTTTTCTATCCTTAATGACCTCGACGTCGATGAGGCGTTAAACCATAAAAGTTTTATAGTCTTCCAAGTTCCTAAGGTTCCTCTCCAGCCTGGATTTCTTTATTCGAGACGGGTGTCACGCATGTTGTTATGTTGCATATGTGTAAACTAGCTCCTCGTTTCTCTACCTGAGCAGATCTCATTTAATAGTGGCTCAAAGTCATTCAGTCATTCTAGTGCCGAAGGTTTTAATGGGAGTGCGGAGCTCTACTTCCGTGAACCCTTCGGGACGCGGCGGGAGCTGTAGGAACCCCGTGACTTTACCTTTTACAAAGTCATTCAGAAAGAGAAGCAACACAAACAAATGGAATATATCCTATTAACGGAGATAAGAAGGGATGAATTGTTTTGTTATTGCACTTCATTCACGCTAACTGTGACCTATTGTATACGCATTAATGGCAAACTGCAGTGAAGTTTTTTATTCGACAGTTGTTCTTTCAGTAGTACGTTGTTTACAACGATTTCATTATTGTAAACAACGATACCGCTTTACCTCATATATTTAGGTTAAATTTCAGCCAACTGCAGCTTACGGTCCATTCTTTTTTTTTATCGGACCTTCAATCATGCACTGATGGGGCACTATACATCATGAATTTATAGGAATGAGAAACGTAGTTACCAAGCCTCCTTTGCTTCAATAGCGAAATGGTGACCTCCGCTTGTCGGCAGGAACCTAGTCTAGTGTTACTATCTGTGTGGGAAACGTATAACTTGTTTTATTTACTATAGGTGAATAGCGACAAGATGTTCAAAATTTTAGAGAAGTCAGGTCTAAAATATCGAGATAGAAGAATACTTTATAAACTATATAAGAATCAAGTGGCTATAAAAAAAATAAAGGACCATGAGAGACATGCATCAGTTAAAAATGGTGTGAGACAAGGTTGTAGTCTATCCCCGTTAATATTCAACTTGGATGTAGAAGAAGGAATAAAGAAAGCCAAATAAAAATTTTCTTGTTGTATAAGTGTTCAGGGGAAAATAAAATCAGTATGCTACGATTTGCTAATGACATTGTCTTGTTACCAGAACAGGCTGAGGATATTGAGAGGTTACTGAATGGCATGAATTAAATACTGAAGGAAGATTTTGGACTGAATATAAATCAAAGCAAGACAAAAGTGATGAAATGTAGCAGAAATGATACCAATCACATTAGATTAAATATAAAAAAGGATTGGATGCAATAGGAGAAGTAAGTGAATTGGGTTACTTGGGAAGCAAAATTACAACCGATGGCCGAAGCTGGAATGATATTAAAAGCCGAATAGCACTAGCAAAAAGAGCCTTCATGAAAAAGAGAAAACTTTTAGTTTCAAACATTTATCTAGGAATTAGAAAGAACTTTTTTAAAATCTATGTGTGGAGCACAGCACTTTATGGTAGCGAAATATGGACTCAGGAATACAATAAAGAAAGAAAATTGAAGCATTTGAACTGTAGATCTACAGAAGAATGCTGAAAATTAAGTGGACAGACAAAGTACGAAATGAACGAGTTTTGGAAATGATGGGTGTGGAAAGAAGTTTGTGGAAGAAGCTTACAGAAAGAAGAGACAGGCTGGTAGGTCATATTTTGAGACATGCTGGATGGATTAATTTGTTAGTGGAGGGAACGTTCGAAGGTAAGAACTGTAGAGGACGACAGAGATTAGAATATATGAAGCAGATAATTGATGACGTGGTTTGTAAGGGATATGTAGAAATGAAGAGGTTAGCACAAGATAAGAAGAGATTGAGTATTGCATCAAAAAAGTAGAAAGATTGATGACACCAACAACAACAAAAAAGGGTATATATTTGTTTGTGAAATGTATAGCTTACGAGGCGTAGATTGAGGGCAGTCCCAGCATTCACTTAGGTGTTTGCAGAAATGCGATTAAGAACCGTTATCAGAATGGCCTGAACAAGTTTATTATACTGCATCATTCTCGAGATTAAGAGGGATACTGCAAGCAACGATTCTGGACAGTGTAACATACTTTTAACATGAAGAACTTGGGAGCAGTCACATAGTAGAAGGGTTCTTTATTTCGTAAATAACGATACATTTGTGAGGCATAGGTCTAAGTATTCGATGTAGAAAACCTAGTCGGTTTAGCGGAAATTCGCTTATTAGTCTTATGAAATAAAAAAGAATGTATGTTTTATACGTAAATATTTTTGTTATATGTAAAGCTCTATGTCCCTATCAACTCTGTGTGCTATGAAATATGGTTCAAAAGATTACAAAGTTTTTTGTACGGATAGAATAATTATTCAAGGCTAAGCACATACATTTAGTGTCAGACGAGAAAAACAACTCCGCGAGCTTATATCTTGGTATTACAGGATGATAAATGGCTACACTGCTCCTAAACACAAAGAGAACCCTGATCCTACATCATCAGCAGCAGTGCTCTTGCTTAGAGGAACACACACAACGTAATTAATTCCATTTTGTTTACGAGGAAATATAATTAATAATTAACACTGCCTCATTAAAATGTTTTGTTTATATCAACTCGCTTTGGGCTTCGTCTGTCCGGGTGGAATTTAGTAATTGATTTTAAACTAACTTCTCGATGAGCTAGATACTTGAAACTATGACCATAGCTCAGAACTGGATGACAATGCATGAAAATATGAAAAAATTGGATGCTGTCCGGAAAATTTGGGAAAAAAAGAAAAAAACAAGTACTCTTTTCTATGGACCAATTTGTCTTATTTTTTTTAAATGTTTATAATAGTCCGAATAAGGTTTTTAGTTAATGAAAACTGAGAAAAGTTTGCGGGAAAATTGGAAAATTCGTAGAAAACTAAAAGTTTTTTTTCTGTGTACCTATTTAGCTAACTTTTTTAAATGTTCATATTTTAAAGAAACAAAAATTGGAAAAGTTGCCTGGTAAATTCGGGAAAAACTACTTTTTCTAAGAAATAATTTAGCTATTTTTTTAAATGTCTTTATTATTCACTGCTCCTAAACACAAATAGAACTCTGATCCTACAACATCAGCAGCAGTGCTCTTGCTTAGAGGTACACATACAACGTAATTAACTCCGTTTTGTTTACGAGGAAATATAATTAATAATTAACACTGCCTCATTAAAATTGAAATGTTTTTGTTTTTATTAACTCGCTTTGAGCTTTGTCTCTCCGGGTGGAAGTCAGTAATTGATTTTAAACTAACTTCTCGATGAGTTAGGGTAGAGACTTGAAATTTTGACCACATCTAAGAGCTGGATGACAATGCGTGAAAAAATTGGAAAAGCTGTCCGGAAAATTTGGAAATTCGGAAAAAACTGAAAGTACTCTTTTCTATTGACCGATTTGGCTAATTTTTTTTTAAATGTTCGTAATAGTTTGAATGAGGTTTTTAGTTAATGAAAAATTGGAAAAGTTTCCGGAAAAATTGGAAAATTCGTAGAAAACTGAAAGTTTTTTTTTCTGTGTACCGATTTAGCTAACTTTTTTAAATGTTCAGAATAGTCTGAATAAGGTTTTTTAAGAAAGAGTAATTGGAATAGTTGCCTGGTAAATTCGGGAAAAACTAAAGTACTTTTTCTAAGAAATAATTTAGCTATTTTTTTAAATGTCACTATTATTCTGAATATGGTTTTCAGAGAAAGAAAAATGGTTAAGTTGCTAGGGAATAGGAAAATTCGGTAACAACTAAAAGTACATTTTCTAGGGACCGATTAGAGTATTTTTTTATATTTTTATGTTTGTAATATTCTGAATAATGTTTTTAGCGAAAGAAAAATTGGAAATGCTGGCTGAAGATTTCTGGCAGAACTAAAAGTGCTTTTTCTATTGGATTTTTGTTAGAATTCGAGACCATAACTTATAATTGAAACAATGGATATGCATAATTCTTTTTTTGTTTTGTTCCTTGTTTTCCTGGGAGGGAAATAAATCATAAAACTTAAATGTTTTCCATTAAAAAAACTGGAATTTGTAGCATGTCTCTGTGATTATGTCATCAAAGTATTTAAAATCAATTACAAAATTTCACTCACATAACTATAAAAAGAAGAAAATAATAATAAAATAAAAAACTTGTTAATGTACCATGTTTTTATAACGGACTAAAAAGTATAAAATAATTTCTCTAATCCTTATGAAGGATAAAGCACATACAAAATTCTAACTTCTAAATTGTTCTGAAAATTGATACTTGGAAATTTTTGATAGCTATTAAAATATTTGTATGATTAGTGACGTAAAACATTGGGCGCATGAAATACATGACTATAAGAAGTGTAGAGAGTAGTTATCAATGTAAGAACTTACTTATCAGTTCACATTATTTTCCGTGCAGTAAAATTGTTAGTAGAGCTAATAATGCATCAATTATCTGTTGCATGCGCCCAATGTTTTTCGCGAACAATCTTACAAGTATTTTGATAGCTATAAAAAATGTCCAAATATAAATTTTCCGGACAATTTAGAAGAAGTTAGAAATCTATATGTGGTTTTATCCTTCATAAGGATTAGAGACATTATTTTATACTTTTTAGTCCGTTATAAAAACATGGCACATTAAAAAGTTATTTATTTTGTTAATATTTTTGCATTATTACACCAGGAAAATATTTATAGAGACACAGATGAAGGTTTTCTTAATATATACGAATAGAGATAGGTAAATAACTTAACGATGAGCTGAGGCCCTATTTTCGGTTCCAAGCAACGAGCATAAAAACTTGCATCCAGCCGTATATGTGCTCCGTTCTTGTCTGGAATGAAATTACAACATCAGAATGCTAACAATGTTTCATTACGGAAGGCATCCAAGTGAAGACATATCTGTATTCAAAATAGACTTGTTTTTGCGGCGGCCTGAATTCAAGTTACCAATTTACGAAATTCCATCTCCTCAAATTAAAAATACTGCCTTTCCTCATTTTCTCTCTGTCATTTCCCACACGGAATATTCGAACGCATCTTTAGTACTCAGGTATTTAGATAGCGGTTTACTTATTGCGAGTTGTTTTTACAGAACGAACGCTTCCAGTCGCCGAGGTCACTATGTGCCTAGTACTCGATTCGGTGTTATAATTCGTTCAGTGTGAACTGGCGGTTCAAAGTCACATCCTCACCTCATCACCCCCTCCCGTTACCTATCCTTTCGAGTTGACTGTTCACGCGACGTCTTCGCATGGGTTCCTATGGACGTGGGGGTCAGTGGAGAGAGGGTGCAATTGAGTGAACTTGAGTCGCCTATTCAAAATGAACAGGCTAAGCCCGTCCCGGCGAAGGAACTAATTTTTATCAAGCGTGACCCAATCAGTGGATTTGGTAAGATGGCGAAGATCAGTTCATAATTACGAGATTAATTTGGATTAAAGTTTAAACTTCTTAGTAATGCGTAATGGAGCTAGGGCATTTGTCACTGTCAACTGTGGTTAACATGTCGGTTTGGTACCTAAATTGTCGGTCAGTTCTTTGAATGAATAGGCCTGAATTGGTTGGTTCTTGGTTTCCCCACATACATAGTTAGTTCCTTCTTCATAAAATAAATAAAATAAAAATACAATTATTGGGGGCTATCGAAAGAAGAGAAAACTTAAAACTATGAATATCATACGTGCAACATGTCATACTTGTAGCTACAGATACAGTGTTAACACTTATATGTCGGTGACGCGAACTAATAAGATTTTACCCACCCAAAAATCTCCAAACGCGCCTAAACAAGTTTTAACTTCAAAAAGTTTCTTCGATTTTGAATTGCATCCCGCAACCTTCCATTCCACTGCAAAGCGCTTTTTCACTTCACCCACGGAGACCGCCAATGGCTGCAAACCTATAAGATCTAATTCGAACGATTATTGTCATATACAGTGGAAAAATTCAAGAATTATAGTCGAGGTAGTCAAAAACTATACGTAGATACGATATTATAGCTACACTGTATAACCTTTCACGAGCACTGAGGGCGCGTAATAATATATATATCTTACAGACAATTTTTTTTTTTTTGCTGTCATCAGTCTTTTGACTGGCTTGATGCAATACTCCATCTGTTCCTATCTTGTGCTTACAACTTCATCTCTACAAATCCCTTACAATCCACGTCCTCAATTACATGCTTGATATTTTCTAATTTCTGTCTTCCTCTACAGTTCTTACCTTCGACCGTTCCCTCCACCAGCAAATTAACCAATCCAGCATGTCTCTAAATATGACCTACCAGCCTGTCTCTTCTTTCTGTAACCTTCTTCCACAAACTTCTTTCCTCACCCATCATTTAAAAAATTCGTTCATTTCTTACTTTGTCCACTTAATTTTCTTCTGTAGCACCACGTTTCAAATGCTTCAATTTTCCTTCTTTCCGGTATTCCTAAGTCCATGTTTCGCTACCGTAAAGTGCTGTGCTCCACACATAGAGTTTTAAAAAGTTGTTTCTAATTCCTAGATCAATATTTGAAACTAAAGGATTTCTCTTTTCATGAAGGCTCTTTTTGCTAGAGCTATTCTGCTTTTACAGTCCGGTATATACACTGCATTTGTGTATGTATGTGTATGTAGGTCGCTGCGCGCGGGCTAGTAGGTATAGTATATACTGTATATTATATACAAGTATAATCTATACTTTCCCTGCTGTCCAAGCACAACACGTTATACTTATAGCTTCAGATATACTGATATTACATAGTGACGCGGACTCATAAGATTTTACCCATCCAAAAAGTACCAACTTGCATATCAAACGCGCAACACGTCATGACATATCGGTGACGCGAATTCATAAGATTTTACCCATCCAAAGTAGCCCAATGCTCCTTAAGAAGTTTTCACTAAAAAAAAAAAAACCACTCGTCTCTGTCGTTTACACTTATAATAGAACATACAAGATAGAAACTTGCTCCGCTCCCTTTGTATCGAGGCAGTTAGGAGTATCAGAATGCCAGTACAGTATATGGATAATCAAGCTGTCACTTTATCGTTTTATCATTTTATTATTAATTTACTATTATTATTATTATTTTTATTAATATTGAATAATTTAGCATTTATTGACTATAAGTATCCTGAATATTATTAATGTTTGTAAATTAATTTGTAGGAATGTTGGGTTTCCACAGTCTGTAGTTTGTTTAGTAACCGGGGTAGCAGAGTGCTGTTATCTAAGTTGTGTATCAATACTGACTCAGGCAGAGATGTACAAAATAGTTTTAAAAAGCATTTAATTACAAAATACAAATACCTTCTAGTTTTTTGTATTTCAAATACAAAATAGTTTAAGATGTATGTATTTAAATACACTTAGTACGCCTCCTTCGCGAGGATTCAACCAACCTTCGGGTTGTGGACAAAGTTAAGTTATATATATATATATACATATATATATATATATATATTTACAAGAATTGCTCGTTTAAACATTTATATCTTTAAACGAGCAATTCTTGTAAATATTAAAAATTATTAAAAAAATCGAATTAAACAGTTTCAAAAATGAAATAGATTGTTGTGCGTGTCGCGGAGATAATTTGAATTATGAGATGTAGAAACCAAGCACTAATTCAATTAAAACAATATTGTTTCCCCAAATCACAACAAGCCGATGCCGGGATGGTCCGTGCAAAAGGCCACGGCAAAATTCCTTCCCATTCCTTGCCCTCAGTTCTTTCCTGCCTCTTACGAAGTCGACTTAGTCTAGGCATAAAGCCTGAATCAAAAAGGAAAATAAAGAAAATTTGACTTATTCAAGCAATTTTGTAAGCAAGATGACTCTTTTACTAATGGGCCAATCGTTGATATTAGAGAACAACTAAAAACTAACCCGTTTTGAGAAGTGGATGAACTTTGTGAGGATGTTTGTAACATTAAAAACGTAGTGAAGGAAACAGTGCAGAAAAAGACAACCCGTTACAGAAATGGCACAATATATTTCAAAATAATTTGGAAAAAAAATGCTTTTCTGGCATCAATACCAATTTAAAACTCGGCAGCTGAAAGTAATATTTCCCAGGCTATTATAATTTGGATTTAAAGCGATTTTCACTCGATCATATTAAAGCAGAATTATAAATTAAAAACAACTTCAGTTTGTCTTGTGGCGAATCTTATAACTACATTATAAAAAACAAAGCTATGAAAAAGCAGTATAATCAAACACAAAACGGTTTAATAAAAAATAAATATTATATACTTATTAATAGCATAAAATTACTTAAAATTCAACTATAAAGTACAACTTTCTCCATAACATTTTGTTACTTATCCTACTCAACAAGCCGGACTTATTATAATGTCGAGTAATAAAACTGATAAGTTCCTATTATATGACAGAAAGATACCCATAGAAATTACCTCTGCCCCGCCAAAATTATAAAAATAAACGTGAGGTATATAAAATCCTATTTTTTTGGCTGACCCGATTTGTAATTATATTTCACCACTTTTTTTTTTTTTTACCTTCCCTCCGGATTTTTAACAAACTGGACCTGGCAACGCTAATCCTACCTCTGACAAAATTGCTTAGTGTGCCTCCTGCGGGAGGATCCAACCAACTTATGGTTATGGATTACGTTAGTTTACACCACATATAACACTTGTTCCTAAATTAAAATTAAATCTGTACGAAATTAATGTTTGTGTTAGTAATATTATTGCTAATTCGTCAAATTTATAAAATATTATTATTAGTCAGTTTAGTTAGTATAATGTACGATGTGTTTTGTGTGGTGAGCAGTAGTAAAGAAAAACTTATTTTTTATGTTTTACTTACATTTTGATAACTTTCAAACAGCAAGTGAACAGAACTGGCATACAAATGACAAACCATACATCACAACAGGCAAGTCGGAGGGTACAGGCTGTAAACGTTTCATTATTGCCAATGTCATTGTTACTTGCACAACAGACTGAATTCTCATTTGAATTTTCTTGCATTGTTGTCACTAGTTTGCATTTACTGATAGATCAGCATTTATGAGGCTCAATATGAAATAAAAATTTATAAAAACTAAGAAAATTATTTTGCACTTTTCAAATACAAAATATGTTTCAAAAAGTATTTCATATAAAATACAAAATGCGTTTTATATCTGGGGATTTAAAATACAAAATGAAAATAGGTATTTTGTACTTGAAATACTTGTATTTCAAATAATGCACATCTCTGGATTCAGGGCAGCACATCTCGTATGTGGCAGCGACTTCTGGTTGGCCTCTTCGATGGTAGAAAAGCAGGGCTCGGAGACGGTTCTATGGTTTCAGTTCATGCGCTCCGTACACAAGCTAAAGTAGCTTGTGAAATGTATGGGAAACTTGTGTCAATAAACGTTATTAATTAAATTAAATTACATTTCTGCAAAAACAGTGAGTTTTTCATTTTCAGACTATGTCAAAATACCTCTCGATTTGTTTATCCGAGCTAACGGCTTGTCTTGTAGAAAGAGGAAAATTTTGGCCGATCTCCTCTAAATAACACGCCGTAGTTCACCAATGCCAGTATAACTTACATATGGCTACCACTTCAGGATAAGCTCACAAACTTTGTTTGCAGTACAATCCGATTTAGCCCCTTGCAGCGCCATGAAAGCAGCCCGCTGTACAAAACAAGAAACTTTTGAGAGGATTGCGCATTTCCACTCGCGGTATGTTGATAATCTCAGTTGCAGTTAGTTCATTTATATTTTTAACTAATATTTCAAACAAAAGTTGTCTTTCTGTACCGAAATAACTTCAGAAGATTCAGTAAAACGTTTTAAGCTTTGAAAGATACTTCCCAAAACTTCTACAGATTCAGACTGGTAAATGAAATCCACCTTACAACCCTCAGTGGACGAAGATGTGATGAAGAATATGTAGTACGATGTGTAACGTATGCAACATCTAGATGGTATCTTTGGTGTTTCTCGCGATACATTAAGAAGTTTATTTACTGCTCGTGCGTCATGTAACATTGAAGCATAAGACATGCCAAACAATTCAAGTTTAATCCTAAGCTTTAAAAGGGTGAAAACCTCCACAAAATCTGCTCAGTGGTTTTTTAGTTTTTCTTGAACATATATACATTGATTTTATAGATATAGAAGAAGAGGACAGATAACCCACTGAACAAGAGATTTTCGAAGTCTAATGAAGTATACGGGTTTTTCATAGAAGCTGAAAGAACAAACGATTCCATAGCTGAATTTGACTTGTTGTTAAATACGTATCTCTACGACCAAGCCTTGGAAGTGGAATACTGAAAGTTTCCTACGGTCCTGAATCGAAGAATGGCGAGTCCATTGTGTTTTCACTATATATGTAAAGTAATACTGCATCTATTAATTTTTCATTTAGAATTTACCATCAGAATTTTAGGACGTTAAGAACGTTAGTGACCAATTAACCTGCAAATAACCAAATAATGTAATAAATTATTTCCCCAAATAAAGACTGAATGACACACTATGATTGCAATTGACGCGAATCTTATTACCGATCTATGATTTCGTGTTTCGATGTATCCTGAAAAAATACAAGTTACAAATTAAAACAGGCAGTTCTTCTATATCAAATGTGACCTTAAGACGAGATTATCTAGGCCAGAAAATAACTGTGGAGAAGTAACGAGAAGGATGTAAGTCATGAACTTTTAGAAGGACCTTCCTGGCATTCATCTACGAGGGTGACCCAGAAACTAATGCACCATCATTTTCTCTTAAACAATATTTATTGAACACAATGAAACTTATACACAAGAAAGAATGATGTTTCTTCTGCACTCCCTATTTTTCCACATAATCTCCTTCCTGTTCTACGGCCTTTCTCCAGCGAGACACAAGAGAGTGTATGCCCTGGCGGTACACCTCCTTGCTCTGTTCACGAAGCCATTTCTTCACTGTGCGAATAACCTCTTCGTCATCCTCAAAATGTCTCCCACGAATGGCATTCTTCAATGGCCCAAACAAGTGAAAGTCTAAGGGAGCTAGGTCAATGCTATAGGGTTGATGGAGGTAACACTGTGCAACCCTGTTTGATGATGTGTTCCAATGTCCTCAAACTTGTGTGAGGGCGTGCGTTATTATGTTGAAGTAAACAATCACCTGGGTTGTTATGGTGTCCAAGTCACTGGAAGCGCTTCTTGGATTTGATTAATGTGTTCACATTTGCCTCAGAATCAATGGTGGTGCCTCTCGTCATCACATCAATGAGTATGACACCATCACAGTCCCAAAACACAGTGATCGTGATCTTACCAGCAGAAGCAGTTGCTCTGAATATTTTCTTCTGTGGAGAGTCAGGATGACACCATTCCGTCGATTGCAATTTTGTTTTTGGCTCAAATTGGTGAACCCAGGATGCATCACTCCCCTCAGCTTCAACTCAGAAGAAATGTTTTTTTTAGAGAGTTTTGTGTTCCTCCGTAAGACGGTGCGTAACCCACCGTGAACACTTTTTTGTGTAATCAAGACCACTGATGATTAGACCCACGCTTCCTTTGCTGATTGACAGCTCCCGCGCCAGCTGCCGAGTCGTTATCCATAGGTCCTCGTTAATGAGCACATCAGTACGCTACATCTTGTTAGGTGTTACAGCCGTGGGTGGCCTTCCCACCGCTGCAAATCTTGGAGCTCTGCAGAACGGCTTTCAGATGGCCTCACTCACTGTACCCAACGACTAATCGTACTTCTGTCGACTGCTGATGCTCCATAAACTGCACGTAAACGTTTGTGAATGTTTCCAACCGTTTCTTGCTCTGCAGTGAGAAATTCAACGACGACACGCTGCTAATAACGTACATCACTCACAGACGCCATGTTTAACAATTGCTGCAAGTACGCTATCTGTCGGAAGAAACGGAAACTTTGCGCACGCACACTGAAAACGTCAAACAATTGATATGTAAATTTTCTCATTCGTAACATTTTTGGATGATGAGAAAAAAAATGTGGTGCATTAGTTTCTGGGCCACCCTCGTAATGCAGAGTTTCTCAATCTTTTTCAACCCGAGGACCAGTAAACTGTCAATAATAATGTTGTGGACCACTGACTTAGGTGGGTTAATTTTTTATCTACCTGTACATTATTAAGATCTGGGACATATTTTATTGTACCATAATATCATAATAAATCTTAAAGCATGTTTTGAATTACACAGTTTTGAAATTGGAAGCGAACCGTGAAAAGCTACTTATATATTGAACAGATTCTTAATGTTTATTAACCAAGTGAATAATAAGGTTACTCTAGGCTGGACGCAACACTATGCCACCGGCCTACATACACAAAATAAAAGAAACTATATCTCACATCTTTTATTTACTTAATTACTCTTATGTTACCAACTCTACCACATACCGCACTACCTCACACCTGCAACATTCCCAGAAAACAGTCATTAATTTAACTCTTAAACGAACGGCGATCGTGAAAGCAACGGGAAATTAATAGAGTATTGTAGGGACAATGGTGTCCTGTCCTCATCCTGCAAATTCCAGATTTTCTTCTAATTATTGAAATATTCTTGGCTTTAATAAAGTTAGGTTTATAGCTTATGCTCGCTTATAGCGTTCCACACTACAAATACTGTATCTAAATATACTACTACTAGCTGATAGCCTCGACTTCGTACGCGTGGATTAAGAATTTCTTTGCCAGAATTGAATATAGAAAATTGTTGGTAACGAAGGATTGGTTCCAAACAACACCGAGTCGGCATAATATGACAGCAAAGCTATTACTATATGATTTTACCGTCGAACCTGTCTCTTGAAGAGAATCAATTTCCAACATATTTCTGTCACCTTACGATAAGTTCTCAAAATTTCGTAACTACAACTGTTAATCATACCGGAAAAAATGTGCTGTGCCCTTCCTATAGTTTTTCTTGTCAAATTCCATCAATATCGGAATAGCCATTTAGTCGTCAAAACGTAACAAGAACGTTACTTCCGCATTTATAGTATTATTACTGCAGATCACACACTGACTACGAACAACCTCTACAACGTAAAAAAGTGTACACCTACAGCATTGCAAGACTACCTACGATTTGCCTCGCATTGAAACCATAAATTTGTGAAATATACACTTTAACATTCAATCCGAATAACCGACGGTCCAGGCGTGACTCTTACGATCAAAAACAATTTTTAAAAATCTTTGCCTCCACGGAGATTTTAACCTGAGATCACGATCCAAACAGCAGTATGTAAGCGCATTAACCATTGAGCTACCAGACACCTATATGGAAAGGCAGTACATAGACCTACACATCCTACGCGTCTGTTTATCACCGTTCAGTAATTTTTCGAAATTATAAGACAACATGTATTATTTATACAGAAATTTTTTCAACCAAGTGTAGAAGGTACTTTTCTCCTTCTTTCAAAGGATAGGTGTGCAAACTTTCATCGAAATCGGATGAAAAACTGCGGATCTGTATGAAGAACAAACAAACCAACAAAAAAACAAACATACATACATTCATCTTTCTATACGAGGGTGAGTAAATGAAAACTTTAAATTTGTAATAAAAAATCGAAATTTTGCGCCGTTATCCTGTAAGTTGGTAAGCATGCTACAAGCATGGCCTGTAGGTGGCAGCATAGTGCAGATGCACAAATGCCTTCGGATTATCAGTATAAAGATGGCTGCCCCACTTGAGACTTGCACCAGGGAATAACAGTGTTCTGTTATTCGGTTTTTTAGTAGTAAAGGTGTGAAACCTATTGAAATTCATCGAAAAATGAAGGTTCAGTACGGTGATGCATGTTTGTCTCAGCAGCAAATGGAGTAGGAAGTTTGCAAATGGTGTGACTTCAGTGGAAGATGCTCCTCGTCCAGGTCAGGCACAACGAGTTGTGACTCCACAGAACATTGCAGCAGTTGAAGCAATAGTGATGGAAAACTGCCGAGTGACACTGAATGACATTGCAGCATGTTTAAAGATTAGTCATGGTTCAGCACATCACATTGTGCATGATATGCTCCAAGTTTCACAAAGTGTCGGTAAGATGGGTGCCACGGCAGCTGACTCCTGAAATGAGAGAAGGACATGTTGATGCTTGTGAAGAACTTATGCACTTTGAACGAGAAGGTGATGGCTTCCTTGCAAGAATCGTTACTGGGGACGAAACCTGGGTTCACTTCCACCAACCGGAAACGAAGAAAGCGAGCAAGGAATGGCGTAATTCCTCATCACCAAAACCAAAGAAGTTTCGAACAGAACCTTCAGCAGGGAAGGTTATGCTGACTCCCTTTGGGACGAAAAAGGTGTCATTTTGGAGCATTACATGCCAAGAGCACTATCACCAGTGCATCATACACAGATCTCCTAATAAATTATCTTTGGCCTGCAATCAAATCAAAGCGACGTGGATTGCTGTCATCAGGTGTCCTTTTGCAACATGACAATGTGAGGCCCCACATTACTCGTACAACAGTTGCAACAATCACAGACCTGCATTTTGAGAGTCTTCCTCATACACCATACTCACCAGACCTTGCCCCAAGTGATTTCTATATGTTTTCACCACTCAAAGAAGCAACGGGAGGAAAGAAGTTCCGTTCTGATGAAGAGGTACGCCACGCGGTGTATGAGTGGTTGCACGGACTACCAAAAGAATTTTTTTCTAAAGGAATTTATGCACTTTGTAAGCGCTGGAGGACTTTCATTGTACGTGAGGGATTTTATGTTGAAAAGTGATACAGCTTTGTACCACTTCTGCACAATAAATAATATTTAAAAAAATATTAAAGCTTTTCATTTGACTCACCCTTGTAATAGATTCTACCTGCGGGTCAGCTGACACATCTTCGCGGACTGCTAGTTGTCCACGAATCACAGGTTGAGAGATTACGGGAAATCATGATGAACAGAAATATTGATGGCCGGGCCACGGACAGAACCCTTGTCATCTCGAATTCCTCATCCAAACAGCATCGCTCAACAATCATACTTGATTCGGTGGCAGCTGATTTTATACAAGCTATCTGAAAAACTGGGTGTGTTAATAACGTCTGACGTGTACTTAGTCTTTTATTCACGATTATCTCTGCTGTAAACTCTGTGTGTTTCAACGTGGTGACCTCGACTGTAGAACTAGAGGGCAGGAGACCGTGAGAGGAGCAATGTGACCGCCGCTGCTATTATCTCTCCTACTACATAGCGAAGTGAGAGCTCTCACTGTGTCCACACTGCCTTCAGAGGAAATAATGCAGTCGGGGTCTTCGCTCTTCTATCGTAGGAGAATAATAATTATATAATCACAATGAAAGATTAATGTTGTCTATGTCCTGTCCAGTTAAATTTTGTAGAAACCGAACGATATAGGTAGAACTTGTGCTTATGTTCATTTCCAAGGATTTGGCACTGCAGTTGGCGTTGTGTATTCAGCGCTACGACTGCCGCCTACACCACACCTCCATATTTGTAGGTGACTGACTCCACTCTCCTCTAGCCGTCATTTGGTAGCACGTTGAGTAAGCCTGGGGCCATTAGGAACGTTTCGATATGGTTAAGAAAAAATCCTCGGATTAATCTGAATCATTCCTCAGACTTCCACGCCCATCTTTGTTCATGATTAATTGACTTTCTCATTATTCACTAATGTGCCGGTAGATGAAGCCGTTGCTGTAATACGTGTTAGACTTCTTGCACAAGGAAAGTCTACTGAGTGGGCTGACCTGACAGAATTCTGCCTTAAGTCAACTGTGTTCCAGTACGGTGGTCAACTTTATGCTCAAGTTGAAGGTGCGACCCACACTAATAGGTATCTGCACGCCATGTCGCACCATCATCCGGCAACGAAGAGAGGCGTATTAACATCACTCAACTTAAGAGCTAAGACAGTATGTGACTCGGAAAGTCTGAATGAAGAAATGGAGACACTTACAAAAATATTCCGAGCCAACGGCTATAGTGAATCCGTCATCAGAAGGGTTTTAAGACCCAAAAAACCTATGGGAGACGCCAACTTATCCCATGATATTAATGTGCCAACAAAATTCGCCTATCTCCCATACATACAGGGTATCACAGACCGGATTGGTAAACTGTTAAAGCGGGTTGAGGTGCGAATAGTATATAAGGCTAACTGCAAACTTGGTCAGTTACTGACAAAGGTAAAAGACAGATTACACCCGCACCAGCTTATGGGTGTCTACGAAATCCCCTGCAGCTGTGGCAGTGTTTATATCGGCGAGACAGGTCGCACTGTGGCGGAGAGACTTGAAGAACATATCCGCCACAACAAATATAACAACAGCGACAAATCCGCCGTAGTCCGCTATGCTATTAATACCGGGCATGAAATAAACTTTCAAGAAACGAGGCTACTGTGGAGAGAAGACCAGTGGTGGCTCCGACGGGTGAAAGAGGCAGCAGAAATTTTAAAAAATACCAACAACATCAACGAAGATAGTGGCCTTTTACTCTGCGATGCTTGGCGCTCGTTGCTATGTCAACATAAACAGTATCTCTGACGAAGGCTGGAGGATACCAGGCGAAATCTCAGTTAATGAAATAAACAACGCGGCATAACCCGAAAGTCAATTAATCATGAATCTGAATCATACCTGTCTAATATGTAGCTAGCTAGTCATTCTGAGGAAAATGCGGAATAAAATTCGACACTGGTTGTGAGTGACCATATAGCCTCCCGGCTGGTCTACAGGTATTCACAGAATGCCTGACCTTGGAGCGGTGATCCCGTTAAGTATGCGGTTGGTCGGAATGACTGGCGGGGGGGAGAGGGTGAGAGGCGCTGGACTGAGTGAGACGTTGGCGGGCTTTGACCAAGTGTAGAGTGTATTCAGCTGTGCTCTTATTACTGCAATAAAAGAATATTAACTGTCATTACTCTGTGGTCATTTCACTGCCTTGAACCTGAAGTGGTGAATGCAAGAAGTAACAGGCTTAGTTGAGACTGTGAGCTGACATCTGAGTTGTACAAGCTGAGGCTTGTTTGTGCTGAGGAACCACAGGAAGGATTTTGGTTCCTTCCAAATCATTGGCGAGACCTTGGAGAGGATGCAATCTTAGCGTTATCGTTGCATCTGGCGACCCTGGCCAAAAAACTTCATCCTGGAAGATGGGTGATCAGCATTCTACAAGACAGCTTATACGTTTAGAGGTGAGCCTTGGCGTGCAATTGAGCGGACTGGCATGGTGATGGTTGTGTTTTTTGTTTATTTTTCCTTTTTCTCCATCTGTGGATCGAATGATTTAGTGTGGCGATAGTGAACTTGACTTCCAATGGTTTGCTGTATTTTCCGAGCTAATCATTCTCGCATTTTTGTAAGTTTTTATTTTTTTATTTTTATCTTTGTGTTGAAGTACAGAGTATCTTAATTCATCGTTTCAGAATTTTTCTTGTCCACTGTTCCGATTTTTTTTACCTTTAAATTGTTTTGAGTGAAATTGAGATGTTGGTGTCTGTTGCTTCTAGTTTCGTTGAATTATGCTGAATTTTTTTTTGTTGTTTATGAGAGATCCGTGTTTTTCCTATTGTTGATTTTTTTCCTCATTTGGTTGAAGCGTGGTTCCTTGATGCGT
Organism: Vandiemenella viatica; assembly: GCA_031002005.1. NCBI lineage: Eukaryota > Metazoa > Arthropoda > Insecta > Orthoptera > Morabidae > Vandiemenella > Vandiemenella viatica. Next base: position 102,739,779 of record CM061919.1, on the reverse strand, counting down.
TGCTTTGTCTCTGAGCTTGAAACTGTGAATATGTTAAAGTTTTCAACATACCTGCATGAACAGCGGCGTTTTCTTTGCTAAACTTTTCCATGAATTCGTGTTAGGATTTTTCAGTTGGATCTATAATAAAGAAAGAGAAGTTTTACTATACTCATTTGCTATCGACTAGTTACTCGAATCTTTATATCTTCATTAAACTTGTGTTATGTGTGTTTAGCGGGAGGGTTTGAATTATTTACAATTATTATAGCGATTGATATAACGTCGGTACTTGTCACTGTAGGCGATTTTCCTTTCATTTCTGAATTTTTGGCGTCAGAATTCTCTCAGCACGAAGTAGCTTTTAAAATTATTTGTTCTTAACTTCTGATAATTAAAATGAGTGACAGGGAGCGAAGACTAGTTGAACGGATGGGGAGGAAAGTTTCAGAGGTTGGTGGTGATAGCTCTACTGGGGGCGATGACGTTAGGAATTAACAACTAATAGTATTCTGGCACTTTTACAGGATATGAAATTAAAACTTGAGGCGTTTGAACAGAGGCATGAGGCGTTTGAACGTCGCAATCAGCAAGAAATGAAAGAGATCAAAGAAGCAACTAAGAGAAGTGAAGAAGCGGCCAAATGGAGCGAGGAAGCTGTGCGAGAAATAAGGGATGAAATTAAGAGAAATGAAGAAAATATACGCAAAGATGTTGAAGAAATCAGGGATGCAATGGAAAGAAATAATCGGGAGAACGAAGAACGATTAAGAGCTTGCGTGTTGGGAATGGAAAAGAAATGGGAGAATGTACTACAAGAAACAAAAGATTTGTTGCATAGTTCCAAAACCGAGTGGGCTATCGAGAGGGGAGAAGCAGATAAAATACTGAGGGAGGAATTAGCATCAGAGGGTGCGGATAAAATGGAAAGAGTGAAAGAGGTGTTAACAAAGAATTGCAGGAAGTGGAGGGGAGGATGAGCAAAAAATTAACAACTGTTGCGACCGGCTTCCAGGTGACAGTGGAAGCAACAGGAAATCAATTAGCTGAGTTGCGGGAAGAAGTAGAGAAACAAAAGGATTCAACGAACAGGATAGATAATAAGGTTGACGGGCTTCACGTGCGGATGCAAGGTAACAATGAGAAATGGCACTTTATAGAAGGAAGAGTGAATGACATGCCGATGGAAATAAGTGCCGAAGTAAACCGTTTAAAAAAGGAAGTTCTGAGGCAGCTGCAACGTGACGGAAACACTGTGCAATTGTTTTCCTCGGCAGTATTGTTCGAACGAGCAGTAAATATAGAAAAATTTCCAGGCCCAAACACTGCTCATCCAAAAGAATTTATCGAAGCCTTCGATCTCCATTTCGAAGCATCACCATTTCCGGAGAAGCAGAAAATAGCTCTGGTGTGTCAACATTTGGAGAGTGAAGCACGACTGTTTGGAGACAGGTGGAAGGAGTCGTGTGACAGCTTTGTGGAGTTCAAAGCAAAATTTCTGGAACAATTTTGGTCAAGTAGGATTCAGCATCGGGTCAAAATGGGGATAATAAACTGCGAGAATTATAACAAATAATTTGGCACTCAGAAGGGTTATTTTCTGAAACTGATTGCGAGAGCCAGGTATCTGGACAACCCATTTCCGGAAAACGAATTAATCAAAATTATTCTTTCAAAATTGCCTGAAAGGACACAGGAATTGTTCATTAGCAAAGAGGTTATGGGAACTGATGAAATGTTAAATTTTCTCGATGATGTGGATGAGCATGTTCATTTATTCGCAACTAGATGGAATGAATATGACGGGGTCGCAGGAGGTCACCGACATAATGGTCGAGCGAGATAGCAGGGCGACCGAGTAGGAGAACCGTTCTACCAAAAAAATGGAAATCTTAGTGCAGGAAAGCAGGAGGAAAACTAGCTATCAGTCACGATCCGGCGGCAGTCGTGACTGGAAGAAAATCGAGCGGACGCGCAAGAAAATGAATAGCATTTTTCACAATAATCCTGTCGAGGATTTGATCCAGGAAAACGAGTTAAAAAAGGAGGTGAGGTGGATTGGAGCCTCGAAACTGATGTGGAAATTGGATGGAAGGAAATAAGGGCTCTGATAAACAGTAGTAGTGAGATAAATGCATCATCAGAAGAATGTCTTTTAGTATTGGAGGCAACAGAAGAATTGGCTGTTTGGTCAACGGACAGAATAACGATAACTAACGCAATAGGAGGACGAGGAAAGAAAGCCAAGGAACAAGTATTTTTGATCTATCGGTTAAAAGGAATTAAATTTACTGTCGACTGTCTCGTAATACAAGATCTCAGGTTTCCGCTTATTCTTAGAGTTCACTGGCTAACTGATGTCTTGGCTAACTTGAATTCTTCAAAAAATCAGATACAAATACAGGGTGGGGGCGTTTCTTTTTTTTTGTGTGTCGCTGTCTCAACGGCGTGTTTGTGCCTGTCATGCTACCTAGGTAGCTCTACTGCTATATGTCACTTGTATTTGGATAAGGTTGGTTTTGGGGACTCTTTTTATTTGTGCTTTGAGGGGAAAATATGGCTATGGTCGTCTATGGCGACCTTATGTGAAAAACCGCTTCAGTTTCCTTATATCATATCAGTTCTACTCTGGCTGATGTATTATACTCAATGGTACTCGATGGGAGAGCCAGTGCCTTAGCATTGTTGTGCCAAGAGTATGGAGCCTCTCGTCGATTTCTCTGAATTTCTCGATTCTGTTGTTAAACTTCTCTGTTTGTTGGAAGATTTCTGTGCGGATGGTTTCGAAACGAAACTTTCGATGTTAGTTTGGTTGTGAATGGACGTTGTAGATGTATATCTGGATGCACGGAGGATAGTCCTCAGGCACCTATTTTGGACTCTCTGTAAGTGGAAGATGTTGCTATTTGTTGCTGTTCCCCACACCTGGCATCCATAAAGGATGAAAGGGCGGATCACAGTTTTATATATACGAAGTTTAGTAGATAATGAAAGTTCTGAGCTGTGGAGTACTGGAAAAAGGTGTCGAATGATGGCTAAGCCCTGTCTCCTCCTGTCCATGATATGGGTCCGGAAGAGGGGTTTTGAATCTAGGGTGATACCAAGGTATCTGGTTTCTTTTTTCCATTCCACTTCTTTTCCCATGATTTTAAGTCTTTTGTTGAGTGATGGCCTTTTTTTTGTGAAATACACCGCTGCACATTTCGAAGGGTTTACCTTTATTTTGTTTATTCTGCACCATTTTTCCAAAAGGTCGACGCTCTTTTGCAGGCGGTTTATGTTTACTTCGTGTTTGCATCCTGTTATGAACAGGGTAGTATCATCCGCGAATTGCGCAATTTTTACCCTTGGCGCGACCGATGCGTCGTTGACGTACTCGTTGAAGAGAACAGGCGCCAGGGGTGATCCCTATGGGATTCCCACCGGGATTGGGTAGGTGTCAGATCGTTGGCCATCGATGGAGACGAAGAATCATCGGTTGCTTAGGTAGCTCCCGATTAACTGAACGTAGCAATGACGGACGGTCGTCTGTGTTCTTAGCTTTGTTATCAGGTTGGCGTGCCACAACTTGTCATATGCCTTTTCAATGTCCAAGAACACAGCGGCCGTCGAGTTACTCATATTATATCCCCTGGACACGTCTTCAGTTAATCGGATAAGTTGACTAGTGCTACCGACACGGCTTTGGAATCCGAATTGTTCCTTACGAATGGTCTTTTCCGCCTCTAGACTGGTGTTTATTATCTTCAGAATTAGCCGTTCAAATACCTTATAGGCGGAGGGGAGTAGGCTAATAGGCCTGTAGTTGGCCGGAAGTCTCTGGTTCTTCCCGCGTTTTGGGATGGCCGTGATCTTGGCGATTTTACATTTATTGGGGAAGTACCGACGGAGCATGCATGCGTTGTATATTCTTGTTAGCAAGACTAGACCCTTTGTTGGTAGTTTCTTTAGGTGCATCTTGTATGTTGATTACTCACGTATTGATGCAGAGACAAAGCAATGCTAATTTACTGAGGTGTAAGTGTATCGCTTATTGGGAACAGAGCTTACAGACATCAACTACTTCCTTGCGAGGTTTCAAAGTACCTTGCTGTAGGAATTTTTGGGACACTCATACAATCGGTATTGTCAAATGAACTGAATTCCTAACACCGGAACATTCTTTCCCATTAGGGTGGAAGTGTTTTAACCGAAACCATTGCTATTTATTCGTTGCCTTGTATGCCATGGCAACTTCCATTGTTGCTAGGAAAGTGAAAATGTGCTAGTGGTCAGTGCCTAAAAAGCTTGCAAAAGTGGCAAGCGCAACTATCTTCACTAAGACTACATGGCTGAACTTTCTTATGGAAGAATATAACTAATAAATTTTGGTATACATTGTTTACAGCAGCCATTTTTAAAGTGAAAATGTGCTGGTGGTCCGTGTCTTCAAAGCTTGCAAAAGCAGTAAGCACAGTTTATTCTACTTGGCTGAACTTTCTTATCAAAGAATATCACCAATACCTCTTGGTAGACATTGTTTACTGCAGCCATTGAAGCACAGGTGATTTCTATGTTATTGTGTTTAAGATTTTATGTTTTTTGTTTATATTTCGTATGCGTGTGTTTGTGTATTATTATTGTTTTGTAACCTTGTGTTAGATTTTAGATCTTGTGAATATTTAATTTTATGTTTTTTTTTTTTAATTGGCATTTGGCTACGAGGCCATACAGCCAGCACTATGTAATTTTGTAGTTTGCAAGTATGTATTGGATCACTCAATGTATTATATATTCTCCGTGGTATAGACGACACAAGATAAACACAACACTTAATTAAAACCACCCATGCCCGCGGCCGGACTCGAACCGGCGACCCCTGCAACGCGTTGCAGCAGCTGCTATTTGTATAACAATTTGGACAATGGATACCGCACTGAACCAGTATTTGGAAATGCAGCTTTTCAGGCGCATTATAAATGATTGGCAAATGTTTATTTTTGGCCATTGTTCACTATCATGCAGTCTGTAGCCACATATTGTCGATAGAAAGTTAAAATGTGCCAGTAGCAAGTGATTAAAAGGCTTGCAGAAAGTCAGGTCCAATTTTCAGTGTTTGCTAAAACGAATGATGACTCTATAGCTTGGCTAAAGCTAATGAACTACAGTACTGATGGTCAATGTTTACTGCAGCCAGTAAAACGTATTTGAATTTTATGTCCTCTTGTCTGTATTTACAGTGTATGTGATTCATTATCATTATTATTGTTTAACGTTGTATTAGATTCGAGTTTATGTTAATATTTAATTATTATGATTTGACCTTAGGAAAGAAATTGAGATATTGTTTTTCGTAAACATTGTTATCAGCAACCACTGAAAAATGTTTGATTTCTATGATTTTAGTTTCTATTTCAAGCCTATATATTGTATTTTTGTTCCTTTTTTGATGTATATGCTATATGTATATGCTTCTTGATGTATATGTCTTATGCTTAAGATATTACCTGATATTACAGTTAGTAGACGCAGAATGGTGAGGTGTAGTTGGTAGTATTTTAAGAAGAAAAAGAAGTAGTTATCTGCCTTTTTCTTCTGAAAAAAAAAGGGGGTGTAGTGTGAGTGATCATATAGCCTCCCGGCTGGTCTACAGGTATTCACAGAATACCTTGGATCCCGTTAAGTATGCGGTGGGTCGGAATGACTGGCGGGGGGGGGGGGGGGGGGAGAGGGTGAGAGGCGCTGGCTGAGTGAGACGTTGGCGGGCTTTGACCAAGTGTAGAGTGCATTCAGCTGTGCTCTTATTACTGAAATAAAAGAATGTTAACTGTCTTTACTCTGTGGTCATTTCACTGCCTTGAACCTGAAGTGGTGAAATATGTCAGCTTCTCAATGTATTGATTATCTGTCTAAATTCCATGAAGGTTTCTGTTTGGATAGTGGCGACTTTAAGGGCAACCGCGAAATTCTGACCTACCTTTAAACAAATATTTTTTGAACATCAGCAACTAAGGTTTCCTAAAAATGAGGAAAAGGGATACAATGTTGGCAATTCACTGATGTGATTGTCAATAGAGAATCTTCTTAGCACCTCTGACCACCTTTTGTGAAGGGTCTGTATTGATTTACCATCTTAATTTTCTGAAGAAACAAACAAACATTTGACGGGGTCTACAGCTTTTCAGTGCCATGTTGCGGACATTCATGTTGTAGTTCTATTTCTGCTTTTCTTTTTTAATCTAAAATAATGTGGGATATTGCAACTATAAGCAAAGTCGTTGTTGATAGTACAATAAATTTTTTCTTGCTGATGACGTAGTCTGTTTGTAAAAGATACGGATTGTAAACACTAAGTAAAAGTGGATATTTATTCCATTATACAAGAATTTCATTGTAAGTTATTTTCCCATATATTTCACTTCTCCTTCCATAAGTTTTTTTTATTCATTGGTTAACTTTAATCCTAACTTATAAGATTTTTTTTATTTCGCTACGTATAGCACCTAAGTACTCTATTTATAAGGTATTGCTTCTGCATTCCACAGACTAAATCTAATAATATATTCGAGTTTAAAGTAAATACTTGCTTACTGTCGGATTTAAGTTCTCCATTTCAAATTGTAGAACTTCCACTATAATCGTGTATGCCTGCGCTTATCCAGCCTATTCAGCTACAAAATATAATTTATGATTTAGACGTAACCCTCTAATCAGACAAATTTGGTGTCAAATATGTTTAGTAAACAATAATTTCAAAATATGGAAATATATAAAAAAATATAAAGAAGTTGAGATCACGTTTATCGATACGTCATGCAAAAAGTTTACGTATAACTTTGTTTTAAATAAGATTCAGAATGTAGTGTAAAAAAGTTAAAGCGATGAGCTAATCTTTTTTTTAAATAACTTATCGGGAAGTTGAAAATATTTTATCTTCTTTTGGCCGCGAATGAAATGTGAATGTTAATTTATGATATAACTGGGCAGAGCATTGAAAACAGCATACACGCTTAATGTTCTATGCGTTTTCATGTGTAGAAACAGTCATCAAATCAATGCTTTACATCACATTTCTGAAAGAGCCTGTGAAGTTTAAGGAGGAATAAAAATTCTTATAACAAGAATTTTCGAATGAGTACTTTCTATGACGTATATTGGAAGTGTAATTCATTCTCTGGAGTCGATTATATTTGTAACCTACTATCATAATCTCAACACGGGATACAAATCAGCAAAGCTTTCCCGAATAGAAACGAATCGTCTATCATTACGTTTACTATCAAGCGTTTACTTTCGATGAACGTATCTTAAATTATTTGTTATTAATTTACTTTTACATTGGTATGTCTTTTCTGGTATTTCCAACCTGGACGAGAACATTTTACGTTTCGTTTTAAAGCTTAGTTGACTTTTGGAGTGAGCTCCCAGGATACAATTTCCAAAATCTCCTTATTCCTTCTTCTTAGAGCCTAATATATGAAAGAAAATTATTATATTACCTTGTCTTGTTATTACTCTTCTTCTTGGAAATAGTTTATTACGTTTTCATCAACAACTTCGGAAGTTAAACCAAACACAATTTAGACTTCACAACTTTCCATACATAGTCACAAAGTAATCACAACTTCCACTTCTGCGTAAGTTATTTGTCCGCCACCGTCTAAGCTTTATACAATCCAGTTGATTTTTCTTTTTATAGTCCAACTAATTTATTTTAATCTCTGCGTAATAATCTACACATTACACAAACAAAAATGTACTTACAAGTACATCTTTGATCTCGAACCCTCGGAACCGCAAGAAAACATGCCTAGAATAACAAGCGATCATAAACAAAACAGTGGTGTATGTCATTTCCATACGTTGCTTTCTACTTCAAGTAACATACTGATTTTCTAAGACTACAATGTGCCAAACCACAAGTGAAGATACATGATTGTTATTTCATCATGAAACTTCACTCTGTGATTTACAATCAATTTGCTGCAACTATGTATAAACCTGTGTTGCAAAATGCTTGACGAAAGCCAGGTTATGACACTGACATACCAAAATTGTTATTTGAAAGTGTAATTAGTGTAGCCTTTGATATTGGACTGAGTGAAAACTAAAGTGATTTGTAACGTGATAACGTGGCTTTAGCGAGGTGTGCACATTGTTGTCCTCCACTTTGTTTTAACTACTTCATCGAAATCCGCATCTGCACTTTAAGGACTAATAAGTACTATCAGCTGTGTGGTACTGCTGTATATGCATGTTTTGCGCTATATTAAGTACTTTACGCAGAGAGTCTTTGGCACTGTTGATTGAAAATGTAATTATAGACTTACGTCATTGAGTTACTTATAATTTCCTTCAGATGGTATTGGTATCTTGTTACTTTTAATCTCTCTATTAAAATGTTACTTGAGATAGAATGCAACGTTTTTCATAGAAATGGCACACACCACTGTTTTATTATGATCGCTTGTTATTCTAAGCATGTTTTCGTGCGGTTCAGAGCGTTCGAGGTCAAAGGTGTCACTTGTTAGCGAGAACATTGTTTTCGCTGACAGCTATCAAAACAATTTTCCGCCCCGGAAGACGTCAGGCTCAGCGACAATTCGGCCATATCCCAAACATGTCGCATCCTGAAAGACCTACCGCTGCGATAACGACGATGAAGAAGAAAGTTTTTATTCAATAAACTCAATGTAAAAAAAAAAAAAAATGCTTATAACTCGTGTAAAAAATTGAGAAAATAGTGAATGATTAAGTTATTTTGAGTGATTTTTTATAATCCAAAGTTGATGACTAAAACTGAAAGTATTCACCGAGACTATCCGTGATTTGAAAAGTTCTTCATTTGGCAGTTTTTAAGATGCATTAAAACAACTTAAACTGGCTTATAGCATTTTACTAGCAAAGTAAAATAAGAGAATAAAAAAAAAGATACGAAACATTAAAAACTTACTGAAAATACACTCGGCTTATTCTATTACAGGGGCCTTGAACATTTTTACGGCCCGCGACATTCATCACACTTTTACAAAATGTTTTTTATATTCATTTTTAGTGTTATATATTTCTTTACAATGTGTGTTTATTATCATTATTAATTCATTACCTATGTTTACATGAAGGAATAATATTTAACACAATAATAACTCATGTTTCAATTTTTCATTCCAAAAAAATGTCCCTAGTGAGGATATATAATTTTATATGCGGCCCGTGGACTTATGATGCACTTCCAAAGTGGCCCGCGAGATCATTTGGGTTGGCCACCCCTGTTCTAGTAGTTGCACAAAGTTAAAGTTTTCGTTTCAAACATTAATCTTTGGGTCATCCTGTATATCCGTTTGAATGAATATTTATTTGATTGACATTCAACGTAAGAAACCAAACACATGCCAAGATAAAAAAAAGACCGAGTAACATTAATAAACAATGAAATAAAAGACAGGAATGAAACCTACTATTCGATTAATCCCATAATATGTAATAATAATATGATTTGTTAATTATTTGCATTTTTTTACTGTTACTCGGTTCGTTTATGTTACTAAGTAGTTTGTAGATAATTACTTAAATCTATTGTCAATAAAAAGAAACATTCATTCAAACGAACTGTACTTGAGTTTACCGTTTCAAACTTCATTTTCCGGATTATCTCCGTAAGAAATGATAATGGAGAAAAATTTCGTTGGAACTTTTTGTTAATTTTTGAGCCCCAAATACGCTCAAAAAGTTTGGCCATTTAATTTTGGGACACCCTGTATATGGTACTTGTAGGGATAATAGGTAGGTGTTAGAGCATTCTTTCAAGGTATCCGTTATTGAGTAACTAACGGCATTTATTAAAAAAAAGTTTATGAAATGTGCGAAATTTAGATTTAACATTGTCATTATCATAGGTTTTTGGTTTGGTTCATTTAAAGCCATTCCGGTTCTTTTCACAATGGTGCCCTTTCCCTGTGATAATTTTAAGAACACTAGATGATAATTTTTTTTGCTTTCAGAAATTTAATGTTCTTGTGGTAAGTTGTGATGTTTGGATTCAAAAATATTTTGATAGTGGCTTTCTGTTTAAAACATGGAATTTTCGAATGATAGATGGAGAAACCAGTTGTTATAACAGTGGATTAATGGTTAATTGCAGCTAGTGACAGATTTAATTGAATTTATCAAGCTGAATCATACTTTAGTTTCAATAAAATTACGCAACTGTTAATTTACCGACCAAGTTTTCAGGGACTGTGAGTGATTTGAAAATGTTTTCTTCTTATCCATGATGACGAAGTAATCAGCATATAGGAAATATGGGATTATTTTTTATTATTATTTCTTAAAAAAAAGCAGGATATTCGTTAATGATGAGTGATAACAACACAAAAACTATAATAACATTTACGGACCAAACCGTGAACTTTTCAAACCACCTATTATGTATATTCAGGTAATTGTAAATGTTATGTAGCACTAGTAAATGAGTAATTTTTAAATTGTTTTTGACTTATTACATTATGAGTTGAATAATGTAACGCAATTACACTATCCTTTTATATACCGGTAATGCGAAAATGGTGCTTGAGCTTTATTTAGACATGTAATTCATTTGTTACATGTACCCTGGTTTACAAAACAGAAAAGCTTTTTCCAAAATAAAAATATGTAATAGCGTTGTAATGATTTTGTATTAGTATTGGCAGAGATACGTGTTTAAGGACCAAGAACATTAAATATTCGCTGTTAGATGAAACAAATAAATAATAAAGGAATGAACTGCTGGAGAAGGATGCCAGGTAATGACTTCGCGTGTTCTGCGTTATTAATGAACCGTGTGATATTGTTAGCAGAGTGCTTTTGTGGTTGCCAAGCGACTCCAGTCGACAGCATGTGTGTGTATACATTCAGTCCTTCCAGCCACCCATTCTAACTTTGAACAAATATTGCTCCAGAGTAAATGAGATACAGTACTGAGCTCACGCTCATTAGACGTGGGTTCACTACCGCAATTAGAAGTGTCCGCCAAGTCTTAATGCAGGAACCGTGTTCCGTATTTCAATTGTCACGAAACTCGAGTGCTAATCTAATCCCACAATCATCCACACGCATGGTGCCATAAATATAGACATTAATCTTGCAACTCTGGTTACACCGTCATATATTGACACCAAAAATGTAAATTTTAGTATGAATGCCAGGCAAGAAAAGCCGAAAGGCATTTAAAATTGAACTAAAAGAAACAATAGTACATATGTAATTTAAAACAGACTATGTAACTTAAAACAGACTATTAACCCTGGCATTCCGACTTTAAGTGAACAGGCACATGAAAACGTTTACAAGAATGTACGTAGTGTGTTTTTACTGTATTTACAATACCTCTTTATTTTCTTTTCTCATTGTGTTGAATCATTAGGCAAATGGCGAGTGTGTCTTCTGACAAACTCTTATTTAATTAATTAAGATTTACGTGTCTTAGAGGCTTCTACGAAAAAGACTGCATTTCGAGGATGGAATTGCTTCACTCCTGTAAAGGGATATAAGTTCTTTTAAGTATTGCTAATCAGGTTTTGAATTCATATTTGAAGAATTTTCATCCACGTAATTAATAACTACATAGATTAGAGACTTCTTCGAAACAGATTCTGTGATGAGAGCCGAAATACTTCAACTTCTATAAAGAGCTTCGTACGTAGCACAGCTTTAGAATATTCTTTTTGAATCCTATATCCATATTTATCACTGAGACTTATGTGTTTGATGAAATTTATTATTACCAATTTCTTGTAACATACCTACTTGGACTGTCTGTACCATGTAATAAAACTGAAGAAAACATGTGTCTTTATATGAAATTTATTTTAAAAAGTATGATTAAAAGGTGCACTACTGATAACATAGATGCCAAAACAGTAAAATTTGGAAATTTTGCCTGTGTCCGCGTGTAACTCAGAAACTAATAGCTTATGACAAAAGTCAAGCTCTTTGTACTGTACCTCGATGAATCATAATTTTGAAGTGCCTGTCTGTCTGTTCGCGAATCATGTGAAAAGTAATGGACGGATTTTAACGAAATTATGCCATAACTTAACATATAAGACATTTCTATCCAGATTAGTAACACAATTTTTAATGATTTTTGTATATTCACGAACGCATCTATCAAAAACTAATATACGCCAGTAACTTATGTCAAACGTTAACATCCAGCTCAGTAACTTAGTTCTCGATCACACAAATGCTGATACCATTTTTCTGTGCAAACATTCCGCAAAAACTAGTGAAAGAATTTCAACTAAACAAAACATAATGATATCATATAGTATACAGTTTATGATATCGGTTAACATATAAGATAGTTTTTACTACCGAAAAGTTTCGAAGTTCCCGATGCTATAGAGGCTATATTGGGAATTGTGGTAGTTTTGTCTGTGTGTTCACTAATCAAACAAAAACTAGCGACAGCTTATATCACACACGATACTTTCTATCTAGATAAATCATACAGTTCCCAAAGAAAACCTCATAATTACTGGTACCACGAAACAGCGTATGTGTTCTAATGAACTGTCGCACAAAGAAAGTTAATGTCCATACTGATATGCTCTCATAGTAATAATCATAAAATCTATAAACCGAAGACTATCATAATGATTGTTTTGATCTGTTTACAGATACCTATAGTTTTCTGAATCTCATATATAAAAAATGAGTTCAGTTATTGGCAAATAAAAATTGTTCCTAAATACGCGGTGACGGCGTGTTTAAATCGTACACACAATAACAGATCAACTTTAAGATTTAATTGGAGATTTTCTATTATACATATAAAGATGAATGTATGTACGTTTGTTTGTTTGTTCTTCTTACAAATCCGCAGTTTTCATCCGATCTCGATGAAACTTTGCACACTTATCCTTTGAAACAAGGAGAAAAATACTGTCTACATTTAGTTGAAAAATTATCTGTATAAATTATACATGTTGTCTTATAATTTCGAAAAATTACTGAACGGCAATAGACAGACGCGTTGGATATGGAGGTCTCTGTAGTGTTTTTCTGTGTAGCGGACAGGTAGATCAGTGGTTAAAGCGCTTTCTTATTAATGTTTGGGTCGTGATCTACGGTTCAAATAGCCGTGGAGGCTAAAATTTTTAAAAATTGTAACGCCTGGGCCGTCGGTTATTCGGATTGAATGTTAATCTGTAGATATCACAAAGTTAGGAGTGCAATGCGAAGCAAATCGTAGGTAGTCTTGCAATGCTGTAGGTGAACACTTTTTTACGTCATATTGGTCCCTCAGAGGTGATTCTCAGTCAGTGTGTGTGTGAGACATGTAGTAATAATACAATAAATGCGGAAGTAACTCTCTGTCTTTTGTTACGTTTTGACAACTAAATGTATATACCGATATTGACGGAATTTGACAAGAAAATCTGTAGGGAGGGCACAGGACATTTTTTTTTCGGTATGATAGACAGTTGTAGTTATGAAATTTTTAAAACTTATTAAATGGTGACAAAGAGACGGATGTGTGTGTTAATCTGTAATGTTACGTTACTTGCTCAAGCTATGCTTCCCACGCATTATGTTAGAGTACAATTTGTTACTAAATTTCGTTTAGAGAAAAAACGTATTATTTGGTATATATGTCGATTTTTTCTGTCCTCTTACTTTGTGTCTGCCTAATGTTTCTGGCACCAGTGTATTTCCCTTCTTTTTTGACATGCCTTGCGGGCGTAAACTGGCGTAAGTTGTAGCTCTAGCAGAGCACGAGCAGCTAAAGTTATTAGAACCCAAGAATCGGATGCTCATGCTGAAGAAAGAAGAAAAGTCCAAGCTGAAATAATGATGCCGTTAGTTAACACCCCCACCCCCCACATACCCTCACATTCGTTTGTTTTTCTGTTTTTAAATATGTTGGAAATTGATTCTCTTCAAGAGACAGGTTCAATGGGAGAATGATATAGTGATGGCTTTCCGGTCATATTATTCGAATCGGTGTTGTTTGGGACCAACCAAAAACTTTCTATATTCAATTCTGGCAAAGAAATTCTTAATCCAAGCGTACGAAATCGCGGGTATCAGCTAGTAGTTTATATACGTATAAATAAACCAATGTATTCGTAGATTCTCCAGGCATCACCACTTAAATTACCTTGCAGAGGAGCTGTATGAACAGTTCTGAAGTGTGCCTGGGATGGATGCCCACAATCATGATTAAACCATCTACAATCAACCTGAATTCCTGCACGGCCAACATTTAATTAATAGTTTATTTGTTGGACTCAAAAGAGAGTCAATGACAGAACACGTTTTAGAGATGAAACTCAAAAAGTAGGTTTTCAGGAAAGAAAGAAAAATTAATACTGAGGAAGAAAGTTGACATAGGAAGAGAAGGAAAAGCACTCGGAGAGGATGAAGGAAGAATGGGAATCAAGAAGATCGAAGACAGTTAGGCATAAACATTATTGATTTATCGTACTCTCTAAAAGCGTTATTCGTAGAAAGATGAAGTTTATTTGTGAATTAAAATCATAAATCTCAAATTCTGCTTAGACTAAGTCGCAGGCATAGCTTGTCGGTAGTAATTTCACCTTTAAAATAAGAAAATTACTATAGTATCTCTCCTCTGCTTGCTACTCTTTTAATATTAGTAAACTTCGGTGGAGATTGTGCACAGATGGCGATTCGCCTTCAAAAACTTATACAAATTTTTATTTTACACGCGTTAACTGTCTGTTCATTACGTCCTCGAAAACTTTTTCAGGTTCCTGATTCTACTGCCTACAAATCAAACCTTTCCCAATCTCTCACTCCTCAAAACAAGTTTTAAAATTTGGGAGTGGTCTCCCTTTCCACATACTATCCTACCTCTTCAAACTCCTGGTTTCGGTATCATTTCCGTTGCACTCCGTGACGTTTCCTTTGATTTCGTTTGTAGTCAACGTTCTGCATTAAGTCGTCTGTTGAATTATAAGACGGATGGATTCGGAGAGCCACTCGCCGTAATTACACAGTGGTGGTATTTCTGTGGAGCGGAAGCGGTGGGCGTCGGACTGTTGTGTTGATTTTGGTGTCCGTTGGCAGGTGTAACAAACAAGAAGAGTTTGATGCACAGTGTTCGCTTTGTTCTCGTGCCGAGCGGGTTCATGCTATGCGGTCGTTTGGGCTACACTGAACACCTGTTTATGCATGCTTTGACTGGCTAGTAATGAAGGATGCGATTGCAGTTCTTCGTTTGAGTACACTCATGGTCGTGCTCCGGTGCAATCCATCATATGTACAAAGGTGTTTGCTAACCGCTCCGATAATGAGGAGGCCAGCTTCACGCGACGTAAAACGTTGGCAAAGTGCAATAAAAGATTTAATATATTTATTGGTAAAAACCGAGATGGGCTTGGAGATTGTAAATATTTCTCACCAAGCGTGATCAGTGATCGGTTAACGTTCTGGACTCGCATTCTGGAGGACGCGGGTTCAAATCCCCGTCCGGGCGTCCATATTTGGGTTTTCCATGGTTTCCCCAAATCACTCCAGGTGAATGCCAGGATTCTTCCTTCAAAAGGCCATGGTCGAATTTCTTTCCGTTCCTTGTCCCCAGTCCCATCCCGCCTCTAATGACCTTAGCCGTCGACGAGGCGTAAAAAAAAATTTCTCTACAGGATGGACATCTTGTTCCTCGATGAATGTTTGTGGATATGAGAAAACGATTTCAACCTTGAATTCTGTTCACATTACTATCCAGTATTTAATTATATGATTGTGTAGTTTTCATTCAAGGGAACCGATAAAACTTGGGGATTGATTGAAATTTAAAAATATACGGTGATGGGATTTATGAGGAGAAATTGGTTTCCGCCACGGCATTCGTCTAGGTGATAACGAAAAACGGCCTAAATTTTTTTTTAAAAGGATTTTATGACCAAAATAAAATATTTAGATTTGAGGGGTCTAATTATGTCATGGGGGTTTACATAAAAATAAGTGATGTTACAAAAAATATTTTTTTGCCAGCCGAATGTGTTCAGCAAAGTACTAGAATATTTAATTAAAAAAAAACATTTTTACCTCAAAATAAATACGTTATTGGCCATCAAAATTATTAATATTAGATCTTTTTTGTTACCTGGTCTATCTCAAAAGCGCTGTTACCTAGAAACCTAAAATTTGTACGACATATATATATATATATATATATATATATATATATATATATATATATATATATATACGACAAATACTAAAACCACTAACGTCTAACATAATTTGTAATTAGTGAGGAAAATAAGCAACGTTTTTATTTTAAGTTATGTAGCAGTACTGAGTCTTTTTTGGCCCATCAAAATTCTAATAAACTACTTTATATTTCCATTATGTGACAAAAATTGCTTATATAAGTTGTTTATATTATTTAAAGTTTTTTTGACATGTTTATAGGCTAATAATTTTCCCGGTCATTTATAAATACACATGTACAGCTTCAGTTAGAATTTGATTTGTAATTAATATATTGTTATTCAGCAAATTAGCAATATTCTGTTGTTCATTTTCTGTTAAGGTAATCTAAATATGTTACAGATTGTTTATTTTTAATTTAAAGCCCGCGATTGGCGTGCAGCGAGTTTAGTTGGTTGTTTTGTTACAATCAGTTAACAACTATACTGCGAGCTTATTGGAATATTAAATGATGTGTAATTATCATGCAGACGCTTTATTTATTTTTAAAATTTATTCTAATCTATGCATTGGATAAAATGTCCGCATCATTCAGTTCCGATGTAACACAATGTAACGACAATGTCAAGCAATCAAAATTAATTTAATTAAGAACTGATATAATTATCTTAAGCATACTAGAAGAACGGTTTGTTCGAAGAGCCTGAATCATTCTTCTCCTTGTTCCTTCAGCGCGATTTGGATGCTACTTTCGATTGGTGCCGTAAATGGCAGCTTACACTTAATTGCAAAAAGTGCAAGGCAATGCGTATAAGTAACAAAAAGAATCAGTTTGTTCACGAGTACAAAATAAACAATTCAGCTGTTGACACGGTGATTCCGTGAACTATCTGGGGGTGATAGTACAAAGCAACCTGAAATGGGATATGCACATAACTTCCGTCGTAGGCAAGGCTAATTCTAAATTACGATTCATTGGTCGTATTTTGAGGAATTGTAATGCTCATACAAAGGAGATAGCGCATAAAACACTAGTGCGTCCGCATCTGGATTACTGTTTTGGAGTTTGGGTTCCGTATCGCAAGGTTCTGATTGACTCGGTGGAGAGGGTGCAGAGGAGAGCCGCACGATTCGTGACTTGTTGTTACAGCCCTTATGAAAGCGTCACAGAATTGATACATAGATTGGGCTGGTATAGTTTGGAAGACAGACGACGTAGCTTGCGTTCGAATTTATTGGAGAATATGCGAAAAATTTTAAATTTAGAGTGCTATGGAATACTTCTTCCGCCAACCTATTTAGGTCGCAATGACCGGAGGGATAAGATTAGAGAAATAAGATGCCGTACTGATGCTTTTATGTATTCCTTCTTTCCTCGCGCTATTCGGGATTGGAATGCGCGGGTTTAGGATTGGTGCTTATCACCCTCTGCCACCCACAGTGTTTGTGATTTGCAGAGTATGGATGTAGATGTATATGTATAGGTCGTCTAAGGGCCACGATTTTCAACGATTGTACTTCTGCTTCATCTTCTTTGTCCAAAGGGCACCCGTCATTTTCTTAGGTGGTTTGTCTTGTAACTTTGTTTGCTTCATCATCTGTCTCAGAGATTTTCGGTATTTAATGCCTCTCTTTGCTCTTTCCGCTCATCTCCCCGTCACCAATACCCACAGATTCTATCAGCCACATCGATTAGGTCTTCCTATTTCCGCCAGTATGAGATAAGCCGATTGGATGTGTGTGATAGGCTGAATCCTAGAGACGTATCCATGAAATTCCAGACGACGTTTGTTATTTTTTCACCATGCCAATTTTTATTTTATTAATATTAATTTTATTTTTTGGTTGAGCTCTGGGCTCGCATTCGGTAGGACGCGGGTGCGAATCCCCGTCCCACCATCCATATTTTGGTTTCCCATTCTTTCCGCAGGTAAATGCCGGGATATTTCCTGCCAATGGGTTAACTCATCCCCGTTCCTTACCCCCCTCCAATGAAGTGGCCCCGTAGTAAAGCCATAAGCAAAACAATAATAATAAAAATCAGGAGAAGAAAAAGTCACATAATGTTAAAGTGATCTTGAAAACGTTCGTAGATAAAATGATATTTGAATTAGCATGTCCACTGAAATCTAAGACAATTACTCACACAAGCAGTAAAAATGACGCTCAAAACATTTTCTTTGTCCCCAACGTTCTAAATATTTCAAAACATAAAAAAACCACTTGCGGTATGTGGAGAAATTAAAAAAAAAGTGTTTTGAATAATATTATTTAAGCGTTAATAAACATACAAGCTTGTGTAGACTGATATGTGGATTAAATAACAATTGTTGTAGGAACAAGGAAGGACGCTTCTATATTTAAAAACAGAAATGTCTTCTGCAGACGCAGAACAAGGACGATGAATTTGCAAGCAGCGGTGCAGGAGAAAATGTAAAAACTGTTAGCCTTGCCGCAATGTTTGCTGAGTGCTGTGACTTAGTTGACGGCAGGAGATTACTACGAGACGCAAGCCTCTTGGCCTGTTTTAGTTTTCAGAGCCTCTTCCGTGACAGCACCCAGTTCTGTTAAGCCAAGAAGAGTGGTGACGTCAGTGAGAGAATATAAGAGGCCTCCCACGCGTTCACCTAGACTACTGATGAGCTGTGTTTAACCTGTCTCGCATAGGGCCGTTTAGAGAAAGTAAACACAACTTTACGGAAGAACTACCGTTTGTCCGCAGCTTAACTCATAGAGAAACTAGGTGTTTCGACTAATTAGTGACGGTAGATATATTTATTTTCCAGTAGAAAATGTTAATACTACTTTCTAGTTTCGGGTATTCCGAAAAAAAAACCTATGTTACGTAAGAAGTCTTTTTCCTTCTAGTTATTTTCTTATTTCTGTTGTTTCTGTAGCTCTATGAAATTCTGATTTTTGTTTTCCATATTTTTTTAATGTAATTTCATTCAGAAAAATGTAAGAAACTAGCTAATCAAATCTTTATGATGTTACCTGAAAACTAGCTGAACTAATAAGAAGATGTAAAACAGAAACTATGGTTGGGATTCTGTTCGAGTTTTGTGAAGTAACATCTTTTAAGAAAAACTCACAACTTTGTGTCGTTGAAACTGACATATTAAATCTGTTAAAAGATTCCCTAGAAAAACATTTCTAATTACAAATAACACGAAAAAAAGGAAATTAAACGTAGACGAAGAGCATAAACATTTTAGGACTTTATCTGTGATGTGTATATAGTATATTAGTAGCTATTAACGTAATGGAAAAATTACGTTTTCAGATACGAAAGAATGTTAATTTTCGAAATTAAGGGCGTAGGTTGGTAATAGTTGTAAAGAAAATGATGCAATATCAGAAACGGAAAAATATTAATGAACAAAATTACGGCTGCAGGTTTTAAATCAAATTGGGAAATTTGTATTTATGATGGAATATACAATCTCTGGCTAGGATAGTCAAACTTTTATAAATTCGGACCCGCAAATTGTCCATAAATAACTAAAATGAAGTTAGAAAGCCACTGATCTGATTTTGAGGTTAATGTTAATGTTACAAGGTCGTTGAGAAGATTTGAAATTAGATCCAAAACTTTATTAGAGATTTTAATCTTTGAAAGCGCTTGCAATCTTTGGCTGGGATTGTATTAAGACTGGCGTGTATCCGTTCAGGTTACGACCAGCTTATCACTTCTTGCTCCATACCCAGGTCACGTAGAAACATAAGATATTCTTCAAATTTGAAGTAAAA
This sequence comes from Vandiemenella viatica, assembly GCA_031002005.1. NCBI lineage: Eukaryota > Metazoa > Arthropoda > Insecta > Orthoptera > Morabidae > Vandiemenella > Vandiemenella viatica. Next base: position 102,719,904 of record CM061919.1, on the reverse strand, counting down.
CCATAACATTTAAAACTGTGAAAACCCTATCTAAGTCGATTCGGTACTTATCGCATATTGTCGGAACAAGAAACGGATACAGTCCGCTGCTGCGTTGTATATGTAAAAATTTATAGCAGCAGATACAGCAATTTTACGGTTATTTCTCAACATAAGCACCAATAGAACTAAATTATTTATTATACAAGTCTGCACCTTGCAATCTGAATGCGTCTGCACTTCAGCGTCACTTTTAAAATGTCGACCTGTCTGGAATTTTCTAATGTGCAAGAAATTACGATAGAAGTTTGCATGATATCGGGACTATATAGCTATTTCGCGTATCTTGTCAGTTTTCAGCATGAATTGTATTTGAAATTCTCATATCCAACACTTTTTTACCCATCTAGAACTAATTAATGAATAAAAAAAGTTGAAATCAATTAACGTATCCGTCAACAGAAAAAATCAATTTTTTTAAAGGAATTATAGCATGGAAAAGACTTTAATCCCAAAATTATACAAAGATTTTTGATTTGCATTACAGGTCTCTTGTACTTTATTTTGCTTTTTCAACAAAAGTTCATATTGTATGTGGGTATGGAATCCTAAAAATAGATCTGATCTGTTTAGGTACTTGCGGAATGTCACTTGCCTGATTGAAAAGTCACAATGAGAAGCTAAAAGGCAGTAGCAACTAGTTTATTACAAAAGAACCTCAAAATGTAAAACAAATTACTAAAAATTCATTAGGTGAAAGACGTAGTAATGTCACACATTTATTAATTTTACTGTGTAATCTGTGACCGGTTTTGTGCTAGGTAAAAAAATATGAAGTTTATTCTTTCCTGCAATGATAAATAAAGTTGTAATAATTAATTTGATGATAGCAACGACATTTAAGATCCAACAGCGTTAACCCAGGCCTCGCATATGATGCTAGATTGATATGCATGGTGTACGGTAACAATCATGTAGGTTTTGTAAATAATATAAGGCTCTACGTTAATAATTTAAAATTTCACAATGAATTCCGCAGTCCCGCGAAAGAGAGAAATTTACGTTACAGCCATAGTTTTCATCGCATTTGGACAATTTTAAATTCTAGTTTACTCGGTAATAGTAATCAGGAATTAACAATGCATCTCTTAAGTCACAATGTTCTAAGAACCATTCAGTCAACAGATTTAGTTTTCGTTGTTTGAATGAATCAGGCCAGTACGCTAACGGTGCCCGGACTGCGTATTAAACTGTAGGTCCTCTTTAAGTTGGAGTATTGCCGAGTAGCGTTAAGGCGCCATAACAGTGTCTAAATAAGGCGATCGACTACTCTTGATGGTCTCCCACCTATTAACGCCGTGCACATTATTGTTATTATTTTTTATTTTTTTTACGAGGTACCTGTTATCAGAGCTGAATAGCTCATACCGAGTGTGAAAGGATAGCGTGGGTTCGATCCTCGGTCCACTCATTCTGATTTAGATTTCCCGTGGTTCCCCGAAGTCTCCCTAGATGAATGGCGACATAGTTCCATTAGATGGCGCTAACCAAATTGCTTCCCGTATCTTGCCCTTAATGGGCTCGCGGCACAAAGGACTATGTCGTAAAAAAAAGGGTTACTTATGGATCCAAGAAAACCATGACCAAGATTTTAAGGTTTATGACCTGTTGCAGAAAAATATGTTCAGGGTGAAGCGGAAACGTATTTTAGTTGTGCACATTAAAGAGTGTCTGTGAAATTGTAACCTTGTGAATTGATACTATTTTAATGGTGCTATGTTATATTGACGATGTACAAGTCTTAAGATTGGTTTGAAAATTATGTGGCCTTGTGTTATTCATTGTATTTGTTTGTGGAATGTAAATGGTCAGATCAGGACTAGCTGTCGTAATCTTTGGCCGTAAAAACTGGAACTAATCTAGACCGGCGACGATACGCAAATAACTATCACGAGCTTACTCTAGTAATTTAATAAATCGATATGTCTAGTGCCCATTTACTGCCTACTGAACTGTTGCGTTACAGCTCGTGGTACAATGTTACGAAAAGCACACAAGCTGAGTTACTTGCTTCGAGCTTAATAACGTCAAATACCGTTAAAAGTGTTGTATTATGATTCACCATCAGGCAAACGCAAATGTGATTTGCTTAAACTCGTTCAGTTCGGCTCTTGTCTCACGTGTAAAATATGTTATGTTTAATTTCTATATGATATCAAAAAAGAGAAATCCGTACTCACAATTACGTTAACATTAAACTTTTGCGTGAGCAGGCTAGTAATATATCCGATTTTGAGCTTTAATGGTACAATATACGTCACCCCACCTACAGTATATTCAGAAAAAATAACGATGATCCCTTTGACTGCATTGAAATATGTGTTGGAAGTGTGACTGATCTTTCAACTTAAGTAATTAACACGATAGGTGGAAGAGTCTGTGGTGTCTAATTAAGTTTACACGGCTGATCGGAATATGAGTTTTCACTCAGTCTTTGAAGTATTAATTAATTAATGCTATGGATTTGACTCTTTAGTTATTAAATTCATGCATGTGTGGGAGAGAGACTAATGCTTCAAATTTTTTTTCTTCAGATTGACTGCAATTTGATGAAAATTTCAGTTAATGTTTCCTTTACACGTAATGTTTTCAGTTAGTCAACAACTCGTACATTTCAAGTCCGGTGTGAAAAATCATCACATATTCCTTTTTAAATCTTGATCACACTTTCAAATTTTCAAATTTTCATATTGTGAAATACGATTTCATCGCCTTCAAAGTACATCCCAAAGAAATAGCCTTTGTGAATTCCGAACTGATGCTGTAACTAGGATGCCAAGTCTGGACGGTAGGGTAGATGAGATCACATTGGCCCACGAAATTTTGACTATCATGTGATTCGAGTTGGACTTACTTTGGTATCACGTTAGAACACAATCTGTTGTTCCAGACAAAAACACACTAAAAGCGAGTAAACTTAAAATCTGAGAGGAGTAGCTTTCGATAAAGCTCTCCGGCCATCCTGATCTGGGTTTTCCATGATTTACCCAGATCACTCCACGCGAATGCTGGGATGGTTCCTCACAATAGCCCATGGGCGCATCCTGCCATATCCCGTATATCCCTTCCAAACTATTACCCTTTCGGATAGGTGCAATGTACCCTCTGCCACACACTTGTAGTGAATCGCGGAGTAATAGTAATAGTAAAAACACATTAAAACGAGCTTTGAGGTTGTTGAGGGTCAACTGATGAATTCTGACGCACCGTTCCGCACAAATAGTTTCATCCACGTCGTGACAGTTCCAAGGTAACCATTACGTGACGGAAGATACAGCTCGGTTTTTGTACTTACACATTTTTATTCTACCTCTCAGAAGCTCTCGAATTGGCTGCGCTACTTCCAAAAATTCCTCACATTCGGTTACGAAAGTACAGAACAATTTTTTCTTACTACCATTAATTCTCTCTGCTTATAGCTCTCTGTTTATACTGCTAGACTTCAAGAGACACCATTTTGATAGTTAAAGACAGTGTTGCCCTCTAATGGAATAATCCGAAAAATCTAAAAATATGTGTCATTAGTTTTTGAACATTCACAAATAATTTCACTTCCGTGTGATATGAGAACTATTGCTGGAATCTATACAGCATAAACGCATCACGTATGTACGAACAATATGATAAATTTATGTTCATTTTAATAGTGATAAGTGTCACCGGTATATGGAATTGGACTGAGCGAAGTTTAATTCCGTTTAAAATGACAGCTTGGAACAGGCACTCAAATTCGCTGATCGCCTGTGTAAATGCATACATTGGCGAGGTTGCTACCTCATTCGTTCTAGCCGGTGGTCTGTTTACTCTGTAAATGACAACAGCTAATTTAAAAATAGCTATCCTTTTAAGAGTGCTGTCATTTAGCTTTATAGAACACAGTTGTCTCTCTTTTACTCTTTGTCTGGTCCCTGTTCTGCGACTGACAGCAGTTTATTTTTCGGCTGGTGAAACACAATTTCTTCGAAGCACAAAAAATAACATTATGGTACAACGATCAGTAGCAATAATATATTTGTTTTGTTGCCAACGTTTAAAGTGGAGATGCGCGTCATATGCTTTGCTATAATTAATGGCGTAATTATTTAAAATTGGAGTTAAACTGACAGTAAGAATAAGAAGTATAGTACAAAAACCTAATCGTTGTGGTTTTCGGAAAGAAAAATTGTATGATGTTTATTGCTTGTAATTAGTAATTTTACTGGAAAATATAAAAAAATGTAAATGAATTTAGACATTCTAAATAAAAAGAATTATTTAAACGGAGCAACAAAAAAAAAGTTTCTAGAGTTGACAGCCAATGGAACTCTCTGAATCATGTAATTATATATTTTTAAAAGAAACAATAGATATTATTTAATTTTTTATTTATTTATTTTTCAAGCAGTAAATGTTGGACGCAAGATGCGATCAGACTTGCCCTTCGTGAAAGATTTGACTCTGTAGAACATTAACGTATTCACAAGATATTGTGAACTAAAAATCAGTTGTTAAATGCCGGTTATGAAAGTAATTTGGTAAAAATATTTGAAGTATTACCCGTAAACATTTTAACGTAATATATGGAATTTTCGATATAGTTAATCATCTGCGGTTAAATAAAGTTTGCGATGTTTAAACATTTGCAGCAATCAGAAGAATATGTAACATGATCTTTTCTCCTGAAACATTTATACTTTTTAAATATTTAGTCCATAAGTTTAGTTAAAACATTATTTTGTCGTATAGATCTAAGTTTTGATCAGATTTTTATTTCTAATTCAGCCCTGGTGAAACCCCGGGGCTAGTCTGGTGTAAGGCCTATCGGGTCCTTTTCAATTATCCTTGTATAATTTTTTAAATTGTTTGACTCGCTCCGGGTTAAGCCCAGGAGGGACGCTGGTGTAGTATCACAGGGCTCCTTTTCACCCAACTTAACCTAACATATCCCCATCATCTTGGTTCTCCGGGTAGAGCCGCGTCGATTTATTAAAAACTAACGTTTCAGCCATCGTGTTTTGGTTTTCATCAGAGTCCTCTCATGAAAGCCACAGCACGATGGCAGAAATGTTAGGTTTAAAAAAATCTACGCGCTTCCACCCGGAGAACTAAGATAACATGTATGACACCCTATCCCTGTCTGCAAGATAAGCGAATGGTACTAGGATACATTTTTGAAACATCCGATCGACGCTCAAACAATAATTGTGGAAAACCAAGATATTAAATATGTGTGTCAAAATATAATGCTGATGCGAAATTTCAGTGATGTGAATCACAGAGTAATAGTAATTCGAAGCTTTAGTTTTGCTGTTAGTATTTTCAGAACGGCGTCCATTTCCTCGTTAAAGATTTGAGTGTTAGTAATTGCAAAAAAGGACATTAAATGGTTAGCAACTCGACATCGTAAAATCTGATTTTTATGCTCATGTCTCTAATACCCTCAGTTAGAAGATTAGTTCAAGTATTATTTGTATCACGGTGTGTTTTATATGCACTTCTTCATATAAACGGAATCTTACTAAAAAATCGGTTATTAAAATTAATTTTCTCCATGTTGCATTGCGTTTGTGGCGTTAATTATTTTATTCATGGATGAAATCGAATTTAGTGGTCTCGTAATTTCTATTACTAATATTTTGTACAATGAATCAAATTAAAGAATGCCAGCACTAAATAGACTGATGGAAAACATTTTAATAAAAAATTTCTATCCTCAGTGATGTATTTGCTGTATTAAATAATTATTGAATTAATACCCACAAATTAGAATCTATCACAATTGTGGTAACACAGACAGCCTTCGATAAAGCTAAACGTGTAAAATAGGCAATACACAGCATTTTAAAGCAGGAAATCCTTAAGCGGTGGCAGGATAAGATCAGTGGAAAACAGATCACAGAAAATTGGTTGGTTGGAAAAATGGTATTATAATATATATATATATCAGCAACACTAGCAAAAAGTTATATCAAATATATTTACGTTGTTTAAAAAAAGTACATCGCAGCAGTATTAAAGCAATTTATTTGCAAATAGGTTGCATTTCTTGTCAGGGCTGCAGATTTAAATGGGTCTATGATGTTACCCAGGAAAAGTGGTGGAAGGAAAATTTATTCAGATTTCCAAGCTACGCCAGGGGAATGGTGGCTTAGAAATTTTCTCACCGAGCGGGGTTGGTGAGCGGTAACGCTCCGGTTTGGCAATCACGAGGACGCGTGTTCGTATTCCGTCCCATCATTCAGATTTCGGTTTTCCATGATTTCTCGAAATCATTCCAGGCGAATACCTGGATGATTCCTTCAAAAACCCATGGCTGAAATCCTTCTCGTTCGTTGCCTTCCTTTCCCATGACCTCTGATTTCTGATGACCTCGTTGTCTAAGAGGCAAAAAATATAAAGAAAGAATATTTACACTGATAGGTGGCACCTCTCAGGCACTAAAGGGCACATTGTAGATGCTGGAAAACTTTAACGGTAATCTGAGATGCAGGAGCTGGAGATTGCTGAAGAAAGATCTCTAATTATCAGTTTTTGAATATATATAAATCTGGATACTCAATGAAGTTGAAAAGGAGATCTTAGAATAGTCCAAAATAGAGTTATTGGATGGTCAGTATTGGGGCCCAATAGAAAATATATTAAGGGGATAAGTTAAGAAGGTCACAGCCATGTTTCGTGGAGGAAAAATCAAAGATGGACAATAATTGTGCTCAATCCTAGTTGAATAGACCATTAGATCAGCAAACAAATGGGTCAAGGACAATTTAGATCGCAGGATCGCTGGAGTTAGTTAGCAAATAATCGCCCGGAGAAGATTGTTGATGTTGCATGTGGCCTCATAAATGAATAAAGCAAGGAAATAGCGTACAAAACACTAGTGTGTCCGCATTTGGAATACTGTTGTAGAATTTGGGATCCGTATTGCAAGGGATTGATTGACACGTTAGAGAAAGTACAGGGCGCTAATGACCTCGTTGTCGACGCGCCCTAAAACCTAAACAACAACAACAACAACAAGAGAAAGTACAGAGGAGAGTCGCTCGATTCATGACCGCTAGTTACAGTCCTTACGTGAGTGTCACAGAGATGATACGTGGGTTGGGCTCGGATTATTTGGCGGACAGACAACATCGTTTTCGTTTGAATTTGTTGGAGAATATGCGAAAATCTTTGATTTACGAGTGCAACGAAATACTTCTTCCGCCAACCTATTTAGGTCGCAATGACAGGAGGGATAAGATTCGAGAGATAAGATGCCGTACTGATACATTTATGTATTCCTTCTTTCCTCGTTCTGTTCGGGATTGTAATGCACTGAATTAGGATTGGTGCTTATCACCATCTGCCACCCACAGTATTTGTGATTTTCAGAGTATAGATGTAGATGTAGAACCGAAGAGGCCAATTTATTTCACGATTGAAATGGCTGATGGTGACGAAATACCATTCGGTGTTATTCTCATGGATATCCACTTACCAATACATATACGCCAGTTATTCTCTTTTTGGGGAAAATGTTTATGACCAATTATTTCATTTCTATGGTCGACATATGGTCAAGGTATGGTCAAGGTCTTCTTTCATAGGGCATTTAATTACATCAATCAAATGCGTAGTTTCCAAAATGAACAAAGCAAACGTTTCAGGCCTCTGAAAGAACTATAATTGTCACGTGATGTAAACATTTTGACTACCACAACGCCTTTAGTGCCATGTTGTGTAAATATTTAAATGTTGGACAGTGGAAGTGTGAAGCTGTGGCTCTAGTCCCGCATATTCATGTCTTGAAATCTCGCATCTTTTAGCACACAAGTTTATATTTACGATAAATACCGGTCGTATGCGGCAAAAACATCTTCACTCATCTCTTTATCACCAGGCTTAAACAGTCATATTAAACTCTTTCTTGAGCTACTGTATATAAATATGCTATATAAATATATTACTCCAAAATACGATGTAATAACTTTGTACACTGAAGCACTACAGTTAAGAAATAACCAAATATCACTTGGCAGTTGTGTATTTCGGAGTAAACTTACTAATGATAGTTGACAGCAATATACGAACATCACGTGGAAACAGCAGCTGAAAACCTCATAAAAATAAAAACAAACTAAAAGTGTTCACTGAGACCACAAGCCAGATGTGAAAATTGTTTAGGTATTGCCTTTAATAAAACTAAACAAACTGTTCTACTCTCACTCTAACAGTTATATCCATAGAAGCTACATTTTACTGCTGTATAATTTTATTAATGGCATTTCAGTAGAAGTTTAATAATGATTATTTTTCGCCGATTCACAAGAATTTTTTTTCCCGTTGCATCATTCATCCTAAATCTACAAAAACTAACATATATTAAATTCAGTCTGTTTTTTTTTTATTACTGATGTAAAATAGAGAACACATTATTTTTAGGTTCTTTGCCGTCGGATGCCCAGTTCATTTGTGTTAGTAAAGAAAGTGGGTTTTCCTCTTGGAGCTTTAAGCCTCGTCGATATCGAGGTCATTATGTCAGGAAAGTACAAGAGGCAAGAAACTAGAACAAATTAGGCCACGATATTTTGAAGAAACGATTTCGGCAGTAACCAGAAGTGAGTTCGAGAAACGATGGGTAACCGAAATAAGGATCGTCGGACAGGGATACGTCTGCTCACCCTCCAAGTTTGGTCCGACGTTTCGGATTCGATGTTAAACGAGATAGGATTACGACAGAGGTGGATTGACTGATCAGTAGGTAAGAAACACTCTCAACATGTATTTGAGGCAACATAAAATTACTATTACTATCGTTTTCATTAATGAATTTCAGTTAAAATTTGCCATTTCAACTTTTGCAAGTAGGAAAATTGAAGCATTTGAAATGTGGCACTATAGAAGGAAGTTGAAAATTAAATGGACAGCTAAAGCACCAAAAGAAAGCGTTTTTACAAATGTTGGAGTAGGAGAGATGTTTGTGGAAGAATCCCATAGATTTAAGGGTCAGAGTGGTGGTTCACATTTAGGATTAGTTCGTTTGTTATTGGGAGTAACACCTGAAAGAAAGAATTGCAGACGAAAACAATGGTTAAAGTATTGAAGAATATAACTAAGGACCTATGTTGTAATGGCTATGTTGCAATGATGGTAGGAAGAGATAGAGTATTGGATAAAACCAGTCGAGAGGCTTGTGACAGGAACAGAAAAATGTGCAGTCAAAGGTAACTGAATTCTTAAAAGTTAGTTAAATTGAAGAAATGTGTTCTAAAGTTTGTTAACTCTGATGGACGAAACGAACTTAGTTCTCCATTACGGTATAATGTCTTAAATCTTGTTAAGTCGAAATGCCGCACTTTGAAAGAAAAATTCATAAATACTTAATATCACCTAAAGCAACCTGAAGGGTTCTGTTAATTTTTCCTAAAGTTTTGCACACCTTAAGCGAGTATATAATAGAAAGTTTTTGTTGCGAAAAACGTTATTAGGTGCAAAAATTTAAACTAAACATCAATGAGTTCAGCTGTTCTCTGGTTGTCTCATATCTTGTAATGACAATGTATTTGAACAAATTCTGGCAGCATCACCTTGAAATGCGTGACTAACTGCGCACAACGGGAGGTCCGTGGGTTAACCTCTTTCCCCTCGTTAACTGAACGGGAGAATTCGCAAATTGGGTACAGCAAGGTGTTCCGGGCCCACGTTAGGGCCACAGAAAGTGCATTAACGTCCTAATTTGCGCTTAAATTAGAGACCACTTAAAACATCCAGCACTTCGTTAGGTCGCGTTGAAACGTCTCCTGAGCTCATTTCATTTGACAAATTGCACACCAGAGACAAAGGAACCATAAAAAATGGCATTAAACGTTTATGTTTAAAAAAATTTAGGTCGTAAAATCGTAATAGGGAAGATGATATTCAGTATTTAAGGAAGTTGTTGTAGCTTAGTACCCACTCCGAATAATTTTTTGCCTTGACCATTGACAGCGCTTCTATCGACAAAATATACAACGTGGAATATAACGAAAATTTGGTGATCACCATTTTCATTGTTCTCTACAGACAATTTTAAGTTTTCCGAGACATTTTGTAAATTTTTCATTACCAACTAGCATAATCAACATTTACAATAATGGTCAAGGTCCAGAATTTTTCGGATAGGGCAGATATCGATTTATCGGTTGTGTGCTTAGAATTGGAATATTTAAATATCTCGTCTTGAAAATTCAGTTGGCGAGTAATGAAAATAAAGAATGACGCCAGGGCTAAATCACCAATTGTCAAATTGAGTTAAGAATAACTTAGTTTAATTCCATCCACTCGATTCAACGACTACACTGATTGATACTTCAGACCCTTGATATTGAATTTAATGTTTTGTGATTGGTTAAAATTAAGCCACATTTTAGAAAAATACACATTTACATTTTTACTGTGGCGTCATTAGTAGATGTATTTCAAATGTTTGTAAAGCATGAAGTACTTAAGTGGACATACCGAGAAACACGTTTCGTGTTTCAACGTTTTTTAATTACTTAAATGGGATGCTACATGGGAACCAATCGTGACTTTAAGGAGATTCGTATTTTTAGAATTCTGAAACCATTTAAGCGTTTACAGAGGCATATTTGTCACTCTGGAAGATTTAAAAAAATATAGGTAACTGTAATATTAATGACCGGGATTAAAATAATACAAGTGATTTTTGACCACGTGATGAAATGTCATTCTTGAAAAGGATTGATTGATGTGGTAAAATAAGTAAATAAACTGATGTTTCGGTGCAAATAAATTACTTTTTACTACAGTAAAATACAACTTGATCTGCCAGGATGGGTCAGTATGGGTCAGTAAGGCGCCCCACCATGTATCGTGGAGTTATAACAGACGGAGCTTGAACCCAAGTCCATCCTCACTGCGATGATTTGGTGGTTTTCAGCAGCCATCAGTGCTCGTTTCCAATGTCAGAAATAAAAAGCCAGCAAAAAAATAATCGTTTCAGGTACGTCAACATCAGTTTTATAAGCTGCCACAAAAATAACATCCTTAGCAGAACCATAATGCACAGAATGTAATGTGGTAGTTCCCTTGCAGGTTTATCCTTTGGATAGTATTTAGCAGATACAAAAAGTGCAGAAAAGGAAATAATTTTCACAACCATATTTAGTTGATTTTTATATTTCAGAAGTTAGAAGTCGAAATACAAGTAATGAATTCCAGTAAACTGTAGCCATTTGTTAATCATAATTTATATAGAAAGTAAAACTAATATCATTGTTGACTGTAATTGTTTGTCAATCGGTATAACATTGTTGTAAATTATGGCTACACTTCAGGTGCATTGTTGCATACACGCAGTTACATCTTTTCATTAAGTAACTGAAAAAGAAATAGCAATGGAGTTAAGGTAATGGCACATTCTAAATACTGTATAACTACTGACGTTTAAATAATATAATTGAATACTGCAGAAAAGTAACGTGTAGATTTGAGTGAAAGATTTATTTGTGATGTTATTCTGCCAGAAGTATTTTCTTTGATATATCACGTATTTTTATGGTGATTCTCCACATAAACAAAATCTAGCTGTCAAAAGAGTAAGCGAAGTGGTAAAAATCAGTTTTTTCTCTCTGATTCAGCTGCAAAATTGTCGTGTCACTGGTTACAGACATCTGTTAAGCGCAGTGAATTAAATGCCTGGGAGATATTTGTTTGTCTGTGTGTTTTAGATTCATCTTTTTCGTTTGTGATGTTAGCCGAGCATAACACAATCATTCGGATTACTGGAAAGTGAGAGATTCGACGCAGTGTTTGATTTTTGGGATGTTATAAATTTTCATTTGTGGTAAAGAACTGACTTTGAAACGGTGACATATTGAAATACTCGGAATAAATTGATAGCAAGTGACAGCTGGGAAAAAGATCTGAAGTATTTTTTCTTTTATTTAAAGCAATACATTTTGGTCGCGGGTGCGATCAGGATTCCTCTTCATAAACGATTTGATTCTGTAGAAACATCGATGCATTTACAATACATTGTGAACTAAAAATACTTATTAATATTCAAATGTCGAGATACCACACCTCAAATCAGCATCTCGATAATCAGGGTAATTTTGTAAACATGTGTGAAGTATTATCCATGAAATATTAATGTAATAAATAGAATCTTCGAAATAGTTAATCTTCTACAGGTAAATAAAATTTTTGATGTTTAAAGTTTATTTACCAATCTGAAGAATATGGAAAATGATCAATCCAGATTTGGGTTACATGGTATCCCCAAATAACATCAGGCGAATATTGAGATGGTTCCTTCAAAAGGGCCATGGCCGAACTGCTTCCTGTTCCTTGTCACAGTTCTTCCCCTCGTCTAATGATCTCTAAATCGACGAGGTGTAAAGCCAGAAACCAAAATAAAAGAAAAGAAAAAGTTTAGTGCTTATGATAGAGAGTAAACAGCAAGTACATAGGCTAGTGAGATTATTGAAAATAAGGCTAAGAGAAGCGTTTTAAATGCGAGGAAATGGAATAGCGTTAAAATGTAAGTGCATTGAGAAAGTAAGAAATCTGAAGGTTGCAGAAATAGGTGTAATAGATTTACAAAGAAATGGGGAAGTTCGACGATTTCAAGCTATATAAATTCAAACAGGTTTTATCGAAATCTAATGAAGTAACGAAGGAAGAAACAGAGGATGACGGAATAAGAGACTAACAAAATAACGAGGTCAAGTTCTGACCAATGATTTATTTTTCATCCGTGTTAGCTTAGTTTCGCCAAACAGATGATGAATAATAAAATTAACACATTCGTAACCAAAGGAGTTGAAGTATTCTGGGAGCTCAGTATTATGTACGCCAAGAAATTATCTCCGCAAACTTTGCGTCTCTCTTTTCATTTCTTATGTTTACTGTCTAGTTTTTCTGATCCAGATGTCCTCATTTTGCTACTGACATGACGTTTGCGTGGCATCATAATGTCTACATACATCATCTGTGAAAACAAGTCTGTTCGTTTTATGACTTCTGACTTGAGTCATGTCCCGGTCAGTTAACGAGAGTGTAGCCGCGCTGCAGAATGTTTTGACGTCACATCAGTTGCCACTCTCGCAATCTGTTTCAGAGTCCTGAAGTTCAGAACAGTAAATGCTGCCATCGAGGACAGAGATCAAGTGAAAATTTCACCGAGTGTTGTAATGTGCTTTTTTCCATCTCTGCTTCTTCTATTCGGGAAAATCAAGTTCCGTATTTTTTCAAAAGATGAAACGTACTACACAACGGAATATACTTGCTCTTCCTTTTTTCCAAAGTCTTAAAGAGAATCGTTAGCGAGATCATTTTAGATAATTCGTTCTTTCGGCGGCTTTACTTAACAGCTCATACTAGTCCCACGAGTATCGGGATAACTTTAGTATGTCTCTTGGCAGGGCCGGTTTAAGGCTACCGCAAGAACCGCAGTCGCGGGGGGCCCCAACCTTGAGGGGGCCCCGCCACGATCCCCTTCAAAATTTATCCTTACTTAACGAACAATTTTCCTGCTAAAATAAATAATCTACAAATTCATAATGTTAACAAACTGCGTTCACAATAGACGTTTCCGAATCGTGTAGTTCCAGGAGAAGTCCTTCATCAGATTCAGTTTTGAGAAAGTCGTATCAGATGTAATTACAATAGACCTATATACTTAAAGGCGTGTATTGCTCTGAACCTGTTTCAGCGATTTATGTAATTTCGTTCGAATAAACTCATTCATCTTTTGACGTTTCATATAAAAAGTTATTGAATTAAAATGTGTATGCCTTCTCATGTGTCTCCAGCCCCAAAAACCTAATGTACTAGCAAAGAAAGGCAAGAAAAGAAATGTTGGATACTAAAAGTGTATATAAAAATAATAGGTATAAAACTGAATACAAAAACAATTTCATTTGACACAATGGGCAGCAGGGCTTATTCAGAAATGAAAGTGACAGTAGTTGGGAAATACATATGAGATGCATTCATAAAACACCAAAGAATCGGCAAAGTTGGTCCCGTTCAGCTAATACTCAACAAACTGTTGACCCGTTTGTACAGATTTAGAGAAACCTCAGTTCTTCTCTTTAATTGTTGTTTCAGCTCTACACACAGATTATATATATATATATATATATATATATATATATATATATATATATATATATATGTGTGTGTGTGTGTGTGTGTAAAAGTCACTCAAATCATTAAAAGTTTAGGCAAAAGTACATCTAGAAAAGAAGTAGGGGGCCCCGAAATCAAACTCCACAGGGGGCCCCGCAATTCCTTAAGCCGGTACTGTATCTTGGCATTAGTAGACGCGTCCATCGATTAGGATAACATAAATGACATAAAAGATTTATACTAGGGCAAATCAAAAAAGTAAGTTACACTTCCAAGTTTGGCCATTTATGACCGAAATGTTAGGTTTCGATAAATGGACGCGGTTCAACGCGGACAACCAAGACAATACAATGAAGAGTAAGTTTACAATGCAGATGGTTGTGTCAACATTCTCTGATTGTAAATTCCACAATTTGCGGATTGTTATTGGTCGAACACAATCAGGCTTTTATTTTGAATAACCAAATTGCACCATCTATATATTTAAAATCCACTGTTTACTACGTAGATTCTTCATTGGGCGAAATGTTAATTTTCAGATTTTTTTTTAAATATCATATTATTTTGATATTGCTATTAATAATATCAAGTTAAAAGATGAGAACAGTCGGCCACAAAACTCAGGTGGTAAATTAAATCGCCTCACTGAGGGCCGGTTGATCGAGATTTGATCCCAGCCGTAGACGAAGCTGAATGTCCGGAACGGCTACCCTGGCCCATTCAGCCTGCTATCCAACGAGTAACGTGGTGGAAACACCGCTGGGACGTAAGGAACGGCCGGAGCGTGGCGTTGACCCAGTCACATTCTACTAGTGCCAAAGATTGCAATGGAAATGCGGAGCTCTACCTCCGTGAATCGTGGGGTAAGTGGCAGTAACCCTAAAACCCTGTGGCCTTTACCTTTTAAAAGTTTCGAACTAGTTACCATGTATAGGCCCACGATAACAGGAATACCTGACGTTAGGAAAATCCCTGGAATTTTTTACTATTTAAATTTCTGTCCGGTGTCCCGAAGTGATGTTCAGTTTTGCTATAGACCTAGTGTGGAAGGATACATGTCCTGGTTTTCAATAAAAACTTAATAAAGCTACATGTACGACAGTGACACAATGAAAGTATTGTTGATATAACAGTGAAAACGGTTCAACGTATTGTTACTGTTTACTCACCTGTTTGTTGCAATATATGATGTTTCCATCAGTTGAGAAATTGGGAAATTGGTTAATCCACTGCCTAATTACAGACTATTTGGAGATCGGTACTTGATCATATTCTTCATGAGAACACACAGCTGACTGATATTGTCTCTGGCTGACTGTAGCTTCTGTGCGACTAACAGTAAACTAGGATCGAGTAACAATGACCATATACATGTTCATTTCAATTGTTGAAAATTAACACCTAACAAAAATTTGCATTTTTCTGAGTTAAAACGCTATTGTTGACATTCGAAAGAAAAATAAGTAAAATAGTCAAAAATAAGTCCTAACGCAATTTAGGCATTTTTAGGCACTTTAAACTCACAAATAACGGCCTTAAATGTCCTACATATATGATGTTATTTTCATGTATTTCAATCAGGAACAAAAATGGTTTTTGCCTAAAATCCGAGGTCTACTTATAACATAAGAAAGGTCTGAGCGGTGAAGAATGCTGAGTCTAGCAGGAGTGCCAAGTAGTGAATTCCAATGTTGATAAGAATATTTGATATGGTTTTAGCCACCTGCAATAGAAATACATGCGACATACGTAAAATATTTACTGTTCTGTATCACTATTTGGTTAATAGCTTGAGTGTAACACGTGGTATTTAATTTCTGCAAAGAAATAGTAGTTAATTTTGTCGTGAGCTCTAGGATGATTATTACCCAACGTATTCCAAATATAACACAATAATTAGGATATGGTTGAATAGCCTATATCAGGAGTGGGCAAATAGTGGCCTGCTGCCTGATAAGAGTTTTATTGTGGCCCACAAAGACAGAAAAAATTGCAGCTGTTTGTATTTGAAAAATTGAATTATTGAATGATTGAATGTGTGATTTCAGGAAACGAGGTTGTTCGCGCATCAATTGTTTAAGCATGTAAAATCATCAAAGTAAAACTAGGTTTATTTGCAAGACAAGCAATTTATTGCCATTTTTCTCCATTTCACTTTATTACGAAAACAGTGTTTGGAAGTGTATCTGTTAAGATTAGGGATCATCTGCAAACACTAAAGGGCAAAGTTAGAAGTAGTTTTCAAGACTTTAACAAAGTTAAACCTAAATTCAATTTCCTCTCTTATACCATCACTGCTGATATTGACACAGATCCCGAGGAGCTGCAGCTGAACTTATTGCCATGCAGTACGATAACAAACTAGCATGGATAAAGAAATTTGTTGGGAAAATGTTCTCCACATTTGGGACTGCATATATATTTTTTTTTTTCAAAAATTTTCTTGATTCATTGTCAACAAGAGTAAATATAGATGCTGTTTGACAGACATCAACTTACATGTGAGATGGGAATCGCAACAACCAATATCACTATTTTTTATTAAAAAAAAAATTAAGTGTTGAAAATTGCGGTAGGATACAGTTGTCTCATTAAACTGATTGGAAAATTAAATGTGCTTGTAACTATATATTAGCACAAAACATAAATTATTCCTTCTGACATTAAGAGTTAACTAATGAATGCAATGATTCTGCTACCAAAAAGTGGCCCCCGAGCCAAACACCCTGGCCTATATGAATGTATATCCGGCACAATGAAAAAAAATCGCCTGCCTAAACTCTCTCTAGCTAATTGCAGGACAAATTCAGTCACTCAATTGCCTTCAAATTGTCTCAGTTAAAGGATATTCCAACCATTCTTAGCGAAACCGGTATCAGTGAATTGTCTGCTTCTCTATTTTTAGTCTGAACCGAAATAAGTTGTTAAAATAAACACGTACGATTACTGTGTCGAACAAACACTGTACACCACCCTAAACCAAACACAGAAATTCACGTACGAAATTAAATTCGTCTGAATCCTTGATAAAAATGTGTTCATTAACTAATGAATGATGAGAACGGTATATTATCGCCGAATTTCTTAACCTGCATGAATGCTTATTTTTATTGTCATGTTTTTCTATTTCAATGATACTGTAACTTTTTACCGATCTGGTCATCTGAGGACCAAGTGAAAACGGTCCCTGTTGTTGACAGGTGAACGGTGTGAATCAGGAGAGGGGATTGACCTTTCTCCTGCCCGAATTCAAATTGGGTTTGTTAGACCCTCCCTTCTTAACCTATAGGAGGAACGTCTGTGTCGTCATCTGTCAGCGAAAGAGATAAATTTTCATGTTTTGTATGATAGGTGTATTTTTGTGTGGGAAATGTATAGTTGAGTCGGTGATTAGGGCCCGGCCCAGCATACCACTCATATATTTAAAGTTTGTTAAGTAGAGAACTAAAACACTTTTAGTTTTTTTTTCACTTCGAAACAAATATGTATGCAGCCGTCAAAGTTGTCGATTTTAGAGCATTTTTATTACGAGGTCAATCCATGAGAATGACGTTACCAATATTGTAGAACATTTCTCGAAGTTAAACGACAAATACTAAAAAATAACTCTAATACTGTTTCCAAGATGATTATCAGAAACCGCCTAAAAACCGCAATCAGGATGCCCTCTACGAGTGGATCCGGACTCGTACCTGGACGTGTTGTACCTCCCAGATCCAGAGTGTTGTGCCTGAGCCACACTAGTGGGTATAATCGCACTGTAGTATAGTAATTTTTTTCCTCGGAGAATACATTACAACTACTTCCTGCACAGAAACAAAAAGAATTTGGTGGATTAGAATAGCTTAAGATAGATTTCTTTAATACTCAAAATATGTGTTTAAATTGTTGCAAATAATTTAAAACTGCGTAAAAAAATTATTTCTTGACAGTAAGAAAAACACGAAGGAGCATTTTATCAGTTCATTCACTGCAAAGCCCACACAGTGCTCATGGTAAATGGCAGTCGCACTCAACGTGATGATTTATACCAGTCGACTCTGACATTTACGATAGCTGGAAGGTCAGAGGCTGTAATCACCTAACTGCCTTGTTCCCGCGCTGATAACGGAGACGTCGATGCTACACGTCTTGTCTTCTCGAAACCAGTATCGTTTTTTCACCTCTGGGTGCCATCTTCTAATTGCTAACCTGCTGTCTTCGAGTCGAAGACACATGCATGAACTATCATTGTAATGTGGGACTGTACTGGCCTGGGCATTTGTGTTTTCGGAATAAACAGCTTAAAATTGACTTCCTGGATCATAACAGACATTATTTAGTAGTAACCTGCTAGTGACAAACCTTTGCATTAGGAATCCTGATTACTTTTCAGAAATCTGGATGTTGACTATTAGTGAATTCTAGAATCTGCAAGAATTCCTACCCAGTGCACAACAGTTTTCCCTTACTTACCTATCACAGTCCAGATTAGTCCTATCAAGCCTCCAAACCCTAACAAGGTATGGAAGAGTGATTTATGAAAGATATTGGCTGACTGGCGGTGACGTACGTGGGCTGGCCACTAGTATGAGGTTGGAAGAACGTCCAGCCAACAAACAGTATATCCACCAGTCCATCCCGACAAACATTTCGTCCTCACAATTCGAGTCGAGGAAAGTATTTTGTAACCAGGACTGGACTATGGTTGATTTTTGGGAGTTTGGGGTAGCTAGAACATAAACACATTGGATATTTTTGGTCTGTCTACACAGAGGTTTCCAATCTGCGTGGCACGTTATCATATCGGGAGGGGGTGGGGTTGGGGGAACGACAAGTGTGAGGTAGAATCACATCCTCTGTACCAGTATTTCACAGCTGCGTTGGTACCCCTCACTGGTGGGCGTTGAAGATATAACAAGGGGCATTTCTAGTCCATTGCATGTTTTGGGGGCATCGGGGTCCATTTACAGCCTCCTGTTTTCCAATATTATATCCGTCATTTAAGGGTTGCAGCAAAGAGTTTTTAATATCATTCCCATGACGGAGTGGTATGAGAACCGTCAGAAGTAATAGGCCTACATCATTCATATCTAAACAGCCCAGATGAAGGTCCCAGGTTGGGCGCCGAATCATTGGAAGTAGGACATCATTCAAAACAGTGCGAATTAACA
This sequence comes from Vandiemenella viatica, assembly GCA_031002005.1. Lineage (NCBI taxonomy): Eukaryota > Metazoa > Arthropoda > Insecta > Orthoptera > Morabidae > Vandiemenella > Vandiemenella viatica. The sequence goes on along the minus strand of CM061919.1, from coordinate 102,700,618 downwards.
TTATTCCTGCAAAAAGTATTAAATGTTATATTATAGGATTTAGTGTAGTCAGAATTTTATTAGCTAATAATACAAACAGACTATTAATAGTAGATTGGAGTGATTTAAGATTGCTGGTCATGGTTTAGGAATGTATGTATGACCATCAAAGATAATTATAATTTAAACTTTGTCATAATACATATTCCAGATGTGTTAGTACCTTTGTGAAGTAGTGCAGGCAGGTAAAAATGAAGATTAAACAACATCTCACAGCAAAGCTGCTACGTGTATTTTGAAAATTTTCAGTGCTCCTGTAACTAGCTAGGGATCAACCCCTAGAAATTCAGTTTAATGAAGTGTTAGATATCTGATATTAGTCCACATGTGAGGCCATCTTGCTAGACTTCAATCAGTGCGACGTGGCAAGTGAAAAATACATATATAGTATAAAATGTATACAATCATAACAGCCCAAGAAATAAACATCTAGAATATCAATGAAGCAAGACAAACTACATATGCTTCACTAGATATTGAGTCAATGCAATATCATTTACAAATATCGCAGTTACATATATTAATGTCGTTTGAATATCTAGAAAGATAAATGCCTTCACAAATTGAGCAATTAAACACGTACACCAGACCTTTCTATATGAACAGACACACATTTAAGCTAAGGCTACTTAAGTAGTTAATAATAATGACATATAGAACATAATAATACTAACCATTCTAATACTAGCAAATAAAACACAGGTTGGTTTCAAAATTATTAAATTATATTCTTATCATTCAGTTACAGGTTCCAGTTAAAATTCGTTTATAACATTTATGAGGAGTAATCATCATTCCGCCGTTAATCTTCGACAAATGTTATAAACCTCCAAGAAACTGACTTCATGCTGGCAGCCGAAGTGAGGTGAGTGTTGTGCTGTCCGCTCCCGGTTGTGCCGTCGGCGCTGTCCCTGCAACAGAGTGACGTCAGTGTGCTGTGAGTGTTGGGGTCCACCCCTCCCAACCCCCTCCGTGGACCCCTGACCCCACCCTCTGCCGCCGCTGACCCCGCGCGGCACAGGAGGTCACGGGCTACGACCTCCGCCACCCAGCAGGTCCCTAGTGAGGCGATGCACCCTCCAGGACTGACGTGCCGACCCGCCTTATCTGCAGAAGATTGCCGACTCCTCGCGACAGAAGCGGAGACTGCAGGGGGTGGAGAGGGAGAGGGGTACCTCTGATCGGCTGCGCAGGCGTCCGTTGCGGTGGCGGCTGGGCCGAGTTGTGGAAGTGTCTCGGGGAGGCGGACAGCCGCCGGTGACCGTGCAGATAACGCCCCGGTTTCAGACCCTTCTATACCAGCACAGCCGTCACCAAAGAACTAGCAGCCTCGCACCCTCTCCTCCACACGCAGCCCCACCGCCACCGCTAGAGACTCCGACAGGCCGCAGGATGCACCCTCCACTCCCTCTCAGGACCAGGCGACGCTGGTGGGTGCCGGGAGCGAACAGATCCGAAGACGGCCGCGCGCGAAGGCAACGGTCGTGACAGTAGCAAAGCCAGTAACCACAGGCCCCTTACAGAGCTGGGTATATATCCAGGGGCACTACGCATTCACAACATTCACCGCCACGGCCGACCGCGCATCTGATCACTGGCACCAGCACCGCAGCCAGCGGCGACTGGCTCTCCCCCTGGCGTCCCCGCCAGTGCCTCGACCAGTCGATCATCTTCTGCACAACCAACTGCACAGCGCATCACGCCACTTCAGGTCGTCTCACCTCAGTGGAGACCCACTGGCTGGCGGAGGCTGCATCCAGTCTGCTCGCTGTCCCGCCGGAGTCTGGAGTGAGCTGTGGCTGTAGGATGCCACCTTTTATACTGTGCCGACAATTGCGAGGATCATTTCCCAGGCAACGCGCTGTGACGTTTCAGAAATTTAATTGTTACCATGGATACGAAACTGCAGAGAGCTTCGAAGTATCGAGTTTATTATTTAGTCTGTATGAAATATAAAGTGTTAATGAGTGTTTGAAATCACTAACATGGAAAATAATTGTAAAGACTTTCAATCTGGTTATCAGTGCTACGGTTTTTTGATAATTTTTATCATTTGATTTTTCCTTGTATTGGTGTTTTGTTAAACTTTGAGCGTTAATGCATTACAGAATTGACAATAACTGTGTGAATCGTTTCCTTGCAACCGCTCGTGTGAACCAACGATTGGAATAAAGCTCATATTTTAGTTTGGTTATAGATTTTATAGATCTTGAAAGGCCATAATACGAAACTATCACGCACTCTTTATGCACGGTGACATGGTCGTTGGCAAGGATTACAAAGCAGTGGCTTCCGAGAAGGCCTAATCAACATCCGAGAATCAAAGGGGTCTCAGTTTTTAACATTTCCTGTTACAGAAGATATGGTAAATTTAATGTCAACAAAGAAAAAAAGGTAGGCACAGCAGCAATAGTTATGAAAGTGACGATGTATAAAATATGTTCAGAGATATTTCTTACTTTGAATGTAGAATATTATTTTTATAATTTTAAAGACATGGAAATAAAAAGTGTTCTTAATTATGACTCTCTCTTCCATAATTATTGTTTCAGTCTTTCACTTAGCGAGTATCCGGATTTTTGTACCAAATCTACGGAAGTTTTAACGGCCATCTACGGATATTCAAAGCCAAGTGGCTCGCAGCACTGCTGGCCTTTCTGTGCCTCAGAAAAAGAAATTTGAATCTCCTGTCCACCACCGTAGTCAAGGTTCGATTTGAAGTAAAGTCTTCAATGAGATCCCTAATGGACAAAAGCTGACTTTTTGTGGGGCGCAGGATTTTCTAGACAGTCCAGTTATATTAAAAACGTGTTAATAATAGTCAGTTAAATCATCGATAATGTGTGAGAGAATTTAGTCAACTAGCACTTGATGAACGAATAAGTTTTCGAAACCGGCGGTCTGTTCATCAGTTAGTGTAACTTCAGGTATTTATTTCATTTCTTTAAGGAAAAAAATTCAATCTACAATCTCCATAATAGTCACTAAACTTCGCCACGTTCTCTACTAACTGGCGTCAAAGTATTTTTCTTTTAATGAAAATAAATTCAGTTTCTTTTTATTTTTCACTTTAGACGCAGATATAAGAGCTGATTTTTTATCGAAAGGTTGTAAAATTTCTCAGACCATCTCAGTATCTCGAATAAAACCCATACAAATTTACAAATAACTCTTAGCGTAAATTGTGTTTAATTCTACTTGCTTTTTTCATGTTCTTATTTTCTCCTAGACTGCAGGAACCCTAAAATACGTTCACTGCCAGTCACTCGGGGGAATTCAAAGCAACCTGAATTGAGATCTCTCTGAAAATCATAAATTTGCCAGCAACCATTGCTGTAAATTTATAATGAATTAAAGATATCATGTACGTAATTACTACTGTTCTGGGATGTAAAGTAATTTTCCATTCTATGTTTGTTGCTTTATATTTCTTACAATGAACTTCCAAGCGCAAATGATGTGCCAAGTTCTAATGCTTATATCTTGTGGGGTAAATTTTTTTTCTTATTTCGTCTTGTAAGCGGATATGAAACCGAGGTGACTCAAATCTGAATTTGCTCTTCCTCATATTCACTTAAACATCCAGTTTTACATTGCCATAGTGAATTTGTTTTTGGACCTATTTCCAGCAGCGATACCAGAATGATGGCTGACATTCCGTAGATCATTGTAAGGCATGAGGATTACTGTGATATTCGATTTATGGTCTTATTCTGGCTATGCCACTAGTTCCAAAGTGTTGCAATTCAGGCAGGTTTCCTCATCTCAGCCTTAGTATGCACGAACCATCTGCCGACCAAAGCATTTGGATCAACAAATGATGCTTCCTGATGAAACTCATTTATTTTCATGACCAAGTTCTAAGTTATTATTAAATTATATTAGTATATATTAACAGTATAAGTATATTAAAATTATACTGTCATGTAGCCAAATAAGTTCTTTATCTTGAAGTATTTGATTTAAATTATTTTAATGAAATTGGAAGCAGCATCGCTGAGGACTTAACAACTTGTCTTCATGCCGATACCAAACGAGGATGCGACCAACCAATCAGCCATGGCCTCCATTGGCCGAGGCACCTCTTTCCTCGTGACTGCAATAGAGTCCATTCAGCCATTGAAAGCTGAAAAAGAGGATTTAAAGATTTTTTTCGTCGTGCTCCGATACTGTGAGAATCTTTACTGGTAAACGTGGGAATCAAATGAACAGCGCTACCTTCTTTGTAGGGATCCGTACCAAACGTGGAACGGGTTTCACTGTCTGTCACAAGCCCCTACCAGTTAAACTGAGAAAGTTGGAGTCTTTACGTTTGCACGCGATATGCGTTCCGTTGACCGAAAAGCGAATATCGCAAACAAAATGTGGTATAATTATATTCTAGTGCATTTTAAGAGAAATAAAGAAAACAAAATTTTTTCACTCCCTTAACAAATCAGTAGGCGTTATTACTGGTTCTACTTTTCATTTTACACCAATTAGTAGTTTCTGCGAGTGTGTTAAACCGCTTTGTTAGTGGGGTATAGGGATGGTACCCAATCAATCCAAGAAAATAAATTCACAAACTAAATACCGTTATTAGTATAGGAAATTAACTTTCATGCCTCACAGGAAGATAGTGCTACTCTTTCTCCTCTCATGTCATTCGTCTGTTTAATTTTTTTGCAAAGTGCAGTGATACGCCGAAGGTGAAAAAATAATTAGTCATGTTACCGCTGCTGAGACAGTAACTCTTATAGGATATAATCATTCATCTAATAATAATTAACAATTTAAAATAACTTCCATCTAGAATACTATATGATAATTGGTACATTTGTCTTAAGAACTTTGTTTTGCATCTCCGTTTTGCTTCAGGGATCTGATAGGCATGAAAGTGGAGACAGCACATTTGGATCTTTATTCTCAGTTTGGCTTAGGTTGTGGATGATTTAATGTATCCTGTGTACATTAAACCTTAAATAACTGCAAAGAAAATTAAATTTCCACATAAACACATCGTGGTGTGGCCTCAGAAGCTGAAAACTAATTGCTACTCCTAGATTGTATAATTTGTGCCTAAATCATCGTTTTAGGTGGTAAGGCTGCTGTGGCAATCAGTTACCTGCCAGTATCTGTTTTATGTTTTGATCACTTAGGTTTCAAGCTGCGTTCAGATATTTCAAGTTCGTTCAGTAGATAACTAAAACATTTTTAGTTCTTTTTTTCACTTCGAAACAAAATATGTATGCGACCGTCAAAGTTGTCGAGTTGTTAGAGAATGTTTTATTAATGGTCTATCCAAAGGAATGACGTTACGTAGAATTCTAGATTTTTTCTCCACATCGACAATTTCTTGGACTTAAACGACAAATACTAAGAAATAACTCTAATATTGTTTCCAAGTTGCAAACATAATTAGCAAAAGTTATTTTGACGTTGCTTTCCTATATGTTAATAGCATTTGATTAAAGTACTTTTAATTCAGTCTGAATTGAATCTTAATATACGTATCCAAAACTTTATTTGAACCGCGTGAATACATCAGCGGTGTCTGCCACAACGTGGTGCGGTGTAGAGAACCGTGGAGCTGAATCCACTACCTCATCTGAAAACGCGTGAAGCGTTGATTTTCGTACCAAGCGACTCTCCTCTGATGCTACCACATACTAGATATCTACTGATGTCATTAAAGTAGGAAATAATAATTACCGAGTGCAATGCTGTAACTCTGTGTCCTCGCTATCGGGAGGATGTGGGTTCGAATCCCATTTTGGCCATCCAGATTTCGATTTTCCATGGTTTTCTCAAATCACTGGAGGCGAATGCCGGGATGTTTCCTTCAAAAAACGCCATGGCCGAATTCGTTGCCAACAGCCTTTTTACCCCTCTAATAATCACTACGTCGACGAGGCTTAAAGCCATAAGCAAAAAAGAAAAAAAGAATCCCAGTTCATAAAAAATAATAGTAATTAATAACAGTTCGTTGTGATAGATTATTCCAATAAATAAATGACCAATACAAAATTTTATTTCTCTAAGTAAATCGTTGACTTATCAGGAAAAATGCTGAAAAGTAAGCTATACGCTAAATCGAATTTTTCCGTGCTAAAACACTTGAAAATAAGCTAAATATAGCCATAAAAATGCTAAACTGGCAGTACTGGCGATGTTTCTAGAAAATCGAGGTTATGGGCGTTATTGAACAATTCTTGTCAGTTATAATCAAATGCGAAGAAATAATTTGCTAGAACACTTAACAAATTAATTTTTTTAACTGCTTAGTGTCTCTTTAATAGGGAGATCTTTAGAGATGGGGAGGAAAGGAACGGGAAAGAATTCGGCCATTGCCTTTCGAAGGAAGCATCCAGGAATTTGCCTGGAGTGATTTTGGAAGCCATGGAAAACCCAAATCTGAATGCCCAGACGGGGATTCGAGCCGCCGTCCTCCCGAATACGAGGCTAGAACGCTAACCGTTACGCCACCACTCTCGGTAACATATTAATTATTAGTTGTTTGTTGTTTATTTATATTCGCCGATGTTGATGTTTTCTTGTATTATCTGTACGGAGATACCGCACTTACAGTGAGCTACGAAACATCTATTTAAGGTTATGAGCGTCAAGAAACAGAGAAGAAATGAATTGCCTACAGTAAATACTGCGTTCAGCACGTCATTTTTGACGGACGTAAAAGCTAGTAAATAATAACGAAATATAGTCTATTGCAGTAGACTATCTAATATTAATGCTTTGTCAAGAGCTGTCATATGAGGTGAATGAACGGCCAGATAACAAAAGAAGCAAGGAGCAGTGAGTCTGTTATTCAGCGTATTGAGTGGAATGCGTTCCCCTGTGCTCGCAGGCTGTCCCGCGCTACACGCAGCTCCAACTCGAGTACGGTGAGCGCCATCTCGGAGGCGGAGGAGCAGTGCGTGCTCAACATATGGTTCCACCAGCAGTTCACGTACGGAGAGCCGCAGCACCTGCTGCTGATCGCCTGCTACGTGCCGCTCTTCCTGCTCGCAGCCACCGCCAACATGCTCGTCGTCATCGTCGTCGTCAAGTACCACTACATGAGGAGGTCAGTAGTAAGCGCGCTGATGCCTTCGTTGTTGTCGCACCCTAATGCCACAACAACAACAGTTAGCATTAAGCGAATTGCCAAATAACCTTGTGAGCTCATGTCGCCAATACAGTATTTCATAGAAACTATGCATCATTAGTGTTAAGATTTTTAAATATGATACAAGCAATTATTGAACACGATACGTATTTATTATGTATTAGAAATACATAACCGAACAACAGAAATGTAGCCGAGAGCAGCTAAGCACGGAATAACAACTGAACAGTTTATACATTGGTCAGAGTATAAACTAAGCTAGAGATATAACAGAGATATTATTGAAGTATAGAAGGCAGTAATTCAGATTAAATAAGTATAAACAAACGATACTCTAACACTCCCACCGAATTACAGCCTTCTTGAAACAATTATAAACCAATGTTTATTATCACTGTTGTTCAAGTAACAGCTGCTGTATTTTTAAGAAATAAAATATCACTGGCAAAGACATCACTGTACCCAACTAAGACTGTAGTGTTTGTCTTAGGTAAGTAGCACAATCCATAATTCTTGCTTTCTTTCAAATATTTTAGTATTTTCTTGACAACAGTCGAGTTATAATCTTCATAAGAATGTAGAAGTCAATTCACCTGACTTACAGCAAACATAACATCTGGTCTGCTTACTATTGCTGCATGGATAAGTGATCCCACTGCATATCTGTATGGGTGATTTTTCTCAGGTACTTCATTAACCTTTGAAAGTCTCACATGTGGATCAGCAGGAATACTGTTAGGATTGGCATCAATCATATCAAATTTCCTCAACAATTGTTCTACATACTCAGTTTCTTGTATAAAGTCTTTAAATCTCTCTATTTGCATGCCAACAAAATTTGTAATAGGGCAAATCTTTAAATCAAAATTCTTTTGCAGGTCATTAATTACTTCATTCAAAACAGTCTTATCTCTACAAATCAAAAGGCCATCATCAACATACAGACAAAGATAACAATTTTTGTCAATGATTTGTTCAGTATAAACACACTGATCTGCTTTGGTTTTCACAAAACCATATATATTTAAAATTGAATTGAATTTTGTATTCCAGCATCTAGGAACTTGTTTTAAGCCATATAAAGATTTGGTTTTACATACTATATTTGGTTTGCAGTCTTGTTCCTCTGGTGGTGTCATAAGAATATTCTCTTTCAATTCACTTACTGTTGTTGAGAAAGTCTCATCATAATGAATTCCTTCAGTTTGAGTATATATCTTTGCACAAAGTCTGAATTTGTAACCTGGACCAGTTGGTTCATCCTTAATGCAGAACACACATTTACATCCTGTTACTTTTGCATCCTGAGGCTTTTCTACCAATGTCCATGTTCCATTTTGATGATAAGATTTTAATTCCTTGTTTATAGACATTTTCCACTTTTCTGAATCAGATGATGTTATTGCTTCATTGTAATTTTGTGTAATAGGAATTATTGTTTCTACACAGTAGCATAGGTAATCCTTCTCAACTTCATCTTTTTCTTTATAGAGCACTTGTTTATTTCTAGGTCTCAGAGTCATATTTGAGGGTAAAGGTGTCTCAACAGTCTCTTCTAGTTTATGCTCACTGCTAGTATTGGTATCAGAAAAGTATTCAGCAGTAGTAATTGTGGAATCTGATTTGTCACTGGAGCTCTCTGATGTATGATTGTCATTTAATTCAGATGATGTGCCACACATAGATTCTGTCAAATCAACAGGGAGATAATTTCTTTTGACAGTAGATTCCAGAAAAACAGCATCTCTGCTTTTAATTACTAACTGAGAAGGAGGTATTATAATCCTGTAACTTTTTGAATTCTCACAGTATCCAACAAATTTAGCTTTCTTTGCTTTAGGATCCCATTTGCTTCGTTTTTCTTTAGGGAGATGTATCATCGCATCACAGCCAAATGTTCTTAAATTACTCACATCTGGTTTTCTTCCTGACCACATTTCTTCTGGTGTTTTAAATGTCAGTGATCGAGTTGGAGCTCTGTTGATGAGGTAAGCAGCAGTATGTACAGCTTCAGCCCAATATAGCTTAGGAAGATTAGCATTGATCAACATAAATTTTGCTCTTTCCACTAGTGTCCGGTTCATTCGTTCAGCAACGCCATTTTGTTCAGGAGTATATGATGTGGTTGTTTGATGGATTATTCCAGCACCTTGTTAGAACTCAGAAAAGTTATTGTTAACATATTCAAGGCCATTGTCTGAGCGTAAACATTTTATGTTACATTCTAATTGTTTTTCAACTTGCATTTTAAAATGTTTGAACTTTTCAAAAGCTTCTGACTTTTTATGGAGAAAATAAACAAATACCTTTCTTGCATAGTCATCAATGAATGTCATGAAATATTTCGCACCTCCTAATGACATGGTTTCCATTGGACCACAAATGTCAGAGTGTACTAGTTCAAGTAACCTTGTAGCTTTGGATCCATTGTATTTTAAAGGTAACCTGTTTTGTTTTCCTTCTAAGCAAGTTGTACAAACTAGTTTGTCTGGTTTCTTGGACAATTTTACACCTTCTGCATTCTCCACTATTTTCTGCAGATCATTAAAGTTCAAATGACCCATTCTTTGGTGCCATAAGAAAATGTCTTGCTCATCAACATCAGATATATATGCTTGATGATTATATACATTTAATCTATACATATTATTGATTAAACTGGCTGTCCCAACTATTTCATTATTCCTGTTTATTATTATACAGCCCTTACTGTTGAACTTTACTTGACCACCATTTCTAATTATCTGACTGACAGATAGTAAATTTGTTGACAACTCTGGCACATACAGAACAATTTGAAACAAAATTTTCTTACATTGGCCATTAGCATCACACACATTTAAACTCAGCTTACCTGAGCCTTTTACTGATAAGCATTTGTCATTTGCAACCTTAATTGAGTTGATGAATGGTACTGTTTCTTCTTGTAATATATTTCTGTTCATGGTCATGTGCATAGAAGCACCGGAGTCTATATACCAGGAATCACTGTTACTCACTGGAGCTATGAAAACAGCGGCATAGCTTGAGCTTTCCTGATTTTCAACTTTGTGTTTCTTCTTTGCTTTAGACTTGCACTGTGCACTCAGGTGGCCATGCTTATTACAAGTGTAGCAACGAGGTCCTTTTTGAAACTGTTTCTTGAAGCTTTTGTTGTTCTTATAATTTACGGCAAAAGCCGATGTTTCACCATCATTTATTTTTACATCTTGTAAAATTTTAGCCTTTACGGAGTCAGCACATATTTTCATACCGGAACTTTCGATGGCAATTATCATCGGTTTGTATGAATCTGGTAGACCGGAGAGAAGCAGAGTTCCAAGCCACTCGTCGTCTACTTTAAATCCAATATTTCTCAACTTGTGTGCTGTTGTCATGATTTTGCTAACATACTCTTCTACATTTCGACATCCGACTAGCGTTGTTGTGCACAGATCACGAAGTAAGCCCACACGACGCGTTAATCCAGAATCATCGAAAGCGTTTGCTAAGTTGTTCCAAACTTCTTTCGCTGTCTTTGCTTCCTGAATGTGGACATTAGTTGATTGAATCCACTAGCAGAATAATTTTTGACTTGGCTTTCAAATCGCGTTTGGGATCAACGTGATCATCACTCGCATTTTCAATGCAATTCCACAGTCCTTCGTGTTCCAGATAGGTTTTGACGGCAAATCTCCATGTCGAGTAGTTTTCCCGACCAGTGAGTTTTTCTATCAAAGTTAATTGATTGCTTGAGCTCATATTTTCGCACTTTTAAATGCCGCGTGTTGCCTAGGTTGTAACTTTTACTTTCGTCAGATATTTATCATCTTTACATATACCTGGCTACTGGGCCCATAACCTGTTAAGATTTTTAAATATGATACAAGCAATTATTGAACAATTAGCACCGAGAGAAGTTATCCTACTACTTCCAGACAGTAAACGCGATTTAAGGAACTAGTATAAGAAATATGACGCTTTTTTTTGTTTTGTTGTATGGCATTTGGCAACGGAGGCCATACAGCCAGCTTGATGTAATTATTAAAGCTGTCAGTATATATGTCGTCATCCAATATGTATGTTATATTTTTCCAATGTATGGACGCCACAGGACGGACAGGACATTCGCACAGACACAAAACACTTAAACATCCATGCCCGCGGCCGGATTCGAACCGGCGGCCTTCGGCACGCGGAGCTAGCACTCTAGCCCCTACGCTACCGAGGCCGGCAAATATGACGCTGTCGGAAAAGTGGCTCAAGGTTTTTCAATATGTATTATAATACCAAAGTTATAGTCGATAATTGTTGATCGAATCCTGAATATTTAATATTAATATTTTTAGTATAAACTGTGTAATTATCTTTATAGGTTCAAATCGGATAATAAATGATGAAATTAATCAGAAATTAAAATGAGACAACTCAGGACTTGTTTTGATCTTATTAAAAACAGACTAAATGAAATGTTGATTTACTTGAAATTAAATTAAAGTTTGAAACAATACAGCAGTTGTGTTAGTTTATAGAGCATATAAGACCTTACAGCGCCAATTGTACGACAGTCTCCCAAATTAATATTATGAAATCGCATTAATATTTACACATACTTAATTATATAAATGTCTTTTGTATTCTTCTTTGTAATAATTGCAGGAAATGTTTAGTTTCTATGGCTACGCATAGAGAGAAAGACGGAATAACGCTGGCGTGTTAGGTACAAGCGCGTAAGATATTTTTGCTAAAAATATTCGTTGAGATTTTAATAACGAACACGGTGTTGTCAGAATGGATGTTTTAAAAATGATTAATTTCGTTACAGTCATTGCCGATAAAGAACTTGCATTCTTCGGGAACCAGGAGATTGCTTCTTCTGATGTAGTTCGGTCTGGAAATAAAAAATTGACAATATTAAAGTTGTCAAGTATTAAAATAAGACTGCATTCTCTCTTTTAATTTGGGTACAGTTTAAAGAGGGAAATTAATTGAGCAAGAATTTTGTTCCCTGACGCTGAGAAGAACCTATCAATATAACAACGACAAACAGAAGATTATCCGAAAAATCCACGTAATCCGACCTGTCCAAAAATTCTACACGTGTTTTACTGGTTGGCTCGACATATTTTGTCTAACAGATTCGATTCGAAGAGTTACCAAATCCAGGGCAACGGTGATGCGATGGCCGGGGCGAGTGCGACGGTGTCAACTAAATACAGCAGGTAGCGGAACCCCAGTCTTGAAGGTTTGTAGGCAAGTGAACTTGAGTTGCAGTTGACACTTAGATTCATGCAGACGGATGACTCATCACATCATCTCACTCACTGCAGTCTCCGTGACCCCGGAGACAGCCTATCAAAGAATGAATGAAGTCTGTCCTCGTCATGTCACATGACAACTCAGTTCGCAGTTAGGGATTGCAATCCAGCAAAGCGGGATCCCGCAATCCCGCAATCAGACAGTCTGGCGTATCCCGCACAAAATTAAGCGCATCCGCAATCCTCAAAATGCGGATAAAACGCGTATCAGTGCGTGACTCGCTGCCCCACGCGGTCTCTATCGGATGTATTGCACTGTTTGCCTATACCCTTCCAGTTGGCATTTGGTGCGTGTGAACAAACGTTTGTTTTTGTCAACTTTCGTCATTCGTAAGTAAATAGATACACTTTTACGTATTCATTTTCGAGTACACATTTCTGTAATTTGAGTTATGTTGCGTATTTAGTACGATTTTGTAACTATATAATTATTTTTTATGTGTTACAAACGTTATCGGAACTACAAAGTTACAGCTTTTTATTCACGGTTTGATTATTCCCATTTTCCTTTTTTGTGGCTGAAAATTTGATTATTCGTTGATAGGAAACTAATGTTATCGTAATTTTAATCGCATACCTATTTATTTAGCACCCATCAAAAGGCATTTGTATATCCTTTGACTTATTGCTGTTTTGGCCGCTGCCTCAATGCGTTTCTTTGACGAAAGCTGCCTCTTTACATGAGCCGCTCAGGCTATAGATTAATACCTCTTCTCCTTGTTATTATTTCGACTAAAGGCAAAAAAAGTTATAATGAAGTTTTCACGGATGTATCGACGAATTGTGTTGTAGGAACACTATACTTCGACGGCTGCCTCCACCGTCTCCCTCACGTGTGAAATCACGTGTTTTTACAATGAAATCCGGAGATACGACCTACGAAAACTTCTCTGCAATCATTCGCCGAGAAAGTCTCCTTTCTTACTAAAAAGTAATAATTTCCACTCTTAAAACGTCGTTACGTCACATATGTAAAATTGTAATACTTGACAGTTTAAGTGTTGATGAGTAGTTTCCCTTAATAACATTGAATCAACCAAGGAATCAGGAGATATAATAATGAATCCCACAAAAACAATTTTGGTAAAAAAAAGGCCAAGTCTCGTGATTGTGCAGTGACAAAAAGTTATGAGATCTTGTTCTGAGCCAAGTCTACACTTTACAGAGTATATTCACTTCACTTTGTGAAATGGAATGCTTTCTTTTGGTGTTATGAAACGTTTATTTAGAATTAAAAACTTGGCCACTAAGCAAACTATGTTTTTAAATTCATGTGATGTATTGTAAGGCACATAATATGACCTAACACTGAATATTTTGCATTTTTTATTGTTTATTTAAAAATTGGTTTAGATTAAAAAACAAAAATGTAAAACCTCGAAATGTTCTTAGGACATGCTAAAAAGTTTTAATATCATTTTGCCGATTAAAATATTGTTAACTATTAATTTTTATCATTTAACTTTAAAATTGATTTATTAATTTAATTATTATTTAATTTATTAACGTTTTAAAAATCTATATTTTAAATATATGCGTTAAAAAACTGTTTGCGCAAATCCCGCGGGATTGAAAACACTGCGGGATTGCAATCCTTATTCGCGCCTTGTCTTGGTATTGGGGTAAGAATGCCCCCAATAGGATATGGGTGTGGCTAAACCTCGGGGCTCGATATGTCGCGTGAAAAAGTACATATACACACAAATTGTTGCAGTGTGCAACATCCACGTCTCTCATTGGCCGAAATATTCCCGCTTTGTAGTGCGACCAGAAGTAACAAAAAGCTTCAAGTCTTGACAATTTTCATACCCGATTATTCCCTCATTTAACGTCGTTTCTGAAACGTTTCCTAGGTCCTAATCGATTTGCTGGAACACCGCCTTTGTTGCACTGTCCCTTACTAAAAGCTCTCACACCAGCTCCAGCTTTCAAATTTAATGACGCGTCAATCACTCCACCTGCTAAAAGTTCGTTTTAGCGATTTAGGCCGGACGTCCAGGCATACCCGACACTCACCCGTCCATTAGAGCGCACTGGTGGCCCAGTAGTTAAAGTATCCGACTGGAGAATGTCCCCGGTTCAAATCCCGGTCGCTTTTGGGATTTTCAAATGCTCTTAACTCGACCTTCACCTCTAGCACAGCTTTACGTGTAAAGTGAAGTACGCCAGAACGCTTCCGTGATTACCACTATACCCGGTATGATTACCGGCTTCTGTTAACGCAGGCTACGAAAGGTGCGGAATGCGCAGAGAATAAAAACCCTAACGCCGAGCCTTACGACCACGCGAGCCTTTATCCTTCAATTGCCATGTCTGGTCACGTGCGCCTTTCACTGAAAACATTTTGGATATTGAATATTTCTTGGGACATTGAGATACGTTGTTATAAACTGCACGAAATTATTATATTCATAAAATAGCAAAGAAAAACTGTTATAGGCAGTTGGCAAATGAAACAAACAGCTCTGAATAAATCAGAGAGTTTATCTATGTTGGAGTCTTTTACTAGCCACGACAAAAGCAATCTAGGGAAAAGCGAGCCGTTTCCAAATTGTTCAGCGAAGATCAAAGATTTTTAAATCTTCATAATCGGTGAAACGATGTCTGGAATTAATTGTTGTCCTGCATTGGGTACTAGGGGCAGACTGGAAGTCTTATTGGCTAAACGTTCACGTAAACAAGGCACAATTTATTGTCATTTGGATAAATGTAATGGCAATGTGATCTTATGGTCCAGCAACGGAATCCAATGCTTACATAATATTATGCTACCGGATGTATCTTTAATTACGCGATTACTGTGTCTCGATTCCAACTGGGAAAGCATTGCTTCATTTTTATCTCCGAGATTCCTTAAAATTTCCCTACATGATAAGTCTTCCATAAAAGTAATAATTACTGAACTGAAATTTAGCTGAAGATTTCTATCAACGTTCTCAAATTTAGAATCAGCCGCATCACTGAACAGTTCAACTATAGCACTGGTTTTATATGACGTATAAATGTTTCATAGACTATTTGTTTGAAGAAAGTAACAAAAAAATTGTACTTTTTTACCTCAAGCAGTACAAAGCAGGGAGTTTTATATCACACATTTTTTATCTCTCTAAATGTGTAAAAGCACTGTACTTCATCATCGCTGCTAAGATTTAATTCTGTTTTCCCCCTTCAGTTACTCGGAACACTGTATGTGTTCCCCTAGGCAGATGCACGCGCCCAACAAAGAGATCTGTAATTCTCGCTCTATTGCTACACGCATGGTTCAAAGGTCGCACAAATGGCGTTGTTCGTTTCTTCTCTCTGGTTCCGATGTTCTCCCCCGGTCGCCCAGTGAGGTTCAACGGAGAGGAAACAGTAAATTACCAGAAAGGCGACGAGAAGAATGAAGACCCTGCAGAATCGGAAATTGCGACTCATAAATCGGAGATATCGCCTTTGAGGGATGCAAGGAACGAGGAAATGGGGATACGACAGAGTGAGTCCCAACATGTCTTTATCAGCAATGCATTCGTTAGCCCCCAGTTTAAAAAAAAAAAATACTAGGAATTTGTTGTTTGATGGAAAATTACAGTTGTTTCTCGGAAGCTTGCTGGAAGGCACGATTTTAATCTGTGATGATATTCGGAGTAATGGTAGTGACTGTTGCTACATAAAAGTTTAACGATATCCAAACCATAGAATTGAAAATTCAATACGGCAGCTTTTTCGATCGCCGGGAAGGAATTGATAGGTAACTATCCTCTTGTCAGTAGATCTACTGGCAGACTTCATAAGAGATTTCAAGAAGACATAAGAAAACAGGAAATTGAAACAGTTTGGAAAGCTTTCACCCTCCTTTTTCGCATTATGTTTTAAGAAATATATTAATATTTGGATTTCCTTCGTAAAAACTACATGCAGGAACATTGTAGCTTGTTTTTTTTATGATTCTGGCATGGAGCAGGTAATATTAGATATGTTCGGTTTGATCTCGTGACATAATTAATAGTTTTAACATAACCTAAATTCAAAGTAAATTTATAAGAAGGTTATAAATACCTACTGTTGGATTTTCTAGCGGTCCCATGCTAGAGATACGCGTATCAAACATATATATATATATATATTTTATAAATTGCTTAACGTCTCTTATCAGTGAGGTCTTTAGAGACGGGAAAGGATGGGGTCAAGGAATGGGAAGGAATTCGGCCATGGCCTTTTGAAGGAAGCATCCCGGCATTTGCCTGGGAAACCATGGAAAACCCAAATCTGGATGCCCGGACGGGGTTCGAATCGCCGTCTTCCCGAATGCGAGGCCAGAACGCTAACCGTTACACCACCACTTTCAATATCAAATAACAAATACGTGGTTATGATGCAGAGAAGGGTAATTAAACCGTTTTATAATTTTCTTAGTTAAATTGAAATTAAACAATATGTTTTGTGAATTAGGTATGTGGGTTTATTTACGTTGAAAAAGATCGAGATATTCGTAGGAGGTGAAGAAAGCGTGTTTTAAAACTGGATAAATTTGAATGTCTTAGTATAGTCATCTTATTCGATGTAGCGAATTAATGCATAGCACGACCGTGCGTGGTTAGAGAAAGGTGAACCGTCTCGATGCTATCCAGAAGCCACATTGTTTCAGGAGTATATGAAATAAGAAGTGTCGATATATTTGTGAAACGTGAATAGCTAGTATTAATTTGACATTTAAAAGTACTTAACCATAAATGTTTCGCAAGGGCAGTATATACAAATAGGGGCAACCTAGTGGTCGAACTAAGTAAATTTCATGAAGAACTTATATTCGGTTGGGAAATGCGTCATAAATCCGTTGTATCATCTCCTGAGGCAAGATAGCTTACAACTGTTTTAACTGGTCCTTGATATCGTTGATAGTGACAGTGGGATGGACTCTACGATGGAAATATTGCTTCAGGTGATTTAGGCTTTGGTCATACTGATATTCTTTCGGTCGAGAGGGTCAGCTGTTTTGTATTTTCCACAATGATAAATAGCAATTTTTTTTATAAAGTTAAATAGTAGTGATTTCAGAAGTCTGGAATTTATGTTATTAATGCTTATTATGTGTGTTCAAATGTATATTTTCTCTCAAAAATTAAATCAATATAATTTATTACACCATCGAATCGTAATGTGAGAACACTAAAAATATTTTCGTTAGTTCTGAAGTGAAATGAATTTGTAAAACACTTGTAAAAAGCGAAAAATATTCCACCCAATTTTTCGAATTTCATTTGTTCTCTCTCTCAAAGGACAAGTGAAACAGTACGGGAAGCATTCTGTTCCGTACTTCCCATTTTCTTTCTTTGTGCGAGGGGAAAGAAACAGCTACTTTCAGAACTTTTCGTTATATTGAAAGAGTCGACGCATCTAGGAGAAAGGACAATAGTTGTCTTTAACACACAGGAGAAACAGTGTACAAAGCAAGAACACGCCGGATAGCTCTGCAGCGGATATGAGCCGCACAAGAAACGCTTTCTTTCCGTTCGCTTTTTGCCACCAGAGGGACAGGTCGTTTGGCGGAAGATTACTGCAACGTGCTGCAGGAACTAGAAAAGCGTTTAACAAGTAGCAGTTCACGTAATTACATCTTCTTCTTCTTTTCGTCGAAACTGGAATAGGGCGATTATTGTCACTATTATTACCTCTTTGCAGTTCCTGGGGGCGATATTTCATTTACACTTTTTCTTCTTCCTCGCACTTTTCATTCTATTGCAAGGTCAGTATTTTTCAGAATGAAGCATGTTTAGGATTCAGCGTGCCGCCTCCAGGAAAGGGACGTCGTATTCCTATCTGGATGCGAAACGTGTAGCTATGTTGTATGAACACTGATTTTATTTTTGTTTGTGTATTTTGTATTTTATAAAGCGGAGAGTACGGACGGTCGCGCCATTCGCCTAGGTGAGTGCGGAAAACCGCCTAAATACCACATTCAGGACGGACGTTATGCGGGGATCATGACTAGATCCTGTTCTGCAGTACCTCCCCGATACAAAGTGCAACATCTTAGTACACTGAGCCACACTAGCGGAGAGCAATCATTCATTTACATTACGGTGAATTTCTTGCTGCTGTAATTTCTCCACAGTAGTTTTAGGGAAACCATGGAAAACCCAAATCTGGAATGACCATGCGTGGTCTTTCCCACCGAGCCACCAACTCAAAAATTCACATTCGTTAACACTGACCTTCTATTTAATTTAATTTAATTTAATTGCAATGGAGCCACAGGCTCCGGTGGCAATTTCCCTACACACCCATCTTCCCCCTATCCTGCACCTACCTACATTTGCCCTCTACAAATTTTATCTTTAAATTCTTTCAAAGTTTTCGGTAAATTATTCATCATTTCTCTTGGTAACTCATTCCAATCCCTGACACCCTTACCTAAAAAAGAGAATCTTCCTACACCCTTGTGCCTGAAATCGAGTGCCAGCTTGTGGTCATGGTCATCTTTTCCCTTCCATGCACTACTTTTCATACCTATTGCAATATCTTTCCATGCCTCATCGCCAGTATATGCCCTGTACACTCCCATGACCCTCCTCATTCCTCCTCCTGTCTTGCAATGAATCCCATTCCAGCTCCTTTATCATATCCGTCACTGATTGCATTCTGCGATAATTTCCAGAAACAAATCTAGCAGCCCTTTTTGCACCCTCTCCAACTCCTGTATTTGATACTGTAAAATGAGGGTCCCATACTACACTACCATATTCGAGCAATGGTCTGACCAAAGTTTTGTAACCCAATTCCTTGACTTCTCTCGTACATCCCCTCATCACTCTCTCCAACAAGTGCAGAACTTTGAAACCTTTTCCTACCACCTGTCCTATGTGTCCTGCCCAGTTAAGTTTGTTATCAAAAGTAATTCCAAGATATTTACATTTCAAGTCTTCAGCAAGCAATTCTTTCCCCACCTTATATTCATAATTAACCTTTTGTTTTTTATTTGTGTATCTAATAAGCTGACTCTTCTTTGCATTTATCTTCATTCCATGTTTACAAACCCAATTAGATATCCTGTCCAGATCACCCTGCAACTGTTTACTAATCCTCTATCGTTTTGATTCTTTTATACAGCATTATGTCATCTGCAAACAATCTAATTTCAGATAGTAAACAATCAACACAATTATTCATTAGAATAATGAATAGCAATGGTCCCAATACGCTACCCTGTGGCACACCCATTTTTACTTCCACTTCTTTTGATACTACATTTCCTACTCTAACTTTCTGTTTTCTACCTTTTAAAAATTCTTCTACCCAGCAAATGACTTTCTTATCCACTCCAATGGTTTTTACCTTATTTACTACCATTTTATGGCTTACTCTGTCAAACGCGTTAGACAGATCTAGTGCTACACTATCAATTTGGCCTCCCTTGTCCATTTAATCTGAAATATCTTGCATATATCCCACCAACTGAGATTCGCATGAATATCCTTGAATGAAACCATGTTGCCTGCTTGAAAACCACTTACGGTCCTCACATATATTTCTGATGTGGTTGCATATCAATCTTTCCGTTAATTTACCTACCACTGATGTCAAACTGATTGGCCTGTAATTCTCAACTCTATTTCTCACCCCTCCCTTATGTACCGGTACTACTATTGCACTTTTCCAGTCCTGTGGTAAGCAGCAAGTGTCTAGACTCAATTTAAATAATATTTTAAGATAAGGTACAATGTCACATCCGGCTATCTTTAAGATATCCTTCACCAGCCCCTTTATTTTTTTCAGCTTTCTTATTTCCTTCATGATTTTCTCAGGATGGATATCAAATTTTTTACTATCGTCATTTCTAATTGTGTTGTTAAGCTCGTTCTCCGAATTAGACCCTCCTGTTTCTGATTCATTGTCCCTAATGCTTTCACTGAAGCAGTTACTTAAAATCTCTGCCTTTTTCAAATCGTCAGTAACTTCTTCTCCATCCTTATCTATAAGTATCTCTACATCCTCCCTTCCCCTCAGTTTCCTGATATAGCCATAGAAATTTCTAGATGCATCATGTCAATGGTCCTCCTTCACTGACAATACACTTCATAAACCCATCTTTAGCCATTTTCTTTGCTGTTATTAAGCCCTTGTTTAGTTGTTTTAAATATTCCCTACTACCCTGCTGTCTCTTAACTCTGTTATGTTCTTTTCTTACCAACCTCTTTAACCTCGTCACTTCCCTATTATAGTACATAGGTTCTCTACTTTCTCTTTATTTTTCTGCTTTGGAATAAATTTTTCTTCCCCCTTTCTTATTATCTCCTTGAACTCTTCCCACCTTGACTCTATTGTACCTGAGCCTTCCTTCCATTTGCTGAATTGTTCTCTGAAATATCTCTTCAAATTTTAAACCTGTGCCTTTTTATAATTGTACCTATTTCCCCCTTCAATTTTGGCTGCCGGTTTACTGAATCCTCTAATATCCATCAGAACTGCTTCATGATCACTTATTCCTTCAGTTACTTGATACCTCAAAAGGTTTTCATCGGGCTTAATTAGAAATATATCCAAAATATTTTGTCCCCTAGTGTTTTGCTCAACCACTTGTGTAAATCCTCCTTCCCTTATTAAGATATTTTCAAATCTTTGTTCCCTTGTGTTATTTATCTTATTCCCTTCCCAGTTTACACCTGGTAAATTTAAATCTCCACCGATGATGATCATTCTATTCTCACCTCTGAAATCTGAGTATGAATTTAATTTCTCCCCAAGAGCCTCATCCTCTTCTGTCATTCTTCCGCTGCGGTAAACAGCCAACACTCTGATTTTTTCTTTTTTATTACCCCAGAAATCTACCCCAAGAACTCATGGTCTTGATCTATGAACGCCAGTGAACTGTGGTAGTTTTTGCTAACTAGTATGAAGACTCCTCCACCAATTGCTCCTCTATCTCTGCGGTACACTCTGTAACCATCAGGAAAAACCTCACTGTCTAGTACTTCTTCTTTTAACCAACTCTCTACCCCAATTATTACTTGTGGTTCGTGCATCTCTATTAAGTTTTCAAATTCGATTACTTTGTTCGTTATACGTCTACAATTTACCATTAACACCCTTTCTACTGGCTTTACATTTTCAGAATCTATCTCCTCATTCCCACTTTTACCGCAGTCAGTTATTGTTTCAGCCATTTCATCGATTTCTTTAATATCTGTGACTTTCCCCATCGCGAATCTGCAATCAGTATCACTTTGATAATCTATTTCTGTCCCTTCACCAGCAGCCCCTAACCTAAAAAAGGCACAGTCCTGACCCCATCATCACTGGAAACGGACTCCCTCACTGGTTTAGCTAACAACTCTATTATTAAAGGAAGTTAGTTCCACTAAAGTTCAACGTATGATTTCTTCTTCATGTGGCTTTACGCTTCGTCGACGTCTTAGAGGCAGCAAAGAGCTGCGGGAAAATAACATAAAGTAATTTGGCCATAGCCTTTTGAACGAAACATGCCGTTCTCGAGTAATCTCGGAAAAACATGGAAAACCGAAATTTAGATGACCGTAAAGTGATTCGAACCTGCGTCCTTCTTAATGTGTGGCCATATCTTAATGGCTCACCTACCACGCTCGTTCCACCATCTAAGACCATAACTGTTTCTGAGAATATGAATAATATATTGAGATAAAGGGGACACATCCAAGTATTTTGCTGTGGGTATAAATTATTCCGAGAACTGAAAAACAGAAATTAAAAATCCCACGCAGTCTACCAATCTATAAATATGTTACCACTATATTAAAATATAAAAATAATATTGCACTGGTTTCATAATTCGCGTATGTTAATAAATGTAGTCAAATAAATGAATCCTCTGAATGTGTAGCAATGAAATGAGCATTTCTGATGGTCTCAATGAAACGGTGATGTAGTTTCTACTTGTTTCACAGCAAATAAAGGAAATGCTACTTTTACGAAGAACCGTTTTGCTTTGATGACACTTTTCACAACTAAATAAATTAAGGTAGGCATTAGTTGATCTACTCCCGAAGTTATTTTCGTGGATATAATTCATTGATATTCTTTTGTTTTCCAAGATCTTTATTTGATTATTCATATTTGTTATACACTGATGCAAGCTTAAAAATTGTGTATGCTCATACACACACACACACACACACACACATTATATATATATATATATATACATTTTCCTTGTCATTGTTCGAGACGTAGATTGCTGTTTGTCTGAACTACCCAAATTTTATACTTCATTCACCAGTAAATATTTCACTGGCGAATTTTCTTTGCTCAATTTCTGTATCAGTTTGTAAAGCCGAACTCAGTGGTTTTATTCTACACTGGAATTCCTTTGCATTTTTTTCTTGTTACAAGTTTCCTTTCTTAGCCCTCTGCGTTTTCACAAGCAACTAAGACTAATTTGTACAAAATTTACTCCACAGTGCTCAATTATATATCAAATTGCTGCTGCCAAGTGATCAAAAGCTACTAAAACAATCGTCAATGAGACGTACGAGGCTCGAAATAGCACTCGGCACACACTAGCTGTTATCAGAGTAATCTTTGACATGATATCACCGGAAGATCGAGTGTTTTGGCTTAATAGAAGTCATAATGGCGCTTGTTCTGTGAACAACGGTAAACCAACCTCTCCTTTCAGATAATCTTTTCTCTCGTTACAGCACTTTTTTTAGGAACTCTATTACGTCACACTTTTCTCGATAGTACTCCTAACGAAGCGAGTGTAAAGACGTTTATCACATACACGTCAAATGCTAACTTTGTCGCATGGATTAGAAACGTTGACCTCCCGTACGTCTAACTTCTGGGCCACCGGGTAGTTCACTGGGCCATCCTGTAGAGCTGATTGGAACCGCCCGGGTAACCACAATTAAGTTACCTCCATGCGTGGGTGCCA